>CM068384.1:59841657-60537561 GCA_034770075.1 Aralia elata | reverse complement strand
GATGTAATCCGAATCTCTAAAAACTCAAAGAACGAAAGTTGTAGAGTTGGATCTTAGCTTTCCAGAACATCTTGAATCATCGAATTTGAAGTTCGTATGAGAGAGTTATGGTAATTGTACCATCGGATTTTGCATGAATTTTACACAGCAGCTGCTTCCAGGCTATTTTGTGCCTTGCTCCGGCCATTATCTCGACAAGCTCCAGTTATGGAAGTTGTAGAGCTACTTCTTAGCTTTCCATAGCCTACTTAAGCGCCTAAATCCGAGTTCAGACGAAGAAGTTATGGTCATTTGACCTGAGCTCTGCCGTGGCGGAAATTTTCCTAAACAAATTCCTTCCTCGCCGCGGCGAGAAAACCTAGGCCCAATTCCTCGCGCAGGGCGAGCTCGCCTATAGCAGAAAGCTAAAATGTACGGGATTTTAGTCTATTTTGGTGTGCTAAGCTAGGTTATAGGCATCCAGGGGGTTGATACTAACAGAGGAGGCACGAAATAGGCAAAAGAGAAGATAGAAATCAGCATCTCTAAAGGAGAGGAGGCTAACACAATACATCATATTAGAGGGCCAAAGTGCTAAAATCAAGCTAAATCAAGCAAGGCCAAGGAGCTAAAGCATCAAGGATTGCAAAACCATGGAGGAAGAAGCTAGGGTTCATCATCAATCCATCAAACTTCATATGAAAATCTACAAAAGTGTTGTTATCCTTTAGTTTCCTCCCTTCTATTTTGTAATCAAACATGAGGTATAAATTGAATATAATGTTATTTGTAATTACCATGACCTAGAACTTGTTTTCTAAGATTTCAATGGAACCCAACTCCTAGTTTGATTTGGGAATGCTCTCTCTTTGAATATTGTTTAATTATTTGTGATTGGATATCCATAATTTAGTGCTTTATATAGTAATTACCTAGCTAGTAATTACCTTGGGAACTTATATGGAATTGAGAGAGGTAGTATAAAAAAAAAAAAGGGGGTTGAGACCTTGTTTATGATATCATGTGAAAATTAGATATTTCTATGGGTAATTTATGAAATTAAGTGACCGTGTGTTTTATTTCTTACCCTCATGAATGGATAATTTGATTGTATTTAGGATAGACATATCCCTAAATAACCACATGTATCCTCGGGAGAATCCATGCCTTAATGATTTCTATTGCGAAAGTTGTCAATTGATATGGAGTAAGTTAATGAGGTTTTGTGACAGACACCTTACTAATTGTTTTTGATATGAAGAAATCTTGGCTCAGTGTGTAGAAATAGAGATATAATCTATACACCGTAATGGGGAATACGTATTTGACCATACGAGAGAGGCATAGACATACTTGTGATTTCTTGGGTAACAAGCCTTGTGATCTTACTATTTAAAAAGAGAGAGTTAGGACATTCAAATGAAGTGTTGGGGGAAACTTGCAATCTTAGATTTGTTAATATTTGATTTCATTATCTTAATGCTTTCCTATAGTTCTTGGATTAATTGTTAGCTTCATTAATGCAAAACAACAAAAACAATTATCGTTTGTTTAAATAAAGATTGAGATGATAAAAGGTTAATACTTGGAAAAGACTAGTAACAATTCCTCGTGGGATCGATACTCTACATACTCTTTTATTACTTGTTGAATCCGCGCATACTTGCGCGTTATTTGTCATTATAGAAATCGGACAACAATAACCCTAGAAGGATATTGGAAGGTCGGTAAAACTCATCATGGAACGAACCATGTCCAATTAATGTTTGATTTCTCCTTTCAGATACACCATTCAACTGTGGCATCCTTGGTGGATCCCAATGTGAGATTATACCATTTTCTTATTCTTTTGAGACAATTGAGAAACTTATTGGTCAAGTATTCTCCGCCTCGATCTGATCGATCAGAATTTTTAATACTTTAACCAGTTTGCTTCTCTACTTCACTTCTGAATTCATTGAACTTTTCAAACGATTTAGATTTGTATTTCATTAAATACACATATCCCAAATCTAGAATATTCATCAGTGTAAGTAATAAAAATAAGAATACCCTCCTCGTCAGCATCTCCGTTATCATAGGTCCACATACGTCTGTGTGTGGGGGCCAACGCAAACAACTCTGTAACTCTTTCTCTTTTTCCCACTAAAAGGAGAATAAATCATTTACACCCATGAGACAAGATATCACAAGTTGGATATGATTCGTAATCAGATAGCGTTAAAAAGTCCACTCTTTATTATACAACTTGGTTAATCTTGTTTCATTGATATGACCGAGTCCTACAGTGCCACATAAAGGTATAATTAACATCATCTCTTTTTCTTTTCTTAGTTTGTTCAATTTGAAGTATATTTTCATGCAAGTCAAGTATGTAAAGTCCATTCAGTAGATTGCCAACACCATATAAAATATTTTTATTATAAATAGAACAACTTTTGTTCTTTATTATAATATCAAAATCATCCATATCCAATACAGAAATTGAAATAATGTTTCTAATGAGTGTTGGAACATAATAATAATTATTTAAACTAATGAACTTGCCGAAGGCAGTGCTAAACAATAAATTCCTACAGCTAATGCAGTAACCTTTGCTCCATTTCCCACTCGTAGGACGACTTCATCCTTGTTCAGCTTTCTACTTCTGCTTAGTCCCTGCATATTATTACATATGTGAGAACTACAACCGGTATCCAATACCCAAGTAGAATTTTGACTTTCAGAAAAATTAATTTCAATCATGAACAAAGCTAGATCAAAAGTCGAAGCTTCTCCAAGCCTCTTTTGGTCCGCAAGATACTCCTTGCAGTTCCTCTTCCAATGTCCTGGCTTGTTACAATGGTAGCAAATTCCTTTGCTATCAGGATCAGGTTTCTTTTTATCCTTTCTCTTCGTCTTGCCCTTAGCCTTCTTGTTTTTCTTCTTTTCAGAAGATACCTTGGGCCTCTTCCTTTTCTTGAAAGAATCATCCACTAGTAAGACTTGGTTCTTGTTGGATGAGAAGTGACCTTCAGCAGTTTTCAACATGTTAAGTAACTCAGGCAAGCTGACGTCCAACTTATTCATGTGAAAATTCATAAAAAATTGTGAGAAGGTGTCGAGAATGACTGCAAGATCAAATCTTGACTTAAATTCCCATCCATCACGAACCCAAGATATCCAAGTTGTTCAATCAGATTGATCATCTTGAGGACATGAGTCTCAACGGTAGTGCCCTTGGTCATACGAGATCGGAAGAGCTCCTTAGATATCTGATATCTAGCAGTTCTACTTTTCTCACCATACAACTCTTTGAGGTGCAACAATATAGTAGGAGCATCCATAGTTTCATGCTGACGCTGAAGCTTGTTACTCATGGATGCGAGCATGATGCATTGAGCCAAGATTGCATCATCTTGCCACTTTTTGAAAGTAGCAATCTCTTCTTCAAAGGCTGTTTCTGTAACATTTGCAAGTACTGGCGAATTTAGGACATAAGAAATCTTTTCAGCAGTGAGAACAATTCTCAGATTCCTTAACCAATCACGTAATTCGGTCCGGTCAGTTTGTTAGCATCAAGTATGCTACGCAGTGATAGTGAGTTTGACATTTTTAAATTCTGCATGTGAAATAGACAACATTTTAGCATACATTCATTTTATTAATCATCAAAATAAATTAGGTCTTTATTTAAATTGGTATCTCCCACTATTTTCATCAAACTATATTACCCTCAATATATATAGTTCGGCAAATCTAATTAACGATTTGCTAGTGAGAATACCCTAAAACCCTAATTTGTAATAATTATTTTTGGGCATCATTTAAAACCTACACATTCAAAGAGCATCCACGCTCACCACTTCTTAAGGAATGTGCAAAATGGGGATTATTCCATACAATTATAGAAATGTGGTTAGCTTGATCCCACAACAGTGTATTATCGATCGGTCTGGGAATGAAATCCATTTTTTCAAACTAAAATAAAAAAACATTATATATCCAACAATTTTTTTTGATATTATTATTATTACAACCATACAATATTAAAAACAAAAGAACCTTAAATCAAACCAATATATTCAAACATAATAAATGTAAGCAAACAATAATGAAACCTACCAAAAATCATTCATTGATGTACATAACAAATGTTTATAGCCAGTAAGTCTTTGTATACAACTACTTTGAGTGTATTCAACAAAAACAAATATACATATATATATGGGTGTTAGAGTGTGGTTTGATGGGTCCGAGAGATTCGGGAGGACCCGCGCCACATGACTAGGTAGTTATATTTACAGTAAGGAGTTTGACATTCTTGAAGGTTATAGTCCAAATTGACTTATGATTCCCTTATCTAATATGACTTTCTATTCTTGAGGAGGTCAAATCCTATTCCAATTAAGGTACGAACATGGTAATGAGGCAGTGGAAGCTATAGAGGCATATCAATTTATAAATACAATTTAATACAATTATCATACAACTTTTACAAAAAATTCTCATACATTAACTAGCATACATACTATGTTTTTTTACTATTTTCATTCTTAAATTAGCAAAGTTATGTTTTTTTATTATTTTATTTAATAATTTTATTTAAACTAATTAATTTAAAATTATATATTAAAAAAAATCAACAATTGAAAAAATAAAACATAAGATTTTTTGACAATAACCCATTTTTTTCATTTAATAGAAAAGGTTTACAAATAAATATTAGAGTATTATAAAGATCCTTTAAATAACCGTTTCTTTACGTTGTTCTCTTTCACTCCAGGTTTGTTAGTTAACAAAAATGCCAAAAAAGTAGAATCAAATACTCACATTTATAAATATATTGCCTTTTGAAAAAAAAAAGTAACGATCAAAGGGAATTTGATGGTAATCAGACAGGAAAGGCTTTAAAATTCGCTAACAGGATGAGATGCAAATAATTACTGAATTGGTAATGGAGATAATTTAAATATTTCAATAAAAAAAAGAAAGTTATTTAAAGACAATAAACTAAAATGTCAGATTATGGCTTACGATTTATTTTCACAAATAATCTATAATAAAAAATAGTCTTAAAACTAAGATAATATAAAGAACAAAACAAAAATTATAAAGTAAAAAACAAACTTTAATAAATACCAAAAATAGATATTAATTAAATTTTAAAAAAGTATGTGATGATTACAACACGTACATAATCAGACTCTAATAATCACAAATTAAAAGATGCATCTTGTTATAATATTTAAATTAAATAAATCGTAACTTAATAATATTATTGTGCAAAATTCACAAAGTTAGTCAGAAGAATAAATATTGTAAAAAGTTTGCCCAAATTTTTACACTAAGCTTTGGATTTAACTATATTTAGATATATGATAAACAAAATCTACTAATATAACTTATTATATCATTGATGCATCGATGAATTTTTTAATTAAAGAAAAGACTTATGGATATGTTACCCAATTATAGCTTTAAGATTTGTGACAATTTCATATTTAGTAGTAATAAGAGAAGGTATTAACTTCTTTTATATAGTTAAACCATCAACATTTAGTCATATGTAGAGATTTAATAAATATCCAAAAATTTATGAACTTATAATATTATATTAAAAATAATTAGCTGTAATAATTCGAGGACAAAATTCTTTAGTATTAATGTAATACCCTTAATATTATGAGGCTTATAAATACGATCGTATATGGTTAGAGGTTAATTTAGTGACCTAAAACTAGGTATCGAGAAGTTTAAAATCTTAAACCCAATGAGATTCAAATTTTGTATCATATGTGCTTAAATAAAATATCCAAATGATATTTGAAGCAGGTGTTTTGTGATTATATCGTGTAAAAGATAAATTTGGTCAAATAAAAATTTTTCGCCAAGCAGCTGTGTCGTGCTTACGCTTTGTCGTGCTTACGCTGTCGTGCTTACGCTGTCGTGCTTACGCTTTGACGTGCTACGCTTTGACGTGCTAACGCATTGTCGTGCTTACGCTTTGACGTGCTTACGCATTGTCGTGCTTACGTATTATGCTTACGCTTTGACGTGCTTACGCATTGTCGTGCTTACGTATTGTCGTGCTTACGCTTTGTCGTGCTTACGCTTTGTCGTGCTTACGCTTATCGTGCTACGCCTTGTCGTGCTTACGCTTTGTCGTGCTATTGAGGAGCTTAGAAGAATATTCTAAGAATTTGCTAGGTACTAAAGTGTAATTAACCTAGGTACCAAAGTGTAATAAGCCGAGCCCCTAACGTGCAATTAGCGAAACTTGGTTTTTCTATAAATAGCAAGCTCAGTTCATTCATTCCTTACTACTTTTCAAGAGCAGTTCAAGAGCAAAAACACTCTATATTTATATTCTGAGAGATATTATGAGATAAAAATTACTTTCTAAGCATCGAAGCGCTACACGATTGGAAGTAAAGCTAGCAACTACAAGAGGTATTACTCTAGTAGTTATTATTTTCATTCTTCTTTATATATTTAGTAAAAATATACTTTTATAAGCAGTTATAATGCCCAAATTATTTTAAGTATATAGTACAAAAGTCCTATTTACAAGCAGTTATAATGTTCGATTTATTTCTCTTATATATTAGAAAATATACTTTTATAAGCAGTTACTATGCCCAATTTTTTTCAAATATTTAGTAAGAATATTAATTTTATAAGCAGTAATAATGCTGAAATTATTTCAAATATAATAGCCGAATATTCATTTTATAAGCAGTTATAATGTTGAAATTATTTCAAATATAATAGCCGAATATTCATTTTATAAGCAGTTATAATGCTCAATTTATTTTAAATATAGTTGATGAATATTCATTTTATATGCAGTTATAATGCTGAAATTATTTCATGTATGTAGACACCCAAGGAGTTTTTGCCTTTTCCTTCTACTAACCATGACATGAGGGCGAAATCGTCAATTGACCCAGCATTTGCAGGAGCAAAAGAGCGGGAACCAGGGCGAACGCCCGGCCGCCGCCGAAATGCCTTTGGCAAACCCAAGTATACAGACATGCATGATCGGCCGAGGCAGGCATTTCCGAATGAGGTGGCACGTCTCCCGGCAAGTATCCCGGAACTGCGAAATACGAGCCTGTTCAGGCGAAAACCGCCGTTTGCGGTACGAAAATCGAAGCGTGGCACAAAAAACGAAAAACGGACAGTCAAGCCCGCCAGGCCGCGGATAGATCTGGCGGCCAAGTTGGGTGCGCCAGCACGAAAACCGGGAAATTTCCTCACTCAGCAGCTGAGTGCGATGGGAGCGTGCCAGCTGGCCAGCCGCAGATTCTATCAGCGGCAAGCCGCAGAATAAGATCATGCGCTGGCTCTGGTCCAGCCTATTTAAGCTCGGCAGACAGGCAGCATAACAGGAGGTTGGGCAGTTTGGCCGGAAAAAGAAGAAGAAATTCATCAGCAGCATTTTTAAGCTTCGGAAAATAAATAGAGAGAAATAGCAAAAAATTCTTTGTTTTGCAACCAATTGCGAGAGAAAAAAGATGGAGAAAATTTCCTTTGTTGTTTAGATTATATCATATAACATCTCATATTTCCCTATTCCCTCACATACACAAGTTTCTACACCAATTTTGTGTATCATTTTGCAAGGTGAAAAAATCTCATTATTTTTGCAACTTCTTATCATGTTTATTTGGGCTAAAATTAATTGAAATTTACACAAGAATATTTATTGAGCAATCATGGGATTTTAGGGATTATTGGTGAGGGTTCCATTGGAACAAAATTCCTTTCCTAATAATCCGATGATATCTAATTAGTGAAATTTCTAGTTTGAGTTTATGGATGTATATTAGGCGTTAATATTAATTGAGTGTATTTTGTAGGATGTGTTAAGGCAATCTACGTTGATTATAAATATTGAGTATTCAATTTTGCGAGTGTGTAGCAATTGTGGTTGTGAGCCTAGGAAAAGCGAACCCCGTGGTTCAAATCCGGATGCTGGACAACGTTTGGTGTATGTAATAGATTCAAGAGGGCTTGTTTTGTAGTGTTGTAACCATCGGGCCTTAAAACGACGCTAAGGCTGAGCATCGTGGTTTAAGGGCCCCGAAAATAGTGCAATTTGTGATTGTTGGCGTTCGGGGATTAATTTTGATGGCTTTACATGCCCATGAATAAACCCGACGGCGTGTTTATTGCTTGATATTCCATTTTATGGACGCGGAAATTGATTTCAAAGCTAAATGATAAGATTTTTCATACAAATAATCAAGAAGCAAAGATAGGATATTAGAATCACAGATGGTTAAAATTTGAGAAATAATAATGGAATGTCAAGGATTCCTATCTAACGAGAAAGCTAAAGAAAAAATCGTTCTCAAACATCACAAAATCCTGATTTTAGAAAATAAGTAACCGTTTTGTTTAATCTTTGTGCATAGGGTGAAAGAGATTCTAGAAATTGCTCCGATCATTTTCACGAAAGCAACGTATAGATCTCGATTACCTATTTTGGGCAAAGGTTTAAAAACTCTTGTTTTGCCAAAACGACACCTAACGAAAAATCTTCAATAGTTTTGACAATTAAAATCAAAACCCTTTCCCCCAATAAAGCTTTCTCGTGTATACCGAAAAGACATTCCGAAGCGTTTCTCAATTTTAAACAACACCAATTTTCCTCTAAAATCCAAAGATGATTCTTTCATACAAATTCCACCACAACCATTCCACATAGGTTACACATCACACACACACACACCAACGAACAAAACCGCACTTACATACACATATTCATGAATTAGATTAAAGGATAAGGAAAAGTAATCAAGATTAGCGGTTAACCCCCCCCGTGGCTAAAACAACCCCCCCCCCTTAGCCCCCCCCCCCCCCCAGTGTTTCACGGAAGTCGAGTTTAGGGGTGACCTTAACACCTTCCCCCTCACTTACAAAAAACCCCCCGAACTTCTATGAATCTCGAATTCGTCACGACCAAATTAATTCGGAAGTCACGTATGAGCCAGCAGATTTTATAAAAAAATTCGGGGATGAGTTGGTACATCCATTTCCAAATATCACCAACTGAGCCCCGCTCCTTGCTGGTTAAATTGGCTCATCATAAAAAACGACTCTTTCAAAACCCCGTCGACATCAATGGCACGACCTTTTTTCCCAAACGTCAATACGAAAAACCAAAGGAAAGGCCTAAAATTGGACAAAGACCAATGCGAGCCGAAAACCCGTGCGTCGGACAGCTTGGTGCGCGACTCTGCTTGGGGGAGATTAGAGGGCTTAAGCCGGCGTTCAAATCTTGATGCTAATTCTATCCTTTTAAGAACATTCATGAAATATGTGTGGTGCAATGCGGATATTTTGATCTTTTTTGTGTTTTTGTTGTGTTGAATGCGGTAGTTTTTGTCCAATGAATGAATGATTGAAATGGAATGGCTTTTACTTTAAAAGAAAGGATCCATTTGCATTACCGGTAGAGGACGATGAACATTGTGAATGTATGTTGAGAGAGTACCATCCTCCTGAGGCGAACCTGTCGGTTTGCTTATTACTGGAGCTCGATGGGGCTGATTTTTTTTGGCTAAGGGCTGCTCCACCGGTGAGATGGCTCAGGAAACGCACCACTCAAATCCGCTCCAATCGAAAGGGCTCTAAACGAGTAGATTGCGAAGATTTGGGAACCTTCATGCCGAAAAAGCCCTTGAGAGAAACCCTAGTAAACGTCAGCCTCAGAATAACCCAACGCAGGAAAAGTCTCTTCATGCCTTTTTACGTTTATATGTCTAAATGTCATGATCTCATTCATTATTCATACATCCCTTTTCTATGTCGAAAGAGATTACTAACCGCTGTGAATTGCAGGGAATAGTTGGGGGAGCATAATAAAGCATGTTTAGCATTGGTTATGGCACTAAAGGACTACTAACTTTCTCTTTTGCAGGGAAAGATTAAAGAACCCCAAAAACACAAAAAAGTTATAGCTTTAGCATGCATCCATGTTTTCATTTCCCCAGGACTAAAACTTCGAACCATTTGTCTCTGTAGGATTGCTCCTCAAACCCGTTCGCAGTCTAAGAAAGCCCAGGGCTCTACAGCTGAAATGGCTGATCTTCCTAACCATAATTCCATATCTCGGGAGGAGTTTGATGATTTTAAAAGACAGATGATGGAAATGGCCACAATGTTAAAGGAACAGTTCTTAATCAGACAGGATCCGGTAAACCAGGGATCGCATAATACTCCACCACCAGGGGATGATCCGAGTCCTCCTAAAAATGGTACAAACTTGCTTAAAGAGGACCCACCCCGACTCAAGGACGAGCCAGTCATCCCAAAGGCCGTTCCCATACCTAGCAGGACAGTGATTACTATCCCAGAGGAAGGGGACCATGACGACCTTCGGAGAAAAATGAAATACATGGAGGAAACCATCCAATCTCTAAAGGGCATAGGCTCCCTGGGCAGGGTTAATTACTCAGACCTGTGTGTTTTCCCCGGGGCCAGATATCCAGAAAAGTTCAAAGTTCCCGAGTTTGAAAAATACAATGGAAAGGGAGACCCCTATACACACTTGAAAATCTACATTGGAGAACTCGGGTCTTATGCCGAAGACGAGGGGTTAAGAATGCAGCTATTTCAGAAAAGCTTAACAGGGGAGGCAAGAATATGGTACGCCGCCTCGACAACGCCCGAATCCACAACTGGGAGGAAATTGGCCCATACCTTCTTGACCCAATACAGCTTTCAGGCCCAGATGGCCCCTGACAGGTACCAAATGACAAAGGTTAAGGAAACAGCCTAGGGAGTCCTTCAGGGAATATGCCCAACGATGGAGGGGCATGGCCGCACAGGTAACCCCCCCAATGAACGAATCAGAGATGGTGATGACCTTTGTAGACATCCAGGAGGCACCCATATTATGAGAGGGTCATCTCGGGAATTGGAAAAGACCTTTTGCGGAAATGATTAAACATGGAGAGATGGTAGACATAGGGTTGAAATCGGGTAAAATCCGGGACCTTACTGCTTTAGAAACTGCTGCCCGAGCAAATACAGAATGGAAACTATGGCAGCACTTCCCGGAGAGTCCAAAAGAAGAAGGAAGAGGATGTCTCCCTCATCCTACAAGGGTCATCCAGAAAAGCAGAAAGCCATCTTCCGGTTCAGGTACAGAGGGGGAGGGCCATCCCGTCAGCCAAACTTCACAGATCAAAGGACAGAGGGGCGAAGAAGATATGAGGCCTCGCAAAACCGACGAGTGTTCACCCCGCTCGGGGAGCCGCTTGAACGAGTATTAGCGGTATTAGTGGCCCAAAAGAAGATAATCAATTTGGCTCCCCCAAGTGACCCGAAGGGAAGGGAGATTTGATCCAAGCAAGCGGTGCGCCTATCACTCGGGTTCCCCGGGTCACGATACACAAGATTGTTGGAACATTGAAACATATAATTCAGAACATGATCGACAACGGGGAAATTGTGGTGGAGCAACCGGACTCCCCGAATGTTAAGGCAAATCCCCTGCCAAGACATGATGGGGGGGGAGTCAATGTGACGGAGGCAAGTGAGGCTGGGGGGCCGCCAAGGTTGAACTATGTGCAGAAAATTGAGGAGATGATAAATGTGATACATGACCATGGGAGTGCGAGGGTAACGCCCATCAAGTTTGATAGGGGGTAAGTACGAATAACATAGAGGGACCTATCAAGTTGACAGCTCCGAGGCCCATCATTTTTGCTGCAAGGCCACAACTCCCTATCAGTAGTCTGAAGACTGTACCCTGGAATTACGGGGGAATACCCGAGGAAGCGGTCAGTTGTGCTTCCGTGACAACCAAGGGGAACCCCTTATATCTGCCCGGGCGAGTTCTTGAGAGCCAAAAGAGAAAAAATGAAGAGGTTTCCGAGGAAAGGGCCATAGAGTTTTTGAAAAGGATGGATCACCCGGAAATGAGGGGGATCCAGATATTAAATGAGGAATCAACCCTAACATCAGTCATGGACTTGGTGTTGTCATCCAGTGAGCATTGCAAAACCCTGATGAAGGTTCTGGAGGAGGCATTTGTGCCCAAAGAAATTAGTGAGGAGGGTTTCGGCCGGCTGGTAGGCCACTTATTGGAAACCGATGCAATATCCTTTACGGATGAGGACATTCCCAAAGAGGGAAGGGGGCACCGAAAACCGCTACACATTGCAGTAATCTCCTCAGGATATGTCATGAATGGGGTACTGATCGACGGGGGATCGGCATTGAATATATGTCCTCTCAGTACGCTGAAGAAAATGAACATCAGTCCCAAGCGCCTCCGAGCCAGTCATGTGGTGGTTCGGGCTTTTGACGGATCCCGGAGAGATACCATCGGAGAGATAGAATTGCCAGTGGAGATAGGGCCCTGTACTTTTGATATATCCTTCCAAGTCCTAGATATTACGGCAAGCCTACAACCTGCTGTTAGGGAGGCCGTGGATACACATGGCCGGGGCAGTTCCCTCCACGCTCCACCAACAAATCAAGTTGATCATCGATGGGAATCTGGTAACAATCTCGGCCGAATGTGATGACCCTTCTCCTCCCAGGAGTGGCCTACCAGTAATCAATGTGGATGAGTCAGCGGCGCCTGCCAGCTTTCAAGCACTAGAGATTAGCACTCCCCATTATAGGATGCCTGGGAGCTCCAGCTGTGAAACCAAGGGTCTCATCCGGAACTCACCTTTGTGGCAAAGGAAATGATTAAAATGAACTTCCAACCTGGACAGGGACTAGGGAAAAGCAGTCAGGGAATCACCGAGCCCATCCACCTACCACAGCAGATAGGCAAAGCAGGATTGGGGTACCATGTGGGCGCAGTACGGGGACATCGTCAGGGTGCGACTCCCGATTCGACTAGCTTGGCAGTCCAGTGACCAAAGTCGACAATGGGCAGGGGATCAGCAGGCCTGTGATTGGGGCAGGGAATGAAGAGTTAACCCCCACACGTAATGAGTTGGCCCGGAGGGAAAGTTTCCTGCGGGAGGTCGCAAAAGAGTTTGAAACCAAATGCTACATCCCCGGACAATCAACAAGCAGTAAGGAGGGGACGAATATTATCATACCACCGGGAGCCCAACAAGTTGTGCCTGTCATCGATTGGGCAGGACTGATTATTCCTGGAGAGGGTATGGAGGAGAACTTAGGCGACGTATCCGTAATCATCGGGGAGGTGTCCGATGTGAGGACCTCTTTCATCCAGCGCATTTCAGCTGACCCTGACCATCGACAATTGGACCCAGAAACCAGTTGATATCCAAACAGGGGTAAAGCTCGACGTCAGGGTGATTGACCCCCGATGATGGGGGAATGGAAGAAGTTTATTTTTGTTGTGTTGTTTTATTTCTGCATCATTATGTCGTTTCTTCTTGTTATTTGAAAATGCGATCATCGTGAAAAAAATGATTTATATATGACAAGTATTTTGTTTCATGTCAGGTGTACCAATTTGAGTAATCCTTGCCTAACAAACGGTCTTTCAAATTTGAATGATGATTATGATTTTGACATTGAGCTGGATTTCGATTTAATGGGCATTGAGCAAGACGAGACAAGATTACGACGACGCACCTGATGAGATCAAAGGGTGGGTCGAAGATAAAACCCAAACCCAATTTGGGACCAAACCATCACTATAGATATCGGAACCCCATGACAAGCCAAAGGAACTCAAGATAGGGACGGACCTCACCCCCAGCCAAAAAGCAGAAATAATTGAGTTACTAAGCCAATATGAGGATGTCTTTGCCTGGGTCGCACGAGGATATGATCGGATTGTCCACCGACATTGTGGTGCACCGGTTACCCATCAAGGAGGGTTTCAGGCCTGTCAAACAGAAACTAAGAAAGTTGAAACCTGAGTGGAGTTTAAAAGTGAAGGAAGAGATCATCAAGCAGTTCAGGGCGGGAATCATTATGGTATCCACTTATCCTGAACTGGTTATCCAATGTGGTCCCGGTGGCTAAGCCTGGAGGAAAGGTGAGGGTATGTGTAGACTACAGAGATCTGAACAAGGCCAGTCTCAAGGATAACTTCCCGGTGCCTTTCATACACATCCTGGTAGATAACACAGCCCAGTACGAAATGTATTCTTTTGTGGATTGCTTTGCGGGATATCATCAGATAATGGTGGCGGAAGAAGACCGGGAAAAGACCGCATTCATCACCCCCTGGGGCACTTTCTGCTATAGACGACTGGCTTTCGGGTCTCACAAATGCGGGGGCTACTTATCAGAGAGCCATGATGGGCCTTGTTCCACGATATGATGCACAAGGAGATAGAAGTCTACGTGGACGACATTATTGTGAAATCGAAGGTAGAATCTGATCATATAACCCATCTCAAAAAGCTATTCGATCGGCTCAGAAAGTATAATTTGAAACTCAATCCAGCCAAGTGCGCTTTCGGAGTACAGTCGGGCAAAGCTCTTGGGTTTCCTGGTTAGTGATCGGGGCATTGAGTTGGATCCAGCCCAAAGATTAAGGCCATTGTGGATATGCCAGCACCTCGCACAGAGAAGGAGATAAGGGGAATTTCCTCGGAAGGATAAACTTTATCAGACCGTCTTATATCCCACTTGACGACTACATGTGAGCCCATTTTCAAACTGTAAGAAAAGGGGTTTCCCAAGAGTGGAAATGAGCAATGTCAGAAGGCTTTTTCAGACCATTAAAAGCAGTTGACTGAAGCACCAGTGCTGGTACCCCCGAAGGATGGGATCCCTCTGTTTATGTACATATCGGTCAATGCCATTGCGATGGGATGCATGCTGGGACAGAAAAATGAGGCGGGTAAAGAGCAGGCCATCTATTACTCAGCAAAAGATTTAGCCAATGTGAGCAGAATTACACTCCCATCGAGAAGACTTGTTGTGCTCTGGTCCTGGGCGGCAGGGAGATTACAGCACTACCTCCATGGGCATTACAACGTACCTGATATCAAGAATGGATCCCCTGAAATATATTTCGAAAGGCCCATGCTGAATTGTCGACTATCAAAATGGCAGTTAATTTTACAACAGTTTGGACATGGTGTACGTGACCCAGAAGGCCATGAAAGGGCAGGGAATTGCAGATCAGTTGGCAGAAAGCCCCGACGGGAGGGATGGAGCCCGTTAGAAACCCCTCTCCCGGGCGAAGATATATTCTGGGTATCGCGCGAAAAAATGTGATGACGAGGGACAATTTTGGAAGCTGTATTTTGGATGGTGCCATGAATGCCGAAGGGGCAGGAGCCGGAGCGGTCCCTAGTCTCTATCACCGGAGAACAATATCCCGTGGCCACCAAGCGTCGTTTCCGCAAGTCGAGCAACACCGCCGAATACGAGGGGTGTATCTTGGGACACCGATTGGCCCGTGACATGGGAGTAAAAAGACTAGCGGTGTTCGGGGATTCGGAATTGGTAATCAGACAAGCAATCGGGGTATACAAACACTAAGAGCTTCGGTTACTTCCATACCATCGTTGTGTCACCCCAGCTTATGCAAGAGTTCGGAAGATATCGCCTTCCGCCATATTCCTCGGGGACGAAATGATTTTGCCGATGCATTGGCGACTTTGGCTTCCTTAATCCACGTGATCAAGAGTAGGGACAGTCCACAGATTGAGATCACCGTACAGAATGCCCCGGCATACGAGGAAAATGTGGCAGTGTTTATCAAAATGAGGTGGTGTTGACGAGGCAACCCTGGTATCACGACATCAGGGAATATCTGAGAGACAGATCCCTTCCCGATCAGGCAAATCGGACTGAAAGGATGAGAATTCAAAAGATGGCGATGAAGTTTTACCTGAGTGGCGATTCGCTTTACAAGAGGGATGCCGGGTTGGGACTGTTGCAGTGCGTAGATGAAACACAGCCCCGAAAGATTATGAATGAAGTACACGGTGGAGTGTGGTGGGCCCCATATGAGTGGACCGATGTTGGCCAAAAAGATCTTGAGGACAGGGTATTATTGGTTAACGCTGAAGGCTGATTGCGATGATCATGTCAAACCGATGTTATCAATGTCAGGCGCACGGTAATGTGACGCATACGCCTCCCCCTGACCGGCACAGTATGCCCTCCCCCTGGCCATTTTCAATGTGGGGAATGGATGTAATCGGACCAATAGAGCCCAAAGCAAGCAACGGGCACCGATTCATCTTCGTCATGATCGATTATTTCACCAAATGGGTAGAAGCAGCCTCTTTCCCCAAGGTCACTCAGGAGGTCATCGTCGGTTTCATCAGGAATAATGTCATTTGCCGATATGGGCAACCTGAGGTTGTAGTCTCCGACAATGCCAAGAATTTAAACAACGCCCTCATGAAAGGACTGGTGTGACCAGTTCAAGATTAAGCATCTCAATTCCGTCATTTACCGCCCCAAAATGAATGGGGCAGTGGAGGCGGCCAATAAGAACCTCAAGAAGATCATGGCAAAAATGTCTGCTAATCATCGGGGATGGCCGGATCTGTTACCCCTCACCCTGCTGGCATACCGAACATCAACGCGTACTTCTACAGGGGCAACCCCTTAACGCTTTGGTGTATGGAAATGGAGGCTGTTCTACAATTGAGGTTGAGATGGCGTCCCTCAGAATAGTGATTGACGCTCAGATAAGCGAAGAGGATTGGATGCAAAGTCGATACGACCATTTGGCCTAATTGATGAAAGGAGAGTGGCTGCCATTTGGCATGGTCAGCTATATCAACAGAGGATCTCTCGATCGTACGATAAAAAAGATAAGCCTTCGGAAGTTCAAGGAAAACGATTTGGTGTTGAAAAGAGTCATGCCTTGTCAAGACGAGGCCAAGGGGAAGTTTGCCCCAAACTGGGAAGGGCCATTTGTGATCAAGAAAGTACTATCCGGAGGGGCCCTCATATTGCAAGAAATGGATGGTGAGGTATTTCCACAACCCCTCAATTCTGACTCGGTGAAGCGGTTCTACGCTTAAATCATCAGTTCCTTTTTCCCCTGAGAGCGAACTACGTAGGACCCTGATCTCCAACTTGTGGGGGTACGTAGGCAGCCATCATGGCGCGGTCCCGATCCTTTAAAAATAATCCTTTCCCCAACCAAAACCAATTTTCGATAGCCAGACAAAACCTTCCTACACCCTCAAAACCTTCCCGAAACCAACTGCCTAACCAGTTTCATCCCAGAAAACATACCCTGATCCAACCCAAACAGTTGTCCCAAAATCTGAAATTCAATCCGACGAAATCAAAAGGTGTGCGGCAATATCTGTCAAATCTCCATCAAGTCTTGAGGAAAGAAAGAAGGCGAAATGTCAAAAATCATGGTCAGTTGGATAAAATGATGATCTGATGGAGGGCAATGATACGACAAAAGGGGAAAATGACTAAATTTAAATGCATGTCTATATATATATAAGTCGTTTTATTACAAGATTTATCTTTCAATAACTGATGAAACCAACATAGTCTATGCAGGAAATAAAATAATCTACAAATCTGAAACTAGCCGAAGCAGGATGGACAGTGGTGGTGGATAGATCTGAAGCATCAGCATCTCCTGCAATCTGCTGCCACCATCATATCAATACGATCCAGTAAAGCAGTAGCTCGGGTTGACAGTCCCAGAATGTGCATCTATGACTGCCCTAGCCTGAGAAACAATGGCATCTCTGTCAGCACAGGGACCATCCAACGGTAACCGGTAAAAGTCAAGAATTGACGGCGCATGGAACCAACGGTAACCCTAGCACAGGGACCATCCAACGCCAATCCGCTGAAGCGAGCATACACCTCAAGGGTGGGGGTCAGCTCTACTGTCCCAAACCTAAAACACCTGACGGGCAGGGGCCCAATGGCTCAGCAGACCATCCACAAAACCCGCTGGCACCTGAAAGGTCAGTAAGGACCAAGAATGTCCCAAAAGACCATCTGCGATAATCCTGTCTGCCGCAGTAAACTGTCCAACCAGCGGAAGAGGCTGCCAATCAATCCTGTGGGAGGAATGGAATCCAAACGAACCACGGCATCCGAGGACGACATCTGTGAAAAAATAGTATCAAAAAGACTGTACAGGGGTCATTCTCTAATCCATAAATAAAAGAGCATGCATCATACAGTTAATAATAAACCAGGTGAATCCCATAAAAATGAAAAAGAAAGCGGTGCATAAATAAATAAATGAGTTCAGTACATAGTGCATAAATGAAAAAGAAATCTAAGCATGTGCTAGATACAAAAGGACCCTATCCTATCCTGGTCTAAATAAAATCAGTATCATCTATGAAAGCAGGATCCTCGAACTGATCCCCTGGAGTCGTCGAGCTCGGAGGACCAAAGTTCATATCAGGGATGTAGGGATGCGCTGTGGCATCAGATGAACTCGGGCCTGCATCATAACCTGCACCGTCAGGATCGTAGGTGTAAGCCTCCTCCGGGGCCCGGCCCAACCCCCGAATAAACAGCGACAACTGATCTACCTGACGGGTCAATGAGGCGATCTGCTCAGCGTGGGTAGGGGTCCGAACGCAGGCAGCCCATTCGGTCATCGTCACCGAGCCTGGAACCATATCTCCAAGAAAGAAAGTGGCCCGAGTCTGAGGACCGATGGTACGGGGCACCCACCATGTACGGAATGCATCACTCGTAGTGGGACCCGTGGAAAGCATCCGACCGTCCTCCCCGGGCAAGCATGATCTCCCGAGGGCTGAGAATCCAGCGGCCAGAAAGTAGTGAAGGAAAGGGAGTGCGGGATGCGGATCTCCCCAGTGACGCATCTGAATGCGCGCTCTCCCAGATACATCAACCCAGCCTCCAACACTCTGCAAAGTGAGGCGACGGGTGGAAAGCTCGAACATCCAGGCCGACAAGGATGCCCGTCAGCAAACCCCACAGTCAGATGATCGGAGAGGTAGGGAATCCAGACGACCTCTGCAGCCGTGATCAGCTCCAGCTGGATGCGACAGTGTGCAAAACTGCCAGACACGGGGACCTCCTCGAGAGTACTGTGATGCCATCGCCGACCCCGAGGATAAGTGTCCGGGCCCAGAGTAGTGATAGGCCTCAGACATGGCAGCCGCTCGTAAGCCCAGAACTGTGAATAGAAACAAGGCAAGGCATGAGTCACTATCAAATACAGAAAAGAGATGAAAGGAAAAGAAATACAGTAAGAGAGAGGAGGAGGGGACTCACCAACAGAAAATGGTAGAAGCCGAGCCAGGCCATCAGTCTGTTCCCTCTGAGCGTAGACGCATGGCCATGGAGGAGGAAATAGGCAAAGGTGAATGACCCCCAGTCATAATCACCGATGCGGTCCACGTCTCTGACCGCTCCTACGACGCTGAAATGAATGGTGGAGGAGTTGTTCCCCAGAAAACAACCCCTCATGATGGTCAGGAACAGGCCGTCGTAGCAGAATGTCCCTGGTGCCCTGATCTGCTGGAATAGGCAGCCCATAGAGACCCCCGACTGCATCGACAGCCAAAGCACCAGATCGGATACTGCGGGCCTTCAAGACCCGGTCCTCAGCAGCGAAGCCCAGCAAAGCTCGAACCTCCACAGGCGTGATATCAAGATCCAAGGGGACGCGGGACCCGGTAAACTCAATGCCGGTAATGTACCATCCAGTCCCATGGGGTCAACACGACCCTCAGCAGTCGAGGAGATGAAGAGACTGCGTCTGGTGGAAACCATCGCTCGGATAAAGCCCTCATGTAACCCCAGGGGCACTGCCGGGGAATGATGGTAAAGAAGTGACGAAATCCCCAAGAAAGAATCCACCACCGCCCGGTAGTCACTGTGCAAAGCCGTGTAAAGGGAGTAGATGTTGAACCAGTTGCCCCTCGGCTGAGTAAACTCGGGTACCTGGGACAATCACCAATGGGTCAGTCCGGATAAAAGGAGAATGGAGAAATTGAGAATAAAATCAGAATAGAGCTGAAATATACCTCGTTAGCCACGAGAGATGCCGAGGGTGACGACTAAGATCCCGAACCCAAAAGATCGGGTATCTGCACAGAGGCGCCAGAAGGAGCCTGATGAGTAGGTGGAGCCGGTGTGCTGAGAGATGGGCCCCTCTGCCGCGATCTCCGGAGGGACAGCCTCCTCAACGTCCGGCATGACCAGGACGAATGACAGCCTCCGCCAAGCGACGAGCCTGACGGGTACGAGGGGGAATAGGGGCAGGTGCAGCCCTACGACGGCGAACACCCGAAGTCCGAGAGGCGGCGGAGGAGCTACTGGGCGCATCACGATCCATAGCTGGAATAGAACGGGCGAGAAAGAAGGTAAGTTTTCCCTTTTAAAATTATGTAACGAACATTCTAAATTTCTAGCCTCATCATATGATTAATGCAACATGATGCATGTAAAAAAAAAAAAAAAAAAAAAAAAAAAAAAAAAAAAAAAAAAAAAAAAAAAAAAAAAAAAAAAAAAAAAAAAAAAAATCGGCAGAGTTCCGTTTGTAAATTGGACATCCCCAGGCATAAGCCAAACGTGTTTTCCATCAATCAAAGCCTCAAACAGATCTAAATTGCATTCATATATGTAATCTACAGCATGTAAGGCATGAGTTTATTGCAGAAAAGGAATAACAGTATGTGGGACCGCCTCATGAACATAAAATAGGACTCGCATAGTTGATACATAGCATGTATATATGATGGTACATTACATAGCATTGTTAAAGCATACATTTTATGTTTAAACATGTAAATAGTCCAAATGTATAGCAAAACATTGACGAAAATTGAAAAGTGACCGGTCAAAGTTGTTTACCTGTAGCGTTGTAGATCAATCCTACCGGAAACAGTTTTTGCAGGAAAGTTGAAAAAATCGACAAAAGGCCCTTGCGAACAAGCAAAAATCGCGAGGAATATGTGTGATGAATTGAAAGTTGAAAGTGACAGATCTGGAAGCGGGGCGCGGCATATAAGCCCGATCTTGGCCGCAGATGTATCTGCGGCTGGCCGCAGTTCCATCTGCGGCTGGCCTTGGTGGGCTCCACCTTGCTCCCTTGAAGCCATTTGACATGTTGAAGTGAAAAGTTTACGAGATGGGTGACCGGCGACGATACCCGGCCCCGAATGACGATCGACCGGCGACGATAACCGGCGATCACGAGATGGATGACCGGCGACGATAACCGGCTCCGACAGATAACCGACCGGCGACGATAACCGGAGGTTACGAGATGGGTGACCGGCGACGATACCCGGCCCCGACATGACGATCGACCGGCGATCGATAACCGGCGATCACGAGATGGATGACCGGACGACGATAACCGGCTCCGACAGATAACCTACCGGCGACGATAACCGGGGTTTACGAGATGGTTGACCGGCGACGATACCCGGCCCCGACATGACGATCGACCGGCCGACGATAACCGGCGATCACGAGATGGTTACATGACCGGCGACGATAACCGGCTCCGACAGATAACCGACCGGCGACGATAACCGGAGGTTTACGAGATGGGTGACCGGCGACGTTTACCCGGCCCCGACATGACGATCGACCGGCGACGATAACCGCGATCACGAGATGGTTATGACCGGCACGACGATAACCGGCTCCCGACAGATAACCAACCGGCGACGATAACCGGGGGTTACGAGATGGGTGACCGGCGACGATACCCGGCCCCGGACATGACGATCGACCGGCGACGATAACCGGCGATCACGAGATGGATGTCCGGCGACGATAACCGGCTCCGACAGATAACCAACCGGCGACGCTAACCGGGGGTTTTCGAGATGGGTGACCGGCGACGATACCCGGCCCCGACATGACGATCGACCGGCGACGATAACCGGCGATCACGAGATGGATGTCCGGCGACGATAACCGGCTCCGAAAGATAACCGACCGGCGACGATAACCGGAGGTTACGAGATGGGTGACCGGCGACGATACCCGGCCCCGGCATGACGATCGACCGGCGACGATAACCGGCGATCACGAGATGGATGACCGGCGACGATAACCGGCTCCGACAAGATAACCAACCGGCGACGATAACCGGGGGTTGCGAGATGGGCGACCGGCGACGATACCCGGCCCCGACATGACGATCGACCGGCGACGATAACCGGCGATCACGAGATGGATGACCGGCGACGATAACCGGCTCCGACAAGATAACCAACCGGTCGACGATAACCGGAGGTTTACGCGATGGGTGACCGGCGACGATACCCGGCCCCGACGAGACGATTGACCGGCGACGATAACCGGCGATCACGAGATGGATGTCCGGCGACGATAACCGGCTCCGACAGATAACCAACCGGCGACGGATAACCGGGGGTTATGAGATGGGTGACCGGCGACGATACCCGGCCCCGAACGAGACGATAGATTGAAAGAGGTGAACCCAACGACTAACAAACAAACGGTCAAGGGGTTTGATACATTGACACTCTTTACGAATGTCTTGCATGCATTGCATCTTATGTTTGCATCATAAGCTATAGGTGTTGCAATCATGTATGTATTGTCAATTCTTATGCACTGTCATTCATGCATCGAAGTGGTCTATTCTTTATCCTGTTCATTTCATTTATCATTTCATAAACATGATAAAGAGGGGCAGCTGTAGACACCCAAATTTTGCGTTTCCTTCTACTAACCATGACAGGAGGGCGAAATCGTCAATTGAACCAGCTTGCAGGAGCAAAAGAGCGGGAACAAGGGCGAGCGCCCGGCCCCGCCGAAATGCTTTGGGCAACCCAAGTTTACGTGACAGCATGATCGTCCGAGGCAGGCATTTCCGAATGAGGTGGCACGTCTCCCGGAAGTTCCCGGACTGCGAAATACGAGCCTGTCAGCGAAAACCGACGTTGCGGTACGAAAATCGAAGCGTGGCACGAAAATCGAGAAAGTCAAGCCCGCCAGCCGCGGATAGATCTGCGGCCAAGTGGGTGCGCCAGCACGAAAACCGGGAAATCAGCACTCAGCAGCTGAGTGCGATGGGAGGCGTGCCAGCTGGCCAGCCGCAGATCTATCTGCGGCCAGCCGCAGATAGATCTGCGGCTGGCTCTGGCCAGCCTATTTAAGCTCGGCAGCAGGCAGCATACAGGAGGTTGGGCAGTTTGCGGAAGAAGAAGAAATCAGCAGCAGTTTTAGCTCGGAAATAGAGAGAAATAGCAAAAAATTCTTGCAACAATTGAGAGAAAAAGAGAGAAATTTCCTTTGTTGTTAGATTATATCATATACATCTCATATTTCCCTCAATACACAAGTTTCTACACAATTTTGGTATCATTTGCAAGGTGAAAATCTCATTATTTTTGCAACTTCTATCATGTTATTTGGCTAAATTTAATTGAAATTTTCAAGAATATTATTGAGCAATCATGGATTAGGGATTATTGGTGAGGGTTCCATTGGAACAAAATTCTTTCCTAATAATCCGATGATATCTAATTGGTGAAATTTCTAGTTTGTTTATGGATGTATATTAGGCGTAATTTAATTGAGTGTATTTGTAGGATGTGTTAGGCAATCTACGTTGTTATAATTGAGTATTCAATTTGCGAGTGTGTAGCAATTGTGGTTGTGAGCCTAGGAAAGCGACCCCGTGGTTCAAATCCGATGATGGACGTTTGGTGTATGTAATAGATTCAAGAGGCTTGTTTTGTAGTGTGTAACCATCGGGCCTTAAAACGACGCTAAGGCGCGAGAATCGTGTTTAAGGCCCCGAAATAGTGAAATTTGTGATTGTTGGCGTTCGGGGATATTTTGATGGCTTACATGCCCATGAATAAACCCGACGCGTGTTTATGCTTGATTCGATTTATGACGCGAAATTGATTTCAAAGCTAAATGATAAGATTTTCATAAAAATCAAGCAAAGTAGGATATTAGAATCACGAGGTTAAAATTTGGAGAAATATTAATGAATGTCGATTCCTATCTAACGAGAAAGCTAAAGAAAAATCGTTCTCAAACATCACAAAATCTGATTTTAGAAATAAGTAACGTTTTGTTAAATCTTTGTGCATAGGGTGAAAGAGATTCTAGAAATTGCCCGATCATTTCACGAAAGCAACGTATAGATCTCGATTCCTATTTTGGCAAAGGTTTAAAACTCTTGTTTTGCCAAAACGACACCTAACGAAAATCTCATAGTTTTGACAATTAAAATCAAACCTTTCCCATAAAGCTTTCTCGTGTATACCGAAAAGACATTCCGAAGCGTTCTCAATTTAAAACACAATTTTCCCTAAAATCCAAATGATTCTTTCATACAAATTCACCACAACATTCACATAGGTACACACACACACACACGCACGCACGCACATTTCATGAATTAAAGGATAGAAAAGCATCAAGATTGCGGTAACCGTGTTTCACGGAAGTCGAGGGGTGCCTAACACCTTCCCCTCACTTAAACAAACCCCCGAACTCTATGAATCTCGATTCGCAGACCAATTAATTCGGAGTCACGTATGAGCCAGCGATTTATAAAAAATTCGGATGAGTTGGTACATCCATTTCAAATATACCAACTGGCGACTCTGGTTAATTGGCTCATCATAAAAACGATCTTTCAAAACCCCGTCGACATCAATGCCGACCTTTTCCAAACGTCATCTAAACCCAAAGGCTAAAATTGGAAAAGACAAGCGAGCCGAAACCCGGCGTCGACATGTATGATGAATTATACTTTGACATGTCCCTTAAGACCCTTAGGGAATATCAAAGGGTATGATTGGGTATAATAAGTTATACATGGAGATAGGTGAATGATCAACAAAGAATCTACCACTTCTAGTAAAAGGAGAGAATGCCCTATGTGATTTGATAAATGACGACTCAGAAGTCTTTGGCCAAAGAAAAATGAAATTAGAAAGGAGTTTCTAATTTGCATTATCAGAGTTGTGCATTTGAGAATCGAAATACATATAATTAAATAAAATAAGACTTGACAGTAATTCCATGTCTTATATTTAATTGGGACATTGTATGGTAGAAGGATTGAATTGTACGGCAACTACTCACTGAAAGGTTCTTTTGTGATTAATGTTGAAATCTATATTATCTAGAAAGTCGTTGATCGCTAAGGGGGCTTACCCTTATTGTAGAATAAATATTATTTATTTAAATGAATTAAATAGTTTAATTTATTTATTTAAATAAGATTAGAATTGTTCTAATTGATTTATTTACAACCGGTTTAATATGGAGAACCTAAAGGGTCACACCGCAAAAGAAAAATATTTATTTAAGAAGTAAATGGCATAATTGTAATAATAAGTTAGGTGTATTTAATTTAATCTATGGAGATAGAATAAATTAAATAGCTTAATATTTATTATTTAATATTTTGGAAATATTAAATATAAATTAATAAGAGGAGTCTTATTATTATTATTACTATTATTTAATTCTTAATAGGGATTGAGAATTAATTAATAAAAGTACTCTTTCATAAATTCCTAATTGGATTAGGAGTTTAATTAATTAAAGGAGTTTAATTAAAATAAAAACCCTAATCCTAAATAGTTTAGGAGGGTTTCCTATATCTATAAATAAGAGGAGTCTTATCATGATTTAGGGTTAGACAATTTACACACTCTTCCATGAGAATTGGAGAGAGAGAGTACTTGCAATTTCTATAGAAATAGAAACTAGGGTTTTGCCAACATCCATCTTCTTGAATAACTATTATTCCTTGGTGGATCACCTCTAGAGGCCAAACACTTGGGTGGCTAACGTTGATCAAAGGAAGGAATCTCATTGGTGAAATTCAAGGAGAACGCGAAGGATTTGGAGGTGAACTCGTACCTGTGGAAGCATGGTTCTACAAGGGTATGATTCTCATACTTTATCTCTTTCGTTTAATTGATAATTGAGCACATGGATGATCATGGTGATGGTTTGTATGAAAAATTTTAAAATCCGTTTTATCGTGCTTCCACACTATTTATGTAATTTGATTGCATGTTCGCGCTATATACAAACCTGACAAATTTATGTAATTCTCTATAGTCAACACATAACCTTAAAGTTCCATCATTCTTCTTGATAAACAACACCGGTGCTCCCCAAGGTGAAACACTAGGTTATATGTACTTCTTGTCTAAGAGTTCTTGTAACTGCACAAGTAACTCCTTCAACTCCACTGGTGCCATCCTGTACGGTGCCTTCGACACTGGTGCTGTACCAGGTGCAAGATCAATAGAAAACTCGATCTCCCTATCTAGAGGAAGACCTGGTAAGTCATCGAGAAATACATCTTGAAATTCCCTAACTACAGGTATTTGATCTAGCTTTGCTCCTTCCTTTCGAGTATCTACTATATATGCCAAATAACCTGTACAACCATTCGTAAGCAATCTCTCTGCTTGCATTACTATCAGACATCGAGATCGTTTAGGTGAGCAACCACCGTTAAACACTACCTTTGACTTCGACGCAGTCACTAGGTTTACACGCTTCCGATGGCAGTCAATCATTGCATTATGATTAACCAACCAATCCTTGCCTAAGATTATATCGAATTCCCCTAGCTGTATAGGAAAGAGGTCCACAAGAAACTTGTGTCCCTTAATCTCTACGTTACAATCTTTATATACAGTTTTAACGGAAATTATCTCTCGATTTGCAATTTCTACATTGAAAGGTATGTCTAAGTCTTCGCATGGCATATTTAAGTTTTTAGCAAAGCTATTAGACACGAATGAACAAGTAGCACTAGAGTCGAATAACACATATGCATTTAACGTGTCACTAGGGATGATACCTGTCACCACATCCTGTGAAGCAATAGCATCCCTCATCGTCATATTAAATGTCCTGGCGGTTGGACGACTCTGACCTCCAACTCCTGCTGCTGTTGGTTTGAGGGTATTGTTTGTGGTTTGATTTCCTCCCCCAGTTTGGTTCCTATTCTTTGGATAATTTCTAGATATGTGACCTGTTGCGCCATAATTATAAAACTTATAATTCTGATTGCCCTGATTGGTGTTATTAGTACTCTTCTTGGGAGAATCATTAGAATATTGTCCCTCCTGACCACAGCTGTAACAGGTAACCACCTTCCTACGACATACTCCCAGATGGTTCTTTCCACATGTGACATAACGTTCCATCTTGTTATTTTGGTTTCTGTTGGTGGTGTTGTTGTTATTGTTGTAATTATTCCCCTTCTCCCCAAAGTGAGTAGAAAACGTAGTATCCCACTTCCTCTTGTTGTTATTAACACCCCCTATACGGACTTCACCTTTAAAGTTTCCCCCTTCATTCTGACTTCTCTTATCTCTATGAAATTTAAGAAGATTTTCATTCTCAGTTTCGGCAATAATAGCCTTCTCAAGAATTTCTGAAAATATCTTCAACTGGAAGATTGATATCATACTCCTTATCTGAGGTTTCAACCCTTCGTCAAATCTCCTAGTGTTTCTTGTTTCAGAGTTTACTTGATGTGGGGCAAAACGAGATAATTCGTTAAACTTGGCTGTATACTGAGATACAGTCATTTCCCCTTGTTTTAGTTCTAAAAATTTAACCTCCATTCGGTCTTGTATGGTTTGTGGAAAATAATTTTCAAAGAATAGCTCTTTGAATCTTACCCAAGGAATTACCCCTTCACTGACCCTAGTTTTTGTTGTTTCCCACCAGAAGTTTGCCTCACCTTTTAGGAAAAAGGTAGCAAAGATTGTCTTTTGTTCCTCACTTACGTTTGTTATAGTGAATAACTTTTCCATTTCAGTTACCCAAGTTTGGGCTTCAACTGGATCCATAGTTCCCTTGAACTCAGGTGGCCCGACTGTTTTAAAGTCTTTAAATGCTGACATATGTGGATTATTTGTGTTGGGCTGATGTGGTGGATGACCCTGTAAGGCTCCTAATTATAAGTCTACTAGTTGTTGGGTGAGGTTTGGTTCACTAGTCTCATTTCTGGTCTGGTTTCTTCGTCCTGATGCCATGATTTTAAAAATAAAGAAAAGACAAGTATAAATACAGGTATATACTACACATAGAATAAACAATTTGTACAAACACAATTTGTATATCACATGCAGAATGGTTATATATTCGACTAGTGGTTTATACTACCACTAGTTAGTACAGAGGATTCCCTATTTTACAACCCAAAATCTTTATAATACAAACTACGCAAAATAAACTTAAGTACAAAACTAAACTAAACGATTACGTGTCTCCTTATAAGCATCCTGGACCATATGACAGACCACTGATCTATCTATCATATAATCTACCTTTCTCTCCTCTACGGGATACCTAAGCACCCGACGCTCTAAGCCTTGGAATGTATCCCGACATCCCTTGTCAGCTCGGTATAAATGCATATGTGCATCTTGCCTTTCCTTCTGAGCACTCTGGAGGAGTGTCCTAAGATGGCGAGTGTTATCCCTCTCACTTTCCAACAAACCTTCAACTACATATGTTCGAAAGTTGGCAGCCTCTAAGTCTTCGGTGGACTATTGTACTAACCCTGCAACTATCTCCTCATGTTTATCGACACTCATCATCTGACTCGCTCCAATCTCCTCATCAGGATCAGGATCAACTAGCTGTCCATCTATAGGATGTTCAGCCTCCTTAGCATCTAGTATCTCCTGGTCATGTAGGAGTTCTTCCTCCTCTGGGTACTCCTCCTCTGGTGTCCCTAGTGCGGGATATATCTCTTCTAGATCTTCTTCTGACTCACTCTCTGACAGCCACCCTACCATGGGTTGATCTATAACTGGGAGGTCATTCCAATTTGTCTCTGACATCCTACCAAAGAATTTTAGTTGTTTAGTATTATAGCGAAACAAATTTACACATAATATAAAGCTTTTAAGATTATTTTATGTATAATTAAGTATTTTACGGACTCAAAGACTATATCCAAAGGTATTTCCTAACTACCTTAGAGCTATAATCTACAGCTCTGATACCAACTTGTGACGCCCCCAAATTCTCTATACTGTAGCAGATATGGTGCTCACGTAAAACTATAAAACTATAAATATTCAATAAGATATGACTTTTATCTATCCAAGGTTCACAATATCCCATAACAGATGATAATTCTTGCCGGAACGTTATCTGTGTTTGGATACCCTCAGTTGGATGTATAGATTCATATCTCATGAATACCTCTTTCATATTGATATTCCCTATTTATCTGACATTCACAGTATTAACGATAAGATTGTCCATAGAACTGAGGGGCGCATTCTGGTAAAGATGGCACCTTACCGGCGCTCATTAAGTGTAACCTCAGAGCTTATATGACTTTCAATATCATTCAAATACCCTCATTCAGATGTGTAGTTCGTATAGATACTGTATTTACTTAGTACAACTATGCTAAACAAAGTAAAGATCAGAGTATAACGCATTCGATATAATAAAGGATGATAATATATTTCATATCATTAAGTTCGGTTACATCGTTCTCAATACTAAGTTATTACAACAAAGCCTTATAAAAGACTTGAATTATTCAAAACAGTAATTAAAACTAATTAACATATCCTTTTCCTTTGTCTGTCCCAGAAGTGCCGGGATTATCATTTAAAACTGCAAAAGAAGATATATGCAAGAATGAGCTACAAATGCTCAACAAATTCATTTGAAAGCGTAAACACAATGTGTTTGATTTGAAAGATGTCAATGATTTATAACTGAGGGTTCTATACATGAACCATATATTTTAATTAGTTCTATCAATCTTTAATGACTTAGATACGCTTGATTTCAGATATCTGATAGGGGATCAGCCCAACCAATATCCTAGGAGTATGCATATCATCCTATAATTTTGTGTCGATATATAATCAACATTTACCACAACCTTATATCAAGGTGTTTCAGTTCATCTTACATCAAGGTATTCCATTTCTCAGTATAAGATGTCGTACCAAAACAATTTGGTTTGACACAACATTTTACGCTCAAATAAACAATATATAAATAATGATTCATTTCTTAAGTTATGTTGAACAAGAAACAATAACTTCACAATAATTGATAGCAAGATGTAATAGACTTGCTTAAATGTAACAAGGTTAAAAGACTTGTCTCGTATATCTTTTTATAGTTAATATAACGGTCTAAACGTTCGTCGTAAATCCTACATGATTATAAGTTTATGTAGACAAATAAGCGTTTAACGATTAAATTTTTTAAATTTTATTTCGGGTATCATAACCGCATATAAATAAGACTTCTTCTACAATATATGAAATAATTTTAGCATTATAACTGCTTACAGAATGAATATTTTTTAACTATATTTAAAATAAATTGAGCATTATAACTGCTTGAAAAATGAATATTCGGTTACTATGGTTGAAATAATTTGGGCATTATAGCTGCTTATAAAATGAATATTCCGCTATTATATTTGAGAAAATTTCAGCATTATAACTGCTTATAAAATGAATATTTTTACTAAATAGTTGAAGAAATTCGGACATAGTAACTACTTATAAAAGTATATTTTCTAATATATAAGAGAAATAAATCGGACATTATATTTGCTTGTAAATAGGACTTTTGTACTATATATTTAAAATAATTTGGGCATTATAACTGCTTGTAAATAGGACTTTTGTACTATATACTTAAAATAATTTGGACATTATAACTGCTTATAAAAGTATATTTTTACTAAATATATATTAAGAAAAATAAAAATAATAACCACTAGAGTAATATCTCTTGTAGTTGCTAGCTCTACTTCCAATCGCGCAGTGTTTCGATGCTTAGAAAGTAATTTTTATCTCACAATATCTCTCAGAATATAAATATAGAGTGTTTTTACTCTTGAACTGCTCTTGAAAAATAATAAGGAATGAATGAACTGAGCTTGCTATTTATAGAAAAATCAAGTTTCACTAATTGCACATTAAGGGCTCGGTTTATTATATTTTGCACCCTAGCATATTCTTAGAATATTCTTCTAAGCTCCTCAATGAAAATATCTTCCAAGCTCGAGAATGCAGCTTGCAATTGAACCTATCTTCTAAGCTCCTCAATGAAAATATCTTTAAGCTCGAGAATGCAGCTTGCAATCTAAGCTCCTCAATGAAAATATCTTACAAGCTCGACAATGCAGCTTGTTACTTTAAGCACGACAGATCACTTTGTCATTCTTAAGCACAACACAACAACTTGTCAAAAATAATTTGTCAGGATGTTTCTTGGTGAAATCGTGGAAAACACGACAAATCATTTTGTCAATATAAGCACGACTAAGCAGCTTGACAAAAAAATTTTATTTGACCTAATTCATCGTTTACATAATATAATCACAAAACACCTGCTTCGAAATATCATTTCAATCTTTATTAAGCACATATGTTACAAATTTCAAGTCTCATCAGGGTTTAAGGTTTTAAACTTCTCGATATCTAGTTTTACGTTATACGTTCTAATTCTAAACTTATGCGATAATGTTTTTGAATCGTATTAGGTTTTCAAAGATTACCTGAACAGCCGTTTATCAGAATATATCATCACATAACACAAAGTCAGAATAAGAAATTTCATTTAATAAACATATAATTTACGTATACAAATCTTATTAGGGTTCGGAATATTATAAGAAACTCGTCGGTCATGGTCCAACAAGGGACTTTTAGCTTAATTTAATTTCCATCTGGTTTATTATTTTGGTGTTTAATTGGTTTGTAATTTTAGTCTACATGGCAAGGTACAACGACATGCATCCATATATCATTAACGACATCACATGAGCAAGATTTGATCCGGTCAAACCTTGTCAGTAAACTGTCAGACCTGTTCTTCATTTTTTGGGTTACCTAGAAAATAGAAATCGTGGTCGATCAACGAGTTTTGACCACTCATAACTTTTAATTCAGGGATTTGTTTAGTATAATTTCAATTCTAATTTATTAACCTCATGGCAGACTACAAATACATGCTTTAAAACAGACCAAACAAACAACCTAGCTAAGACGATCAAAAGGTCTGACAAACTTCCTTGTCAGATTGTTCTTGAGAGTTTGCTAATTTTGATTAATTTTCATATCTAGATATATGGAAACATGTTTTAACAACCTAGATCACTAAATAACATGTTATTAAGTATTCCTAAACATTAAAACATAAAATTTACTTAAGGTTTAAAGATCTAGCATAAAATTAGGGCTTTGTACCTTTTTGAGCAACTTTTTAGTTCCTTCTCTTTGATTCTGATCTTGCTACTGCTGAGGCTTATTATGGCTTGTAATATAAGTGTTTAGGTTATAAAATTTTGCGATTTCATCAATGGGAGGGCTGAGTACTTATAAGCTTTTTCAAGTTAGGGGTTTTAAGTCTTTTCACCCATTTTTACCTCCACAAATATCCTACAACTGAACTTGTGCTACTTGTGATTTGATCCTAGCCTCATGCTTGTGCTGGAGTGTGTTGAACACAAGCTAACACACTCCTACAAGTTTTCCAATTGGTTTACTAATCTAGGTTTAATTCACACTAATCATGATTAGGGTTTTGTAATTAATGTTTAGGATAACTTAATTAGGTTAGTAATACCTTAATTAAGCTTAAGTTTCATAATTAAGGTTTAGGATCTCATAATTAGAGTTAGGGCTTCCTAATTAGTGTTAGAATTTTACAAATTATGATTTAGGGTTTCAATCCTTCAATTAGGGTTTACTTTTAAGTTTAATGATTCATAATTTATATTATGTTTCATTACTTGGGATCTAATTATATCAATTAGGGTTCTTGTGCACCAATTAGGTTTTCGGTACACCAATTCGGGTGATAATTATCAATTAGGGTTTTATAATTAGGGTTTATAATTCAACTTATCATTTTTAACCCTAGTTAATTTATTTAGGTTTTTATCAATTAATATATTATGATATTAACTTCGAAGCACGACAAATCACTTTGTCATTCCCAAGCACGACACAACAGCTTACTGAAAATAATTTGTCGGGATGCTTCTCGGTGAAATCGTGGAAAGCCCGGCAAATTATTTTGTCAGTGTAAGCACGGCTAAGTAGCTTCAAATTTTTTTTATTTGACCTAAGTCTTCATTAGAGTATACAATCACATAACACAGAGTTGGAATAAGAAATTTCATTTTAATAATCACATAATTTACATATATGAATCTTATCAAAGTCTGGAATATCACAGTAGTTGTAATCTAAACTAAGGAATATAACTAGCCCATTCAGGCGAATAACGTTGTCTTGCATTTCTTGAAAATTCAGTTGCTTTAATACCAGTTAAGAGCTCTAACAAAACAACTCCAAATGTATATACAACTCCAAATGCCTATACATATTCAGGAGCCAAGTACCTACAAAAAGGGTTATTTATCAAACCATGAAATTTGTTTAATAAATATACAAAAAGCTTCTTTCAGATAATAAGTTGCAGTCTCCTTTTAAAAAGAGTAGCCAATATCTGAGTACGAAGTTGAAGTTTTTGTGGACTTAACAACTGAAAAAATATTGAACTCTTGCCAAGTCGTATAAAATAAAAAAAACAAAAAAATACATACTATTTTCCCTTTTTGCAGCAATTATTAAAAATGCACATAATTTAAATATATGAGCTGACGTGTCAGTTGACGTGTCAACTGATGTGTACTAATAATCTACTCAAATTTTAAGTATTTTTGACAATTATTTGAAATTTAAATGTTCTTTTGTGCGTAAAAACAATAGCTTGTGCATTGTTTTTATAACATGAAAAGAGTTAAACAATTTTTTTAGTCATAAAGTCTTTTCTGTGTGAGATAGATAAAATTATGTAAATACCCAATGCACCAATGACTCGTGTCTCCTCCACTAATTGATCATTAGCTTGCCACCTTGCCAAACCAAAATCTCCCACCTGCATTCAAACTATTGATTCAAAAATCCTATCATGAACAGAGTAGCAAGATGATAGCAGGAAGACTAATTTTGATTTTTAAAGCAAATTTGACACACTTTCAAATTCAAAATTGATGTAATTCATTTAGTCTTAAAAATAATGAATCTTGTAATGACTAGTACTTTTAGATAGTTTACAATATTCACAATCGTACTGACTTGTTGGGGCATGATTAGTTGAACTCAGATGATTTGGTGGGTCATAGTCCACGTAGAGGGTCCTACCCCACGTAAGAGTTTATTTTGGGCAGTGGGAGATCTTTAAGGAATCTAAGATTCCTAATTGCATTTAATTTTCTATTCCTAAGGAAAGAGTCAGGATAATATTCAACTTTCTTTCTTTAAGTAGATTCACTTTTATCCCATTATAGTATCTACCATGATGGAGACTCCTAATCCAATTCGGGGACAGAGCACTAAAGGAGGTGTGATCAATTATAAATACAAGGCTACACCCTAATTCACAGGTAACGTCACTTTGAGCACTAAAGAATTAAGCCTCCATTGTTAACGTTGATATCAGCTTGTATTTATTCTCACACCGGAGCTATCCTCCGGCGGTCCCGGCCGTCAGCTCTTTGAGTGTGATTTCGTTTCTGTGCAGGATTAGATGCGTGGTTCGGTGATTGGGTGCATGGACGAATCTTGGCGTTAACATTAGCGCTAGAAGGAGGACCTCTTTAATGCTAGACAAGTTTTTTAATCACCCGAAATTTCAATCAGAATAATAACGATGAGTAAAGTGATCACCATCTCCGGACGTGACAAATCAATAGCCGATCCATCTTAACCCAGAGGTTCGGTCAAAGACAGGTTGGGGCCTTCCAATCACGTCTCCGATAAACTTGGGCCCCATAACCACTCTGTGGGCCCATCAAAGGTGAAGACGACGCCAGTCAGACGACAGTTATTCTCAGCCATACAGAAGACGATAGTCCCCTATACTCATGCCGAAGATCAGAACTCGAAGCTAGACGATCGGGACAAGTGGCAGGTGATCTTGGCCAAGAAGATGCAGGAGAACAAAGATGCTATAGAGGCCCTACGCCTTCAGCAGAAAGAACTGGATGCCCAGATGGTGGCAATGTTGGGTAGTGAGGAGGTTTCATCCAGTCATAATCGACGTCGAGAAGTATCGCCAGGAAACCGATCTTGGACATATTGTTCGGACAGTTCTCGGTGCGAAATTAGTAGGCGTAGGAGTCGCTCTCGGGAAGGAGGCAGTGATGGAGGAGGACGTAGACATCGGATATATTCTCCAGAGAATGAATGGGATAGGCGAGAGTCATCCCCCAAGAAAGATGAGTCTGAAGCCCTTGCCCGAAGGGTGGCAGAACTTGAAAAGAAACTGGAAGCGGCCAACTAAGAGAAGGAGCTTCCGATTGACCCGACGTCGCCATTTTCTTCAGAAATTAATCGGGTTCGGACTGACCCCAGCAAGAAGGCCCCACACATGGAGAGTTACGATGGCGTGGGCGATCCATACAACTATACCCAGGTGTATGATCGGCTCATGAAGTACTATGACTACTCTGATGACGCAAAGTGCCAGATGTTCATCACAACCTTAGGAAGGAGGGCCGACAGTGGATAACATCGCTGCCCTTGAACTCAATTTAGTCATGGAAAGAACTTTGTGATAAGTTCCATAGTCAGTTTGGGAGTAACAGAAGAAGAGGAAAGCTGACTGGTTCTCTAGTATAGATAAGGCAGTATTCCAACGAGACTTTGAGTCAGTATGTGAAGAGATTCCGAGAGGCAGTCGGAACCGTGATAGACTTAAATGGTCCTCAGGCCCTTGGATACTTTCAAACAGGGTTGGATGTGGTGTAGTCAAAGAAATTGGTAAAGGATATGATGTTCAACACCCCGAAGAATCTCGTCGAATCATATGACCGAGCGAAAAATTTCATTCCAATTGAGGAAGCTATGGGGTGCCTAAGGCTGAATGCATCATCTTCGGAGAAGCTTAGAGATCGGGATAGGAATAACCATCCCAAGTCAGACGATAAGTCGGATAATCAGATGAAGAAAAACTTTAACAATGGGGGTTCAAGAGGAGGCTGACCACCCTTCCCGAACCGTGGAGTCAACAAAGTTTACACCCCACTCAATACGGATCAGGCAAAAATCTTGGAAGAGATAATAGATAAGCCTTATTTTGAACCTTGCCCGACTAATACCTGACTATATAGAGGAAATCAAAATAGGTAGTATGACTATCATCAGATCGTCGGACACTCCACCGAAAATTATCAGAATCTGAAGAACTTGATCGAGAAGAATGTCCAGAGTGGGGAATTGGTCCAGTAGGTCGCGGGCCGAGAGGGTTCGGGTAAGAGGCCATCAAATACAAACCAGGATCAAAACCCGAACCCCTAGTCGCAACCACCACCCGAACAAGGTCAAGCAACTCGGCGAATGGTAGATGTGATAATAGGTGGCTCGGTTAGAAAGGTGACCAGGAAGAAAAGGCGGAGGGTCTTGTACTTTATGATGACTATGTCCGAACAACCTACCAGTAGGGATCGTCAGTTCCCTGACACCGTTAGTTTTTCACCGATGAGGATTACCCATCGAAACTTATTGAACTGCATGAGGGAGCTTTGGCTATCACTGCACAGGTTGGGTCGGTGGATATGAAGAATATTATGATCGATAATGGCTCTTTCGTTGACATATTATATGCCCATGCATACCAAAGGCTAGATTTGGAGGGGAGGAGGATAGAAGTCAGGCAAGAGCCCCCTTTGTATGGGTTCAGCAACGATCCAGTGCGTGTGGCTGGGACCATCGAGTTACCGGTTGTCTTCGGAACAGCTCCCCAACAGGTTGAAGTAAATGTCAGGTTCTTTGTAGTGCATATGGATTCAGCGTACAACGCAATTTTGGGACGACCGACTTTGATAGCTTTACAGGCAGTGACTTCCATTCCCCACTTCAAGCTAAAGTTTCCTACACCAAACGGGGTTGGTGAAGTCCAAGGAGATCTGGATATAGCTCGAAGATGCTACAGGAATTCCCTGATATCGTCGGGAATTGGAGTCAGTAAACAAAGGTAGACTATAGTAGTCGAGGTGGAACCGTTTACCGAGGAAAGTATAGAACCCCTCGCTCTGCCAGTTGAAGAGACAGAAAACATCAAATTGATCCCAGGAATAAGAAAAAATAATTAAGATCGGTTCGGGCTTGCAAGAACCTTTTCAGACGGGGTTGATCGAGTTGCTTCGGGTGTAAGCGGACATTTTTGTGTGGGTACCCAGTGATATGCCTAGGATAGACGAGTCTATCGTTGTACACCGTTTAAATGTAGACCCTGCCAAGAAACCTGTCCGGCAGAAGAGGAGAATCTTCGCCCCTGAACGACAGAAAATTATTGACGATGAGATAGCCAAGTTACTAGCGGCAGACTTCATATTTGAAATTGATTATCCAGAATGGTTGGCAAACATAGTGTTTGTTCGGAAGTAGAACGGTAAGTGGAGGACTTACATCGATTACACGGATCTAAATAAGGCGTGCCCGAAGAATTTCTATCTGCTTCCACATATTAACTAGTTGATTGATGCGACCTTAGGGTATGCATTACTGAGCTTTATGAATGCCTTTTCGAGATATAAACAAATTTCGATGCATGAGGAAGATATCCCGAAGATGACTTTTATCACGCATCAGGCGATCTACGCTTACAAAAAGATGACGTTCGGGCTACTGAATGCTGGTGCTACATACGAGAGAATGATGAAATACGTATTTAAGAAGAGGTTGGGCCGAAGTATGGAGGTTTATATTGATGACATGATCGTCAAAAGTTTATCTATTCGTGACCATCTAGATGATTTAGAAAACTGCTTTCAGACGATTCGACATTATAACATTCGCCTAAATCCAACGAAGTGTACCTTTGGCCTCGAATCAGGAAAATTTCTCTATTATTTGGTGAGCTAACGTGGGATAGAGGGTATCCCGGAGAAGATCAAAGCCATACTTGACATGAAATCTCCTTAGACTTTCAAAGACGTACAATGCCTGACGGGACGAATTGCTGTATTAAGGAGAATTATGTTCAAGTCTGTAGAAAGGTGCTTGCCATTTTTTGACACTCTAAAGGGACTAAAGAATGAGAAAACGTTTTAGTGGAATTCGGAGTGTGAAGATGTTTTTCAAGGGATTAAGAGGTACTTGTCTTCAGCACCTCTATTGATGAAGTCGGTCCCTTCGGAGCTCTTGTACTTGTACTTGGCGGTTAGTTCACTAGCTATTGGGGCGGTCTTGGTAAGAGAAGTGGGAGGAAAATAATTCTCCGTCTATTATGTCAATCACATCCTTCGAGATGCAGAGACTAGATACATAAACTTGGAAAAATTCGCCTATCATTGATAGTGGCTATTAAGAACCTTCGACATTATTTCCAAGGTTGGTTAATAGTGGTTTACACGGATCAACCCTTGAAGAAAGTATTAAACAAACCAAATGTATTGGGATGACTTGCTGCTTGGTCCATAGAGCTAACTCAATTTTCCTTAGAATATTACCCCCGAACGACGATAAAGGGTCAGGCTCTGACCGTTTGTGGTGGAGTGTTCTTTCTCAGAATCTAAACCAATCGATCAACCGAAGGTAGTGGTGGATTTGGTTTCTGGCGTTCGGGCGGTTTAGACTTCATGGACCCTTTATATTGATGGGTCAACGACTTCGTATGCCAATGGAGCTGGGGTAATTCTAACATGTCCGGAGGGGTTCAAGGTACAACAAGCCATCCAATTCCAATTTAAAGCAACAAACAACGAGGCTGAGTATGAGGCAATTTTAGCTGGTTTACATTTGGCTAGGAGTTTAGAAGTTCAACGGCTAGTCAACTTCAGCGACTCCCATCTAGTAGTTAAACAGATTTTGGGGGAGTACGAGGCTTGGGGGGCAAGGATGACTAAATATTTGGCCGAAATCAAGGATCAACTTCACTATTTAAGTTTTTATGCTTTCCAATGAGTAAATCGATCAAACAATACCGTTGTCGATGCCTTATCCATGTTGGCTACAACAAATGCAAGTTCTTTTGGGGGTTCGGTATACTTAGAGGTTTTGGATGCCCCGAGTATTCAGAGGTCGGAGGTGTTGGTGGTGGAACGTTCAGACTGTTAGCTTACGCCTTACATAGAGTATCTAGAGGATGGTAGGCTCCCATCGGATCAGATGCTAGCCAAGAAGATAAAGTATAGGAGTGCAAACTTCATATTAATTGATTGGGACTTGTATCGATGTGCGTTCTCTTTACCTTTACTAAAGTGTTTAGTTCCGTCTGAAGTAGAGTACGTATTTCGGGAAGTCTGTAAAGGGATCTGTGGTGACCATATGGGTGCTAAGACGTTAACATATAAGGTTCTTCGATAGGGTTACTACTGGCCAACGATCTTCTAGGAGGCAAAGGAGTATGTTAAGAAGTGTTCTAAGTGTCAGCTGAATGGTCCCATCCCTCATCAACCGCCCGAGGAGTTATTTTCAGTCTTATCCCTGATCCCTTTCGCCGTTTGGGGGATTGATATCTTAGGCCCGTTGCCAAAGGCTAAGGGGCAGGTCAGTTTTGTGGTGGTTTGGATGGGTTCGGAGGCAGGAGTGTCTTCGGGTTGGAAAATAAGAGGATTGGGAGGAATATTTTGTGATAGTTCGGATGAGGGGTTTAAGGAGGACGCCTTCACCAAACGTTTCCTTTTCACCCTAAGGAGTGTATTCCTTTCTGAGATGGACATCTCTAAAGGGCTTTTTTCGGTAAAGCCGGGTGTGGGGATGATAGAGGAGGAAGCAGGTTGTGGCATCGGGACGACTAAAATAGGATTTATCAAAAGGGGGGCTTTAGTTAGTCGGTCAGTTTAGGGGGTTACCTCTTCAGTAGTGACTTGTATGTGTTTAAGGGATGTTGTTGGGGCAAAAGTTTGGCTGACGTCTGTAGTTGGTACTGGTTTGATAAGAGACACTGTAGGTGATGAGGGTGTTTTATTCACAATTTGGGTACCTTTGACCTTGATAGTTTGTTAGTTTTTGGGACTTTTATATGATTTTTAGTTATTTTTATCATATTTCTATATAATTTAGTTTTTAGTTATTTTTACATGTTTTATGTTACTTTGATGCATTTTCATTGTGTTTGTAGGAATGGAAATAAAGACTGCTCGGATCGATGCTCGTAATGACCCTTTTTATCCGTGCTTGGACGTATGTGCCCGAATGGTAGTATGATAAAAAATCGTGTTTGGCGACGCTTGGTGCTTAATTTGATAACATTTGGTGGTTGGGCGTGCACGGCGTCGGAAAGCGTGCACGGCGTTCGGCGTCGGCCATACCACGAGGGCAAGCCTGTGCTTGGATATTCGTGCCCGAATGATAATACGGTGAAAAGTTGTGTTTGGCGATGCTCGGCATTGAATTTGATGACATTTGGAAGTTGGGCATGCACGGCGTTGGAAGGCATGCACGGCGTGCGGCGTCGACCAAGCCGCGGGCACGGCGTGCAGCAGCGGGGGGCACGAGCCAGGCGCTGGGCACGGACGTCGCGTGGCGCGCGGGCGCATGGGCGCTGGGCGAGCGGACTACATCGGCAGCTGGGCACGGGCACTGGGCAGCCTCGGCATTGGGCGCGCACGTGGCTTGGCGGGCTCGGGCGGCACTCGGCAGTTGGGTGTGTGGCCAACATGCGGCCCAGGTGCGGGCGCGTGCGCTGGCGTGCGGGCGCGCGGCGCGGGCGTGCGGCGTTGGGCGTGCGGCCAGCGTGCGGCCCAGGCACTGGGCGCGGGCGCGCGCGCTGGCATGCGGGCGCGCGGCACGGGTGTGCAGCAGCCAGCGTGCGGGCGTGCGGCACTCTACATGGGCCAACCAGGGCTTGGGCGCACGCGCGCCAGGTACCGTGCGGGCGCGCGCGCGCCAGGTACCGTGCGGGCGCGCCAACGCCGTGCTGAGTGCGATCTGACACAGTTATAGTGCGATCTGAGCTCCATTTTGTCCGATTTTGGCTAGGGTTTCTTGATGGAGGCTATATATAATATCTTCTAAGCTACATATCAGATATCAAGAGAGAGGGAGGCTACAAAATACATCAAGCTACAGAGCTAAAGGCTGCAAATCAAGCTGAATCAAGCCACAAGCCAAGGAACTCAGTCAACAAGAATTACAAAACTAAGGAGGAGGGCTGGAAACCAACAACAACCATAGGAACAACAGCAGAACAACTTCAAAAGTGGTTTCATTTCTAGATTTTCAACTCCTTTGTAATTTGAATTTGACAATGTATAAATTGAAATTGATGTTTATTGCAGCTATCATGAACTAACCTTCTATTCTAAGATTGTAATGGAACCCAACACTTAAATCGAATTAATTTCTCTCTCTATTGATTTCAGTTATTCATTTGTGAATTGATTGTCATAACCTTTGCTTTCTAGATTAATTGCTTGGCCCGTAATTACCTTAGGAACCTATATGAACTTGACGAACGGATTATAGGTTAAAACCTAGTTATGATAATATGCGAGAGTATAGATTGTTGTGGGTGATTAATCAGATTAAGTGACGTATGTCTTATTAATTATCTGCAATAATAGGTATATTGATAGTAGTTGGGATAGATATATACCTAATTATCGCATGCAACCAATTGAGAATCTAGTCTTAATGACTTCCGATGTGAAAGTTGGTAATTGAAGGGAGGATTAATTAGATTTGGTGACACGTGTCTATTAATCATTCCTAAAATTAGTCTCTTGATAGTGCATAGGATAGACATATACCTATGCGCCGCTTAGGAAGATTCGTGATTGACCATCGACAGAGGCTCTTATGTAGTTTTGATTTCTCGGTTGTCAATTTATATGTTATAACTGATTGAAAAGAGAGAGTTAGGAGATTCAAATGACGTGTTGGGGGGAAATTGTAATCTTAGACCTTTCTATCTTGATATTTTACCGTATTTTATTCATTACTTGACTTGTGAACTCAACCAATCAACAAACAATCAAACCTTCATCGTTTAAATTAGATCAAATTGATATACGATTGATACTTGGTTATTATTTGTCATAATTCCCTGTGGGTTCGACTCATATCTTATCATATATTACTAGTGGACCGTGTATACTTGCACGTGTATGTTTATCGATAGCTAAATTGACCAACAGTAGGAAATAAAGAACTAGGTCAGGATAAAAGATTATAATATTATGTGTGAAAAGAAAAAGGGGGGAATTCAGGACTTACGTTTATGGTTATACAACCAGGTTTGGTCGTTCAGGAGGTTAATGTCCCATTACTTTTTAGGAAGCTTGTCAATGAGCGACTGGAGCTCTTCGAGTCGGCTTCGATCGAGCTTATCAAAGACGATGTTGGCTCTTGATGCTTCAACCCAGTCTGGTATCTGGTGGATATCAAGCCCTCAGATGTAGAACCATAATGAGTGTCATCCTTTGTTACTCGAATGGGTCTTAATTAGGGCTCGTTTTTCTATATGTTTACTTTGTTGTCTGTTTATTTGACGGAACCCTAATTCCCTGGATCGGCTCATAGAGAATAGGGTGAAGAAGAAGTCAATGGTGGGTGGGATGCCACATTCATAACAGAAACTGATAAAAGATATGAGGTAGATGTAAGAGTTCGGCACCAGTTGTGCGAAGCCGACTCCTATGAAGCCAAAAAGGCTAACAATGAAGGCATGGAGTGAGAATCTGATTCCATATTTTAGGGCGGAAAGAGAGACGACAGTCTACCCATCGGGGAGACGGTTCATCTTATCATCAAGATGTGGGGCACGGAGTTCATAACTAGCAGGGATGCGGTATTTCGGCTAGGTTTTGGTCATCGATGGTGGAAGTGGTGTTAATATGGGTATAGGTTTCTTTGGTGGAATACTCCTTTGCATTTTTTAAATCTCAATTTCAGCCTTAGATAAGGCTGACGTGGTGGTGGAGATGGGAGTGGTAGTGATAATGGTGGCTGTTGCGGAGATCGCCATGGTGGTGGTAGGATTGGAGGTGAAAATGGTGGAAGATGGGGTGTTGGTGTTGGGGATAGTCTTAGTAGTAGCGGCGGTAGATGTGAAACCAGTGGGAACGGTGGAGGTTGTAACATTGTTGTTGTTAGGTTTGTATATAACGCGAACATGCAATCAAATTACATAAATAATGCGAAACCGCGATAAAATAAGATTTTAAAATTTTATACAAACCATCACCATGATCTTTCTTTATGCACAATTATTAATTAAACGAAAGAGATGGTGTGACGCCCCCAAATTCGGGTCTCCAAATACCCGGATCTGGTCATCACGATCCAACACAATCTTCACCTTTAACAACATATGATATCTAAAAGTGCGGAATATAATAAACATAAGTTGTTCATTTAAGGTGTTACTAGTCCCAGAATACAATTAACCTTAATCAAGTACATTAACCCATACCCTAAGTAACTATTAGGGTTTAAATTACATGAACAGTAATTAAATTACACATGAATATAAAGTCTGCTACAAGGAATCAATTGTTTCATCTTTTCTTTTCCTTTGTTCTTCCCTGAAGTCTCGGGTTTCGCTGCAATAAAGTCATGATATAGCAAGAATGAGCAACGAGTTTGCCCAGCAAGTTTAAAGTACAACAATAAAGATATATCATGATGAAGGGATGATAAAAAGGGATTTCAACAATAGAATAATCAGAAGCAAGAACATTAAATGCTTTTAGAACAATTGATAGTCAGATAGACTTTGAACGATAACTTCCAGAGGAGTCAATAGCTGGTTGACCCTCTGGTTACTGGCTACAGAATAACGTACTTGAGGGGATCAGCCTCGCGTACCCTATGTATATGCATAACATTTAATTCTGCTATTTGTACCTTATATACGGTACGTGGGGTACTCCCCTATAAATAAAGGGGTGTTCATACAGTCTAAGAATCCTTACCATTGATTGGTTCGGATAGCTTTTATAAATTTTCACAAAATTATCTGACCGAACAAGGGTGGCCTCTTCCACCGCGTGATTTCTCCAGAGAACTTTTACCGAGTGAATGATTTTATTTCTCAGTTTCTGCTCCTTCCTATCAAGTATTTGGACAGGAATCTCCTCGTATGATAAATCCCTTTCGACTTGAATTGGTTCATAGGAAATAACATGTTTGTAATCTGGCTTATACGGACGCAACACTGATACGTGGAACACGTTGTGGATGTGCTCAAGTTCAGGAGGTAATGCTACCTCGTACGCCACTTCGCCGATCCGCCTCAAAATTTCGAACGGTCCTATGAACCTAGGGCTCAATTTACCCTTTTTCCCAAAACGGATCTTCCCTTTCTAGGGAGATACCTTCAGAAACACAAAACTTCCAACTTCAAAGTCTCGTTTCTGGCGATGTAAGTCGGCGTACTTCTTTTGGCGATCCTGGGCTGCTACTAACCGTTGTCTTATTACTTTAATAATTTCCACGGTTTGTTGTACCAATTCTGGCCCCAACAATCTTCGTTCACCAACTTCATCCCAACACAACGGCGTTCGACACTTTCTCCCATATAGTGCTTCGTACGGTGGCATACCAATACTAGCATGGTAACTATTATTGTAAGCGAACTCTACCAGCGGCAAGTGATCGTCCCAGCTGCCACTTAAGTCCATTACCACTGCTCGGAGCAGCATATCCTCTAGAGTCTGAATTGTTCGTTCACTCTGACCATCAGTCTGGGGATGGTATGCCGTACTCATTCTTAACTGTGTTCCCAGTCTTTCCTGTAGACTTCTCCAGAAATTTGACGTGAAAACGCGGATCTCTGTCAGACACAATAGATACTGGCACTCCATGTCGTGATACTATTTCCTTCACGTAAAGTTTCGCCAGCTGTTCTAATTTGTACGTGATCTTGATTGGTAGAAAAGTGGGCAGACTTGGTCAATCGATCCACGATCACCCAGATGGCGTCTAGACCCTTTTGCGTTGTTGGAAGTCCCACCACAAAATCCATTGTGATGTGCTCCCACTTCCATTCGGGAATCTCTAAGGGTTGCAACAATCCGCTCGGCCGTTGGTGCTCAGCCTTGATCCGTTGACAGGTCAAAACACCGGCTAACGAACTCTGCAACTTCCCCTTTCAAATGCGGCCACCAATAATGTTGACGAAGATCTTGATACATCTTGGTGCTTCCTGGATGTACCGAAAACCTTGTAATTATGGGCCTCCTGCAAAATCTCTTCCCTTAAGTCTGGTACGTAGGGTATCCAGATCCTCCCCTCGAATCTCAGCAGTCCTGTGCTGTCAACCTTATACTTCGAGGCTTTTCCCTCCGATAACTGTTTCTTAATACCAATACATTCCTCGTCAAATTCTTGAGCCTCCTGTATCCTATCCAGTAGAGTTGGACCTACCGTCACGGCGAACACCTTTTCGTCCACCTCCATTGGATACCTAACTTCCAGCTCCAGACGTTTCGAAGTCCTCGTATCAATTTCTCCTGGACTGTCAGCTGCATCAATTTCATCTTGCCCTTTCTACTCAAAGCATCAGCCACTACATTTGCCTTGCCCGGATGGTACAGAATTTCACAGTCGTAGTCCTTGATCAATTCTAACCATCGGCGTTGCCTCATGTTCAGCTCCTTTTGAGTGAAAATATATTTCAGACTTTTGTGATCTGTATATATCTCACACTTCTCCCCATATAGGTAGTGCCTCCAAATCTTCAAGGCGAAAAACTACCGCAGCTAACTCCAAGTCGTGAGTCGGGTAACCCTTCTCATAATCTTTCAGTTGACGTGATGCGTACGCCACGACCTTTCCGTGTTGCATCAGTACGCAGCCAAGACCCTTGTGTGACGCGTCGCTATACACTACAAAACCCCCAGTGTTGTCTGGTAAGGTCAACACTGGTGCTTGGCTGAGTCTCTTCTTCAATTCCATGAAACTCTCCTCACACTTCTCCGACCAAAACAAACTTGACTGTTTTCCTGGTGAGATTGGTCAACGGCGATGCTATCCTTGAAAAATCCTGGATGAATCTCCGATAGTATCCCGCTAATCCCAAGAAACTCCGGATCTCCGTCGGCGTCTTCGGCTGTTCCCAGTTGATAACTGCTTCTACCTTTACTGGATCCACCGAAACACCATTCTTGTCTATGACATGACCCAGAAACTGTACCCTCTGCAACCAAAACTCACACTTAGAAAACTTCGCATACAACTTCTCCTTCCTGAGGGCTTCTAATACAATCCTTAAGTGTTCAGCATGCTCCTCTTCTGTCTCCGAATACACCAAGATGTCCATCAATGAATACAACTACGAACTTGTCCAAGTACTGCTTGAACACTCTGTTCATCATATCCATGAATGCTGCTGGTGCGTTCGTCAATCCAAAAGACATTACCAGGAACTCGAAAGTGCCCATAACGAGTCCTGAATGCAGTCTTCCGGGATATCTTCCTGCCTCACCTTCAGCTGATGGTAGCCTGTTCTTAAGTCAATCTTTGAAAAGTACTTCGCTCCCTTGAGTTGATCGAACAGATCGTCAATTCTAGGAAGCGGATACCTATTCTTAATCGTAACTTTGTTCAACTCCCGATAGTCGATACAAAGCCTCATTGAACCGTCTTTCTTCTTTACAAACAGAACTGGTGCTCCCCACGGGGACACGCTCGGTCTGATATAACCTTTATCTAACAGTTCCTGCAGTTGCACCATCAACTCCTTCATCTCTACAGGTGCCATTCGATACGGCGGCTTCGATATTGGTGCGGTTCCCGGTGCCAAATCGATAACGAACTCGGTTTCCCTGTCCGGCGGTAGTCCCGGAAGTTCATCGGGAAAGACATCGGTGAAATCTTTCACGACTGGTATTTGATCCATTTCATCCCCGACCTGACGGGTATCGATCACATGGGCCAAATAACACTCGCAACCTTTCTTCAATAACCTCCTTGTCTGCATCATAGTAAGACAACAAGATTGGCTTGGTGGCTTACTGCCGTAAAATACTACCTTCGACTTATTAGGAGTCTTCAGGTGTACACACTTTTCCTTACAATCAATAACTGCTCCGTGGGTTGATAGCCAATCCATTCCCAGGATTACGTCGAACTCTCCCAGTCGAATTGGTATCAAATCCACATTGAGCTTAAATCCTCGCAATTCAACACAACAATTCCTATGAATGCAGTCTATGGGGATAACTTCCTTGTTTGCTACTTCTACGTTCATGGGGTGTTCTAACTTTTCACAAGGTACATGTAACTGACTAGCAAATTCTTCGGAAACAAAAGAACAAGTAGCACCCGAATCAAATAACACATATGCATTTATATCATTGATTGGGATGATACCTGACACCACGTCCTTGGATTCCATTGCATCCTGGACTGTCATGTTGAACGTGCGGGCTGTTGGCCTGTTGGCTTGACTGGCTGGTGCCCCATAGCTCAGCCGGTTATTGTTCCCGCTGTTGTTGTTTCGGTTGCCACTCCCAGCGTCGCCCTTCCTCTTTGGACAATCCTTGATTTGGTGGTCGGGTGCTCCACATGAATAACATCCCCCCTTTGGTTTGTTCTGACATTGGGGAGCCATGTGCCCCGGTTGCCCGCATTTGTAGCAAACGCTTTTTCCTTTCATACACTCCCCCGTGTGGTTCTTACCACAATTACTGCACCTGCCTGGTTTCCTTGCCTCCCCTCCAGACTGGTTCCCTCCGGGCTTATTGCTCCCGAAAGATTGGCTCTCACTCCATTTCCGTTTATTGGGGTTGCTGCCCCCGCTGCTTCCTGCCTTAGGGCCCTCATGTCCCTTCTTCTTCTCGTGATTGTATTTGGCCAGGGCCTCACTGCCACCTTCTGCAATGATTGCCCTCTCCATCAACTCTGCAAATGTTCTGATTTTCAATACCGCCACAGAACGGTATAACCATGGTTTTAACCCTTGCTCAAACCTACGAGCTTTCCTTTCCTCTGTGCTGACTTGGTGAGCTGCAAACCGTGCCAACTCATTAAACTTAGCCGCGTACTCAGCCACAGACATGTTTCCTTGTTTCAGCTCCAGGAACTTGATCTCCATCTCCTGCTTCATGCTCTCTGGAAAGTAATTTTCCAAGAACATCTCCTTAAAACGATCCCAAGCGACAGTGCCTTCTTCAACTCGGCCCCGATTGGCCTTCCACCAATAGTTGGCTTCTCCTTTTAGCATGAAAGTGGCAAAACTTGTTTTCTGTTCCTCCGCCACCCTTGCTACTTCAAAGACCTTCTCTATCTCTTCTATCCAGGTCTGCGCTTCAATTGGGTTAAGAGTCCCCTTGAACTCAGGTGGTCCGACCAATTTGAAATCTTTAAAGTTTGCCAGATGATGCGCTGGCTCAGCTGCTGCTTGAGTCACTACAGGTGGGGGTCTGGATTGCATAGCCTCAGCCAGCATCTCCGTGGCGAACATTCTCATGGGGTTGGTTTGATCTCCAACCTCACTTTCTGACTCTTCGACCTGTCGGTTACGTGGCCTTCCCCTTGGCATGGTTTAGAATAAGGAAACTGATGACTTTTACCTATAGATTCACATTTTACATCATATGTTATTAAAATAAACAATTAAAGGTAAAATATTTATCAACACATTTGATTTAAGTGAAACATCTGCATTTATATTCATATACCACCGTTTGTTACAATACGAAACCTGTGGCATACTGCTATAAATGCGCCACTGTGTCCTATTCATCAATAACCCTTCCCCCTAGGCAAAAGTGGGGAATCCTAACCTTCCATCCCTCAAAACACAAAAGTTGGGGTTTTAACTGCTACCCCAATCATAACAACAAATATAAAGTTTCATAAACAAACATGAATATGTCCCTAACATAAACAAAAGTGGGACTGACTGTACTAACAACTAAACAACCATCCTATCCCATCACTATACATCATGACGGATTCGAGCCTGCTGGCCAGAAGAGACTGCTCCATCCCCGATCCTCTGCGGCGAACAGAGCGACTGGACTCCCCCACCTCATCCCGGGGTCTACGGTAGGCTGCATCCAAGGCATGTCCCAGGGTCTCTATCCTTACTGCCCTGGCCTCTAGCTGGTCCTCGAGCTGATCGACCCTCCTGGCCTCCCTGGCCCAGGCCTCCCTGACGCGCATTCCTCGCAGTCACCTCCAGTCCGGCCTCAAACCTCATGGCCTCCTGTTTCGCCCTCAGGTGGGCGATCTGCAGATCCCGCTGCTCCAGTCTCTCCCTCAACTCAGCGTTTCGGGCCACTAGCTGATGTAGCAGTGGTCCGACCTGCTGTGCCGAGGACTCGTAGCCCTGCAGCTGTACCTTGGCCACTCCCAAGTCATGGTCGAGCTGGTAGGCCAGGTCTCTGTACTGGTCCTCCATATACTGATGGGTCTGTGTTCTGCTCCTCCAGATGAGCAATCCGAGCCTCCAACTCCTCGTTCCTGTCAGTCAACCCCTCGATGATATCATCAGCAGTGGACCCCATGCCGTCGATACCAGCAGGTGGCTCCTCCCCCTCAGCCTCGAGATCCTCCTCCTCAGTATCAGGGTCCTGACTACCGGACCTCATCACCCCACCTACTACTGGCTCTGGCAGCTCCCTATGGTAGTCCTCCTCCGGATCAGACTCCTCCTGTAACAATCCCGGGGCAATAGGAGCATAGCCCACCAGCTGCTCCGAAACTACTGGGATGTCTATAAATACCTCCTCCTCCTCACGGGCTCCACTGGTCCCTCCTATATCAGCCATCCTACAAACACACAAAAACTAACATTAGTACAACAATAAAATATATTCATTGAAGAAATGAAGTTATATTTCATTGGGTACTACTCGACTCGATGAATTCCCCAATTCATCAAAACCACATATAATAAATCTCCCCGATTTATCTCCTAACACTCAATACGAGTTTACTATGAAGGTTATAACCTAGGTTTCGCGATCCTAAAGTTTATAACCTACAGCTTTGATACCAACCTGTGACGCCCCCAAATTCGGGTCTCCAAATACCCGGATCTGGTCATCACGATCCAACACAATCTTCACCTTTAACAACATATGATATCTAAAAGTGCGGAATATAATAAACATAAGTTGTTCATTTAAGGTGTTACTAGTCCCAGAATACAATTAACCTTAATCAAGTACATTAACCCATACCCTAAGTAACTATTAGGGTTTAAATTACATGAACAGTAATTAAATTACACATGAATATAAAGTCTGCTACAAGGAATCTATTGTTTCATCTTTTCTTTTCCTTTGTTCTTCCCTGAAGTCTCGGGTTTCGCTGCAATAAAGTCATGATATAGCAAGAATGAGCAACGAGTTTGCCCAGCAAGTTTAAAGTACAACAATAAAGATATATCATGATGAAGGGATGATAAAAAGGGATTTCAACAATAGAATAATCAGAAGCAAGAACATTAAATGCTTTTAGAACAATTGATAGTCAGATAGACTTTGAACGATAACTTCCAGAGGAGTCAATAGCTGGTTGACCCTCTGGTTACTGGCTACAGAATAACGTACTTGAGGGGATCAGCCTCGCGTACCCTATGTATATGCATAACATTTAATTCTGCTATTTGTACCTTATATACGGTACGTGGGGTACTCCCCTATAAATAAAGGGGTGTTCATACAGTCTAAGAATCCTTACCATTGATTGGTTCGGATAGCTTTTATAAATTTTCACAAAATTGTCTGACCGAACAAGGGTTCAGACTTAACCATGAATGGTTTATAGATTTCTGAATTTAAATATACGAATTCGAATGCACGATTGTCAATAAATATACAGATGTGGAATAATTTTAAAAGTAATTAGACCACTTAAAGCGTGCTCGGAAATAAGATTCAAGCTTAAAGAATAACTTGCAACAATATATACCTTTTTGCACGAATTAAAACAATGCATAAGGTTTAAAAGCTTGCTCAATGCCAAAAATTGAGTGAGAAGAACTTGCAAAAATGAAAGAAGTTTAGGGTTAGGAACTTGCAGAAATCAAAGTTCGGGATAGAGGACTTGCCTGTTTGCTCAGCTACAGATAAATTCTAACTTTAATTAATTGATCTCGAGTGACCTATCATTGGATAAAGTCGATTTATCAATTAACAGTTGTGTATTTGACACCTTTCACTATACCTTTTACTCAACAGGTAAAATTCACCATCTAAATTTAATTACTAATTAACGTTAGTTAAACATAAATTTATTAATGACCTTTATCTATCTTAAACAGATAATAATTAATCATGGTCACTATCATTTGAATACTCAATTTGTTACCTTTAACAATCCTTATAATTTTATTGGGTTTAAAGATAACAGAAAACCATTGATCAGTTTCTTTGTTGATTTACTCTTAATTACTATTACCTTAGGGGTAATTTAATATTTATTGAACTTGTCCTTTATTCAACCCTATAAATTTACACCCTTAATTATTATTTAACACTCATAATCGCTAAGTGTTTATTATCTTTATTAAGGGCCACAGTTAAATATTTAGCTTATAAATCTCCCTTATACTTAATCATTATTTCATTAATGATTAAGTAGTTAATTTCCTTCTTATTCAATAACTTAATTATTATTATTAAATAATAATTAAATACTTAGTAACTTTATTTACTATTAATAGATAATAAGTAATTATTTTATTAACTTTATTCATATTTAATCATTATTATTATTAAATAATAATTAAATATTTTATTATCTTTATTTATTATTTATTAATAAATAATTATTCTATTAACTGTATTCATATTTAATTATTATTATTAAATAATAATTAAATATTTATTATCTTTATTTATTATTTGTTAAATAAATAATAAATAATTATTCTATTAACTGTATTCATATTTAATTATTATTATTAAATAATAATTAAATATTTATTATCTTTATTTATTATTTGTTAAATAAATAATAAATAATTATTCTATTAACTTTATTCATATTTAATTATTATTATTAAATAATAATTAATATTTATTATCTTTATTTATTATTTATTAAATAAATAATAAATAATTATTCTATTAACTGTATTCATATTTAATTATTATTATTAAATAATAATTAAATATTTATTATCTTTATTTATTATTTATTAGATAAATAATAAATAATTATTCTATTAACTTTATTCATATTTAATTATTATTATTAAATAATAATTAAATATTTATTATCTTTATTTATTATTTATTAAATAAATAATAAATAATTATTCTATTAACTGTATTCATATTTAATTATTATTATTAAATAATAATTAAATATTTATTATCTTTATTTATTATTTATTAAATAAATAATAAATAATTATTCTATTAACTGTATTCATATTTAATTATTATTATTAAATAATAATTAAATATTTATTATCTTTATTTATTATTTATTAAATAAATAATTATTCTATTAACTTTATTCATATTTAATTATCAAATAATAATTAAATATTTATTATTTAATTTAATTATTTACATTCGTACTCAATTAGTTAAATATTTATTTGTTTAGTGATAAATAATAGATAATTAATTTATCAATTTGGAAAATAACTAATTTATTGCTTAATACCAACACAACACAAACCAAGCAGTTACCAGAAACCATAAACCCAATACAAGAAGCAAGTTAACCCAGTAGAGAGAAGGTTTCGAACTGGATACCATGTTCTGGGTTTTCAAACCAAAGCCATACCCAAAACTAAATCCCAATACCAGTTCTAAGTTCAATAAACCAACACAATCACAATAGTAGATTTGTAAACCCAAGCACTAAAATTTAATGTCTGATTTTCAATCCAGTGGAAATACAATGACCATGACTCCATACAAAAACTAATTAGTCAACACCAGAATCCAACTGCCTAACAATTTATCCTAAATAAGAGGACAAATACTTCTATTGCAGAGGACCAAATAGCCAATTACAGGACAACCATAAGCTCAATACAGAGTTATAAGCCAACACCATCGGCATTTACACAGAGCACCAACCATATCCCAATCTAAATAAACCAAACTAAGTACACAAGATGAAATTCATACAAAACCCATTACAAATAATTTTCACAGGGGTTTAATAAATCCTTGTTGTACCTGGGTGTTGACCGGACTGCTACTCCTCTTCTCCTACCGAAGTATGTGACCAAATTTGACATGTACAGTGGTTTTTCCCTCTCCACGATTGCAAACCCTAATTTTTCTAATTTGGAACTCACAACACGGATTCGGCAGCTTGGTTTAGGAGTTTGAGGGGTTAATTTATAGAGAAGGTTTTCCCCCAATTTATTTGGGCAATACCCTAACAATTTGGTCAATGACCGTCGGTAGAAGGGGAGTAAACGGACGGTGGTCTCGTCACCCTCGAGCCGCGTAATCCAGGTGGTCGAATCGCTGATTTCCTGGAACCCTTGGTCCCTTCGATGACCGCCTCTGTCGTCGCTCGTTTGCCCGCTGGTCGCCGCTCGTTCTCCAACCTATGCCGCCGGTCGACGCTCCTCCTTTCCTCAGTCAGTAGACTCGAACTGTTGCCGGCGATTGACAGCCTCGACTGGTCCCTTCTTGCCCTCACGTCACTCGTTCGATTGATCGAAGCCTAGGCTAATGATTTCCCCCTTTTGCTTGGCTGGGTTTGACGTGAAGGTTTGAGGGTGTGAGCTCTGATATGGCTAAATCCCCAATTCGATTTCCACCGGCTCTAATAATCCCCAACCCCAATTTATTTGGTCAACCCGTTTCTCATGACCCAACCCGGTGGAGTTTGGTTTGGGCTTACCTGCTAGTTGGGCCGGCTGGTTTAAATCAAAATGGTGACCCAAGTGGAAAATAATAAGGTTTGGGTTTAATCTAACAAGATGGGAACTTGGGCCAGTCCAAATAAAATAAGAATAAAATAAAAGGGATGATCCAAATAAGTTATAAGCCTTATGCCCCTATCATTTTAATTGAATAGTTAATTAAATTACTTAGTTAAATATTTGCTTCACCAATAAATTACTATTATTTTTTTTTTTTTTCTTTGATTCGAATAAAATAAATTTATTTATTAATTTCCCAAATTTCTGGCAAATCAAACATTAGGGTCGACTCACTAATTTAATAAACTATTAACGAGTCCTTTTTAATGCACAGAAAATTATTGGGCCATGTATTAAATAATAGTACCTACACGAATGCAAATAAATTCGTAAAATTAATTATAATGAATATATTTGTTAAAAATAAATTTGATACAATGTTTTCAAATTTTCCGGACATTACAGATGGAGAGTAAGAATTATACCCTTATAGAATTCAAGCTTCCTCAGGTACAAGTTCAACTCCAATTCCTTCGCGTTATCCTTAAATTCCACCGATTAAATTCCTTTCTTTGCTCATCGTTAACCACCCAAGTGTTTGGCCTCTAGAGGTGATCCACCAAGAAATAATATTTGTTGAAGAAGATGGGTGTTGGCAAAACCCTAGTTTCTATCTCTATAGAAATTGTAAGTACTCTCCATAATTCTAATACAAGAGTGTGTAACCATAATCTATGATAAAACTCCTCTTATTTATAGATGTAGGAAAACCCTCCCCTAAACTATTTAGGAGTAGGGTTTCTATTCTAATTAAACTACTTTAATTAAATTAAACTCCTAATCTAATTAAGAATTCATGAGAGAGTACTTCTATTAATTAATTTTTAATCCCTATTAGGAATTAAATAATAGTAATAGTAATAATAATAATAATAATATTCCTCTTATTAATTTATATTTAATATTTCTAAAATATTAAATAATAAATATTAAGCTATTTAATTTATTCAATCTCCATAGATTAAATTAAATACACTTAACTTATTATTACAATTATGTCATTTACTTCTTAAATAAATATTTTTCTTTTTGCGGTGTGACTCTTTAAGTTTTCCATATTAAACCGGTTGTGAATAAATCAATTAGCACAATTCTAACCTTATTTAAATAAATAAATTAAACTATTTAATTCATTTAAATAAATAATATTTATTCTACAATAAGGGTAAGCCCCTTAGCGGTCAACGAATTTCTAGATAATATAGATTTCAATATTAATCACAAGAACCTTTCAGTGAATAGTTACCGTACAATTCAATCCTTCTACCATACAATATCCCAATTAAATATAAGACATGGAATTAGTGTAATGACCGCAAATTTTAGGTCACATTGTAAATAGAATTTATTAAACTAATTATCGATGAAGTGAATTTTGTGAATTAAATTGTCGATATATGTGATTGATTATGTAAATGTGCATGCATGTGATTTATTTATAGAGTTATTCAAGTAATTGAAATAATAACTATTAGATTAATCTTAATGTTTAATTAAGGTAGTCTAATGAGGAAATATAGCAAGCTATATGATGAGAATTAATTAAGTAAGCTTAATTAATTAAGGAAGGCAAGTTTAATTAGATTATGTAATTAACCCAATGAAGTTATTAATTAAAGTCCAAAGGAATTAAATTAATAGCCGAAGTCTTTTGATATTAAGTCCTGTTTAGTTATTTAAATGATAGCCCAATGTTTATTACTTGCAACATTTAATGTGGTAGCCCAAATGAATTAATGTGGTAGCCCAACCTAGTGTACAATAGAAGTCCACTTTGAATTAATTAAATGACCCAAAGTGGAGCCCAAAACATAGTCAAATGTTGGTCAATATATATATGTATTGGTGTATATATATAGGTACTTATTCAACCAATTAGACAATAAAATAAATTCAAAAATGGGAGGGGCCCTAGGTGGTGCAAAGCTCAATGCTCTCATAAATCACTCCAAGTAAAGATCACATCCCCTAATTTGTGGATCCAATGGATTTAGATATTGTGAGCGTTCAACGGATTTAAATATTGCAAGAGTCCAAAGGTTTCCCAAAACTCTATAAAGAGAACCTTTGGCTTAGCTTGTGAAGAGTTTACTTCATTTACTAGGTTGCTAAAATTTTAGAGAGAGAAGGAAGAGCATTTGAGAGTAGAGTTAAGAGAGCAAAAGCTCTAAAAAGCTGTAGCAAGAGAGTTCGGGTAGCACGAGGGATCGAAACAGAGCACTATTATAGTTTCGTGGCTAGAAGGAAGAGAGCATTCAAAATCAAAAGGTTTAAAAGTGCTCTATCCCTTAGATCTAGTACTATTTTGTAGTTTAATGTTTGTATTATGAAAATAATCGGTAAAAACCTATTTTTAAACTCTACAATGTTAGATTAGTAGATCTATGGTTTGTTGGCTTTAATATGTGTATTTATATGCTTTTATGTTGGTTAACTTAATCAAAAGCATGAAAACAAACTGTACCGAAAAAACACTAAACGGAGCAGCCCGTTCCCTGAGTTATTGTTCACGATCCATACGTCGGATTCAAGATCCGTCAAATCCAGGTGATAGAGCTATAAGATACAAAGTTTTTCCAAGTGGAATGACTAAAAACCGATTTAAAATGAGCAAGATATGAATTTTCTACCAAAACACTCCACTGTTTTGGGTCTGTGCATAACAGTCCAGTTTATGATCATTTTCCGTAACTAAAACATGTCCAAAATTATATTTTGATGATGAAATCTTATAGTTCGGAAAGATACGAAGGCAACGAGATCGACTAGACGTCAATCGGACTTGTAGATTTCATTTTATTCAAGTTTTAGCCAAGGAGGCAAAATCTAGAAAACATTACAACCTCCTGCCGTTTTTTTTTTAAAAACGAGCGGTCCGTTTTTTTTTATGTTGGCGGGTTTGGTTCGGGTCTTTCTAGACCGGTTCTTGAAATGGTCCCAAAAGAGAAAATGTTTGTAATTTAATAAAGAATATTATAAAATTTAGTTTGGATAATTTTTGTGTCGTTTGGCATTTATTAGAATTAATCATGGATTAAAATCTTACTAAACTAAGAAAATTAGTAGAGAACTAATTATTAATTACTAACTAATAGTAATTAAACTAATTATTTATTATTTAATAAATATTAAATAATAAGTAAAGGTAGCTAATGAATTAATTATTATTTAATTAACGTTAAGTAATAATTAAAGAGTAATGAAGTTAATAAACTAATTATTTAGTATTTAACTAACATTAAATAATAATTAAGGCGAATTAATTAATTAATTATTATTTAATTAATAGTAAATAATAATTAAAGGATAATAGAGTTAATAAACTAATTATTTATTATTTAATTTGTATTAAATAATAAGTAAAAGAAATTAATTAATTATTATATTAAATAATAATTAAAGGAAGATAGAGTTAACAACTAACTTATTATTAAATGATTAATCATAATAGTAAGTGGTTAAATAGTATTAAAGGATTAATAATAAGTAGTAACCAATTAATATGATGTTAAATAATTAATAACATTAGTATGTTGATGACATATTATTAAGGATATGATAATATTGTTTGGTAATTGAAATATTATCCAAGGGTGATAATATTATTGTGTGAACTATGTGTTATTAAATGGAGAAATATGTGCTTAAGTAGTAGTTTATTGAGAATGATAAATAAATCCCTATGTGCTTTACTAATTGGAAGATCAACCTATTTAATATTAGGTCTTTCAAAGGAAGTACGTTAAATTGTGTAAGTCGTAGACAGCGATCATGCAAGTTTCCTAACCCTAATCTCATTTAACTAAGCATGTTTCTAAGTGGCTTAATTATTAAGAGTTATTCCACATCGATAATGTTATTGTGATTCGCATAGATGTGCATTCATGAATTGTTAATAAAGTCTATGCTAATTGATTCGGCTAAACAATATATTTAATTCTGAAATTTGAAATATTGTCGAAAGCTTATCCGAACCAATAGTTGGTGAGGAATCATGAACTGAGATGAACAAACCCTTATAACAAGGGGAATTTTTATGTCGATAATATGACATATGCATCGAGCGTGAGGACTAAGTGTTTATGCATAATACATAGGGTATGAGAGGTTGATCCCCTCAAGTACTAAAACTTCGAGTATTTATACTCACTAGGTTTCAGTTGAAAGACTGATTTTACCTGATGAAAGTTCAAGGTCCTTTTTGTAAAAACCCTGAAGTTTTTAAAACAGGTTTAATTATTCTAGCCTGATTTAATATATGAATTATGGGAATAAATTTTTATTTTTATTTTATTTGTTACTGTGACGTATATATTATATATATGGTCGCAAGTTGAGATTTTGTGGGACTGAACCTTAAAATAATTGGAGCGCTATTGTTGATTATCTTATAGGTTATTAAAATAATTTAAAAGGTTAAATTATTTTAATCTTAGAACCTTAAGTTAATTATAATATTGCCCATATTATTTAATTGAGTTATCTCTACTTATTTTAGGGGATTATTAATTATCTTATGGGTTATTAAAATAATTTAATGTTTAAATTATTTTAATATTTAAACCCTGGGTTAATTATGTTATTCCCTGTGCTTAATTAAATGAGTTAGTTAATACTTTAATGGGTTAAGTGTGGACTTAATTAAATAGGATATACTTACTTACCTAGTTTAGCTATGTACTGGCTAGGTAATGCTTTAGAAAGTTATCACCCTTAAGCTATGCCAAACACGACATTACAATTACCAATCCCATTAACGCTAGATTAAGCAGGAGGTGGAGAGCAAAACGGAATTTAGGGAATTAAGCATGAACTGGGTTTGTTGATTGGTGATTCATGGTAAATCGCAGCAGTAGCTGGACGAAGATGGCAAGTTTGGGCTGGAAAATCATCAACCCTAAGCTATGCCTAGGGTTACAACTGGCTTTTGGGCTAAATTGGATCTGTTTGATAGAGAAGAAGAGGAAAGGCTGATGTTGGGTGAGCCTTTAGTCTTCGACATATTCGTAAGAAGCTATTAGGTTAGTAATCAAATTTTGTTTGCTCAAATTGAGAGTTTCCGGCAAGGAGGAGAAGAAGAATTGGGGAATTCAAATTGCTTAGATTCTAACTATTCAATAGGTAATACTAACTTCAAAGTTCATGTTTTATTAAGTTTCCATTCAGTAGGAATTATGCTATTTGAGGATTTTGTCTTGCAAGCATATTATGTTCATTCTAATTGGAGATATTTCATATACTATTTGTGGATTTCTGTGATAAAGGAAAGCTGATGGTACGATAGTGTATTTGTTTAGTAATTCAATTTATGAATATGTATTAGCGTTTTCTGTTCTAGTATAAAAAAGGAGCTTGCTCTTAAACTGGTAATTTTATATTAAAGTCCAAAAATTATGCATATAGAATATTATTGGGGTCATGTGGCTGTCCTCGGTATATTAATATGACTAGGGATGTGAGTAAGCATGCTAGAATAGAGATTGATATTTAGAACATGCCTTAATATGCAATATCATGTGTTAGGATTTTTAAAAGGGATTTCATATAGTTTATGGTCGGAATTCGGGTTGTATATCCGTTAGAGCATGCTTAGATAAAATTGTATGCGATTTTGTTGTTAACAAAGAATTCTCTATATGTTAATAAGTCTTTTTATGGACCGAGGGCTATTTACCTCATGGGCATGATATAGTTTTAAGCATGGAAAGCATGTTTTGCTAAGTAAGAAAGAAGATAGTTATAAATGGTTATATATAGTGCTTGTGAAGTATTTTGCAAGCATGTTTTCGGATAGAATAACTTGGCCATACATGATATGTTTTAGTAGATTAAGCATGCTAGAACATGACTGATGGGGAAAACATGTTTTATTTTTGTATTTGGGATGTGGAAGAAAGCTTGTATATTATACTAACATGGTTGGTGAGGGATAATCTTAGTAAGCATGATAATGGTCTTATTGGAATTGCTAGTGCAGAAATTAAGTATATTTGGCATAGAAAGTAAAGTATTCTTTATGTTTCTTAGAAGTATACTTTGACTATATGAGTATAAAGGAAGTATATGATTAATATTGATTTATAATTTCTTTTTATGGACCCAAGGTGGGATTTTACAAAATACTCATATTTGTTGATGATTATTTGTGTTGTGGACTGATTTGTCCAAAAAGAGTAGAAAGTTTATATGTTGCTCTTATAGAACTCTATATAACAAAGGAATAATTTATGTGGTTTAGTGCCAAGTATGTAAAGTTGATTGGGTTTTCTTTTTCTATTGTCATATGCATATGTTAAGTTGGATTTTCTATTTGGATTTTCTGCGTGTACCGAGCATATGTATTGTGTTTTTGTTTGGAATTGTGAGGGAGCACGCTGCTGTCCATGACAACAGCAGGAAGGAAACACGTTGCTGTCCATGACAATAGCAGGAAGGGGGCAGCAGGGATGAGAGCTGGTGCAGGGCTGGCCCTGAGGGAGGGGTTGCTGCCTTATGGCAGCAGCAGTAGCCTTGAGGTTGGCCATGGCTTGACAAAGTGGCTGGGCTAGAGGTTAAGGCGGGGCTGCTGCCCTATTGCAGCAGCAGCAGCGTAGTAACAGGCGTGCCAGGCGAGTGCCTCGCCCATGCCCAGGCGTGCTCAGCAGCGTCCGGCACCGCTCGACAGCAGGCGTCACCTGTTATCGACTAGCTCGGTTTTCATCGAGCTATATGAGTTTTGGTCAAACAATTCAAGATCTTCGTCGAGCAATTTAAGTTCTAGCCAAGCAAAGTCACACCATGTGTGGTTTAGCTATATATGGGCAATCAAAGTTAAAAATTGAACAACTTTGAGTCCAAAAGACCTTTTTGCTTAAGTTTTAAACTAAGTGACTAGTTTTCAAACTCCGGACTTAAAAACTTCATAGTTCCTAACTTTTAGAGTATATATATAGTATGTAATAAATAAACAACCTAGCTATGAATAGACGGTTCCAAAAGTTAGTCAATAAAGAGTTGGTGGGCCATAGTATGAATGAGGTATTTGAAAAAAAAATGTGCTTATATGTATCCATAATGTGTTTATGTGATATTAACTCCTAAATTATTGATCACTAGAACACACAATTGACCTTCTTCATATATCAATACTGTTAGGTTTGTATATTTCGCAAGCATGCAATCTAATTACACAAATATGGCGGAAGCGTGATAAAACGAATTTTAAAAAATTTAATACAAACCATTATCATGATCTATCCTTGTGTTCAATTATCAATTAAACGAAATAGAAAGAGAATAAGAATTATACCCTCGTAGATCAAAGTTTCCTCGGGTACAAGTTCAACTCCTAGTCCTTCGTGTTCTCCTCGAATTCTACCGATGAGATTCCTTCCTTTGATCAACATTAGCCACCCAATTGTTTGGCCTCTAGAGGTGATCCACCAAGGAAGAATAGGTATTCAAGAAGTTGGGTGTTGGCAAAACCCTAGTTTCTATCTCTATAGAAATTGCAAGTACTCTCCACAATCTAATGTAAGAGTGTGTAACCCTAATCTATGATAAGACTCCTCTTATTTATAGATGTAGGAATAACCCTTCCCTAAACTATTTAGGATTAGGGTTACTATTGTAATTAAACTCCTTTAATTAATTATGCTCCTAATCCAATTAAAAATTCATGAGAGAGTACTTCTATTAATTAATTCCCAATCCCTATTAGGAATTAAATAATAGTAATAGTAATAATAATAATAAGACTCCTTTTATTAATTTATATTTAATATTTCAAAATATTAAATAATAAATAATAAGCTATTTAATTTATTCTATCTCCATAGACTAAATTCAATACACTTAACTTATTATTACAATTATGTCATTTACTTCTTAAATAAATATTTTTTCTTTTGTAGTGTGACCCTTTAGGTTCTCCATATTAAACCGGTTGTGAATAAATCAATTAGAACAATTCTAATTATATTTAAATAAATAAATTAAACTATTTAATTCATTTAAATAAATAATATTTATTCTACAATAAGGGTAAGCCCCCTTAGCGATCAACGACTTTGCAGATAATATAGATTTCAAAATTAATCACAAAAGAACCTTTCAGTGCATAGTTACCGCATAATTCAATCCTTCTACCATACAATGTCTCAATTAAATATAAGACATGGAATTTCTGTCAAGTCTTATTTTATTTAATTATATGTATTTCGATTCCCAAATGCACAACTCTAAATAATGCAAATTAGAAACTCCTTTCTAATTTGATTCTGCCTTGGCCAAGGACTACTGAGTTGTCATTTATCGAATCACATAGGACATTCACATCTTTTACTATAAGTGGTAGATTCTTTGTTGATCATTCACCTATCTCCATGTACAACATATTATACTCAATCATACCCTTTGATATACCCTAAAGGTCTTAAGAGACATGTCAAAGTATAACTCATCATACACAAGATACTATGATGATCTCAAGTCCAAGAAATACTTGTACTACTATCACTAGAGGAATTCCTATTGACAGGCGAGTAAAACTCCATTAGGTATTCCTTAGCAAGCCACATTTAGTAAACTTATTCTCCAATAAGCACCTACATATTTGCTTTAGTGTCTCCACATAAATGATTATGAGATCAATCATCCTCTTCCTAAGAGCAAGCAACGTATGTACTAATCTATCCGGATTCACTAATCCCCCTTTTTAGTAATCCAGCGATTAGGAACAATCTTAGTTTGTGAGCTATCTAGAATTTAGAATTTAGATCTCATTAGCATGATCACCATCATGATTCTAAAAGCATTGCTCAAAACTATGGGTTTATCACATTTAATATAACATCACTATGTAGATAATGTAAAATGCCTTTTAAGAAAATCAATTCTTTTATTAATAAATGAATAAGACTACAAAGTATATGCTACATCATATCAAATATGATTGGCTTGTGTGCATACTACTTTCAATCTCCCACTTGCACTAAAGTCAAGCACCATGATATCTAATACCCATCTTCTCTAAGTGACGATCAAATTGATGTTGTGTTAAAACTTTAGTAAATGGATCTGCAATATTGTCTTGAGAGTCCACACGCTCCGGGGTGACATCTCCTCTTTCAATGGATCTGCAATGTTCCTTAGCCTGCGCAACAGCTCCGGTGTTGTCACAAAATAAAGGTACGACTCCTCTAATGCTAGGAACCACTCCAACTTCAGTTATGAACTTCTTCATCCAAACAACTTCCTTTGCAGCTTCACTTGCAACTATGTACTCTACCTCTGTCACTGAATCAGCAACTGTTTGCTGCTTGTTTTGATCGCGTTTGCATAAACGAATCAAAAGTCACCTGAAACAAAAAATAAAAGAAAAATAAGTTTGCTTAATTAGAACAGACTTAATTAAACTGAAATTAAAAATTATAAACACAAATAATCCCCGGCAACGGCGCCAAAAACTTGTTGCCCGATTTCACAATCAACAATTACGTGCAAGTATACACGATCAACAAGTAATAAAGTGATAAGAACGAGTGTCAATCCCACAGGAATTACTATGTTTTATATCTCCAACTATCAATTTAGATTATGACTATTCTATTAAACGATTGCAATTTTGAATATTGATTGAAACTAATTAAGTTAACACTAACACTAGCAACTATCACAAAGGTTGAAATTCAAATTTAAAAAGATTAAGACTACAATATCTCCAAATATTTATCATAAACCAATCTATCTATATTTTCCAGTTATGCACTTCAATGGAGTTGTTAATAGAAATTCAATTGTATTTATAAGTCCTTTTCTAAGTGATCAAATAAATCTATCTAATCCAATTAACTTTGCGATATTCCTATGCAAAACCAAAGGATTAAATTCATTAAGCTTCAATATCCAATTGTTACATGCAGTAAAGAGATATCCTTATTCACTTCACAATTCTAATTATTCAACACATGCAAATAATTAAGAATACATGCTACCTTATCCAGTTCTAACCCTAGATTGCATCTCCCAAATTCATCTAGAATAATATGTTAATTGTCGGCCAAACAATTTAATCAGTAAGCATACAATAAGATAGACAACTCACATTAATTGAATAACTGGATTTAAATAGATAATTAATTCAGAACATAATTGGTTCAATCGTAACCTTAACTAACGGTTTAGTTCATACTGATAATAAAAACTAGAATACCAAAATAAGTCATCATAATTAATTATAAATCAGAGATAAAATATTAAAAAAAACTCAATATAATCTCTAGCACTCCAATCTGAATTCCTCACGATGCTTGACTTGATCTTCAATCTTCTTGCTCAGCTCTGGAAACTCAATCTCTGTGTTGTATATATTTCTCCAATGTATTATCTCCTATTTATATCTTCCTTTAATCTCCCAATCAGAATGATAGATAGAATCCTTGTTCACTTCCACCTTTCCAAAATAACTGAATGCTGACAAACTGTAAGATTCCACCAGCCGCATTCTCGCCCCGGCGAGAAAATTAACCCTTGAATTCTCGCCCCGGCGAGGTTGCCCTGCACCCAGCTACTTTTTCTCCTTCTAACCTGCAGCCAGCATTGACCTACAAAAGCAAGACGAAAAAAAATAAAAAGATACTAAAAACACTTAAAGACTGTAAAGAATTAAGCCAAAGACATATCAAACTCGTAGGTTAAAACCTACTCATCACCTTCCCTAAACTATTTAGGATTAGGGTTTCTATTATAATTAAACTCCTTTAATTAATTATGCTCCTAATCCAATTAGGAATTCATGAGAGTGTACTTGTATTAATTAATTCTCAATCCCTATTAGGAATTAAATAATAATAATAGTAATAATAATAATAACAAGACTCCTCTTATTAATTTATATTTAATATTTCTAAAATATTAAATAATAAATGCTAAGCTATTTAATTTATTCTATCTCCATAGACTAAATTAAATACACTTAACTTATTATTACAATTATGTCATTTACTTCTTAAATAAATATTTTTTCTTTTGCGGTGTGACCCTTTAGGTTCTCCATATTAAACCGGTTGTGAATAAATCAATTAGAACAATTCTAATTATATTTCAATAAAGAAATTAAATTATTTAATTTATTTAAATAAATAATATTTATTCTACAATAAGAGTAAGCCCCCTTAGCGATCAACGACTTTCCAGATAATATAGATTTCAACATTAATCACAAAAGAACCTTTTAGTGCATAGTTACCGTACAATTCAATCCTTCTACCATACAATGTCCCAATTAAACATAAGACATGGAATTTCTGTCAAGTCTTATTTTATTTAATTATATGTATTTCGATTCTCAAATGCACAACTCTAAATAATGCAAATTAGAAACTTCTTTCCAATTTCATTCTGCCTTGGCCAATGACTACTGAGTTGTCATTTATCGAATCACATAGGACATTCACATCTTTTACTAGACGTGGTAGAGTTTTTGTTGATCATTCACCTATCTCCATGTACAACTTATTATACTCAATTATACCATTTGATATACCCTAAAGGTCTTAAGGGACATGTTAAAGTATAACTCATCATATACAAGATACTATGATGATCTCAAGTCCAACGATCACTTGTACTACTATAACTAGAGGAATTCCTATTGACATGCGAGTAAAACTCCATTAGGTATTCTTTAGCGAGCCACATTTAGTGAACTTATTCTCCAATAAGCACCTACATACTTGTTTTAGTGTCTCCACACAAATGATTATTAGATCAATCATCCTCTTCCTAAGAGTAATCAACGTATGTACTAATCTATCCGGATTCACTAATCCCCTTTTTTAGTAATCCAATGATTAGGAACAATCTTAGTTTGTGAGCTATCTAGAATTTAGATCCCCTTAACATGATCACCATCATAATTTTAAAAGCATTGCTCAAAACTATGGGTTTATCACATTTAATATAACAACACTATGTAGATAATGTAAAATGCCTTTTAAGAAAATCAATTCTTTTATTAATAAATGAATAAGACTACAAAGTATATGCTACATCATATCAAATATGTTTGGGTTGTGTGCATACTAATTTCAAATACATATGTGTAGGATTCACAGGGTCGGACTAGCAGAGTTTTATCATTACTTAAACATCAGGCAAGTATCTGAACACATATTCTTTCTAAGGTGATCAAGTAAGTTGACTTGATCATATTAAGGTAAATTATGTTTTCATACATAAAGTAATAAAAAGGAATTAAATCCTTTTTATTCCAATCAGCTTCACAAGGTTGGTGAGACTTTTATTTTGCATATTATGATGACATCTGATATGCATGAACAGTTTACAAAGGGTCTAAGCCAATTGTTTGGGATAGACTAAACTTATAATATTTCTATTCTTTTATTTCCAAAGTATTGAAATGTTATTGATATCTAACTATATTGATTATGGTTTGAATTCTAGTCTGAGTATGAACAATCCCTGACATGGGAATATTTTGAAATTCGCTCCAAGGGCGGTATAGACTTGTAGCACTCCATGAGTGTGAAGGGTGAACCCAATGGTTGTTCACAAACAGAAGTGTTGATCAACGCAGGGCATATCGGGCTGATCACCCACTGTGCCCGTAAGTTCAAACGGTTCGCAAAAGAAACTTTGCCTGCAACCTTTTCAATAAAATTGAAACTATTGTTCATGGTTTATATAACCACTTAGCATTTTATTTAATGATAATGGTTATCATGAGTTGGCTTTAGTTCATGTTACTTAACAGCTTATTTCACTGTTAAAGTACACTTCACAGAAAACATTTATTCTTTCATAGACTATGGTTGTATATTACTTGCTGAGCTCTTTTATGCTCATTCTTGCTTTGTTTATAAATGTTTTCAGTGCACTCGGAGTGTACTACAGGGTCGGCAGGAAACAAAGGCAAAGGGAAGGCCACAGACTAAAAATTTGTTGCACCCTGTAATAGATAGTTAAATGTTTATATATATTTAATTATCATATTAAGTAGTTAAGGTTACGTACCTTGGGATTTGAGACTTTGATGTAAACTTTTGTTTAAGTTTAGTATCTATTTTTGGTTATGCTTTGGATATCGTGAGCACTGAATAAGGGTTGCAAGTACCTGAATTTAGGGGGCTTCACACTTTTGACCACTCAGTATTAAATATTCTAAATTCTTTGAATCTAGTTTTGATGTCATTTTCTCGTAATTGTTGCTTACTATTGGAGTTCAATAAATTATTTTCATTCTTTCAAGATATATCGTTTATGCATGTTTTAAACTTGCTGAGCGAAGTAGTTGCTCACCGTTGCTATATCATGATAATATTTCAGCTGAGCCCAAGTGCTCCAAGAAGAACAAGGGCAAGGGAAAAGTTCAAGACTGATCGATATGCATGCTTAGTCTTTTATTAACTGTTGTATTTGCATATGTAAACCTTCGAACAATTTAAGGTTTATGTGTGGTATGTTATTTAAGGTTGTAGACCTTGGGATTAGAAGAACCATTTGTAATGAACAAATTTATTTTTATTTATTCCACTTTAGGTATATAATGTGTATGAAGATATTGAATTGTGAGCACCAATTACCGAGGTTATGGAACCCGGATTTGGGGGCGTCACAATTACTGTCAAGTCTTATTTTATTTAATTATATGTATTTCGATTCCAAAATGCACAACTCTAATTAATGCAAATTAGAAACTCTTTTCTAATTTCATTCTGCCTTGGCCAAGGACTACTGATGTGACGCCCCCAAATTCAGGTCTCAAACACCCTGATTTGGTCATCACGATCCAATACAAACATCCACCTCCAAATAACATAAAATGACTATAATACAGTACTTTCGGGTTTAAATAACAATGGAAATTCCTTAACTATGCATGAAACAAAATACAGACACTAGTAGACTAATACTTCATCTTTTCCTTGCCCTTGTCTTTTTCTGAGGTCTCGGGCTTAACTGCAATAAGGTTCATGATATAACAAGGGTGAGTAACTAGTTTTCTCAGTAAGTTTAAATACAACAATAAGGATATATCATGATGAACGGAAATATGAGGAGATGAATTCAACAATATGAATATCGGAAGCAAGAATAATAAATGCTTTTAGAACAAATGATAGACAAGTAGACTTTGAATAATAAACTTCCAATGGAATCAATACCTAATTGACCCTTTGGTTACTAGCTCAGAAATAAGTACTCGAGGGGATCAGCCTCTAGTACCCTATGTGTATACATAATATTTAACTTCTGTTCTTTGTATCTTATATCCGATACGTGGGGTACTCCCCTATATTGAAGGGGTGTTCATAAAGTCCAAGATTCTGCACCATCAATTGGTTTGGATATCTTTTAAAATCTATACCGCAAATGTCTAGCCGGACAATGGCTAAGACTTAACTATGGCAGTTCATCCATATTAGAACTTTAAATAAAGTACAAATTAACATCTGCGCGAAACAATTGTACAATGTGTGAGTGCTAATAACTACGATGTGGAATAATTGTTAAGTAATTAAACCACTTAGAGCATGCTTGAGGAATTAAAGGTTCAAGCTTAAATATTAGCTTGCAATAAATAATACAAGAATGGCTCCTTGCAACAATTAAGGTTTCGGGGTAGAGAACTTGCATAATACACCACATCCTACTTGAATGTAAATTGAATAGGTTTAAAGGAAACTTGCCTGATAGCTCAGCTACAATAATCTAGCTTTAAATTAAATTGCGTGAAACGACCTATCTTTAGTAAGTCGATTCCTTAGTTAGTATAGTATAATTTAGCATGAGCCTACACTTACAAGAGAGTACACACCAAGTAATCCTATCACATAGACATGTAAATGTAATTCATCTTTACTAAGTCTATAAATTCCCATCTTAGATAAATGAGTTAGCAAGTCTATAATATCTCGATTCTATGCATCAACGTAGGCTTTGAACACATAGCACACCAATTAAATCATGCAATACAGCTTAAGACTTACATACATATATGCCACAAGACTTTGTTTCCAAATTAAAACCACTGGAAAAACTGACGACCGGCGGCGCCGCGCTGGTTTTTGCCTTGGGAGTGGCGCGGTCGTGCCACTCACTAGACAGACCAAGAATGAGATCTCATTCTGCTCGAACCAAGCTTATTTCTAGCATACATGCTACTGATATTAATCACATACACATGCTCAAAAGGTTATTACCTTGGTCCCAAACCTAGCATGCTCATTCTAAGTCCATATCAAAGTCATATGGTTTAATGTCGGAAATCTATATACTTTAAAGCTACTCAAGTTTATTTCACAACGAATCAACTACTATAGTCATAACATCACATGATGACATTACACAGTGCTTAATAAGTATGCTTGTGCGTAGCAACACATGTATACACTAAACACATAGCTACTCTTGAAATCTTATTATCTTAGACATGTTTTCATACGTCAAATGCATATTTAGCTAGATGATGTTCATGTTAACATGTCTAGAGGCATTATAGATCCTATTAGTCATGCTTAAATGATCAGAATATAACTCACACAGTAATAGACGATATCCGTCCTTAAACTCTATGTTTTCCTTTAAAAATCTCTCTAAGTCACCTCAAGCAACTTAGCTCATGCAAATTACTTGAAATCATGACTCACAGGCATTTGGACACATATTTAAGTCATATACACATGCTTACATGATCAGAACTTAAAGACACAAGCTTTGATCAAGTTCATTTCAAAGTTGTAAGTTTTCTTTTTGAAAAAATTACATGCATAGAGCAATATATGCAACTTATGGTATTTACAGGGACTCTAGATACATGGCAACCTTAGTTGTATACATGAATGAACTAACTAATATGCTGCAACATGACAGAACAACATAACCAAAACTGATGCACGGCGCAGTAGCGCTTGGTTTGGCCTTGGGAGTGGCACGACCGCGCCACTCCTGTACATGCTCAAGATCAACTCTGCTTCCGCAGAATCCGAGAATGGAAATGATTTACCCATTCTGAATGCAGCTAGATCAACATATTGAGTTCATAGCATTCGTACATAACCAAAATAGTAATATGGCACTCAATTACAAACTAATTAACAAGATCGTGGATTTCTTTAGAGTTGATCAACTAAGAAATTAAGAACACAGTGTACCTTCTTGATGCTAGATTGATGCTCCTTAAATGGTTAATTGCAGAATACTAACACCTCTCAACAATACTCACTCTCTATATAAAACCTATCAGAAGTTAGCAACTGGATTACTGAAGAAACGGTTCCAATTTATAGAACAATCGAAAACCAGACAATCCAATTGCCCCATTTGGTTAGCCAGCGGGAAGAAGAAGAAATTGTTGGTTAATAAAGGTTTGTTAAAAAGCTTGCCAATGAATCATATCTCCCACACCCTCATTCATCATGATTGTTACCTGAGACAACCAATAGCCTTATGTGTGACGCCCCCAAATCTCTACACTCCACTGTAGCAGATTTGGTGCTCACGTGAAGCTAAACAACTATAAATATTCAATAAAATATGACTTCTATCTATCCAAGGTTCACAGTATCCCATAACAGGTACTAGTTCCGGCCAGAACATTCTCTGTGTTTGGATACCCTCACTTGGATATATAGATTCATATATAATGAATACCTCTTTCATATTTATATTCCCTATCTATCTGACATTCACAGTATTAATGATACGATTGTTCATAGAACTGAGGGGCGCATTCCGGTAAAGATGGCACCTTACTGGGGCTCATTAAGTGTAACCTCAGAGCTTATATGACTTTCAATATCATTTAAATACCTTCATTCAGATGTATAGTTCGAATAGATACTGTATTTAACTTAGTACAACTATGCTAAACAAAATAAAGATAAGAGTATAACGCATTCGATGAAATAAAGGATCATAATATATTACATATCATTTGGTCCGATTACATTGTTCTCAGTACTAAGTTATTATAACAAAGCCTTATAAAAGACTTGAATTATTCAGAACAGAAATTAAAACTAATAAACATGTCCTTTTCCTTTATCTGTACTAGAGGTGCTGGGTTTATCATTTAAAGCTGCAAAGAAGATATGCGCAAGAATGAGCTACAAAATGCTCAGCAAGTTCATTTGAATATGTAAACACAATGTGTTTGATTTGAAAGATGGCAGTTGATGTATATAACTGAGAGTTCTGTACCGGAACCATATATTTCATTTAGTTCTATCAGTCTTCAAGGACTTAGAACCATTTGATTTCGGATATCTGGTAGGTGATCAGCCTCACCAATATCCTAGGAGTATGCATATCATCCTACCATTTATGTCAATTTTATTTTATTGACGTCACACTACCTTATCATAAGGCTTTCGAGATCACCTTCCATCCAATGTGTCTCATTTTACTCAGTATAAGATGTCGTACCAAAACAATTTGATTTGACAAAACAAATATTAGCTTTAATATATGAACAATGATTCATTTTTAAGTTATGCTGAACAAGAAGCAATAACTTCACAATAATTGATAGCAATATGTATAATGCTTGCATAATATAAGTTGAGTAAGGTAGGACACTTGCCTTAGCGTAGTTTGTTATAATTTAATTTCACACAAGGTGTCAGCGTATGTGGTCTACGTTAACAAATATATAAGTGTTAGAACTTATATAAATATGTATTACGCTAATCTAGACAAGTTTCATTAAGGTTCGACGTTGATTCGGTATCTCGGCCGCGTCCTTAATAGCTAAACACATAGATTGTTCGATAAAACTTCAATTGGAAGCTTAAATATTAGATTAGATAAGATAATTATCATTTCTAATATTTTTAGAACCTTAATATTATTTTTAAATAATTTTTATAAGCTTGGAAGTATTTTTAAATAATTTTACAAGCTTAGGAATAATTTTAAATGATTTTATTATCACTTAGAATAATTTTTAAAACATTAATATGTTATTAAATAATTTATTTATCACTTAGAATATTTTTAGATATCTAAAATATTATTTAAATGATTTATTTATCATTTATAATATTTTTAGAAAGATTTAAATGATTTATTTTATCATTAATAATACTTTTAGAATTTATTTTATCATTAAAATAATTTATTTATTACTTATAATAATTTCCAAAGCTTAATTTAATATTTAAATGATTTAATTATCTTTTATAATATTTTTAAATACTTAATATATTATTTAAATGATTTATTTATCATTAATAATATTTAAATATTTAATATTTTATTTAATTATTATATATAATAATTTTATTTACTTTAATATCATTTTTAAATAATTAATATAATTATTAAATGATTTAATATTATTTTTAAATAATTAAGATAATTATTAAATGATTTATTATAATTATTATTTATTATTTAATCAAATTAAATAATATTTCTGATTGTATAAAAATATTAAAAATAAATTTTTATAATTTAAAAATGAATTTTCGAATATATTTATGAATTATTAATAATTATTTATTATTTATTTATTATTTTATAATTTATTTAATTAATTTTTATTTATTTTTATTAAAAATCCGTCGCTAAAGGGCTTTAATGACGGTCTGCATCCGTTCTTAACTTTCTGGGTTTGAACATGCATTTCGTCGCTAAAGGTGTTCTTCATGAAGAACACATGGTCAATGTCCAACAGTGACTTTTGACCTCAAATTAATCTCAGCTCGTTCATTGTTTGTGTTTGATTTTTGTTTGTTGTTATAGCCAACATGGCAGTGTACAACGACATGTTAAATTTCATCTCAAATTAAATCATATCATGCTAGATAATTAATGGTCAAACTGTTTTTGAGTTTCTGGGTTACCTAGAAACTCAGTCAGTCATGGTCGGTCAACGTGGTTTGACCATGAATAACTTTGATTTCAGTTTAGCTAAATGTGTTTTTATGATTTGTAATTATAGTTTACATAGCAAAGAACAGCTATAAACATTAAAACCTCATAAATTATATCGTTTAGCCATGATCTGGGTTGCTTACTTTCTTGTCAGGATACTGTCAGAACCTTCAAACGATTTCTGGGTTACCCAGAAATCAGTTTGCATGGTCGGTCAATGGGTTTTGACCATTAATAACTTTCATTCTAGAGATAATTTAACCATTCTACAACTCGGATCTTAAAGCTAACATGGCATACTACTGATTCATGCTTCAAAACACATCAAACAAATATTTTAAGTCGATCAAAAGCTCTGACGAAATAGCTTGTCAGACTGTTCTTAACTGCCAAGAACAGTTTGGGTTTTTGATCAAATTCGACACTTTAAACGTTATGGTTACTTGTTTAACCAACCCAAATCATCATATAACATGTTTATACATACTCCTAAACATCTAAAACATAAAATTTTTGCAGGCTTGAAGATCAAACATAAAATTAGGGTTTTGCACCTTTTTCTTCAAATTTTTGATTTCTGGCTTTTGATTCTGAGCTTGTGGTTGCAGAGGCTTGTTATGGTATGTTTATAAGTGTATAAGCTTTGTAAAATTCGTAGCTTAACTGACCAACATCTCATTCTATTTATAGCAACTTGGAATTAGGGTTTCTTTGGTTAGTTTCCAAACTTTGCCTCCAAAAATATCCTAACCTTGGGACTTGTGCTGCTCTCCATCTGATCTTGTTCACCTACTTGTGCTGGAGTTATGAAAATATCTGATTTGTGTTCTTATCCTATTTTAATTGGTTTAAACTTTTATTTTTGATTTATTTACTTACTAATTAAACCTAGATTTTTGCTAATCATGATTAGGATGTTTAATCATGGTTAGTGATAACTTAATTAAGATAATATATCATAATTAAAGTTTATCATTTCATAATTTAGTGTTATCAAATCAAATTAGGATTTTAGAGTTTCGAATTAGGGTTTAGGGTTTTAAATTAGGGTTTAGGGTTTTCAATCTTCAATTAGGGTTTAATATAAGTTCAATTATTCATAATTAATATTATGATTCATTACTTAGAATCTAATTATATCAATTAAGATTCTTGTACCGTAATTAGGGTTTTAATTGACCAATTCGGACAACTTTTACCGATTAGGGTTTTCTAATTAGGGTTTCTATTTCAGTTTAACATTTTAGACCCTAATTAACTTATTTTAGAATTTTATCAGTTAATATAATATTATATTAACTCCGAAGCACGACAAATTACTTTGTCATTTCGAAGCACGACACAACAGCTTCTAAAAATAATTTGCTGGAACGCTTCTCGGTGAATTCGCCGGAAGCACGACAAATCATTTTGTCCGTGTAAGCACGACACAGCTACTTGGCGAAAAATTTTTATTTGACCTAATTCTTAAATAAAATACACAATCACATAATACCAAGTCAGATCATGAAAATTCATTTATTAAATACATAATTTACATATACAAATCTTATTAGGGTTCAGAATATTACATTCACCCCCACTAATAAGAATTTCGTCCTCGAAATTATAGTACAGATTATGAAAACAAGTGTGGGAAATTTTCTCGCAGTTTACTCTCGAGCTCCCACGTAGCTTCCTCTATGTTTTGATTTCTCCAAATAACTTTGACTGAGGTATCATTTTATTTCGTAGATGTTGTTCTTTCCTATCTATGATTTTGATAGGAACTTCCTCATAAGATAAATCATTTTCGATCTGAATGGGTTCGTAATCGATAACGTGTTTATAATCAGGTTTATATGGTCATAACACGGACACATGAAACACGTTATGGATATATTCTAACTCAGGAGGCAAGGCTACCTCATAAGCTACTTCACCTATCTTTCTTAATATTTGAAATGGTCCAATAAATCGTGGACTCAATTTTCCTTTCTTGCCGAAACGTATTTTTCCTTTCCACGGAGAACCTTTTAAAAATACATGACTACTGATATCGAAATCTTGTAGCTTCCGGTGTTGATCCGCATATTTCTTCTATCGATCTTGAGACGCTTATAATCTTCCCCGTACAATTTGAACTACTTCAGCGGTTTGTTGAACTATTTTGGGTCTTAACATTTGTCGTTCCCCAACCTCGTCCCAACATAACGACGGTTTACATTTTCTTCCATACAGTGCTTCAAATGGTGGCATTCCTATGCTAGCATGGTAACTATTGTTGTAGGTAAATTCTACCAAAGGTAATTGATCTTCCCAACTTCCCTTGAAATCCACGATGCAAGAGCGCAACATGTCTTCCAATGTCTGAATGGTTCTCTCACGCTGACCGTCAGTTTGTGGGTGGTATACTGTGCTTAGTCTCAACTGAGTTCCTAAATGTTTCTGGAGACTCGTCCATAAATTTGAAGTAAATCGTGGATCTCGGTCTGATACTATAGAAACAGGGACTCTATGTCTAGAAATGATTTCATTGATGTAAAGTTTAGTTAACTGGTCAAGGCTGAAGTTAACTTTTATGGGTAGAAAATGAGCTGATTTGGTAAGACGATCTACAATTACCCAAATGGCATTGTGACCTTTCTGTGTATTTGGGAGACCTATAACAAAATCCATGGTAATATGCTCCCATTTTCACTCAAGAATTTCTAAGGGTTGTAATAATCCACTCGGCTTTTGGTGTTCAGCTTTAACCTTTTGATAAGTTAAACATTTACTTACCCACTCTGCTATTTCTCTTTTCATATTAGACCACCAAAAATGTTAGCTTAAATCCTTGTATATTTTTGTACTCCCTGGATGTACAGCGAATTTAGAATCGTGGGCTTCATTCAGTATTTAATCTTTCAATTCTTGTACTGAAGGTACCCAAATTCTATCTTCGTATCTCAGTACTCCATCTTTGTCCACTCTAAATTTGACATTCTTTTTATGGGTTATTTCTGCCTTACACTTCTGACACTCTACATCTGTCTCTTGTAGTCTCTTGACTCTCTCCAATAAAGTTGAACCATTTTCCACAACAAATAACTTTTGTGTAGAATTCACTGGAACTCTTACCTCGATCTCAAGTTTGTCAAACTCTTTTATCAGTACCTCGTTGTTGGTGATTATATTCAACTTTTCTTGGTTATTCCTACTTAATGTGTCTGCTACGACGTTGCCTTTCCCTGGATGATATATAATTTCACAGTCGAAATCTTTTATCAACTCTAGCCATCTCCTCTGTCGCATGTTTAACTCCTTCTGAGTGAATATATACTTCAGACTCTTATGATCTGTGTATATTTCACACTTCTCCCCGTACAAGTAATGCCTCCAAATTTTTAAGGCAAATACTACATTAACTAACTCAAGATCATGTGTAGGATACCTCTTCCCATAATCTTTGAGTTGTCTTGACGCATATGCGATTACCTTCCTATGTTGCATTAACACACAACCTAATCCCTTGTGTGACGCGTCACTATAAACTACAAGGCCTCCTTTATCATCTGGTAAAGATAAGACTGGTGCCATACTCAATCGTTTCTTCAACTCTCGGAAGCTTTCTTCACATTTATCTGTCCAGACGTATTTCACTTTCTTTCGAGTTAAATTGGTTAGCAGGGTCGCTATCTTTGAGAAATCTTGTATAAAATGTCTATAGTACCCTGCTAAACCGAGAAAACTTCGCACTTATGTTGGAGTTGTTGGTTGTTCCCAATTCACAACCGCTTCTATCTTTGCTGGATCTACTGCAATCCCATTCTTGTCAATCACATGACCCAAGAATTGGACTCGTTCCAACCAGAACTCACACTTGGAAAACTTTGCATAAAGTTGTTCCTTGCGTAATATCTCTAATACGCTCCTTAAGTGTTCAGCATGCTCCTCTTTTATTCTCGAGTATACTAAAATATCATCGATGAACACTACGACAAATTTGTCTAAGCATGGTTTAAACACTCGGTTCATCAAGTCCATGAATGTTGTCGGCGTATTTGTTAATCCAAAAGACATCACAAGAAACTCATAATGTCTGTAGCGTGTCATAAACGCTGTCTTCGGCACATCTTCTTTTCTTACCTTTAATTGATGATAACCTGATCGTAGGTCGATCTTCGAAAAGTGTTCGACCCTTTCAACTGGTCAAACAAATCATCAATTCGTGGTAAAGGATATTTGTTCTTTATGGTTAGCTTATTTAATTCTCTATAGTCAATGCATAACCTTAACGTACCATCCTTCTTCTTTACAAACAATACTGGTGCTCCCCATGGTGAAACACTGGGTTGTATGTACTTCTTATCTAAGAGTTCTTGTAACTGCACAAGTAACTCCTTCAACTCTACGAGTGCCATCCTGTACGGTGCTTTGGAAACTGGCGCCGTACCAGGTGCAAGATCAATAACAAATTCGATCTCTCTATCCGGAGGTAAACTTGGTAAATCATCTGGAAACACATCCGAAAATTCTCTAACTACAGGTATTTGATCTAATTTTGCTCCTTCCTTTCGATTATCTACTATATATGCCAAATAACCTGTACAACCCTTCCTAAGTAATCTTTCTGCTTGCATTACTCTCAAACATCGAGATCGCTTTGGTGAACAACCACCATTGAACACTACCTTTGACTTCGACTCAGTCAACAGGTTTACACGTTTTAGATGGTAGTCAATCATTGCATTATGATTGACCAACCAATCCATGCCTAAGATTATATCGAATTCCCCTAGCTGTATAGGAAAGAGGTCCACAAGAAACTTGTATCCCTTAATCTCTACGTTACAACCTTTATATACAGTTATAACGGGAATTATCTCTCTATTTGCAATTTTCACATTGAAAGGTATGTCTAAGTCTTCGCATGGCATTTTCAAGTTCTTAGCAAAGCTATTAGACACAAATGAACAAGTAGCACCAGAGTCGAACAACACATATGCATTTAAAGTGTCGATAGGGATGATACCTGTTACCACGTCCGGTGCAGCAACAACATCCCTCATCGTCATATTAAACGTTCTGGCGGTTGGACGACTCGGACCTCCAGTTCCTGCTACTGTGGGTTTGAGGGTGTTGTTTGGGGCTTGATTTCCTCCCCCTATTTGGTTCCTATTCCTTGGACAATTCCTCGATATGTAACCCGTTGCGCCACAAATATAACACTTAAAATTCTGATTTCCCTGATTGGTGTTATTATTAATCTTCTTGGGACAATCAGAGGAATAATGTCTCTCTTGGCCACAACTATAACAAGTAACCACCCCTCTGCGACATACTCCCGGGTGGTTCTTTCCACATGTACCACAACGTCCTATCCTATTATTATTATTTTGGTTTCTGTTGGTGTTGTTGTTGTTATTATAATTATTCCCTTTTCTTCCAAAGTTAGTAGAAAAAGTGGTATCCCACTTCCTCTTGTTGTTATTAGTACCCCCTGTACTAACTTCTCCTTTTAATTTTCCACCTTCATTTTGACTCCTCTTCTCCTTATGAAACTTGAGAAGATTTTCATTTTCGATTTCAGCTATAACGACCTTCTCAAGAATCTCTGAAAACGTCTTTAACTGGAAGATTGATATTTTACTCTTTATTTGAGGTTTTAATCCTTCCTCAAATCTTCTAGTTTTTCTCATTTCAGAGTTCACTTGATGTGAAGCAAAACGAGATAACTCATTAAACTTGGCTGTATACTGGGATACAGTCATTTCTCCTTGTTTTAACTCTAAGAATTTTACTTCCATTCAGTCCTGCATTGTTTGTGGAAAGTAATTTTTAAAGAATAATTCCTTGAATCTTACCCATGGAACTACTCCTTCACCGACCCTGATTTTTGGGGTTTCCCACCAAAAGTTTGCCTCACCTTTTAGGGAAAAGGTTGCAAATATGGTCTTCTGTTCCTCACTTACATTGGTTACTGTGAAAAACCTTTCCATTTCAGTGATCCAAATCTGGGCCTCCACTGGATCCGCAGTTCCTTTGAACTCAGGTAGTCCAACGGTTTTAAAATCCTTAAATGCCGACCTATGTGGATTATTTGGGTTGGGATGATGTGGTGGTTGACCTTGTAAGACTCCTAACAGTAAATCTACCAGTTGTTGAGTTGGGTTTGGTTCAGTGGTTTCATTTCTGGTCTGGGTTCTTCGTCCTGATGCCATGACTCTAAAATAAAGAAAAACATGTATAAATACAAGGATACGCTACGCATAGAACTAACACTTTGATTGTACAAACAAAATTTGTATATAACATGCAAAACGGTTACATATTCGACTAGTGGTTTATACTACCACTAGTTAGTACAACAAATTTCCTATTTTACAAACAAAAATTATTATAATACAAACTACTACAACCAAACTTAAGTACTAAACTAGACCGATCGATCACGTGCCTCCTTATAGGCATCTTGGATCATATGACAGACCACTAACCGGTCTATCATATAATCCACCATGTTCTCCTCCACTGGGTACTTCAGCACCCGATACTCTAAGTTGCCGAATGTCTCCTGGCATCCCTTATTCGCTCGGTATAAATACATCTGAGTCTCTTGTCTCTCTTTTTGAGCATTCCGAAGAAGTGTTCTAAGATGACGAGTGTTATCCCTCTCACTCTCCAATAATACTTCAGCTATATGTGCTCGAAAATTAGCCGCCTCTAGATCTGCGGCTGACTGCTGGACTAATCCCTTCGCTATCTCCTCGTGTCTGTCGACACGCATTATCTGACTCGCTCCAATTACCCCATCGGGCTCTGGATCTACCAGTTGTCCATCTATAGGATAATCAGCATCCTTCTCAGCCTCTAATATCTCCTGATCATGCAGGAGTTCTTCCTCCTCGGGTTCCTCCTCTAGGTCCTCCTCTAGGTCTAACTCAGGAGTGGCTGGCTCATAATCTAAAACCTCATCTGGCTCACTATCTAATAGCCATCCTACCATGTGACGCCCCCAAATCTCTACACTCCCCTGTAGCAGATCTGGTGCTCACGTGAAGCTAAACAACTATAAATATTCAATAAAATATGACTTCTATCTATCCAAGGTTCACAGTATCCCATAACAGGTACTAGTTCCGGCCAGAACGTTGTCTGTGTTTGGATACCCTCACTTGGATATATAGATTCATATCTAATGAATACCTCTTTCATATTTATATTCTCTATCTATCTGACATTCACATTATTAATGATACGATTGTTCATAGAACAGAGGGGCGCATTCCGGTAAAGATGACACCTTACCGGCGCTCATTAAGTGTAACCTCAGAGCTTATATGACTTTCAATATCATTTAAATACCCTCATTCAGATGTATAGTTCGAATAGATACTGTATTTAACTTAGTACAACTATGCTAAACAAAATAAAGATCAGAGCATAACGCATTCGATGAAATAAAGGATCATAATATATTACATATCATTTGGTTCGATTACATTGTTCTCAGTACTAAGTTATTATAACAAAGCCTTATAAAAGACTTGAATTATTCAGAACAGAAATTAAAACTAATAAACATGTCCTTTTCCTTTATCTGTACTAGAGGTGCTGGGTTTATCATTTAAAGCTGCAAAGAAGATATGCACAAGAATGAGCTACAAAATGCTCTGCAAGTTTATTTGAATATGTAAACACAATGTGTTTGATTTGAAAGATGTCAGTTGATGTATATAACTGAGGGTTCTGTACCAGAACCATATATTTCATTTAGTTCTATCAGTCTTCAAGGACTTAGAACCATTTGATTTCGGATATCTGGTAGGTGATCAGCCTCACCAATATCCTAGGAGTATGCATATCATCCTACCATTTATGTCAATTTTATTCTATTGACGTCACACTACCTTATCATAAGGCTTTCGAGATCACCTTCCATCCAAGGTGTCTCATTTTATTCAGTATAAGATGTCGTACCAAAACAATTTGGTTTGACACAACAAATTTTAGCTTTAATATATGAACAATGATTCGTTCTTAAGTTATGCTGAACAAGAAGCAATAACTTCACAATAATTGATAGCAAGATGTATAATACTTGCATAATACAAGTTGAGTAAGGTTAGGACACTTGCGTTAGCGTAGTTTGTTATAATTTAATTTCACACAAGGTGTCAGCATACGTGGTCTACGTTGACAAATATATAAGTGTTAGAACTTATATAAACATGTATTACGCTAATATAGACAAGTTTCATTAAGGTTCGACGTTGATTCGGTATCTCGGTCGCGTCCTTAATAGCTAAACACATAGATTGTTCGATAAAACTTCAATTGGAAGCTTAAATATTAGATTAGATAAGATAATTATCATTTCTAATATTTTTAGAACCTTAATATTATTTTTAAATAATTTTTATAATCTTGGAAGTATTTTTAAATAATTTTACAAGCTTAGGAATAATTTTAAATGATTTTATTATCACTTAGAATAATTTTTAAAACATTAATATGTTATTAAATAATTTATTTGTCATTTAGAATATTTTTAGATATCTAAAATATTATTTAAATGATTTATTTTTTCATTTATAATATTTTTAGAAAGATTTAAATGATTTATTTTATCATTAAAAATATTTTTTAGAATTTATTTTATCATTAAAATAATTTATTATTTACTTACTTATAATAATTTCCAAAGCTTAATTTTAATATTTAAATGATTTAATTATCATTTATAATATTTTTAAATACTTCATATATTATTTAAATAATTTATTTATCATTAATAATATTTAAATATTTAATATTTTATTTAATTATTATATAATAATAATTTTATTTACTTTAATATAATTTTTAAATAATTAATATAATTATTAAATGATTTAATATAATTTTTAAATAATTAAGATAATTATTAAATGATTTATTATAATTATTATTTACTATTTAATTAAATTAAATAATATTTCTAATTATATAAAAATATTAAAAATAAATTTTTATAATTTAAAAATGAATTTTCGAATATATTTATGAATTATTAATAATTATTTAATATATATTTATTATTTTATAATTTATTTAATTAATTTTTATTTATTTTTTTAAAAAATCCGTCGCTAAAGGGCTTTAGCGACGGTCTGCATCCGTTCTTAGCTTTTTAGGTTTGAACATGCATTTCATCGCTAAAGGTGTTCATGAAGAACACTTGGTCAATGTCCAACAGTGACTTTTGACTTCAAATTAATCTCAGCTCGTTCATTGTTTGTGTTTGATTTTTGTTTGTTGTTATAGCCAACATGGCAGTGTACAACGACATGTTAAATTTCATCTCAAATTAAATCATATCATGCTAGATAATTAATGGCCAAACTAGCCGGTTCAAACTGTTCTTGAGTTTCTGGGTTACCAAGAAACTCAGTCAGTCACGGTCGGTCAACGTGGTTTGACCATGAATAACTTTGATTTCAGTTTAGCTAAATGTGTTTTTATGATTTGTAATTATAGTTTACATTGCAAAGAACAGCTACAAACATTAAAATCTCATAAATTATATCGTTTAGGCATGATTTGGGTTGCTTACTTTCTTGTCAGGATACTGTCAGAACCTTCAAACGATTTCTGGGTTACCTAGAAATCAGTTTACATGGTCGTTCAATGGGTTTTGACCATTAATAACTTTCATTCTAGAGATAATTTAACCATTCTACAAGTCGGATCTTAAAGCTAACATGGCATACTACTGATTCATTCTTTAAAACACATCAAACAAATATTTTAAGCCGATCAAAAGCTCTGACAAAATAGCTTGTCAGACTATTCTTGACTGTCAAGAACAGTTTGGGTTTTTGATAAAATTCGACCCTTTAAACGTTATGGTTACTTGTTTAACCAACCTAGATCATCATATAATATGTTTATACATACTACTAAACATCTAAAACATAAAATGTTTGCAGATCAAACATAAAATTTTTGAAGATCAAACATAAAATTAGGGTTTTGCACCTTTTTCTTCAAATTTTTGATTTCTGGCTTTTGATTCTGAGCTTTTGGTTGCAGAGGCTTGTTATGGTATGTTTATAAGTGTATAAGCTTTGTAAAATTCGTAGCTTAACTGACCAGCATCTCATTCTATTTATAGCAACTTGGAATTAGGGTTTCTTAGGTTAGTTTCCAAACTTTGCCTCCAAAAATATCCTAACCTTGGGACTTGTGCTGCTCTCCATCTGATCTTGTTCACCTACTTTTTCTGGAGTTATGAAAATATCTGATTTGTGTTCTTATCCTATTTTAATTGGTTTAAACTTTTATTTTTGATTTATTTACTTACTAATTAAACCTAGATTTTTGCTAATCATGATTAGGATGTTTAATCATGTTTAGTAATAACTTAATTAAGATAATATATATCATAATTAAAGTTTATCATTTCATGATTTAGTGTTATCAAATCAAATTAGGATTTTAGGGTTCCGAATTAGGGTATAGGGTTTCAAATTAGGGTTTAGGGTTTTCAATCTTCAATTAGGGTTTTAATATAAGTTCAATGATTCAAAATTAATATTATGATTCATTACTTAGAATCTAATTATATCAATTAAGATTCTTGTACCGTAATTAGGGTTTTAATTGATCAATTCGGACAACTTTTATCGATTAGGGTTTTCTAATTAGGGTTTCTATTTCAGTTTAACATTTTAAACCCTAATTAACTTATTTTAGAATTTTATCAGTTAATATAATATTATATTAACTCCGAAGCACGACAAATCACTTTGTCATTTCGAAGAACGACACAACAGCTTCTAAAAATAATTTGCCGAAACGCTTCTCGGTGAATTCGCCGGAAGTACGACAAATCATTTTGTCTGTGTAAGCACGACACAACTACTTGACGAAAAATTTTTATTTGACCTAATTCTTAAATAAAATACACAATCACATAATACCAAGTCAGATCGTGAAAATTCATTTATTAAACACATATTTTACATATACAAATCTTATTAGGGTTCAGAATATTACATTATGCCTATACGCAGCTAGAGGAATGGAGCAGATGGGACTCCACTGTTCCGATAATTTAGTTAAATTAGATTTTTAATTCCCTCTCCCTTTTCCTAACACGACTGATGAATTAAATGGGATATGTCCTAAAATTATCGTCCCAACATATGCTACTTAGTTAAATAAATCACACCATTAAAAACCCATTTAATCTAGTATACATTAATTCCCCAATCCGTGATTAAAGGATTAATGAATTAAATAATTAATCTAGTCCGTTGGTATTAAATTACTAAATAGACTATTAAATATTAATATTAATATTGTTCACATTTATTACATAAATTAATTTATGCAAATTTAATTGCTCCACAATATTCAAGTAAATTGAATATTTAATTAATAGACAACTTTATCAATTCTTTTGACATTAAACCTTAGGGCTAATCCACTAATTTAATTAAACCATTAGTGACTCCCTTTCATAACCTGGGCAACTATGCGAAGTCACATAATCACTCAGCCCATTAATCACACAAGCTTTACATAAGCGTACAAAGCTAACTCATTAAAAATTAAAATTTATATTTAATTAATAATGGAGTTTAAAATTCACGGTCATTACAACTGAGTTGTCATTTGTCGAATCACATAAGACATTCACATCTTTTACCAGATGTGGTAGATTCTTTGTTGATCATTCACCTATCTCCATGTAGAACTTATTATACCCAATCATACCCTTTGATATACCCTAAAGGTGTTAAGGGACATGTCAAAGGATAACTCATCATAAACAAGATACTATGACGATCTCAAGTCCAAGGATCACTTGTACTACTATCACTAGAGGAATTCCTATTGACAGACGAATAAAACTCCATTAGGTATTCCTTAGCGAGCTACGTTCAGTGAACTTATTCTCTAATAAGCACCTACATACTTGGTTTAGTGTCTCCACACAAATGGTTATGAGATCAATCATTCTCTTCTTAAGAGCAAGCAACGTATGTACTAATCTATCCAGATTCACTAATCCCCTTTTTAGTAATCTAACGATTAGGAACTATTTTAGTTTTAAGCTTTTTAAGAATTTAGATCTCATTAGCATGATCATCATCATGATTCTAAAAGCATTACTTAAAATTATGGGTTTATCACATATTAAATAACAACACCATGTAGATAAATAAAATGCCTTTAATACTTTTATTAATAAAGGAATAAGATTACAAAGTATATGCTACATCATATCAAATATGATTGGTTTGTGTGCATACTACTTTTAATCTCCCACTTACACTAAAGCCAATCGCCATGGTATCTAATACCCATCTTGTCTAAGTGACGATCAAACTGTTGTTGTGTTAAAGCTTTAGTAAATGAATCTGCAATGTTGTCTTGAGATTCCATACGCTCAAGGGTGATGTCTCCTCTTTCAATGATTTCTCTAATCAAATGAAACCGCCGCAACACGTGTTTGGATTTTTGATGAGACCTAGGTTCCTTAGCCTGCGCAACAGCTACACTGTTGTCACAGAATAAAGGTAAGGCTCCTCTAAAGCTAGGAACCACTCCAAGTTCAGTTATAAACTTCTTCATCCAAACAGCTTCCTTTGCAGCTTCACTTGAAGCTATGTACTCTGCCTCTGTCACTGAATCAACAATTGTTTGTTACTTGAAACTTTTTCAAATCACTGCGCCATCGTTTAAAGTAAATACATACCCTGAAACGGATTTACTGTCATCTTGGTCCGTTTGAAAACTTGAGTCTGTATAGCCCTCTAGTTTCAATTCAGACCCACCGTAGATAAGAAATACATCATTAGTTCTTCTTAAGTACTTAAGGATGTTTTTCACTATGACGCCCCCAAATTCTCTACACTTCCCTGTAGCAGATCTGGTGCTCACGTGAAAGAATACAACTATAAATATTCAATAAAATATGACTTCTATCTATCCAAGGTTCACAGTATCCCATAACAGATAATAATTCCTACCAGAACGTTATCTGTGTTTGGACACCCTCACTTGGATGTATAGATTCATATCTCATGAATACCTCTTTCATATCGATATTCCCTATCTATCTGACATTCACAGTATTAACGATAATATTGTCCATAGAACTGAGGGGCGCATTCCGGTAAAGATGGCACCTTACCGGTGCTCATTAAGTGTAACCTCAAAGCTTATAGGACTTTCAATATCATTCAAATACCCTTATTCAGAAGTATAGTTCATATAGATACTATATTTACTTAGTACAACTATGCTAAAGAAAGTAAAGATCAGAGTATAACGCATTCGATGTAATAATGGATGATAATATATTACATATCATTAAGTTCGGTTACATCGTTCTCAGTACTAAGTTATTACAACAAAGTCTTATAAAAGACTTGAATTATTCAAAAACAGTAAATAAAACTAGTAAATATGTCATTTTCCTTTGTCTGTCCCAGAAGTGTCAGGATTATCATTTAAAACTGCAAAAAAAGATATATGCAAGAATGAGCTACAAATGCTCAACAAGTTCATTTGAAAACGTAAACACAATGTGTTTGATTTGAAAGATGTCAATGATGTATAACTGAGGGTTCTGTACATGAACTATATATTTCAATTAGTTCTATTAATCTTCAATGACTTAGAACCGCTTGATTTCAAATATCTGGTAGGGGATCAGCCTAACCAATATACTAGGAGTATGCATATCACCCTACAATTTTATGTCGATATATAATCAACATTTACCGGCACCTTATATCAAGGTGTTTCAGTTCACCTTATATCAAGGTGTTCCATTTCTCAGTATAAGATGTCGTACCAAAACAATTTGGTTTGACACAACAATTTACGTTCGAATAAACAATATATGAATAATGATACATTTCTTAAGTTATGCTGAACAAGAAGCAATAACTTCATAATAATTGATAGCAATATGTAATAGACTTGCTTAAATGTAATAAGGTTAGAAGACTTGCCTTAACGTAGATCTTTTATTTAATGTTAACACGATCTATCAGCGTACGTAGTCTATGTACACCAATAGTAAGCGTTAGAATTTATAATAACATGTATTGAGTTAATCTAGACAAGTTTCGTTAAGGTCCGACGTTGATTTAGTATCTTGGTCGTGACTTTAGACAGCTAAACATATAGGTTATTCGATAAAACTTCATTTGGAAGCTTAAATATTAGCTTAGGTAATGTAATTATCATTTATAATATTTTTATAAGCTTAATATTATTTTTAAATAATTTTTAGAAGCTTGGTAATATTTTTAAATAATTTTACAAGCTTAGGAATATTTTTAAATGATTTAATTATCATTTAGAATAATTTTAAAACATTAATATGTTATTTGAATGATTTATTTATCATTTAGAATAATTTTAAATACTTAAAATATTATTTAAATGATTATTTTCTAATTAATAATATTTTTAGAATTTATTTTATCATTTAAATAATATAATTATTATTTATAATAATTTTTAAAACTTAGTTTAATATTTAAATGATTCTATTATCATTTAAAATATTTTTAATTACTTAGTTTTATTATTTAAAATAACTTATTTATTATTTATAATAATTTTAGAAAGTTAGTAGCATTTTTTAAATAATTTAATTATCATTTTTAAACTAATTTAAAATACATTAATATCATTTTTAAATAATTTGTTCAATATATTTATTAAATAATTTAATATTTAATTAAATAAAATAATTATATAAAATTTTTATCAGAATATTAAAAATTATTAATTATAATTAAAAAGGAATTTTTAATATTTAATATGAATTTTTAATATTTATTTATAATTTATTTAATTATTTTTATTAATTTTTTATTTAAAACCGTCGCAAAAGGCCTTAGCGACAGTCTTCATAGATTTTTAGTTTTCTGGGTTTGAGTATGCATTTTGTCGTTAAAGGTGTTCTTCATGAAGAACACTTGGTCATGGTCGAGCAGTGACCTTTGACCTTAAATTAATTCCAGCTGGGTTATTGTTTGTGCGTTATTTTTGTTTGTTATTGTAGCCCACATGGTAGTGTATAACGACATATAAAAATTACACTCAAATAACATCAATTGATACTCTAAAAATGTGGTCAAAGTAGCTGATTCATCACTGTTCTTGAGTTTCTGGGTAACCCAGAAACTCAAGCAGTCATGGTCAGTCAACGTGGTTTGACCGTTAATAACTTGGATTCTAGTTTAGCTTAATGTGTTTTGATGCTTCAAGGTTGTAGTTTACATAGCATACTATAAGATTAAGCCAAGAAACAACACATATAATATCATTTAGGCATGATCTGGGCTGTTTAAAAATTGTTAGAACACTGTCAGAGTGTTCTTCATGTTTCTGGGTTGCCCAGAAACAGTTCAACATGGTCGGTCAACGTGTTTTGACCACCTATAACTTTCATCCTAGAAATAATTTAACCATTCTACCAATTGGATATCATAGATAACATGGCATACTACAAATTCATGTTTTAAAACACATCAAACATACAGTTTTGGTTAATCAAAAGCTCTGACAAAAAGCCTTATCAGGTTGTTCTTGACTGCCAAGAACAGTTTGGGTTTTTGATCAAATTCGACCCTTTAAACGTTATGGATACATGATTAACTAACCTAGATCATCAAATAACATGTTTACACATAATCCTAAACATCTAAAACATAAAATTTTTACAAGCTTGAAGATCTAGCATAAAAATTAGGGGTTTTCACCTTTTTCTTAGATTTTTAATCTCTGATCTTTGCTACTGATCTTATGATTGCAGGGGCTTGATATGGTATGATTGTAAGTGTTTAGGCTTTGTAAATTTCGTAGGTCAAATGGCCAACTTGATGTTCTATTTATAGCAACTTCCAAATTAGGGTTTTTAGGTCATTTTTACTAACTTGCCTTCATAAATATCCTACCAACTTAACTTGTGTTGCTTTCTATCTGATCCAAACCACCTACTTGTGCTGGAGTGTGTTGAGCAAAAACTTGCACACTCCTAGCTCAATTTCTATTGGTTTAAATTTTATTGTTTGATTTATTTATTTACTAATTAAACCTAGATTTTTACTAATCATGTTTAGGATGTTTAGTTAGGTATGGTAATACCTTAATTAAGGTAATATATCATAATTAAGGTTTATCATTTCATAATTTAGTGTTATTGAATCAAATTAGGGTTTTAGGGTTTCCAAATTAGGGTTTAGGGTTTTCAATCCTATAACTAGGGTTTAAATCTTGAATTAGGGCTATAATATAAGTTCAATGATTCATAATTAATATTATGATTCATTAATTAGAATCTAATTATATCACTTAAGATTCTTGTATAGTAATTAGGGTTTTAATTGACCAATTCGGATAACTTTTACCAATTAGGGTTTTTAAATTAGGGTTTCTACTTTAGTTTATCCTTTTAAACCCTATTTAACTTATTTTAGATTTTTATCAGTTAATATAATATTATATTAACTCCGAAGCACGATAAATCACTTTGTCATTTCCAAGCACGACACAACAACTTACAAAAATAATTTGTCGAGACGCTTCTCGGTGAAATCGTCGGAAGCACGACAAATCATTTTGTCCGTGTAAGCACGACACAGCTGCTTGGCGAAAATTTTTTATTTGACCTAATTCTTAAATAAAATACACAATCACATAATACAAAGTCGGAACATGAAATTTCATTTAATAGCACATAATTTACATATTTAAATCTTATTAGGGTTCGAAATATTACATTCACCCCCACTAATAAGAATTTCGTCCTCGAAATTACAGTACAGATTACAAAAACAAGTGTGTGTAGTTATCTCGCATTTTACTCTCGAGCTCCCACGTAGCTTCCTCTATGTTTTGATTTCTCCAAATAACCTTGACCGAAGGTATCACTTTATTCCATAGATTTTGTTCTTTCCTATCTATGATTTCAATAGGAACTTCTCCATACGATAAATCTTTCGCGATCTGAATAGGCTCGTAATCTATAATGTGTTTATAATCAGGTTTGTATGGTCATAACACGGACGTATGAAACACGTTATGGATATGTTCTAACTCAAGAGGTAAGGCTACTTCATAAGCTACTTCACCTATCCATCTCAATATCTGAAATGGTCCAATGAATCTCGGACTCAATTTTCCCTTCTTGCCGAAACGTATTTTGCCTTTCCACGGAGATACTTTTAAAAACACATGACTACCGACATCGAAATCTTGTAAATTCTTGTGTCGATCTGCATACTTCTTTTGTCGATCTTGAGACGCTTGCAACCTTCCTCATATAATTCGAATAACTCAGCGGTTTGTTGAACTATTTCGGGTCCTATTGTTTGTCGCTCACCGACCTCGTCCCAATATAATGGTGTCCTATATTTCCTTCTATACAGAGCTTCAAATGGTGGCATTCCTATGCTGGCATGGTAACTATTGTTGTAGGCAAACTCTACCAAAGGTAACTGATCTTCCCAATAAAAGTAGTATGCACACAAGCCAATCATATTTGATATAATGTAGCATATACTTTGTAATCGATCTGCATACTTCTTCTGTCGATCTTGAGACGCTTGCAACCTTCCTCATATAATTCGAATAACTCAGCGGTTTGTTGAACTATTTCGGGTCCTAGTGTTTGTCGCTCACCGACCTCGTCCCAATATAATGGTGTCCTATATTTCCTTCCATACAGAGCTTCAAATGGTGGCATTCCTATGCTGGCATGGTAACTATTGTTGTAGGCAAACTCTACCAAAGGTAACTGATCTTCCCAATAAAAGTAGTATGCACACAAGCCAATCATATTTGATATAATGTAGCATATACTTTGTAATCTTATTCGATTGTTAAAGGCATTTTACATTATCTACATAGTGCTGTTATATTAAATGTGATAAATCCATAGTTTTGAGCAATGCTTTTAGAATCATGATGGGGATCATGCTAATGAGATCTAAATTCTAGATAGCTCACAAACTAAAATTGTTCATAATCTATGGATTACTAAAAAGGGGATTAGTGAATCCGGATAGATTAGTACATACGTTGCTTGCTTTTATGAAGAGGATGATTGATCTCATAATTATTTGTGTGGAGACACTAAAGCAAGTATGTAGGTGCTTATTGGAGAATAAGTACACTGAACGTGGCTCGCTAAGGAATACCTAATGGAGTTTTACTCGCCTGTCAATAGGAATTCCTCTAGTGATAGTAGTACAAGTGATCATTGGACTTGAGATCATCATAGTATCTTGTGTATGATGAGTTATACTTTGACATGTCCCTTAAGACCATAGGGTATATCAAAGGGTATGGTTGGGTATAATAAGTTATACATGGATATAGGTGAATGATCAACAAAGAATCTACTACTTCTAGTAAAAGGAGAGAATGTCCTATCTGATTCGATAAATGACGACTCAGAAGTCTTTGGCCAAAGTAGAATGAAATTAGAAAGGAGTTTCTAATTTTCATTAATCAGAGTTGTGCATTTGAGAGTCGAAATACATATAATTAAATAAAGTAAGACTTGACAGTAATTCCATATCTTATATTTAATTGGGACATTGTATGGTAGAAGGATTGAATTGTACGGTAACTATTCACTGAAAGGTTCTTTTGTGATTAATGTTGAAATCTATATTATCTGGAAAGTCGTTAATCGCTAAGGGGGCTTACCCTTATTGTATAATAAATATTATTTATTTAAATGAATTAAATAGTTTAATTTATTTATTTAAATAAGATTAGAATTGTTCTAATTGATTTATTCACAACCGGTTTAAATATGGAGAACCTAAAGGGTCACACCGCGCAAAAAGGAAAAATATTTTTGTTTAAGAAGTAAAAATGGCATAATTGTAATAATAAGTTAAGTGTATTTTAATTTAATTCTATGGAGATAGAATAAATTAAATATCTTAATATTTATTATTTAATATTTTGGAAATATTAAATATAAATTAATAAGAGGAGTCTTATTATTATTATTACAATTACTATTATTTAATTCCTAATAGGGATTGGGAATTAATTAATAAAAGTACTCTCTCATAAATTCCTAATTAGATTAGAAGTTAATTAATTAAAGGAGTTTAATTAAAATAAAAACTCTAATCCTAAATAGTTTAAGAGGGTTCCCTATATCTATAAATAAGAGGAGTTTTATCATGATAGAGGGTTAGACAATTACACACTCTTCCATAAGAATTGGAGAGAGAGAGTACTTGCTATTTCTATAGAGATAGAAACTAGGGTTTTACCAAAACCCATCTTCTTGAACAACTATTATTCCTTGGTGGATCACCTCTAGAGGCCAAACACTTGGGTGGCTAACGTTGATCAGAGGAAGGAATTTAATCGGTGAAATTCAAGGAGAACGCGAAGGATTTGGAAGTAAACTCGTACTTGTGGAAGCATGGTTCTACAAGGGTATGATTCTCATACTTTATCTCTTTTAATTGATAATTGAGCACATGGATGATCATGGTGATGGTTTGTATGAAAAATTTTAAAATTCGTTTTATCGCGCTTCCACACTATTTATGTAATTTGAGTGCATGTTCGCGCTATATACAAACCTAACAGTGGCATCAGAGCCTAACCTTGTACTAATTATCAATTATTATGATTCCATATATGTATGGGTATGCGATTGGATCGATTTTCTGGGCAACGTAAAAAAAATTCGAAGTCTGCTACGCGGCGCGGCTGCGCCGCTTCCAGTTCATTTTGGAGCGCGGTCGCGCCCGAACCCAGAAAACGTTTCTGGGGGTGCAGCGCGGCCGCGCCGCTCCTAGTTCATTTTGGAGCGCGGCCGCGCCGGTTTGCAGAGTTTGAAAAATTTTATTTTGATTTTATTTATTTTCGATTAAGGATTATAAAAAAGGGTTTTTATTTTTTATCAATTGGACATATAAATTAAAATTAAAAGTTATTATTTGAACTTCGGAATTGGATTCTATCGTTAACTAGAGTAAAAGGAGTTTATTCACATATGGAATAGGATTTCCATGTTTCTAGAATATAAAGAGAGTTTATTCACATAATGGAATAGGATTCCCATGTTTCCTTAAAAATAAAGATGTTTATTTTGATAAGGAAATATGATTTCAAACATATTTTATTTTCCAACAATTTGTAAGTTGAAAATAAAGGTGTTTATTTTAAAACTTGAAATTGGTTTCTAATATTAATTAAAATTAAAGGTGCTTTTATTTTGATTTGGAATTTTGGCATTAAAAATAAAGTGAGTTTTTTATTTTTATTCAAAATTGGATAAAATAAAATAAATAAGTTTATATATAATTTATAATTTTGATCAAATAAAGGAGTTTATTTTTGTTTTCAAAAATTGGATCTATCTAGTAAACTTTTTAATTGCCCATTAAAATTGATATCAATGCATATATGGAAATGGTTTTATTATTTTCATGAGATGAATGTTATTTATTGATGACAATCATATGGAGATATGGTATGAATAACAAAATAGGGATTGAATTATGGACTACTATAGCTAACCAAGTTTGTTGTGGATTGGATTTATTTTAGTGGATGCTTGAATGAATGGGTTTTTTTATAAATGGGGTCTTCTGCGTACCTCGTATTCTTTAATTTTTCTATAATGTAAACTTCCTATCTCCCTCCCTATGTACTTTCCCTTGACTTTGCTGATCAAGGTTTTCCTATTATAATTGTAAATAGTTTATGTCAATATGTTTTTAAGTTTAGAATTACTTTGAAGAATTGGAGACAAAGGAGCAAAGGAGCGCGTTGAAGAACCCCGTTTGCGTAATGAAAAGCCCCGGGTTTAAATGTAATAGTTATAATATTTAAAATTTTGTCTTAGCACCCTCAGGTTTTGAACCTTTTTGGTTTCACTTAGTTGGTGGCTCCTAGGTAAACCAAACTAGAATTATAAAAGTCCCATAATCAATCCGGTAGATAGAATATATTAATTCTATATGTGCAATGCTTACTATGTATATATATTTGATATATTTAATTATAACATGCTTCCCATGTTATAAATAATATGGACGCTTATTATAATAATATATATATGTGCCATGCCTGCGCTTAAAACCAAGATGAGAACAATTAATAACACAAACCCCTCAAAGAAATTATATTAAGTCCTAAGCGTTCAAAGATATTTTGGAATTATCGACAACATCCGCCTTCCTTGTCTAGCATGGTAAAAGCAAATAGAGTTAATAAATATTTAATATGAGGTTTGTTGTGTTACCACCATAAGGCAAGTATTAAATATTTAAGATGTTGCAATTATCACAATTTGATGCTTTATACATAAACTGAACGATGCTATTTTTTGTTGTGTCACACACAAGGACAATGTTTTTGTATCGAATATATGGAAAGTGCTAGGTTAGACTTAACTTGGATAATTTTTGATTCGTACATGTGCCACCACTTGATCAAAATAGATCTAAGAGGCACAAATACAAGGAGTTACATGAGTGATGTAATTGACAATAGTTTGTCCTATCTATTTATTATATACATCGTTTATTGTGTCACCACAAGGCTATATTACATTTGAAATGGGATCCTTATTATCTCACTAGCAAATCTTTTAATTAGAATTGCCGAACTATATATTGAGGCTAATATAGTTTGATGAAAATAGTGAGATACGAATTTAAAATAAAGACCTAATTTATTTTGGTACATTAATTAAGACATGAATTGTAATTGACTAAAATGATTGTTATATTTATAAATTCATTTTATAGAATTTTAACGATGTTCTAATTCACTATCACTGCAATAGCATATTTAAGATGTTTAATTTAACCCATGCCCAAATTAAACGGACTAGTTAAGAAATTTGAGAATAGTTCTCAAGGCTGAAAAGCTATCTTATGTCCTTAATACGCTTATCCCTGCAATGGTTGTAGACAATGCCTCTGAGGAAGAGATTGCTACTTTTAGAAAGTAGTAAGATGATGCACAATTAGCTCAACTGCATCATGCTCGCATCCATGAGTAACGAGCTTCAGCGTCAGCATGGAACTATGGATGCTCCTACTATACTCCTGCACCTCCAAGGAGTTGAAGGGTGAGGAAAGTAGGACTATTAGATATCAGATATCTAAGCAGCTCTTCCGATCTAGAATGACCGATGGCACTACAGTATAGATAAATCTCCTAAAATGATCAATATGATTGAAAAATTGGGACAATTGGGTTTTAATGGATGGAGAGTTGATCCAAGATTTAATCTTGCAATCACTTCCAGACTCTTTCTCACAAATTGTTGTGAATTTCCACATGAACAAGCTATATGTCAGCCTGCCTGAGTTGCTTAAACATGTTGAAAACAGTAAAGAGTCACTTTCCAACCAAGAAAGACCAAGTCTTACTGGTAGATGATTCTTCCAGGAAGCGGAAGAGGGCCAAAGGATCTTCTTAAAAGAAGAACAATTCAAAGAAGGTATATGGAAAGGCAAAAACAAAGGACAATAAGAACAACACTGATGCAGATAGCAAAGGAGTTTGCTTCCACTACAATAAGCCTGGATACTAGTAAGGAAACTGTAAGGAGAATCTTATAGAGGCTAACCAGAAGAAGCTTAGTGAAGCTTTGATTACAGATACAGGTTTGTTCATGATTAAAAATAAATCTTTCTGTAAGTCAAGGTTCTACTTGGGTATTGGATACCGACTGTAGTTCTCACGTATGCAATCCAATGTAGAGACTAAGCAGAAGTAGAAAGCTAAACAAAGAGTAAGTAATCTTATGTGTGTCAATGGAGCAAAGGTTGTTGCATTAACCATAGGAACTTATAGTTTAGCATTGCCTACGGGTAAGTCTATTAAGTTAATAAATTGTTATTATGTTCCAGTTCTCATTAGAAACATTAGAACTTTCGTTGTTGGACAAGGAAGGTTCTGGTATTATATTTAAGAACAATTGTTGTTCTATTTATAATGATAATGTTTTGTTTGAAACTGGAAGATTACTTGATAGACTTTGTATACTTGACTTACATGAAAAATATTTTACAAATTGAATAAACTAATAAAAGAAAAGGAGATGGTCATTCAAAGAGTTGAATGTGTGTATTTGATAAAATACAAGTCTGAATCATTTGAAATGTTCAAAGAATTCAGAAGTGAAACATATTGACAGAGTATTAAGATTCTTTGATCAGATCGAGGAAAGAATACTTGTGCAATGAGTTTCTAGATCATCTCAAAATGGTATTTTCTCATAATGGACACCTCTTGATACGCAATAATTGATTGGTGTATCTAAAATGACTAATTGTATCTTGTTGGACATGGTGCAGTCCATAATGATTTTTACCGACATTCTAGTATCCATCTGGGGTTATGCCCTAGAAACGGCTGCATATCTACAAAATAAGGTAACCTCAAAATCCGGCTCCAAGACTCCATAAAAGTTATGGATAGGGAGGATTCCTAATCTTAAGTATGTTAAGATAAGGAGTTGTCCAGCTTATGTGAAAAGGTTTCAAAGATAAGTTTGGGACAAAATTTGACAAGTGCAGAGTTGTGGGATATCCTAAAGAAAGTTTAGGGTATTATTACTATAATCCTACACGCTGCTTTCTTGGATAAAGGTGTTTATCACTGAAGGAGCTAGTGGGAGGGTAATAGATCTTGAAGGAGTTCAAGAACCACAAAGCACTTTAAGTCGAATCGAGGAACCTGTAGATAGACCTATTGTACCACAACCGAATCGTAAATTTGGAAGAGTACCGAAGATACCTGGGAGGTATGGATTCATCATAGAGGATGATGATGAGGTACGCGTCATAGAAGATGATGATCCAGTTATATACGATGAGGCTATGAGTAGAAGACACTCAGAGAAATGGCAGATGGCCATGAAATCCGAAATGGACTCCATGTATGAGAACCAAGTATAGACTCTGGTTACTCCACAAAAGGGCATAGTGCCTAGAGTGAATATGGGTCTTTAAGAAAAAGACTGGGCAAATGGCAAGGTGGAGACCTATAAGACCAGACATGTTTAAAAGGTTTTTCAAGTCAAGGAGTTGACTGTGATAAAACCTTATTACCGGGTAATGCTCAAGTCCATTTGGATTTTGCTTGTGATTGCAGCTTATTACGAAATCTGACAAAATGGATGTGGAGACGCCATTCCTCAATGAAGACTTGAGGAGAATGTATGTATTATACAGCCAGAGGAATTTGTTTCAAAGGTTGAAGCAAATCGTGTTTTAAGCTACAATGATCCATTGATGGATTGAAGCAAGCTTCTCAAAGATGGAACATTCGTTTTGATGAGACAATCAAAAGAGTTTGATTTTATCAAAAACGAGAATGAACCTAGTGTGTACAAAAGGTCACTGGGAGCACTGTGACATTCCTAGTATTATATGTTGATATACTACTGATAAGGAATAACACACCAATGCTACAATCAGTAAAGATAAAATTGTCTAAATATTCCTCCATGAATGACTTGGGAGGAGCATCCTATAAATTGGGGATATAAATCTATATAGATAGATATAAAAGGATGTTCGGCTTGACCCAAAGAACGTATATTCATTTGATGCTAAAGGCATTTAGCATGGCAAACTCCAAGAGAGGTCTCATGATGATGAGCCATGGAGTGTATCTCTCTAAAAGTTTCTCCAATTAAAGGAGAGATCGCATGAGTTACTATCATGTATGCAATGAATATACAAGGCTTGATGTTGATCAGTCATATTCTGGAGAAGATCACTGTAAGACAGTGAAAAACATCTTTAAGTACCTAACCAGTATTGAGGATGTGATCATGATTCATGGTAGGTCTGAATTAAAACTAGAGGGCTGAACAGACTCAAATTTTTCAGACTGACCAAGATGATAACAAATCCACTTTAGGGTAAATAGTTACTTCAAAAAGGTGGTGCAGTGAATTGGAAAGGTTCCAAACAACAAAGAGTTGCTGGTTTAGTGACAAAGACAAAGTATATAGCTGTAAATGATGATGCAAGTTTGATTGTTTGGATGGAAAGTTCATTACAGAACTAGGAATAGTTCCTTAGTCTCATCTTGGATTCAAACATGTGTTGCGACACTTTCAATTGATTAGTGGAATTATTGAAAGAGGAGAAGTCACTATAGAGATAGTGGACTCTCAATAACAACATTGCATATCCATTTACTGAAGCTTTATCCAAACAGCAGGATGATCGTCACTTAGAGAAGAAGGGTATTAGATATCATGACGATTGGCTTTAGTGCAAGTGAGAGATTGAAAGTAGTATGCACACAAGCCAATCATATTTGATATGATGTAGCATATACTTTGTAATCTTATTCCATTGTTAAAGGCATTTTACATTATCTACATAGTGCTGTTATATTAAATGTGATAAACCCATAGTTTTGAGCAATGGTTTTAGAATCATGATGGGGATCATGCTAATGAGATCTAAATTCTAGATAGCTCACAAACTAAAATCGTTCCTAATCGATGGATTACTAAAAAGGGATTAGTGAATCCGGATAGATTAGTACATACGTTCCTTGCTCTTATGAAGAGGATGATTGATCTCATAATCATTTGTGTGGAGACACTAAAGCAAGTATGTAAGTGCTTATTGGAGAATAAGTACACTGAACGTGGCTCGCTAAGGAATACCTAATGGAGTTTTACTCGCCTGTCAATAGGAATTCCTCTAGTGATAGTAGTACAACTGATCCTTGGACTTGAGATCATCATAATATCTTGTGTATAATGAGTTATACTTTGATATGTCCCTTAAGACCTTTAGGGTATATCAAAGGGTATGATTGAGTATAATAAGTTATACATGGAGATAGGTGAATGATCAACAAAGAATCTACTACTTCTAGTAAAAGGAGAGAATGTCCTATGTGATTCGATAAATGATGACTCAGAAGTCTTTGGCCAAAGTAGAATGAAATTAGAAAGGAGTTTTTAATTTTCATTAATCAGAGTTGTGCATTTGAGAATCGAAATACATATAATTAAATAAAATAAGACTTGACAGTAATTATATGTCTTATATTTAATTGGGACATTGTATGGTAGAAGGATTGAATTGTACAGTAACTATTCACTAAAAGGTTCTTTTGTGATTAATGTTGAAATCTATATTATCTGGAAAGTCGTTGATCGCTAAGGGGGCTTACCCTTATTGTATAATAAATATTATTTATTTAAATGAATTGAATAGTTTAATTTATTTATTTAAATAAGATTAGAATTGTTCTAATTGATTTATTCACAACCGGTTTAATATGGAGAACCTAAAGGGTCACACCGCAAAAGAAAAATATTTTGTTTAAGAAGTAAATGGCATAATTATAATAATAAGTTAAGTGTATTTAATTTAATCTATGGAGATAGAATAAATTAAATAGCTTAATATTTATTATTTAATATTTTGAAAATATTAAATATAAATTAATAAGAGGAGTCTTATTATTATTATAATTACTATTATTTAATTCCTAATAGGGTTGAGAATTAATTAATAGAAGTACTTTCTCATAAATTCCTAATTAGATTAGAAGTTTAATTAATTAAAGGAGTTTAATTAAAATAAAAACCCTAATCCTAAATAGTTTAGGAGGGTTCCCTATATCTATAAATAAGAGGAGTCTTATCATGATAGAGGGTTAGACAGTTACACACTCTTCCATAAGAATTGGAGAGAGAGAGCACTTGCAATTTCTATAGAGATAGAAACTAGGGTTTTGCCAACACCCATCTTCTTGAACAACTATTATTCCTTGGTGGATCACCTCTAGAGGCCAAACACTTGGGTGGCTAACGTTGATCAGAGGAAGGAATTTAATCGGTGAAATTTAAGGAGAACGCGAAGCATTTGGAAGTGAACTCGTACCTGTGGAAGCATGGTTCTACAATGGTATGATTCTCATACTTTATCTCTTTCGTTTAATTGTTAATTGAGCACATGGATGATCATGGTGATGGTTTGTATGAAAAATTTTAAAATCCGTTTTATCGCGCTTCCGCACTGTTTATGTAATTTGATTGCATGTTCACGCTATATACAAACCTAACACCCAACTTCCCTTGAAATCCATGATGCAAGTGCACAACATGTCATCCAATGTTTGAATTGTCCTCTCACTCTGATAAAAGTCTGAAGTATATTTTCACGCAGAAAGAATTAAATATGAGGTAGAGGAGATGGCTTGAGTTGATAAAGGATTTCGACTGTGAAATTTTATATCACCCTAGAAAAGCCAACGTCGTAGCAGATGCGTTAAGTAGGAAGAACCAAGAAAAGTTGAATATAATAACCAACAACGAGGTACTGATAAAAGAGTTTGACAAACTTGAGATTGACGTAAGAGTTCTCGTGAATTCTACCCAAAAGTTATTTATTATGGAGGATGGTTCAACTTGTTGGAGAGAGTCAAGAGACTACAGGAGACGGATACAGAGTGTTAGAAGTGTAAGACTGAAATAAACCATAAGAAAAATAACAAATTCAGAATGAATAAGGATGGGGTACTGCGGTACAAACATAAAATTTGGGTACCCTCAGTACAAGAATTAAAAGATGAAATACTAAATGAAGCCCATAGTACTAAGTTCGTCGTGCATCCAGGTAGTACAAAAATGTACAAAGATTTAAGCCGACACTTTTGGTGGTCTAATATGAAAAGAGAAATAGCATAGTGGGTAAGTAAATGTTTAACGTGTCAAAGGGTTAATGCTGAACACCAAAAGCCGAGTGGATTACTATAGCCCTTAGAAATTTCTGAGTGGAAATGGGAACATATTACTATGGATTTCGTAGTTGGTCTTCCAAATACCCAGAAAGGTCACAATGCCATTTGGGTAATTGTAGATCGTCTTACCAAATCAGCTCATTTTTTACCCATAAAAGTCAACTTCAGTCTTGACCAGTTAGCCAAACTTTACATCAATAAAGTTATTTCGAGACATGGAGTCCCTGTTTCTATAGTATCGGACCGAGACCCATGATTTACTTTAAATTTTTGGACAAGTCTCCAGAAATATTTAGGAACCCAGTTGAGATTAAGCACAAGTTATCACCTAGAAACTGACGGTCAGAGTGAGAGGACAATTCAAACATTGGATGACATGTTGCGCACTTGCATCATGAATTTCATGGGAAGTTGGGAAGATCAGTTACCATTGGTAGAGTTTGCCTACAACAATAGTTACCATGCCAGCATAGGAATGCCACCATTTGAAGCTCTGTGTGGAAGGAAATATAGGACACCATTATATTGGGACGAGGTCGGTGAGCGACAAACACTAGGACCTGAAATAGTTCAACAAACCGCTGAGTTATTCGAATTATACGAGGAAGGTTGCAAGCGTCTCAAGATCGACAGAAGAAGTATGCAGATCAACACAGGAATTTACAAGATTTCGATGTTGGTAGTCATGTGTTTTTAAAAGTATCTCCGTGGAAAGGCAAAATATGTTTCGGCAAGAAGGAAAAATTGAGTCCGAGATTCATTGGACCATTTCAGATATTGAGACGGATAGGTGAAGTAGCTTATGAGGTAGCCTTACCTCCTGAGTTAGAACATATCTATAACGTGTTTCATATGTCCGTGTTACGACCATACAAACCTGATTTTAAATACGTTATAGATTACGAGCCTATTCAGATCGAGAAAGATTTATCGTATGAAGAAGTTCCTATTGAAATCATAGATAGGAAAGAACAAAATCTACGAAATAAAGTGATACCTTCGGTCAAGGTTATTTTGAGAAATCAAAATATAGAGGAAGCTATGTGGGAGCTCGAGAGTAAAATGGGAGATAACTACCCACACTTGTTTTTGTAATCTGTACTGTAATTTCGAGGACAAAATTCTTATTAGTGGGGGTGAATGTAATATTCCAAACCCTAATAAGATTTGTATATGTAAATTATGTGGTTATTAAATAAAATTTCATGTTTCGACTTTTTATTATGTGATTGTGTATTTTATTTAAAAATTAGGTCAAATAAAAAAATTTCGCCAAGCTGTTGTGTCGTGCTTACATGGACAAAATGATTTGTCGTGCTTCCGACGATTTCACCGAGAAGCGTCTCGGCAAATTATTTTTGTAAACTGTTGTGTCGTGCATGGAAATGACAAAGTGATTTGTCGTGCTTCGGAGTTAATATAATATTATATTAACTGATAAAAATTTAAAATAAGTTAACTAGGGTTTAAAAGGATAAACTAAAGTAGAAACCCTAATTTAAAAACCCTAATTAGTAAAAGTTATCCGAATTGGGCAATTAAAACCCTAATTACTATACAAGAATCTTAAGTGATATAATTAGATTCTAATTAATGAATCATAATATTAATTATGAATCATTGAACTTATATTAAAACCCTAATTCAAGATTTAAACCCTAATTGTAGGATTGAAAACCCTAAACCCTAATTTAGAAACCCTAAAACCCTAATTTGATTCAATAATACTAAATTATGAAATGATACACCTTAATTATGATATATTACCTTAATTAAGGTATTACTAAACCTAACTAAACATCCTAAACATGATTAGTAAAAATCTAGGTTTAATTAGTAAGTAAATAAATCAAAAAATAAAATTTAAACCAATAGAAATTGAGCTAGGAGTGTGCAAGCTTGTACTCAACACACTCCAGCACAAGTAGGTGGTTTGGATCAGATAGAAAGCGACACAAGTTAAGTTGGTAGGATTTTTATGGAGGCAAGTTATTAAAAATGACCTAAAACCCCTAATTTGGAAGTTGCTATAAATAGAACATCAAGCTGACCATTTAACCTACGAAATTTACAAAGCCTAAACACTTACAATCATACCATATCAAGCCCCTGCAATCATAAGATCAGTAGCAAAGATCAGAGATCAAAAATCTAAGAAAAAGGTGCAAAACCCTAACTTTTATGCTAGATCTTCAAGCCTGTAAAAATTTTATATTTTAGATATTTAGGATTATGTGTAAACATGCTATTTGATGATCTGGGTTGGTTAATCATGTATCCATAATGTTTAAAGGGTCGAATTTGATCAAAAACCCAAACTGTTCTTGGCAGTCAAGAATAGCCTGACAAGGCTTTTTGTCAAAGCTTTTGATTGACCTAAACTGTATGTTTGATGTGTTTTAAAACATGAATTTGTAGTATGCCATGTTATCTATGATATCCAATTGGTAGAATGGTTAAATTATTTCTAGGATGAAAGTTATAGGTGGTCAAAACACGTTGACCGACCATGTTGAACTGTTTCTGGGCAACCTAGAAACATGAAGAACACTCTGACAGTATTGAAAGTAGTATGCACACAAGCCAACATATTTGATATGATGTTGCATATACATTGTAATCTTATTCGATTGTTAAAGGCATTTTACTTTATCTACATGGTGCTGTTATATTAAATGTGATAAACTCATAGTTTTGAGCAATGCTTCCTTCATGAAGAACACCTATAGCGACGAAATGCATACTCAAACCCAAAAAACTAAAAATCTATGAAGATTGTTGATAAAGCCTTTTGCGACGATTTTAAATAAAAAATTAATAAAAATAATTAAATAAATTATAAATAAATATTAAAAATTCATACTAAATATTAAAAATTCATTTTTAATTATAATTAATAATTTTTAATATTCTGATAAAAATTTTATATAATTATTTAATTTAATCAAATATTAAATTATTTAATAAATATATTGAACAAATTATTTAAAAATAATATTAATGTATTTAAATTAGCTTAAATGATAATTAAATCATTTAAAAATGTTACTAACTTTCCAAAAGTATTATAAATAATAAATATTATAAATGATAATTACATTATCTAAGCTAATATTTAAGCTTCCAAATGAAGTTTTATCGAATAACCTATATGTTTAGCTGTCTAAAGTCACGATCGACATACCAAATCAACGTCGGACCTTAACAAAACTTGTCTAGATTAACTCAATACATGTTATTATAAATTCTAATGCTTACTATTGGTGTACATAGACTACGTATGCTGATAGATCGTGTTAACATTAAATAAAAGATCTATGATAAGGCAAGTCTTCTAACCTTGTTACATTTAAGCAAGTCTATTACATCTTGCTATCAATTATTGTGATGTTATTGCTTCTTGTTCAACATAACTTAAGAAATGAATCATTATTCATATATTGTTTATTTGAGCGTAAATTGTTGTGTCAAACCAAATTGTTATGGTACGACATCTTATACTGAGAAATGGAACACCTTGATGTAAGGTGAACTAAAACACCTTGATATAAGGTGCCAGTTAATGTTGATTATATATCGACATAGAATTGTAGGATGATATGCATACTCCTAGGATATTGGTTAGGCTGATCCCCTACCAGATATCCGAAATCAAGCGGTTCTAAGTCATTGAAGACTGATAGAACTAATTGAAATATATGGTTCATGTATAAAACTTTCAGTTATACATCATTGACATCATTCAAATCAAATACATTGTGTTTACGTTTTTAAATGAACTTGTTGAGCATTTGTAGCTCATTCTTGCATATATCTTCTTTTGCAGTTTTAAAAGATAATCCCGGCACTTTTGGGACAGACAAAGGAAAAGGACATGCTTACTAGTTTTATTTACTGTTTTTGAATAATTCAAGTCTTTTATAAGACTTTGTTGTCATAACTTAGTACTGAGAACGATGTAACTGAACTTAATTATATGTAATATATTATCATCCTTTATTACATCGAATGCGTTATACTCTGATTTTACTTTCTTTAGCATAGTTGTACTAAGTAAATACAGTATCTATACGAACTATACATCTGAGTGAGGGTATTTGAATGATACTGAAAGTCCTATAAGCTCTGAGGTTACACTTAATGAGCGCTGGTAAGGTGCCATCTTTACCGGAATGCGACCCTCAGTTCTATGGACAATCTTATCGTTAATACTATGAATGTCAGATAGATAGGGAATATCGATATGAAAGAGGTATTCATGAGATATGAATCTATACATCCAAGTGAGGGTATCCAAACACAGATAACATTATGGCAGGATAAAAGTCATATTTTATTGAATATTTATAGTTGCATAGTTTCACGTGAGCACCAGATCTGCTACAAGGAAATGTAGAGAATTTGGGGGCGTCATAGGTTGAATATTTATGAGACTTATAAATACGATCGTATATGGTTAGAGGTTAATTTAGTAACCTAAAATTAGGTATCGAGAAGTTTAAAATCTTAAGCCCTAATGAGATTAGAATTTTGTGCTTAATAAAGATCGAAATGATATTTCGAAGCAGGTGTTTTGTGATTATATAGTGTAAACGATAAATTAGGTCAAATAAAATTTTTTGGTCAAATTGCTTAGTCGTGCTTACATTGACAAAATGATTTGTCCTGCTTTTCACGATTTCACCAAGAAGTATCCCGGCAAATTAGTTTTAGTAAGTTGCTTTGTCGTGCTTAAACTGATATAGTGCTTTGTCGTGCTTACGGTAACAAGCTGTATTGTCGAGCTTGTATGATATTGTCATTGAGAAGCTTAGAAGATAGGTTCAATTGCAAGCTACATTGTCGAGCTTAGAAGATATTTTCATTGAGGAGCTTAGATTGCAAGCTGCATTGTCGAGCTTGGAAGATATTTTCATTGAGGAGCTTAGAAGATAGGTTCAATTGCAAGCTGCATTGTCGAGCTTGGAAGATATTTTCATTTAGGAGCTTAGAAGAATATTCTAAGAATTTGATAGGTACTAAAGTGTAATTAACCTAGGTACCAAAGTGTAATAAGTCGAGCCCCTAACGTGCAATTAGCGAAACTTAGTTTTTCTATAAATAGCAAACTCAGTTCATTCATTACTTACTATTTTTTAAGAGCAGTTCAAGAGCAAAAACACTCTATATTTATATATTCTGAAAGATATTGTTAGATAAAAATTACTTTCTAAGCATTGAAGCGCTGCGCGATTGGAAGTAAAGCTAGCAACTACAAGAGGTATTACTCTAGTGGTTATTATTTTCATTATTCTTTATATATTTAGTAAAAATATACTTTTATAAGCAGTTATAATGCCCAAATTATTTTAAGTATATAGTACAAAACCCCTATTTACAAGTAGTTATAATGCCCAAATTATTTGAAGTATATAGTACAAAAGTCCTATTTATAAGCAGTTATAATGTCCGATTTATTTCTCTTATATATTAGAAAATATACTTTTATGAGCAGTTACTATGTCCGATTTTCTTCAAGTATTTAGTAGGAATATTCATTTTATAAGTAGTTATAATGCTAAAATTATTTCAAATATAATAGTCGAATATTCATTTTGCAAGCAGTTATAATGCTCAATTTATTTTACATATAGTTGAGAAATATTCATTCTATAAGCAGTTATAATGCTGAAATTATTTCATGTATAGTAGATGTAGACACCCAAATTTTGCGTTTCCTTCTACTAACCATGACAGGAGGGCGAAATCGTCAATTGAACCAGCTTGCGGAAGCAAAGGAGCGGGCACAAGGGCGAGCGCCCGGCACCGCCGCAATGACTTGGGCAGCCCAAGTCGACGTGACAGCATGATCGTCCGAGGCAGGCATTTCCGAATGAGGTGGCACGTCTCCCGGAAGTTCCCGGACTGCGGAATACGAGCCTGTCAGCGAAAACCGACGTTGCGGTACGCAAATCGAGGCGTGGCACGAAAATCGAGAAAGTCAAGCCCGCCAGCCGCGGATAGATCTGCGGCCAAGTGGGTGCGCCAGCACGAAAACCGGGAAATCAGCACTACCAGCTGAGTGCGATGGGAGGCGTGCCAGCTGGCCAGCCGCAGATCCATCTGCGGCCAGCCGCAGATAGATCTGCGGCTGGCTCTGGCCAGCCTATTTAAGGCCAGCTTCGGCAGCATACAGGAGGTTCAGCAATTTTTTAGAATTGGGAAGAAGAAGGAAATTCCAGCAGCAAAAGAGCACGGAAATTGAGAGGAAAAAGAGAGAAATTTTGCAATCAAATAGGAAGAAAAGAGAGAAAAAAGGAGAGAATTCAATTCTTTTGATTTTGATTGTATCAATACACTCCCTATTCTATTCAAATACATCAAGTTCACATCCATTTGGATATCAATTGCAAGGTGAAATCTCTTTTGTGATATCAATTTCTATCATATCATTTGATCAAATTAGATGCAATTTTTCATGTAATTTATTGATTGAACAATGAATTAGGGATTACGAGTGAAGTTTCCATCGGAATAAAACTCTTCCTAATAACCCGATGATATTCGTTCATTAATTTCTTTGTTTGTTTTAAGGTGTTATATTGGGTATCAATTCCTTTAAATCGTTATTTTGGGATGTCTTGGTATTGTTAGATTATCCAGGTTGGTTTATTTTCTTGTAATATCCGATTGTTTGTGTGTGGATATTTGGTTGTGAGCCTAGGAAAGCGACCCCGGGGGGTCCCAATCCGATGATGGACATATCTTGATGTAAGAAGTAGAAATGACGTAGTTTTCATTGTAAATATGTAATCGTTGGGCCTTAAAACGACGTTAAGGCGAGAATCGGATTTAAGGCCCCGAAATAGTGAAATTTGTGATTGTTGGCGTTCGGGGACATTTTGATGGCTTACATGCCCATGAATAGCCCCGACGCGTGCTTATGCTTGATTTGATTTATGACACGAAATTGATTTCAAAGCTAAATGATAAGATTTTCATAAAATCAATCAAAGTAGGATATTAGAATCACGAGGTTAAAATTTGAGAAGTGCTAATGAATGTCGATTCCTATCTAACGAAAAAGCTAAAGAAAATCGTTTTCAAATATCACACAAAATGATTTTGCAAATAAGTAACATTTTATTAAATCTTTGTGCATAGGGTGAAAGAGATTCTAGAAATTGCCCGATCGTTTCACGAAAGCAACGTATAGATCTCGATTCCTATTTTGATGAAGGTTTAAAACTCTTGTTTTGCCAAAACGACACCTAATGAAAATCTCATAGTTTTGATAAATTAAAATCAAACCTTTCTCATAAAGAATAAAGCTTGCTCGTGTATACCGAAAAGACATTCCGAAGCGTTATCAAATTAAAGCACGACTTTCCCTAAAAATCCAAATGATTCTTTCATACAAACTCACCACATCATTCACATAGACACACACACCCACACACAAGCGCGCGCACAACACACATTCATGAATTAAAGGATAGGAAAGCATTAAGATTGCGGTAACCGTGTTTCACGGAAGTCGAGGGATGCCTAACACCTTCCCCTCACTTAAACAAGCCCCCGAACTCTATGAGTCTCGATTCGCAGACCAATTAATTCGGAGTCACACATGAGCCAGCGATTTATAAAAAAAAAAACGAAAACTCGGATGAGTTGGTACATCCATTTCAAATATACCAACTGGCGACTCTGGTTAATTGGCTCATCATAAAACGCGATCTTTCAAAACCCCGTCGACATCAATGCCGACCTTTTCCAAACGTCATCTAAATCAAAAGGCTAAAATTGGAAAAGACTAAAGAGACGAGAAAGCGAAAAACCCGGCGTCGACAGATGGCGACTCTGCTGGGGACCATTAGAGGGCTTAAGCCGCTTTCAAATCTTGATGCTATCCTATCCTTAAAAAATTTATGAATATGTATGTGCGTGCAACATTTTGACCTATTTTACTTATTGTTGTGTGAATGTGTGTTGTTGTCCAATGAATGAATGATTGAATGGGTTTGCTTTACTTCAAAGTAATCATTTGCATACGGTGAGGACGATGAATGTGAATGTATGTTGAGAGAGTACCTCCTCCTGAGGCGAACCCGTCGGTTGCTTATTACTGGACTCGATGGGGCTGCTCCCCGGAGATGGCTCAGGAAACGCACCACTCAAATCCGCTCCAATCGAAAGGGCTCAAACGAGTAGATTGCGAAGATTTGGGAACCTTCATGCCGAAAAGCCCGCGAGAGTAACCCTAGGGTAGGTCAGCCTCAGATTAACCCAACGCAGGAAAAGTCTCTTCATGCCTTTTTACGTTTATATGTCTAAATGTCATGATCTCATTCAATATTCATACATCCCTTTTCTGTGTCGAAAGAGATTACTAACCGCTGTGAATTGCAGGGAATAGTTGGGGGAGCATAATAAAGCATGTTTAGCATTGGTTATGGCACTAAAGGACTACTAACTTTCTCTTTTGCAGGGAAAGATTAAAAAACCCAAAAAAAAAAAAACACACAAGAGGTTTACGGTTTTAGCATGCATCCATTCTTTCAGTTCCCCAAGACTAAACTTCGAACCGTTGTTTCGCAGGATTGCTCCTCAAACCCGTTCGCAGTCTAAGAAAGCCCAAAATTCTACATCGGAAATGGCTGATATTCCTAACCATAATTCCATATCTCGGGAGGAGTTTGATGATTTTAAAAGACAGATGATGGAAATGGCCACAATGTTAAAGGAACAGTTCTTAATCAGACAGGATCCCGGCACACCAGGGATCGCATAATATTCCACCACCAGGGGATGATCAGAATCCTCCTAAAAATGGTGCAAACTTGCTTAAGGAGGACCAACCCCAACTCAAGGACGAGCCAGTCATCCCAAAGCTCGTTCCCATACCTAGCAGGATAGTGGTTACTATCCCAGAAGAAGGGGACAATGACGACCTTCGGAGAAAAATGAAACACATGGAGGAGACCATCCAATCTCTAAGGGGCATAGGCTCCCTGGGCAGGGTTAATTATTCGGATCTATGTGTTTTCCCCGGAGCCAGATATCCAGAAAAGTTCAAAGTTCCCGAGTTTGAAAAATACAATGGAAAAGGAGACCCCTATACCCACTTGAAAATATACATTGGAGAACTCGGGTCTTATGCCGAGGACGAGGGGCTGAGGATGCAGCTATTCCAGAAAAGCTTAACAGGGGAGGCGAGGATCTGGTATGCCCGTCTTGACAATGCCCGAATCCACAACTGGGAGGAGTTGGCCCATACCTTCTTAACTCAATACAGCTTTCAGGCCCAGATGGCCCCTGATAGATATCAAATGACAAAAATCAAGAAACAACCAAAAGAATCTTTCAGGGACTATGCACAACGATGGAGGGGTATGGCTGCACAGGTGAATCCCCCAATGAACGAGGCGGAAATGGTAATGACCTTTGTGGACATTCAGGAGGCGCCCTATTATGAGCGGGTGATATCGGGGATTGGGAGACCTTTTGCCGAGATGATAAAACACGGAGAAATGGTGGACATGGGGTTAAAATCTGGTAAGATCCGGGACCTCACAGCTCTGGAAGTGGTTGCGGAGCAAATCCAGTGTGGAAACTATGGCAGCACTTCCCGTAGGATCCAGCAGAAAAAGGAGGAAGATGTTTCCCTCATCCTGCAGGGATCATCTAGAAAGGCAGAGAATAATCCTCCAGTGCAAATACAGAGAATTGTGCCACCCCGACAACATAATTTCGATTATCAAAGGTCGGGCGAACGAAGAAGATTTGAGACAGCAAGAGATCGGGTATTCACCCCGCTTGGGGAGCCTCTTGAACAGATTTTGGCGGTATTGATAGCACAGAGAAGGATAGGCGATTTGGCACCCCCAATTGATCCGAAAGGAGGAGAATTTGATCCGAGTAAGAAGTGTGCGTACCATTCGGGTTCTCCTGGTCATGATACTCAGGAATGCTGGGCTCTGAAGCACAAAATTCAGAATATGATTGATAGCGGGAAGATCGTGGTAGAGCAGCAGAGGTTATGAAGAAGGACCATGAGTAGATGCCAGTTGTTGTCCCTTATTTTAAAATTTTGCATGATTATGTTATTTTGTCATGTTGTCTTAAAGATGATCATTGCAGGAAAATGCCTTATATATGACAAATATTTTATTTCATGCCAGGTGTACCAATTTGAGTGTCTCTTGCCTAACAAACGATTCTTCAAATTCGAAAGTTGACTACGATTTTGATATTGAGCTGGATTTCGATTTAATGGGCATTGAGCAGGATGAGACAGATAATGACGGCACGCCTGACGAGATCAAAGGATGGGTCGAAGACAAACCCCAAACCCAACTCAAACCAAACCATCACCATAAAAAATTGGAACCCCTGACAAACCCAGAGAGCTTAAAATAGTAACAGATCTGACCCCTAGCCAGAAAACAGAGCTGTTAAGCCAGTATGGAGATATCATTTGCCGAATGGGCAACCTGAGGCCTTAGTCTCCGACAATGCCAAAAATTTGAGCAGTACCCTTATGAAGGAATTATATGACCAGTTCAAGATCAAACGCCTCAATGCTATCATTTGTCGTCCTAAGATGAATGGGGCAGTGGAGGCTGCGAATAAGAATATCAAGAAGATCATGGCGAGAATGTCTGCTAAACATCGGGGATGGCCGGATCTGCTGCCTTTCACCCTGCTGGCGTACCGAAAATCGGTGCGTATTTCTACAGGGGCAACCCCTTACACTCTGGTATACGGAATAGAGGTAGTTTCTGCCATTTAAGGTTGAGATGCTCAGATAAACGAGGAGGGTTGAATGCAAGGTCGATACGACCAATTGGCCCTAATTGATGAGAAAGGGGTGGCTGCTATTCCACGCGGCCAGTTGTATCAGCAAAGAATCTCTCGATCTTACGACAAAAGATAAGACCTCAGAAGTTCAAAGAAAATGACCTAGTGCTAAAGAAAGGCATGCCTGCAAAAAAAAAAAAAAAAAAAAAAAAAAAAAAAGCGAAGCCAAAGGGAAGCTTGCCCCGAACTGAGAGGGGCCTTTCGTGATTAAGAAGGTGATATCCGGAGGAGCCCTCATATTGCAAGAGAGGGATGGAGAGATGTTTCCATAACCCCTCAATTCCGACTCGGTGAAGCGGTTCCACTAAAAAAAAAAAAAAAAAAAAAAAAAAAAAAAAAACCAACAATCATCATCATCATTTTCTCGTTGTTCTTTGAAAGAACGAACTATGTAAGACCTGATCTCCCGACTTGTGGGGACGTAGGCAGCCATCGTGGCACGGTCCCATTCCTTACAAAATAATACTTTCTTCTATCAAAACCAATTCCCAACAACCAGAAAAGCCTTCCTATACCCTCATGACCTCCCCGAAGTCAGCCACCTGATCAGCTTCATCTCAAGTGACATAACCCGGACCCAACCAAACACTTAGTCAAAAAAAAAAATCTAAGACTCAGTCCGATGAAATCAACAGGGTGTGCGGCAGTATCTGTCAAATCTCCATCAAGACTTGAGAAGAGAAAGAAGGCAAGATATCAAAATCGTGGTTGACTGGATAAAATGAGGATCCGATGAAAGGCAACGATACGAAAAAAGGGGAAAATGACTGAATTTAAATGCAGGTCTATATATATAAGTCATTTCGTTACAAGATTTCCTTTTTCGATAACAGATGAAACTGACATAATCTATGCAGGAAATAAAATGATCTACAGATCTGAAACTAACTGAAGCAGGATGGATAAAGGGGTGGATAGATCTGAAGCATCGGCGTCCCCTGCAATCTACTGCCCCCATCATGTCGATACGATCCAATAAAGAAATGGCTCGGCTAACGGTAGTAATCAGGGCCAGTCGGATCCGGCTATCCTGAGTAACCCGACTAGGGGCAGAATCAGCTGAGATGGAGTCATATATGGAGGTCATCCCCGTAGAATCAGGGGGGAATAAATACCTCTGGGGCGGTGTCATTTGTGAAAAGCACTCGAGAGTCATCAAATACTCCAAACTGACTCAAGCAAACCACGACAAGTTGGTGAGCAACCTGGGAAGGCATCTAAGCAAACCACGACAAGATGGTGAGCACCCTGGGAAGGGCTGATATCCAAGCAAACCACGACAAGTTGGTGAGCAACCTGGGAAGGCATCCAAGCAAACCACGACAAGATGGTGAGCACCCTGGGAAGGGCTGATATCCAAGCAAACCACGACAAGTTGGTGAGCAACCTGGGAAGGCATCCAAGCCAACCACGACAAGATGGTGAGCACCCTGGGAAGGGCTAACATCCAAGCAAACCACGACAAGTTGGTGAGCAACCTGGGAAGGCATCTAAGCAAACCACGACAAGATGGTGAGCACCCTGGGAAGGGCTGATATCCAAGCAAACCACGACAAGTTGGTGAGCAACCTGGGAAGGCATCCAAGCCAACCACGACAAGATGGTGAGCACCCTGGGAAGGGCTGATATCTAAGCAAACCACGACAAGATGGTGAGCACCCTGGGAAGGGCTGATATCCAAGCAAACCACGACAAGTTGGTGAGCAACCTGGGAAGGCATCCAAGCCAACCACGACAAGATGGTGAGCACCCTGGGAAGGGCTGATATCCAAGCAAACCACGACAAGTTGGTGAGCAACCTGGGAAGGCATCCAAGCAAACCACGACAAGATGGTGAGCACCCTGGGAAGGGCTGATATCCAAGCAAACCACGACAAGTTGGTGAGCAACCTGGGAAGGCATCCAAGCCAACCACGACAAGATGGTGAGCACCCTGGGAAGGGCTGACATCCAAGCAAACCACGACAAGTTGGTGAGCAACCTGGGAAGGCATCTAAGCAAACCACGACAAGATGGTGAGCACCCTGGGAAGGGCTGATATCCAAGCAAACCACGACAAGTTGGTGAGCAACCTGGGAAGGCATCCAAGCCAACCACGACAAGATGGTGAGCACCCTGGGAAGGGCTGATATCCAAGCAAACCACGACAAGTTGGTGAGCAACCTGGGAAGGCATCCAAGCAAACCACGACAAGATGGTGAGCACCCTGGGAAGGGCTGATATCCAAGCAAACCACGACAAGTTGGTGAGCAACCTGGGAAGGCATCCAAGCAAACCACGACAAGATGGTGAGCACCCTGGGAAGGGCTGATATCCAAGCAAACCACGACAAGTTGGTGAGCAACCTGGGAAGGCATCTAAGCAAACCACGACAAGATGGTGAGCACCCTGGGAAGGGCTGATATCCAAGCAAACCACGACAAGTTGGTGAGCAAACTGGGAAGGCATCTAAGCAAACCACGACAAGATGGTGAGCACCCTGGGAAGGGCTGGCATCCAAGCAAACCACGACAGAGTGGTGAGCAACCTGAGAAGGCATCCAAGCAAACCACGACAAGATGGTGAGCACCCTGGGAAGGGCTGAGATCTAAACAAACCACCACAAGGTGGTGAGTAACCTGGGAAGGCATCCAAGCGAACCACTACAAGTGATGACATCTGTAGAACAGTATCAAAAGACTGTACAGGGGTCATTTTTTCTCAATTTACATGTTGTGTTACACGCATGAATAGATGATAATTCTGTGTGTGATCCATGAAATGAAAAAATCGAGCAGGTCAGGTGTCAAGGTCCTAGCCTATCAGAGTCAAACGCGATGGGTGACCGGCGACGATACCCGGCCCCGACATGACGATCGACCGGCGACGATAACCGGCGATCACGAGATGGATGACCGGCGACGATAACCGGCTCCGACAAGATAGCCAACCGGCGACGATAACCGGGGGTTACGAGATGGGTGACCGGCGACGATACCCGGCCCCGAACGAGACGATAGATTGAAAGAGTGAACCCAAAGACTAACGAACACGGTCAAGGGGTTGATACATTGACACTCTTACGAATGTCTTGCATGCATTGCATCTTATGTTGCATCATAAGCTATATGTGTGAGGCATCATGTATGCACTGTCATTCTTACACATTGTCATTCATGCATCGGGTGTCTGTTTCTTTATCCTGTTCATTTCATTTAACATTTCATAAACATGATAAAGAGGGGCAGCTGTAGACACCCAAATTTTGCGTTTCCTTCTACTAACCATGACAGGAGGGCGAAATCGTCAATTGAACCAGCTTGCGGAAGCAAAGGAGCGGGCACAAGGGCGAGCGCCCGGCACCGCCGCAATGACTTGGGCAGCCCAAGTCGACGTGACAGCATGATCGTCCGAGGCAGGCATTTCCGAATGAGGTGGCACGTCTCCCGGAAGTTCCCGGACTGCGGAATACGAGCCTGTCAGCGAAAACCGACGTTGCGGTACGCAAATCGAGGCGTGGCACGAAAATCGAGAAAGTCAAGCCCGCCAGCCGCGGATAGATCTGCGGCCAAGTGGGTGCGCCAGCACGAAAACCGGGAAATCAGCACTACCAGCTGAGTGCGATGGGAGGCGTGCCAGCTGGCCAGCCGCAGATCCATCTGCGGCCAGCCGCAGATAGATCTGCGGCTGGCTCTGGCCAGCCTATTTAAGGCCAGCTTCGGCAGCATACAGGAGGTTCAGCAATGTTTTAGAATTGGGAAGAAGAAGGAAATTCCAGCAGCAAAAGAGCACGGAAATTGAGAGGAAAAAGAGAGAAATTTTGCAATCAAATAGGAAGAAAAGAGAGAAAAAAGGAGAGAATTCAATTCTTTTGATTTTGATTGTATCAATACACTCCCTATTCTATTCAAATACATCAAGTTCACATCCATTTGGATATCAATTGCAAGGTGAAATCTCTTTTGTGATATCAATTTCTATCATATCATTTGATCAAATTAGATGCAATTTTTCATGTAATTTATTGATTGAACAATGAATTAGGGATTACGAGTGAAGTTTCCATCGGAATAAAACTCTTCCTAATAACCCGATGATATTCGTTCATTAATTTCTTTGTTTGTTTTAAGGTGTTATATTGGGTATCAATTCCTTTAAATCGTTATTTTGGGATGTCTTGGTATTGTTAGATTATCCAGGTTGGTTTATTTTCTTGTAATATCCGATTGTTTGTGTGTGGATATTTGGTTGTGAGCCTAGGAAAGCGACCCCGGGGTCCCAATCCGATGATGGACATATCTTGATGTAAGAAGTAGAAATGACGTAGTTTTCATTGTAAATATGTAATCGTTGGGCCTTAAAACGACGTTAAGGCGAGAATCGGATTTAAGGCCCCGAAATAGTGAAATTTGTGATTGTTGGCGTTCGGGGACATTTTGATGGCTTACATGCCCATGAATAGCCCCGACTTATGCTTGATTTGATTTATGACACGAAATTGATTTCAAAGCTAAATGATAAGATTTTCATAAAATCAATCAAAGTAGGATATTAGAATCACGAGGTTAAAATTTGAGAAGTGCTAATGAATGTCGATTCCTATCTAACGAAAAAGCTAAAGAAAATCGTTTTCAAATATCACACAAAATGATTTTGCAAATAAGTAACATTTTATTAAATCTTTGTGCATAGGGTGAAAGAGATTCTAGAAATTGCCCGATCGTTTCACGAAAGCAACGTATAGATCTCGATTCCTATTTTGATGAAGGTTTAAAACTCTTGTTTTGCCAAAACGACACCTAATGAAAATCTCATAGTTTTGATAAATTAAAATCAAACCTTTCTCATAAAGAATAAAGCTTGCTCGTGTATACCGAAAAGACATTCCGAAGCGTTATCAAATTAAAGCACGACTTTCCCTAAAAATCCAAATGATTCTTTCATACAAACTCACCACATCATTCACATAGACACACACACCCACACACAAGCGCGCGCACACACACATTCATGAATTAAAGGATAGGAAAGCATTAAGATTGCGGTAACCGTGTTTCACGGAAGTCGAGGGATGCCTAACACCTTCCCCTCACTTAAACAAGCCCCCGAACTCTATGAGTCTCGATTCGCAGACCAATTAATTCGGAGTCACACATGAACCAGCGATTTATAAAAAAACGAAAACTCGGATGAGTTGGTACATCCATTTCAAATATACCAACTGGCGACTCTGGTTAATTGGCTCATCATAAAACGCGATCTTTCAAAACCCCGTCGACATCAATGCCGACCTTTTCCAAACGTCATCTAAATCAAAAGGCTAAAATTGGAAAAGACTAAAGAGACGAGAAAGCGAAAAACCCGGCGTCGACAGTAGAAAAAGTCTTAATTATAAGCGTTAATTGTTAATTATTAAACGTTTAACTAGTTATGTACGTCGATAATCGTATAAGATTTACGATGAACTTTTAGACCATTATATTAACTGTAAAAGATATACGAGGCAAGTCTTCTAACCTTGTTACATTTAAGCAAGCCTATTACATCTTGTTATCAATTATTGTGAAGTTATTGCTTCTTGTTCAACATAACTTAAGAAATGAATCATTATTCATATATTGTTTATTCGAGCGTAAAATGTTGTGTCAACCCAAATTATTTTGGTACGACATCTTATACTGAGAAATGGAACACCTTGATATAAGGTGGTGGTAAATGTTGATTATATATCGACACAAAATTGTAGGAATATATGCATAGTCCTAGGATATTGGTTAGGCTGATCCCCTACCAGATATCTGAAATCAAGCAGTTCTAAGTCATTGATGACTGGTAGAACTAATTGAAATATATGGTTCATGTACAGAACCCTCAGTTATACGTCTTTGACATCTTTCAACTCGAACACATTGTGTTCACGTTTCTAAATAAACTTGCTGAGCATTTGTAGCTCATTTTTGCATATAATCTCTTTTGCAGTCTTAAATGATAATTCCGGAACTTCAGAGGCGAGCAAAAAGAAACGACCGTTGTAATAATTTAGTACTGAGAACGATGTAACCGAACTTAACAATATGAAATATATTATCATCCTTTATTATATCGAATGCGTTATACGCTGATCTTTAAATTGTTTAGAATAGTTGTACTAAGTTAATACAGCATCTATATGAACTATACATCTGAATGAGGGTATTTGAATGATATTGAGAGTTCTATAAGCTCTGGAGTTACACTTAATGAGCGCCGGTAAGGTGCCATCTTTACCGGAATGCGCCTCTCAGTTCTAGGGATAATCTTATCATTAATACTGTGAATGTCAGATAGATAGGAAATGTTGATATGAAAGAGATATCCATCAGATATAAATCTATACATCCAAGTGAGGGTATCCAAACACAGTTAACATTCTGACGAGAACTATTATATGTTATGGGATACTGTGAACCTTGGATAGTTAGAAGTTATATATTATGGAATATCTAATAGGTGGTTAACTAGTTAAGCTTGAACACCAGATCTGTTATATCGGTACAAAGAAAGTTGAAGATGTAGAAGTCATTTAAACTATACTAGAGTAACATTATTGACAATGTCTAGAAAGTTTTGACGAGGAAAGGGGTTAGGTCATCTAATTGCGCGCCATTTTAACAGAAAGCCCCCTCTTTCTTGGGAACTAACTGGTTGCTAATACTGTAAGTCTCGGATAGATAAATGGAGATTTGTTTTTAAGTCTTTTAGGACTTATGTGTAATAATAACAAGTTATCTAGAAATGTTATAACACGAACGAATGATATTGTAAATATTATCACTTTTCCGCCTTTTACTCTGATTATTAGAAGTCAAGATTTCTATAGCATTATGTAAAGGTTGTACACATGAGCACGAAGTCCGACCTGGCTAAAAGAAGCTAGCAGGTGGATTTTTGGGGCTTTAAGATGGTATCAGAGCTATAAGCACAATAAGTGCAAGAGCCCCGAGCCTCTTACTGGTGACTCCCAAATGGGGATGCACTGAAGCCAGACTCTCCGTAGGGGACGCCGAAGATGTCGGTGGTAAACTGATAGGTACGCTTGTGAGGTGATGTCCTTTTACGGATATGAGTCACAAGTTGGTATCAGAGCATTAGGTTATAGCTCTAGGGTAAGAGTACCTTAGGATATAGCCTGCGTAAAATTTTGGAGATAGAAAAAAAAACTCGTAAAAATAGAGGTTAAAATGCTTATACTGGAATTTCGAGGTCGGAATTCTTATAAAGAGGGGGGGATGTAATATCCTGAATATTTATAGAACTTATAAATATGATATTGAATGACTAAAGTTAGCTGTAAAGTTAATTTCGAGGACGAAATTCTTTGAAGTTGGGGTGAATGTAATACCTCGAATATTTATGAGACTTATAAATACGATCGTATATGGTTAGAGGTTAATTTAGTAACCTAAAATTAGGTATTGAGAAGTTTAAAACCTTAAGCCTTAATGAGATTAGAATTTTGTGATTAATAAAGATCGAAATGATATTTCGAAGCAGGTGTTTTTTGATTATTTAGTGTAAACGATGAATTAGGTCAAATAAAATTTTTTGGTCAAGCTGCTTAGTCGTGCTAACATTGACAAAATGATTTGTCCTGCTTTCCACGATTTCACCAAGAAGTATCCCGACAAATTATTTTTAGTAAGCTACTTTGTCGTGCTTAAACTGATATAGTACTTTGTCATGTTTACGGTAACAAGCTGCATTGTCGAGCTTGTAAGATATTTTCATTGAGGAGCTTAGAAGATAGGTTCAATTGCAAGCTGTATTGTCGAGCTTAGAAGATATTTTCATTGAGGAGCTTAGATTGCAAGCTGCATTGTCGAGCTTGCAAGATATTTTCATTGAGGAGCTTAGAAGATAGGTTCAATTGCAAGCTGCATTGTCGAGCTTGGAAGATATTTTCATTAAGGAGCTTAGAAGAATATTCTAAGAATTTGCTAGGTACTAAAGTGTAATTAACCTAGGTACCAAAGTGTAATAAGCCGAGCCCCTAACGTGCAATTAGCGAAACTTGTTTTTTCTATAAATAGCAAACTCAGTTCATTCATTCCTTACTATTTTTCAAGAGCAGTTCAAGAGCAAAAACACTCTATATTTATATATTCTGATAGATATTGTGAGATAAAAGTTACTTTCTAAGCATCGAAGCGCTGCGCGATTGGAAGTAAAGCTAGCAACTACAAGAGGTATTACTCTAGTGGTTATTATTTTCATTATTCTTTATATATTTAGTAAAAATATACTTTTATAAGCAGTTATAATGCCCAAATTATTTTAAGTATATGGTACAAAAGTCCTATTTACAAGCAGTTATAATGCCCAAATTATTTTAAGTATATAGTACAAAAGTCCAATTTACAAGCAGTTATAATGTCCGATTTATTTCTCTTATATATTAGACAATATACTTTTATAAGCGGTTACTATGTTCGATTTTCTTCAAGTATTTAGTAAGAACATTCATTTTATAAGCAGTTATAATGCTAAAATTATTTCAAATATAATAGCCGAATATTCATTTTGCAAGTAGTTATAATGCTCAATTTATTTTACATATAGTTGAGAAATATTCATTCTATAAGCAGTTATAATGCTGAAATTATTTCGTTTATAGTAGAAGAAGTCTTAATTATAAGCGTTAATTGTTAATTATTAAACGTTTAACTAGTTATGTACGTCGATAATCGTATAGGATTTACGATGAACGTTTAGACCGTTATATTAATTGTAAAAGATATGCGAGCCAAGTCTTCTAACCTTGTTACATTTAAGCAAGTCTATTACATCTTGCTATCAATTATTGGGAAGTTATTGCTTCTTGTTCAGCATAACTTAAGAAATGAATCATTATTCATATATTGTTTATTTGAGCGTAAAATGTTATGTCAAACCAAATTATTTTGGTACGACATCTTATACTGAGAAATGGAACATCTTGATGTAAGGTGAACTGAAACAACTTGATATAAGGTGGTGGTAAATGTTGATTATATATCGACACAAAATTGTAGGATGATATACTTCTTTAAGATATATCTTACTCCCACTGACCCCTTCAAGGATAAACTCCTTTTCCAAGAAGGCAGCGTATTTCGCAACAAACACCTTTTGATTAATATGATGATAGAAATTATACCCTAATGTTTCTTTAAGGTATCCCACGAATTAACACTTGTCGGATCTAGTCTGTAGCTTATCATTCTCAAACTTTTTGACATAAGCTGGACAACCCCAAGTCTTAACATACTTAAGATTTGGTTTCCTCCCTGTCCATAACTCATATGGAGTCTTTGGGATGGATTTGGTAGGTACTTTGTTAAGTAGGTATGTAGCTGATTCTAGGGCATAACCCCAGAATGATACTAGAAGGTCGGTAAAACTCATCATGGAACGAACCATGTCCAACAATGTACGATTTCTCCTTTCAGATACACCATTCAACTGTGGCGTCTCTGGTGGAGTTTATTATGAGATTATACCATTTTCTTTGAGGCAATTGAGAAACTCATTGGTTAAGTATTCCCCTCCTCGATCCAGTCGAAGAATCTTAATACTCCTGCCAGTTTGCTTCTCTACTTCACTTCTGAATTCTTTGAACTTTTCAAACGATTCAGATTTGTATTTCATCAAATACACATATCTAAATCTTGAATGATCATCACTGAAAGTAATAAAATAAGAATACCCTCCTCGTGCAGTCGTTATCATAGGTCCACATACGTCTGTGTACCAACGCTAATAACTCTGTAACTCTTTCTCCTTTCCCACTAAAAGGAGATTTAGTCATCTTACGTATGAGATAAGATTCACAAGTTTGATAAGATTCGTAATCAGATAGCTCTAAAAGCCCATCTTTATGGAACTTGGTTAATCTTGTTTCATTGATATGGCCGAGTCTATAGTGCCACATAAAGGTATAATTAACATCATATCTTTTTTTTTCTTAGTTTGTTCAATTTGAAGTATATTTTATGCAAGTGAAGTATGTAAAGTCCATTCAGTAAATTGCCAACACCATATAAAATATTTTTATTATAAATAGAACAATAATTGTTCTTTATTATAATATCAAAACCATCTATATCCAATACAGAAATTGAAATAATGTTTTCTAATGAGTGTTGAAACATAATAAAAATTATTTAAACTAATGGACTTGCTCGTAGGCAGTGCTAAATAATAAGTTCCTACAGCTAATGCAGCAACCTTTGCTCCATTTCCCACTCATAGGACGACTTCATCCTTGTTCAGCTTTCTATTTCTGCTTAGTCCCTACATATTGTTACATATGTGAGAACCACAGCCGGTATCCAATACCCAAGTAGAAATTCAACTTTTAGAAAAATTAATTTCAATCATGAACAAACCTAGATCAAAAGTCGAAGCTTCTCCAAGCTTCTTCTGCTTTTGATCCGCAAGATAATCCTTGCAGTTCCTCTTCCAGTGACCCGACTTATTGCAATGGTAACAAATTCCTTTGCTATCTGGATCAGCTTTCTTATTATCCTTTCCTTTCGCCTTACCCTTAGCCTTCTTCTTTTTTCTTCTTTTCAGAAGATACCTTGGGCCTCTTCCTTTTCTTGGAAGAATCATCCACTAGTAAGACTTGATTCTTATTGGATGAGAAGTGACCTTCAGCAGTTTTCAGCATGTTAAGTAACTCAGGAAAGCTGACGTCCAACTTATTTATGTGAAAATTCACAACAAATTGTGAGAAGGTGTCCGGGAGTGACTGCAAGATCAAATCCTGACTTAACTCCCCGTCCATTACGAACCCTAGCTGTCTAAGTTGTTCAATCAGATTGATCATCTTTAGGATATGAGTCTCAACAGTAGTGCCCTCGGTCATCTGAGATCGAAAGAGCTCCTTAGATATTTGATATCTAGCAGTCCTACTTTGCTCACCACACAACTGCTTGAGGTACAACAATATAGTAGGAGCATCCATAGTTTCATGTTGATGCTGAAACTCGTTACTCATGGATACGGACATGATGCATTGAGCCAGGATTGCATCATCTTACCACTGTCTGAAAGTAGCAATCTCTTCCTCAGAGGCTATTTCTGCAACATTTGCAGGGACGGACGAATTTAGGACATAAGAAATCTTTTCAGCAGTGAGAACAATTCTCAGATTTCTTAACCAGTCCGTGTAATTCGGTCCGGTCAGTTTGTTAGCATCAAGTATGCTATGCAGTGATAGTGAGTTTGACATTTTTAAATTTTGCATGTGAATACACAACATTTTAGCATACATTCATTTTATTAATTACCAAAATAAATTAGGTCTTTATTTAAATTGGTACCTCCCACTATTTTCCTCAAACTATATTACCCTCAATATATAGTTCGATAGATCTAATTAAAGATTTGCTAGTGAGAATAAGGATCCCATTTTAAATATATATAGCCTCGTGTGTGCACAACAAACTATATATAAATAAATAGGTAGACAACTATTGCCAATTACATCATCATGTAACTCCTTGTATTTTGCCTCTTAGATTATAATGGTCAAGTGTGTGCACATCCGAACTAAAATAATCTAAGTCCAACCTAGCACTTCCATACATGTGAAGAGAAAAAGACCGCCCTTGTGTGTGCACAATAAAGCAATAATGTTCAATTTCTTAATAACATCAAATGTGATAAAATAATATCTTAAATATTTAATACTCGCCTTGTGTGCGCACAACAAACTCATATTAAATATTTAATACTCTATCGTTTTACCGTACTAGAAGGCGACGTTTGATATTCCAAATATCTTTGAACGCTTAGGACTTAATATGATTTCTTTGAGGGTTTGTTATTATTTGTCTCATCTTGTTTAGCGCACATGCACACACACACACACGCACGCACACACACACACACACACACACACACACACACACACACATATATATATATATATATAGTAAGCATGCATATATAGAATACTATATTCTACCCGGATTGATTATGGACTTTTATTCTAGTTTGGTTCACTAGAGCCACCAAGTGAACCAAAAGGTTAAACCTAGGGTGCAAGAACTGAATTTAAATATAACTATTACATTTAAACCCGAGCTCCATTATAAACGGGTCTTCAAGCGCTCCTTGCTCCTTTGTCTTCAATTCTTCAAAATAATTCTAACTAATCCTATTACATAAACTATTTACAATGATTAGAAACCTTAATCAGCACTTAAGGGGAAGTACATAGGAGGAAGATAGAATTTACATCAAGAAAAACTAGAGAAGACGAGGTACGCAGACCCAATTTATAAAATCTCATTCATTCAAGCATCCTCTAAAATAAATCCAATCACATATTGGTCAATAGTCCATAATCAATCCATATTTATTATCATACATATCTCCATATGCATCAATAAATAACATTCATCTCATGAATAATAAAACCATTCCATCCATATATGCATTGATATCATTTAATGGGCAATTTAAAGTTGCATGAAATCTAACTTGATGTATAAAATAACTCTTTATTTTAATTATAAAACCATGTAAAATAACTCTTTATTTTACTTCTTGAAAAATTGCAAAAAATAATTAAAATCGGACAATCTGCCAGACCGGCGCAGCTGCGCCAGCTTTGTGAAGAAAAGCGGCGCTGCTGCGCCAGATTTATGAAGGGATACGACGGTGTTGCGCCGAGTCGTGTCCAGGCTGGGATACGGCGCTGCTGCGCCACGTCCAACAAAGGGACGACACAGCTGCGCGAATTTGATTTGGTTTTCATCCCAAACTCGATTTTCTGCAATTGTTTTCAAAACCCATGATTTTATACAACATATTATGCCCAATAAATTGTTCTAAACATATACCCATACATATACGGAATCAAAACAATTAATAATTCGTATAAAGTTTGGCTCTTGATAACACTGTTAGGTTTGTATATAATGCGAACATGCAATCAAATTACATAAATAAAGCGGAAGCGCGATAAAATCAGATTTTAAAATTTTTTACAAACCATCACCATGATCTTTCTTTATGCACAATTATTAATTAAACGAAAGAGATGGAGAATAAGAATTATACCCTTGTAGAATTCTAGCTTTCTCAGGTGCAAGTTCAACTCCAATTCTTTCGCGTTCTCCTTGAATTCCACTGATTAAATTCCTTCCTTTGATCAACGTTAGCCACCCAAGTGTTTGGCCTCTGGAGGTGATCCACTAAGTAATAATATTTGTTCAAGAAGATGGGTGTTGGCAAAACCCTAGTTTCTATCTCTATAGAAATTGTAAGTACTCTCCACAATTCTAATGAAAGAGTGTGTAACTATAATCTATGATAAGACTTCTCTTATTTATAGATGTAGGAAAACTCTCCCCTAAACTATTTAGAATTAAGGTTTCTATTCTAATTAAACTCCTTTAATTAAATTAAACACCTAATCTAATTAGGAATTCATGAGATAGTACTTCTATTAATTAATTCTCAATCCATATTAGGAATTAAATAGTAATAATAATAATAATAATAATAATAATAATAATAATAATAATAATAAGACTCCTCTTATTAATTTATATTTAATATTTTCAAAATACTAAATAATAAATATTAAGCTATTTAATTTATTCTATCTCCATAGATTAAATTAAATACACTTAACTTATTATTACAATTATGTCATTTACTTTTTAAACAAATATTTTACTTTTGCGGTGTGACCCTTTAGGTTCTCCATATTAAACCGGTTGTGAATAAATCAATTAGAGAAACACTAACCTTATTTAAATAAATAAATTAAACTATTTAATTCATTTAAATAAATAATATTTATTCTACAATAAGGGTAAGCCCCCTTAGCGGTCAACGACTTTCCAAATAATATAAATTTTAACATTAATCACAAAAAAACCTTTTAGTGAATAATTACCGTACAATTCAATCCTTCTACCATACACTGTCCCAATTAAATATAAGACATGAAATTACAGTCAAGTCTTATTTTATTTAATTATTTGTATTTCGAATCCCAAATGCACCACTCTAATTAATGCAAATTAGAAACTCCTTTCTAATTTCATTTTGTCTTGCCTAAGGACTACTGAGTTGTCATTTATCGAATCACATAGAACATTCACATCTTTTACCAGATGTGATTGATTCTTTGTTGATCATTCACCTATCTCTATGTATTGTTAGGTTTGTATATAACGCAATCATGCAATCAAATTACATAAATAGGGCAGAAGCGTGATAAATCGGATTTTAAAATTTTTCATACAAACCATCACCATGATCTTTCTTTCTGTTCAATTAATAGTGATTTAGCGACGCTACGCGAAATCAATTATTCACTTAAACAAAACTATAACACGTAAAATTTCATGCATCCACATAATCCAGGTTGTCATGCAACCTTTAAACACGTAACACAATATAATATTAATAAAATATAAAATATTCATTAATATTCAAAAATTCGAATTACAAGGAAATTTCAGAATTTTCGGTCGTTACAAAGCACGGTTCTACGAGGGTATAATTTCTTAATCTCTATCTCTTTCGTTAATTGATTTCCCGAGGCACTATTCATGCCAGATATTTTTGTGTTTTTTTTTCGATGTTAATAAATTTCATAAATACGTGTATGCGTACGAATAATTTTTCCAAGTGTCGGAAATTTTATTTGAGCTGATACGTGATTTTATCCATATCCGAAATGTGTTATATGGGTGTTCCGAATAAATGGAAAAATCCCATAATAATTATTTTTATACATCCCAATAATTATGGGAGTACCCATTTTAATTTTTGGTAGAGTTATTTACCAGTTTTGGTACAAAAGTGGGAGTTTTCGGATATATTTTGGTATTTTCGGGTATTTAATCTAGCTTATTGCTCCAAGTGGGAACCACCAAACCACTTTCAACCAATCAAATGAGAGCTTGGGGAGAGCATTGCCCGCGCCACCTTGAGTTCCAAACCCATTTTCTCCCTAAATTCTTCCACTTCTCCAATAATCATTAATTCAACTCTCAACCTATTCCATTCCATTCCAAGTTGCTCAGTTGATAGAGATAGAGAGAGAGAGCTCGCCGGAAGAAGAAGGAAGAGAAAGAAGTCGCTGGAGTTCGTCGGAAAAAGGAAGAAACTCGCCGAACAAGAAAGGAGGAAGAAGAAGAAGGCTCGGGTGGAGGAACCAAGCAAGGAGAACCCCCAAAACAAAGCCTAGCCGAGCTTCTTAACATCTAGAAAGGATTTACAGAGGTAAACAATCAATCAAATCCTTTCCATTCGATTTCTTGTTAAGATTTTCAAGTTTTTCTTAGTTTTGAGCTCTTAAGCTTGTGGGTCGGATTTTTGGCGATTCTTGGTGTTTCTGTTTGTTGTGATTGTTTGTAAATGTTGTTAAGAGACTACATAAGTCATTAATAACATCAAAGTGGAACAAAAACGCAAGAAATCCTTACCTTGGCTTAATGGAGCAAGAATAATGGAATTTGGACATTCGAACTTTTTAGAGGACTGTAAAGCTATGATTTTGTGTTTGTTAATTTTATTTGTTGCTATGGTGTTGTAGTTCCATGGGTTATGAAGCTAACCTAGTTGGAATGGAGTAAAAAGGAGTTAAAACGAGTTCGTAGTAATGATTTTTGTAAAACATGTCAAGAACTTGAAGAACAGAGTATGAACGTTACACTTTGGCTTAGGATTTAACCATGTTAATGTTAATGGGTAGCTCTGCATTTTTGATATGTTGTAGCCCTATGAGTTAGGAGTCCATAGAGTCCGAAATGGACCAATTTTCTTGAGTATTGAAAGAGTTATGGAGGTTGGAATGGCCGGAGGTCGGAGTCGCGAACTGGGAAGAAACCCAGAATCCGACTACTAGAGAGTCACGTCGCAGCGCCACTCATAAGCCCTGCAGCTCACGCTGTAGCGAGGGGAAAAGATGGGAATAGACCGGAGCTCACGTCGCAGCGTGAGATCCAAGTTATAGGGCTCGCACCGCAGCGCGAAGCCCGGTCATGGAGAAAACACGGGGCTCACGCTACAGCGTGAGGCCCAGTGCTAAGGCTTGGCACTGCAGCGCCAGTGCCGTGTCCGGCCTGGGTCAGGTCCGTCAGACCGGATCGGGTCGGGTCAGACCTAATGAATCCTTTTCAAATGGGTCCAACACTTATATCTTTCCTTGTATTAAATGATTAGACAGGTTAACTAAGCATATTTGGTTAAGCCCTAAATGCTTAATTATTTCCCAAATGTCAACCAGATTGGTATTGTCTTAAGGCGGAAATTGAATAATCTAATTACAATTTAGGCTTGGTTTCCAGGTGGGCGAGACCCCTGACTGGGTAGTCGTAGTGGCAATCAGTGTGTTTTAATGATGCAGCGTCCGTTTTGAACCATTATTTGGAATGTGACTAATTGTTATGTAAATATGTACTTAATTATGTAGGATATTAAGGAGCGTGTGTTGTATTATTATAGCAGCACTTCAGGCAAGTTTCCCTATCCCTTGTTTAACCCTTGTGTTGGGCAAGTTTCTAAACCTTATGCACTATTCTTTTTATTTCATGCAAACAGGTGTATGTTATGCAAGTTTTCCTAACGCTTGTCTAACCCTTGTGTTGGGCAAGTTTCCTTAACCTTACTCGAATTATATTTTGAGCAGGTTTCATATTTTATACAGGTGTTGTATATTGTTACCAGTTTCATGACTCAAATGGAGTTATTACTTTTGAATCATATTAGTGGATTAATTATTGTCAATTATTCCACCTCCAAAATAATTATTGGTATTCGCAGCTTATGCAATTGAATTCAATATTTGTTGTTGGATTGTGAAACGTTTACGTTCTTCATTCATGAACTGTTTAAGTTGATAGTCTACGCCATTCGTTTCGACTAGACATGTACATGTTATTATTTTAAAAGCTATCCAAATCAGTAGTTGGTACGGATTCTTGGACTGAGAGAGCAACCCTTATTAGGGGATTATAATGTGTCGGTTATTCGATGCAGTCAGAGTTAATTATTATGCATATACATGGTGTACAAGAGGCTGATCCCCTCGAGTACAACTGACGGGGCCAGGTTTTAAAAGAGTTAGTTGAATGCTTGACTCTTTGGCCAAAAGTTCATGGTCGGCTGGACCACTCAGCAGTAAATAATCATTATTAATCGTTTCATTTGGACTTTGATTATGTCATTTCAGCTAATTCATCAATGTTCATATATTGTTGATCTATGCAGTTATTATTCTTATTCATTCATGATATATCCTCATTCTTGCTTTTAAACTTGCTGAGCAAAGTAGTTGCTCACCCTTGCTATATCATGAACCTATTGCAGTTAAGCCGGGGAGTTCCAAAGCGGACAAAGGCAAAGGAAAGCTTAAGGAATAGTTATATGTACTATCCTGTTATGTAATTCGTGGAATCATTTTGTATTATTATTATGATATTCTGCGATGTATTTCATTTAAGGTTTTAGACCTTGGGACCGTAGTGAACCTTTTGTAATGAACAACATATGTTTATTTTATTCCGCATTAGTTGATTTATGTTGTTTAGAGGTGTATGGATGCATTTTATCGTGAACACCAAATTCGAGGTATTGGTACCTGAATTTGGGGGTGTCACAGGTTGGTATCAGAGCTGTAGGTTATAAACTTTAGGAATGCGAAACCTAGGTTATAACCTTAGTATTAAACTTGTATTGAGTACGCTAGGTGATGGATCGAGGAGATTCATTTGATGGTCATGTCTGGAGGTGGATTGTGGATATTAAGCCGAGTTGTGCATGATAAAATATCATTTCATTTTATCAATGAATATATTTTATTGTGGCACTTACATCTTGCTGTCTATTTGTTTCTGTTTGTGGCTGTAGGATGTCTGAGATGGGAGAATACAGTCCTGCTAGAGAGGTAGAGTTCACAGACATTCATGTGGACGCAGGGCAGTTAGTGGAGGTACAGCCGAGTGAGCCTGAGATAATGGACACTGGGGATGAGTCTGAGGCTGAGTATGGTTCCGAGGAGGAGCCAGTTACCGGAGGAGTGCTGAGGCTGTTAAGCGACGAGGGGGAGGATGAGGACCCCGAGGAGGATCCATTGACGGAGGATGATGAGCCACCTGATTATGCAGATGGCATGGGCACTACTGCTAGTGATATTATCGAAGAGCTGACAAATAGGAACGAGGAGCTCGAGAATCGAGTAACTCACTTAGAGGAGCAGAACCAGGAGCACCAGGACCGAGAAGAGCAGTACAGGTCATTGGCATATCAGACTTTGGGGGAAAAGACTGAGTTGACCCAGAAGTTGCAGGAAAAGGCCCAGAGGATTGCCGAATTGGAGGCAGAGGTTCACGGTCGCTGAGGGGTTTCTGTACAGTTTGGTGTGATGGTTTATGACCTCCTAGAGAGGAATGTGATGCTGGTAGGACAGATAGAGCGGGTAGAGGATCAGCTAGAGACTACTCGTCTGGAGCGAGATGAGGCTATAGAGCAGTTGGCAGCCCTGACTGTAGAGATTGATTCCCTCAGGACAAGCTTGACCACTTCCATTGGCAGGCTGAGGGACAGGGTGAGGAGGTATCCCAGGGATGAAGGGAGTAGCAGACGCGTGATTAGGCGCCAAGTGGTCGACAGGCTGGCTCGACGGGAGCTCCGAGTTGCACTCCACCGCAGCAGGCGGTGATGTGTTATTTTTAGCATTATGTTTGTAGTAGGTCCCACTTTTGTTGTATTAGGGGCTTACTTATGTTGTAAATCCCTCTGCTTGTAGCGTGCGTGGGATAGTAGTTGAACCCCCAATTTTGTTCCTAATAGAGGGGTGGAAGGTTATTATTCCCCAATTTTGTTCTTTAGGGGATAGTTAATGGTTGGCAGGCTATATCATTTAGCATTTATAGAAGTATGCCATATGTTGAGTCTGGTTGTATTAAGACAGTGACATATTGTTATAAATGCAGTTGTTTTATTTAAATCAAACGTGTTTGATAGATGCTTTTACTTTTAATTGTTGACTTAAATGACTTATTGCATGAGGCCTAGAGCTATAAGTAAAAGTCGATGGTTTTTTTTTAACAGATCATGGCGCCAAGAGGACGACCGCGTAACCAAAGGGTGGAAGAGTCGGTGAATAACGAAGGGGGTCAGGAAGACCCTATGAGGACTTTTGTTAACTTATTAGCAGAAGCAATGCAGGGCAGACAAGCCGCTGCGGTTGATCAGCCAGGAAGTCACATGACGAACTTTAAGGACTTCAAATTGGTAGGACCGCCAGAGTTTCGCGGGACTACAGACCCGATAGAAGCCCAAACATGGGTGACAGAAATGGAAAAGGTGTTCGAGGTCGTAAGGGTGGCCGAAGAGCAGAAGACATCGTTTGCCACTTTCATGATGAAAGGTGAGGCAAATTACTAGTGGAAGGCGAACAAGGGTCGAGCTGGGGAAGGCACGATTGCATGGGCTCGTTTCAAGGAGCTGTTTTTCGAAAGTTACTTTCCAGCAAGCATGTAGGCAAGCATGAAGATAAAGTTCTTGGAACTAAATCAAGGAGGCATGTCAGTTACGGAATATGCCACAAAATTTAACGAGTTAGCGAGGTTTGCTCCACATCAGGTGGACACCGAAGCTAGGCGAGCGAAGAGGTTTGAACAAGGACTGAAACCTTGGGTGTACAGTAAGGTTGCGGTTTTGCATATCAACACATTTTCTACGTTACTTGAGAAAGCAATCATTGCTGAGGAAGGAAGCAAAGCTTTGGCCAGGCACAACCAAGATCAGAAAAAGAAGAAGAGTCATGATGGTCATAAGGAAGGTAGCAGCGGGGGAAGTAACCCAAATAAGAGGAAATGGAACGACAATCAGATGTCAGGAAGCAAATCCGGAGGGCATGCAAAGAAGGGTAATAAATGCGAGAAATGTGGAAGGAATCACTTTGGAGAATGCATGAAAGGAAAAGGAGTTTGTTTCAACTGTGGTCAACCGGGGCACTTTGCCCCACAATACCCAAAGGCGAAGGCAGGAAGTTGTTTTTCCTGTGGCGCTTTAGATCATCAGAAGAAGGATTGCCCAAAGAGGAAGAGTGATGCAGGCAGTGCTAACCAAGGGAACAACAGTAAGCTAACTATTGGAGGAACAACACAGCAGAACAGACCAGTAGCACGCACCTTCAACATGACAGTGCAGGATGCGATGGAGTCAAAGGATGTGGTGGCAGGTATTATTTCGATCAATAATATTAATGCATATGTATTATTTGATTCGGGAGCTACCTGTTCATTTGTGTCAGATGAATTTGCTAAACGGCTAAACTTACCTCGTGAGAAATTAGAGAATCTAATGAATGTGGAAGTAGCTAATAAGGAAGTTATTCCTGTAGAACATATTCATAGAAATTGTTGTGCTGAGATAAACGGGTATAAACTGAGCGTAGATTTGATTCCGATACGACTAGGAGAATTTGATGTAATTCTTGGGATGGATTGGTTGTCTAGTCACGGGGCTATGATTGATTGTCAGAAGAAAAGTATACACCTAAAGACTCCGAATAAGTCGAAGGTCGTATTTTACGGTACTAAATCGCCGAGACAATCTTGTTGTCTGACGATAATGCAAGCGAAGAAATTGCTACGGAAAGGTTGTATAGGTTATCTGGCTCACGTGGTTGATACCCGAAGATTAGAGGGTGAGCTGGGTCAGATACCTGTAGTAAGGGAATTCCCAGATGTTTTCCCAGATGAGATACCAGGATTACAGCCGGATAGAGAAGTGGAATTTGTGATCGACTTAGTACCGGGAACCGCACCGATCTCAAAGGCACCATACAGAATGGCACTGGTGGAAATGAAAGAACTGATGGTTCAATTGCAGGAGTTGCTAGATAAGGGGTATATTCGTCCAAGTGTATCTCCATGGGGAGCGCCAGTACTGTTCGTAAAGAAGAAAGATGGATCGCTTAGGCTTTGCATTGACTATCGGGAGTTGAACAAAGTCACGATTAAGAACAAGTACCCGTTGCCCAGAATTGATGATTTGTTCGATCAATTAAAAGGAGCGAAATACTTCTCGAAGATTGACTTGAGGACGGGATATCACCAACTAAAGGTGAGGCAGGAGGATATTCCAAAGACAGCATTCAGAACTCGATATGGACACTTTGAGTTTTTGGTGATGTCGTTTGGGCTGACGAACGCGCCAGCAGCATTTATGGACATGATGAACAGAGTGTTCAAGCAATACCTAGATAAATTTGTCGTCGTCTTCATAGATGACATTCTTGTCTACTCTAAGAGGGAGGAGGAACACGTCGAGCATTTGAGAATAGCCCTGGAAACACTAAGAAGGGAGAAGCTATATGCAAAATTTTCCAAAGTGCCAATCTTGGCTACAAAGGGTGCAATTTTTGGGGCACGTGATTGACAAGGATGGTGTATCGGTGGATCCTGCGAAAGTAGAAGCAGTAATAAATTGGGAACATCCGAAGACGCCAACAGAAGTCCGAAGTTTCTTGGGATTAGCAGGTTACTATCGGAGATTTATTCAGAATTTTTCGAAGATAGCGACACCACTGACGAATCTGACAAGGAAAACTGTAAAGTTTATATGGACGAATAAGTGTGAAGAGAGTTTCTTGGAGTTGAAGAAGAAACTTAGTGAAGCACCTGTGTTATCACTGCCAGATAATACAGGGGGGTTGTGGTGTACGGTGACGCATCACACAAAGGTTTTGGGTGCGTATTGATGCAGCATGGGAAGGTCATTGCGTACGCGACACGACAGCTGAAGGATTATGAGAAGGGATATCCGACTCATGACCTGGAACTAGCGGCAGTAGTGTTTTCTCTGAAGATTTGGAGGCACTATTTGTATGGAGAGAAGTGTGAAATATACACAGACCACAAAAGTCTGAAGTATATCTTCACTCAAAAGGAGCTAAACATGAGGCAGAGGCGATGGTTGGAGTTAATCAAGGACTATGATTGTGAAATTCTGTACCATCCTGGTAAGGCCAATGTAGTAGCCGATGCTCTAAGTAGGAAAGGCAGAGATAAGTTGATGATGCTGACAGCTCAAGAGGAACTGATCAAGGATATGGAAAGACTGGAGTTGGGAGTCAAATATCCGACGAATGCAGATGAGAAACTGTTCGCAGTGGAGGCGAGTCCGACTTTATTAGACAAGATAAAAGAGGCTCAAGAAAAGGATGATGAATGTATCGCCATAAAGAAGCGAATCTCAGAAGGAGAGGAATTAAAGTACAAAATTGATGGCACAGGGCTGCTAAGGTGTGAAGGGAGGATCTGGATACCGATGGTTCCAGAGTTGAGAGAAGAGATTCTGCAGGAAGCTCATTCTACAAGGTATTCGATACACCCTGGTAGTACCAAGATGTATCAGGATTTACGCCAACACGTCTGGTGGCCGAACATGAAAAGGGAGGTCGCAGAATGTGTTGGGCGATGCTTGACATGTTAGAGGGTAAAAACAGAACATCAGAAACTGGGTGGACTACTACAACCGCTGAATATTCCAGAGTGGAAGTGGGAGCATATCACGATGGATTTTGTGACGGGGCTTCCACCAACTCAGAAGGGTTACGATGCGACCTGGGTGATTGTGGATCGTTTGACTAAATCTGCACATTTTCTACCGATCAAGATAAGGTACAGGGTGGAGCAGCTAGCAAAGTTATATGTGAAAGAGATTGTGTCACGACATGGAGTACCGGTATCTATTGTATCTGACAGAGATCCGCGCTTCACGTCCAATTTCTGGAAGAGCTTACAAGAAAGATTGGGAACTCAGTTGAGGTTGAGTACGGCGTATCACCCTCACACGGATGGGCAAAGCGAACGAACGATTAAGACGCTTGAGGACATGCTTAGATCATGTGTGATGGATTTTAAAGGCAGCTGGGACGATCACCTACCATTGGTGGAGTTTGCATATAATAACAGTTATCATGCAAGTATTGGCATGCCGCCATACGAAGCATTATATGGGAGGAAGTGTCGAACACCTCTGTGCTGGGATGAAGTCGGTGAACGGAGGCTGTTAGGACCTGAATTGGTGCAATAGACTGTGGATGTCGTCAAGGTGATAAGAGCTCGATTAGTAGCGGCTCAGGATCGACAGAAGAAATATGCCGATTTGCACCGTCAGAAGCGAGACTTTGAAGTTGGCAGCTTTGTGTTTTTGAAGGTATCTCCCTGGAAGGGGAAGATCAGATTGGGAAAGAAGGGAAAATTGAGTCCCAGGTTCGTAGGACCTTTCGAAGTTTTAAAGAGGGTAGGTGAAGTGGTATACGAGGTAGCTTTACCTCCTGAACTTGAGCACATTCACAATGTGTTTCACGTTTCTGTGTTGCGGCCATATAAACCCGACTACAAGCATGTGATATCCTATGAACCAATTCAAGTTGAGAAAGACTTGTCATATGAAGAGATTCCTGTCCAGATATTAGATAGGAAAGAGCAGACGTTAAGAAATAAGGTCATCCATTCGGTCAAAGTACTTTGGAGGAACCACGCAGCTGAAGAAGCTACTTGGGAGCTAGAAGAGAAGATGAGGAAGAATTATCCGCATCTTTTTGAGTGAACCCGTTAAGTTTTCTGTATCTAGACTCTAATTCTGGGGACAGAATTCTTATAAGGGGGGGAGGATGTAACGACCGGGTATTCTGAAATTTCCTTGTAATTCGAATTTTTGAATATTAATGAATATTTTATATTTTATTAATATTATATTGTGTTACGTGTTTAAAGGTTGCGTGACACCCTGGATTATGTGGATGCATGAAATTTTACGTGTTATAGTTTTGTTTAAGTGAATAATTGATTTCGCGTAGCGTCGCTAAATCACTATTCACGGGGCACGTTTCCCGAGCCACTATTCATGTCAGATATTTTTGTGTTTTTTTTATGTTAATAAATTTCATAAATACGTGTATGCGTACGAATAATTTTTCTAAGTGTCAGAAATTTTATTTGAGCTGATACGTGATTTTATCCGTATCCGAAATGTGTTATATGGGTGTTCCGAATAAATGGACAAATCCCATAATAATTATTTTTATACATCCCAATAATTATGGGAGTACCCATTTTAATTTTGGGTAGAGTTATTTACCAGTTTTGGTACAAAAGTGGGAGTTTTCGGATATATTTTGGTATTTTCGGGTATTTAATTTGGCTTATTGCTCCAAGTGGGAACCACCAAACCACTTTCAACCAATCAAATGAGAGCTTGGGGAGAGCATTGTCGGCGCCACCTTAAGTTCCAAACCCATTTTCTCCCTAAATTCTTCCACTTCTCCAATAATCATTAATTTAACTCTCAACCTATTCCATTCCATTCCAAGTTGCTCAGCTGATAGAGATAGAGAGAGAGAGAGAGAGCTCGCCGGAAGAAGAAGGAAGAGAAAGAAGTCGCCGGACTTCGCCGGAAAAAGGAAGAAACTCGCCGGAAAAGAAAGGAGAAAGAAGAAGAAGGCTCGGGTGGAGGAACCAAACAAGGAGAACCCCCAAAACAAAGCCTAGCTGAGTTTCTTAACATCTAGAAAGGATTTACAGAGGTAAACAATCAATTAAATCCTTTCCATTCGATTTCTTGTTAAGATTTTCAAGTTTTTCTTAGTTTTGAGCTCTTAAGCTTGTGGGTCAGATTTTTGGCGATTCTTAGTGTTTTTGTTTGTTGTGATTGTTTGTAAATGTTGTTAAGAGACTACATAAGCCATTAATAACATCAAAGTGGAACAAAAACGCAAGAAATCCTTACCTTGGCTTAATGGAGCAAGAACAATGGACTTTGGACATGAACTTGGACATTCGGACTTTTTAGAGGACTGTAAAGCTTTGATTTTGTGTTTATTAATTTTATTTGTTGCTATGGTGTTGTAGTTCCATGGGTTATGAAGCTAACCCAGTTGGAATGGAGTAAAAAGGAGTTAAAACGAGTTCGTAGTAATGATTTTTGTAGAACATGTCAAGAACTTGAAGAACAGAGTATGAACGTTACACTTTGGCTTAGGATTTGATTATGTTAATGTTAATGGGTAGCTCTGCATTTTTGATATGTTGTAGCTCTATGAGTTAGGAGTCCATAGAGTCCGAAATGGACCAATTTGCTTAAGTATTGAAGGAGTTATGGAGGTTGGAATGGCCGGAGGTCGGAGTCGCGAACTGGGAAGAAACCCAAAATCCAGCAACTGGAGAGTCGCGCCGCAGCGCCACTCATAAGCCCTGCAGCTCACGCTGCAGCGAGGGGCAAAAATGGGAATAGACCGGAGCTCACGCCGCAGCGTGAGATCCAAGTTATAGGGCTCGCGTCGCAGCGCGAAGCCCGGTCATGGAGAAAACACGGGGCTCACGCTGCAGCGTAAGGCCCAGTGCTAAGGCTTGGCGCTGCAGCGCCAGTGCCGTGTCCGGCCTGGGTCAGGTCCGTCAGACCGGATCGGGTCGGGTCAAACCTAATGAATCCTTTTCAAATGGGTCCAACACTTATATCTTTCCTTGTATTAAATGATTAGACACGTTAACTAAGCATATTTGGTTAAGCCCTAAATGCTTAATTATTTCCCAAATGTCAACCAGATTGGTATTGTCTTAAGACGAAAATTGAATAATCTAATTGCAATTTAGGCTTGGTTTCCAGGTGAGCGAGACCCCCGACTCGGTAGTCGTAGTGGCAATCAGTGTGTTTTAATGATGCAGCGTCCGTTTTGAACCATTATTTGGAATGTGACTAATTGTTATGTAAATATGTACTTAATTGTGTAGGATATTAAGGAGCGTGTGTTATATTATTGTAGCAGCGCTTCAGGCAAGTTGCCCTATCACTTGTATAACACTTGTGTTGGGCAAGTTTCTAAACCTTATGCACTATTCTTTTTATTTCGTGCAAACAGGTGTATGTTATGCAAGTTTTCCTAACTCTTGTCTAACCCTTGTGTTGGGCAAGTTTCCTTAACCTTACTCGAATTATATTTTGAGCATGTTTCATATTTTATACAGGTGTTGTATATTGTTACCAGTTTCACGACTCAAATTGAGTTATTACTTTTGAATCATATTAGTGGATTAATTATTGTCAATTATTCCACCTCCAAAATAATTATTGGTATTCACAGCTTATGCAATTGAATTCAATATCTGTTGCTGGATTGTGAAACGTTTACGTTCTTCATTCATGAACTGTTTAAGTTGATAGTCTACGCCATTCGTTTCGACTAGACATGTACATGTTATTATTTTAAAAGCTATCCAAACCAGTAGTTAGTACGGATTCTTGGACTGAGAGAGCAACCCTTATTAGGGAATTATAATGTGTCGATTATTCGATGCAGTCAGAGTTAAATGTTATGCATATACATGGTGTATAAGAGGCTGATCCCCTCGAGTACAACTGACGGGGCCAGGTTTTAAAAGAGTTAGTTGAATGATTGACTCTTTGGCCAAAAGTTCATGGTCGGTTGGACCACTCAGCAGTAAATAATCATTATTCATCGTTTCATTTGGACTTTGATTATGTCATTTCAACTAATTCATCAATGTTCATATATTGTTGATCTATGCAGTTATTATTCTTATTCATTCATGATATATCCTCATTCTTGGGAACGCTTCGGAATGTCTTTTCGGTATACACGAGAAAGCTTTATGAAAAAGGTTTGATTTTATTTGTCAAAATTAGGAGATTTTCATTAGGTGACGTTTTGGCAAAAGAGGAGTTTATTAAGCCTTAGCAAAAATAGGAATCGAGATTTATACATTGCTTTCATAAATGATGGGCAATTTCTAGGATCTCTTTCGCCCTATACATCAAGGTTTAATAAAACACTTAATTTCTTTTATAAAACCCATTTCCGTGACATTTGAAAATAACTTCTTTTTAGCTTTCTCGTAGAATAGGAATCGACTTTCGTTAGCATTTCCAAATTTTAGCCTCGTGATGCTAATATCCTACTTTGATTGATTTTAGAAAAGATCTTTATCGTTTAATCTTTTGAAAATCATTTTGGCGTCACGAAATCTAATCAAACATAAACACGCGTCGGGGCTATTCACGGGCATGTAAGCCATCAAAATATCCCCAAACGCCAACAATCACATATTTCATTACTACGGGGCCTTAAACCCGATTCTTGCCTTGGCGTCGTTTTAAGGCCCGACGGTTACATGTTACAAAAACGAGCCCCTTGAATCTATTACATATATCAAAACGTCCATCATCGGATTTGGACCACGGGGTCGCGTTCCTAGGCTCACACGAGATAACGACATGCCCACAAAATGAATACTACATAACTAACCAACCCGGATTTATCTAATACACCATGATATCCAAAAATGACAATCTAAATAAACTACACCCAATAAATTATCATAAACAAACTAGAAATTTCATCAATTGGATATCCTCGGGTTATTAGGAAGAATTTTGTTCCGATGGAACCCTCACTAATAATCCCTAATCCATGATTGTTCAACAAAATACATGAAAGTTACATCTAATTTACCCAATCAATATGATATGAATTGCTAGAACAAATAGAAATTTTCACCTTGCAATTGATCTCAAATGGATATGAACTTGTGTATTTGAATAAGATAAGGAGTGTATTTGATACAATCAAAATCAAAAGAATAAAACTCCTCTCTTTTTTCTCTCTTCTCTTCCTATTTTTGTTGCAAAATTGGCTATTCTTTCCTCTATTTCCGTGCTTAGCTGCTGCTGAATCCTCTTTTCTTCCAAAAAACATTCAACTCCCTGTATGCTGAGCGAAAATGAGCTGAAATAGGCTGGCCAGAGCCAGCCGCAGATCGAAAATGTATGCTTTACAATGCTATATTATGTATACATTTGGCTATTTACATGCTATATATAGAAAATGTATGCTTTACAATGCTATATTATGTATGATCATATATACATGCTATGTATCAACTGTGTGAGTCCTACTTTATGCTCATGATACGGTCTCACATACTGTTATTCCTTTTCTGCAAGAAAATCATGCATTACATGCTGTAATTACACATATGAATGTAATTTTGATCTGTTTGAGGCTTGGATTGATTGAAAACATGTTTGGCTTACGCCTGGGATGTCCATTTTTCAAACGGAACTCTGCCGAATTTTTTATTTTTTATTTTTTTTATTTTTTAAACATGCATCATGCTGTATTAATTATATGATGAGGGTATGAATTTAAAATATTCGCGACATAATTCAAAAGGGAACTTACCTTCCCCTCGCTTGTTCTGTTCCAGCTATGGATCCCGATGCTCATAGTAGCTCTTCTGCATCACGGACCTCGGGTGTTCGCCGTCGTAGGGCTGCACTTGCCCCTGTTCTTCCTCGGACCCGTCAGGCTTGTCGCTTGGCGGAGGCTGTCATCCGTCTTGATCATCCGGACGTTGAGGAGGCTGTCCCTCCGGAGGTCGCGGCAGAGGGGCCATCCTCCAGCACACCAGCTCCATCTACTCATCAGGCTTCTTCTGGCGCCCCTGTGCAGATACCCGATCTTTTGGGTCGGGATCGCAGTCGTCACCCCTCAGCATCTCTCGTGGCTAACGAGGTATATTCAGTTCTATTCTGATTTTATTCTCAATTTCTTTATTCTCCTTTTATCCGGACTGACCCATTGATGATTGCCCCAGGTACCCGAGTTTACTCAGCCGAGGGGCAACTGGTTCAACATCTACTCCCTTTACACGGCTTTGCACAGCGACTACCGGGCGGTGGTGGATTCTTGGGGCTTCCGTCACTTTTTCACTATCATCCCCCGTCAGTGCCCCTGGGGTTATATGCGGGCTTTGTCCGAGAGATGGTTTCACCAGACCCAGTCCCTTCACCTTCTGGACTGTGAGGTTGTGTTGACCCCCTGGGATTGGAGGTATATTACGGGCATAGAGTTTACCGGGTCCCGCTTTCCTTTGGATCTCGACATCACTCCTGCGGAGGTCCGGGCTTTATTGGGCTTCGCTGCTGAGGACCGGGTCTTTAAGGCCCGTAGTATTCGGTCCGGTGCCTTGGCTGTTGACGCTGTCGGGGGTCTCTACACGCTGCCCATCCCAGCGGATTAGGGTACTCGGGACATTCTGCTCCGACGCCTGTTCCTGACCATCATGAGGGGTTGTTTCCTACGGAACAACTCCTCCACCATTCATTTCAGCGTCGTAGGAGCCGTCAGAGACGTGGACCGCATTAGGGACTATGATTGGGAGTCATTCACCTTCGCTTATTTCCTCTACGGTATGCGTCTACGCTCGGAGGGCCAGACAGATGCTTGGCTGGGGTTCTATCATTTTCTGCTGGTGAGACTTCTTTTTCCCTCCTCTTATTGGATTTTCCTTCATTTATTTCCCTTTTCTGCATTTATAGGTTACTCATGCTTTTCACTGTTTCTGTTCGCAGTTCTGGGCCTACGAGCGTCTCCCATGTCTGAGGCCTGTCACCACTCTTGGCTTGGACACCTATCCCCGGGGTCGGCGATGGCATCATAGTACCCTGGAGGAGGTCCCGGTGTCCGACAGCTTTGCCCATTGCCGCATTCAGCTGGAGCTGATCACTGCTGCGGGGGTCATCTGGAGACCTTATCTTTCTGAGCATCTGGATGTGGGGTTTATAGATGGGCACCCTACCGGCTCGGAGTTTGCACTTTCCACCCGTCGTCTCACTTTGCAGAGTGTTGGAGGATGGGTGATGTACCTGGGGGAGCGCGCCTTCAGATGCGTTACTGGAGAGATCCGCATCCCGCACTCCCTTCCTTTCACTACTTCCTGGCCGCTGGATTCTCAGCCTTCAGAGATCATGCTTGTAGGGGAGGACGGCCGGATGCTTTCGACGGGTCCCAGTACGAGTGATGCCTTTCGTACTTGGTGGGTGCCCCGCACCATTGGTCCTCAGACCCGGGCCACATTCTTCCTCGGGGATATGGTCCCCGGCTCGGTGATGATGACTGACTGGGCAGCCTGCGTTCGGACTCCCACTCATTCCGAGCAGATCGCCACTTTGACCCGCCAGGTGGACCAGTTGTCTCTATATCTTCGGGTGCTGGGCCGGACTCCAGAGGATGCTTATGCCTATGATCCTGACGGTGCGGGTTATGATGCGGGCCCGAGCTCGTCTGATGCCACAGCGCAGCCCTACATTCCGGACATGAACTTCGGTCCTCCGACCTCGACAACCCAAGGGGATCAGTTTGAGGATCCCGCCTTTATCGATGAGATTGATTTTATTTAGATCAGGATAGGATAGGGCTTTTGTACCTGCACCCATTTGGATTTATTTTTCATTTTATGCACTATGTACTGAACTCATTTATTTATATCATGCACAGTATTTCTCTTTTATCTCTATGAACTTCATTTGTTTTATTATTAACTGTATGATGCATGCTTTTCTTATTTATGGATAGAAAAATGACCCCTGTACAGTCTTCTTGATACTATTTTTCCATAGATGTCGTCCTCAGATGCCGTGGTACGTTTGGATTTTATTCCTTCCATAGGGTTGGTTGGCAGTCTCCTCCGCTGGTTGGACAGTTTATTGCCGGCCGACAGGGTCATCGCAGACGGTCTTTTGGGCCATTCTCGGTCCTTATTAACCCTTCAGGTGCCAGTGGGCTTTGTGGATGGTATTCTGAGCTATTGGGTGCCTGCCCGTCAGGTGTTCAGGTTAGGGACGGTAGAGCTGACCCCCACCCTCGAGGAGTATGCTCGTTTCACCGGCTTGCCTTTGGATAGACCTTGTGCCAGGGTTACAGTTGGTTCCATGCGCCGTCAATTCTTGACTTTCACCGGTTTGCGGAGGGCTGTCTTGTTACCGGTGATCACATCCGACCATATAGTTCCCCTTCAGTTCTTGATTGACCGATTTGGCTCACCTGACAATTTTCGTCTTTTCCTCGGTGATTTTTCCGTGTCCGAGGAGCGCTGGGATGCCTTGAGAGTGGACGTTCTGATGGCCTGCGTCATCTCAGTTTTGTACTTGCCGGCAGGACCTGATCAGTTGGACGTGCGGGTTGTCGCGGCTGTTCGAGCCCTCCAGGAGGATCACACCATTCTTCCCATGATATTGGCGGATACCTATATGTCGGCTTCATACTGTCAATCCTTCCGAGGCAGGGTATTCAGAGGGAGCTCGACCTTATTGTTTATGTGGTTCATGAGTCATCTTAGTCCCATCGGCCATTTCCGTCGCCAAGGGTTTTGCTTCAGCCACGACATAACCACGCAGTTTTCGTTTCGTCCCGTGAGCTGTATTGATGTGGCCTCCTGGACATCATTTTTGTCTGTCATTGAGGATCCCTTTCATCTATTGGTCTACTCGGGCTATTGCTCCTTTATGAGCTTCTTGACTCACGTGCCCACCCTGGATTTCATCCCTATTGCCGGCTTGAGGGGCGTGACGACTTATCATCCCCTGGCGGTTATGGGGCAGTTTGATCAGACCCAGGATTTACACCCTTTCGCAGGTGCAGCCGCCTACCGATTCCTTATATCATCCCGGACAGAGAGGGATCTACTGCGGGTATACGAGCTTTGGTCTTGCAGGATCCTTGCCGAATATAGTGAGAGCTGTCACATCCAGACATTTGCTTACGTGCAGTGGTTGCGCGGAGACTTGGATTCGGTTAGTTTGAGTCAGACTGGGGCCTTTGATGACTCTGGAGTGATTCTCCCAGAAGATACCACAGACCACCCCATCTCAGCTGATTCTGCCCCGAGTCGGGTTATTGAGAATACCCGACTCCGCCTGGCCCTGATTACTGCTGAAGCCGAGAGGGATGCCGCTTTTGCCGAGAGAGAGGATGCCATTCGGGCTAGAGACGATGCCATTGTTGACAGAGAGGCCATTGTATTTCAGACCAGGGCAGTTGTAGATGCTCATTTTGGGACTGTCAGCCGAGCCACTACTTTACTGGATCGTATTGATATAATGGGGCAGCAGATTGCAAGAGATGCTGATGCTTCAGATCTATCCACCACCTTGTCCATCCTGCTCCAGCTTGTTTCAGATTTGTAGATTATTTTATTTCCTGCATAGACTATGTTAGTTTCATCAGTTACTGAAAGAGAGATCTTGTAACAAAATGACTTATATATATAGACATGCATTTAAATTTAGTCATTTTCCCCTTTTGTCGTATCATTGCCTTCCATTGGATCCTCATTTTATCCAGTTGACCACGATTTTAACATTTCGCCTTCTTTCTCTTCTCAAGTCTTGATGGAGATTTGACAGATATTGCCGCACACCTTTTGATTTCATCGGATTGAATCTCAGATTTTGGATAACTGTTTGGTTGGATCAGGGTTATGTCCTTTGGGATGAAGCTGGTTAGGCAGCTGGTTTCGGGAAGGTTTTGAGGGTGTAGGAAGGTTTTATCTGGCTATTGAAAATTAGTTTTGGTTAGGGAAAGGATTATTTTTTTAAGGGATCGGACCGCGCCATGATGGCTGCCTACGTACCCCCACAAGTTGGGAGATCAGGTCCTACGTAGTTCGCTCTCAAAGGAAAAAGGAATTGATGATTCAAGCATAGAACCGCTTCACCGAGTCAGAATTGAGGGGTTGTGGAAATACCTCACCATCCATTTCTTGCAATATGAGGGCTCCTCCGGATAGCACTTTCTTAATCACAAATGGCCCTTCCTAGTTCGGGGCAAACTTCCCCTTGGCTTCGTCTTGACAAGGCATGACTCTTTTCAACACCAAATCGTTTTCCTTGAACTTTCGAAGTCTTATCTTTTTATCGTATGATCGAGAGATCCTATGTTGATATAGTTGACCATGCTAAACGGCAGCCACCCTCCTTTCATCAATTAGGGCCAATTGGTCGTATCGACTTTGCATCCAAATCTCTTCGCCTATCTGAGCGTCGATCACTATTCTGAGGGACGCCATCTCAACCTCAACTGGTAGAACAACCTCCATTCCATACACCAAAGCGTAAGGGGTTGCCCCTGTAGAAGTACGCGTTGATGTTCGGTATGCCAGCAGGGTGAGGGGTAACAGATCCGGCCATCCCCGATGATTAGCAGACATTTTTGCCATGATCTTCTTGATGTTCTTATTTGCAGCCTCCACTGCCCCATTCATCTTAGGACGGTAAATGACGGAATTGAGGTGCTTGATCTTAAACTGGACACACAGTCCCTTCATGAGGGCGTTGTTTAAATTCTTGGCATTGTCGGAGACCAAAACCTCAGGTTGCCCATATCGGCAAATGACATTATTCCTGATGAAGCTGACGATGACCTCCTGAGTCACTTTGGGGAAAGAAGCTGCCTCTACCCACTTGGTGAAGTAATCGATCATGACGAAAATGAATCGGTGTCCGTTGCTTGCTTTGGGCTCTATTGGTCCGATTACATCCATTCCCCACATTGAAAATGGCCACGGGGAGGTCATACAGTGCAGTTCATTGGGAGGCGTATGGATCACATTACCGTGCGCCTGGCATTGGTAACACCGTTTGACATGATCATCGCAATCGGCCTTCAGCGTTAACCAATAATGCCCTGTCCTCAAGATCTTTTTGGCCAGCATCGGTCCACTCATGTGTGTCCCACACACTCCACCATGTATTTCATTCATAATCCTTCGGGCCTGTGTTTCATCTACGCATTGCAACAGTCCCAACCCAGCATCCCTTTTGTAGAGCGAATCCCCACTCAGGTAAAATTTCATCGCCATCTTTTGAATTCTCATCCTCTCAGTTCGACTCGCCTGGTCGGGAATGGATCTATCTCTCAGATATTCCCTTATGTCACGTACCAGGGCTGCCTTGTCAACACCACCTCATCTGATAACGCTGCCACATGTTCCTCATATGCCGGGGTATTCTGTACGGCTATCTCAATCTGTGGACTATCCCTGTTCTTGATTACGTGGATTAAGGAAGCCAGAGTTGCCAATGCATCGGCAAAGTCCTTCCGTCCCCGGGGAATATGGCGGAAAGCGATATCTTCGAACTCTTGCATCAGCTGGGTAACACAACGATGGTATGGACGTAACCGAAGCTCCTTAGTGTTGTACACCCCTATCGCTTATCTGATTACCAGTTCTGAATCCCCAAACACCGCTAGTCTCTTCACTCCCATGTCGCGGGCCAAGCGGAGTCCCAAGATACATCCCTCGTATTCAGCGGTGTTGTTCGAATTGCTGAAATGCAGTTTAGTGGCCACGGGGTATTGTTCTCCGGTGATAGAGACCAGGACCGTTCTGGCTCCTGCCCCCTCGGCATTCATGGCACCATCAAAATACAGCTTCCAGAACTGTCTCTCATCATCACATTTCTCGTGTGATACCCAAAATATATCTTCGCCCGGAAGAGGAGTTTCTAACGGCTCCATCCCTCCTGACGGGGTTTCTGCCAACTGATCTGCAATTCCTCGCCCTTTCATGGCCTTCTGAATCACTTACACCATGTCGAACTGTTGTAAGATTAACTGCCATCTTGATAATCGACAATTCAGCATGGGCCTTTCGAAAATATATTTCAGGGGATCCATTCTTGATATCAGGTACGTCGTATGCCCATGGAGGTAGTGCTGTAATCTCCCTGCAGCCCAGGCCAGAGCACAACAGGTCTTCTCGATGGGAGTGTAATTTTGTTCACATTGGCTAAATCTTTTGCTGAGGTAATAGATGGCCTGCTCTTTACCTGCCTCATTTTTCTGTCCCAGCATGCATCCCATCGCGATGGCATTGACCGATATATACATAAACAGAGGGATCCCATCCTTCGGGGGTACCAGCACTGGTGCCTCCGTCAGCTGCTTTTTAATGGTCTGAAAAGCCCTCTGACATTGCTCATTCCATTCTTGGGAAGCCTCTTTTATTAACAGTTTGAAAATGGGCTGACATGTAGTCGTCAAGTGGGATATAAAACGGCTGATGAAGTTTATCCTTCCGAGGAATCCTCTTATCTCCTTCTCTGTGTGAGGCACCGGCATATCCACAATGGCCTTAATCTTTGCTGGATCCAGCTCAATGCCCCGATCACTGACCAGGAATCCCAAGAGCTTACCCGACTGCACTCCGAAAGCACATTTGGCTGGATTGAGTTTCAAATTATACTTTCTGAGCCGATCGAATAGCTTTTTGAGATGGGTTATATGATCAGATTCTACCTTCGATTTCACAATAATGTCATCCACGTAGACTTCTATCTCCTTATGCATCATATCGTGGAATAGGGCCATCATGGCTCTCTGATAAGTAGCCCCCGCGTTTGTGAGGCCAAAAGCCAATCGTCTATAGCAGAAGGTGCCCCAAGGGGTGATGAATGCGGTCTTTTCCCGATCTTCTTCCGCCACCATTATCTGATGATATCCCGCGAAGCAATCCACAAAAGAGTACATTTCGTACTGGGCTATGTTATCTACCAGGATGTGTATGAAAGGCGCCGGGAAGTTATCCTTGAGACTGACCTTGTTTAGATCTCTGTAGTCTACACATACCCTCACCTTTCCTCCAGGCTTAGCCACTAGGACTACATTGGATAGCCATTCCGGGTAAGTGGACACCATAATGATTCCCGCCCTGAACTGCTTGATGATCTCTTCCTTTACTTTCAAGCCCCACTCCGGTTTCAACTTTCTTAATTTTTGTTTAACAGGCCTGAAACCCCCCTTGATGGGTAATCGGTGTACCACAATGTCGGTGGACAATCCGATCATATCCTCATGAGACCAGACAAAGACATCCTCATATTGTTTTAGCAACTCAGTCATTTCGGCTTTTTGGCTGGGGGTAAGGTCCGTCCCCATCTTGAGTTCTTTTGGCTTGTCAGGGGTTCCAATATCAATGGTGACAGTTTGGTCCAAGATGGGTTTGGGTTTATCCTCGACCCATCCTTTGATCTCGTCAGGCGCGTCGTCGTAATCTGTCTCGTCTTGTTCAATGCCCATTAAATCGAAATCCAGCTCAATGTCAAAATCATAATCATCATTCAAATTTGAGAGACCGTTTGTTAGGCAAGGATTACTCAAATTGGTACACCTGACATGAAAAAAAATACTTGTCATATATAAATCATTTTCCACGACGATCGCATTTTCAAAATAACACGAAGAAACGACATAATTATGCAAAAATAAAACAACAACAAAAATAAACTTCTTCATTCCCCCGTCCTCTGGGGTCTACCACCCTGACGTCGGGTTTTACCCTTGTTTGGATATTACTGGTTTCATGGTCCAGTTGTCGACGGTCAGGTCAGATGAAAGGCGCTGGATAAAAGGGGGCTTCACATCGGACACTTCCCCGATGATCACGGATACGTCGCCTGAGTCCTCCTTCCGGTCCTCTTCGGGAATAATTAGCCCTGCCCAATCGATGACAAGCACAACTTGTTGGGCTCCCGGTGGTGTGATAATATTCGTCCCCTCCCTACTGCTTGTTGATTGTCCGGGGATATAGCACTTGGTTTCAAACTCCTTCGCGACCTCCTGCAGGAAACTTTCCCTTTTGGCCAACCTATCACTCACGGGGGTTAATTCTTCATCCCCAGCCTCAATCACGGGTTCGCTGATCCCCTGTTCATTGTCGACTTTGGTCACCGGACTGCCAGCTAGTCGAATCGGAGCCGCACCCCGACGGTGTCTCCGTGCTACGCCTTCATGGTATCCCAACCCTGCTTTGCCTATCTGCTGTGGTAGGTGGATGGGCTCGGTGATTCCCTGACTGCTTCTACCTAGTCCCTGTCCAGGCTGGAAGTTCATTCTTATCATTTCCTTTGCCACAAAGGTAAGTTCTGGAGAGACCCTAGGTTTCACAGCGGGAGCTCCCAAGCATCTATAGTGGGGAGTGCTAATCTCCAGTGCCTGAAAGCTGGCAGGTGCCGCCGACTCATCCACATTTATCACTGGCAGGCCACTCCTGTGAGGAGAAGGGTCATCACATTTGGCCGAGATTGTTACCAGATTCCCATCGATGATTAGCTTGATTTGTTGGTGGAGTGTGGAAGGAACTGCCCTAGCCACATGTATCCATGGCCTCCCCAGTAATAGGTTATAACTGGTCGCGATGTCAAGGACTTGGAAAGATATGTCAAAAGTACAGGGTCCTATCTCCACCGGTAATTCAATCTCTCCAATTGTATCCCTCTGGGAACCATCGAAAGCTCGCACAACCACATGACTGGCTCGTAGGCGCTTGGGGTTGATGTTCATCTTCTGCAAGGTACTGAGGGGACAGATATTCAATGTCGATCCTCCATCAATCAGCACCCCATTCATTATATAACCCGAGGAGATTACCGCAATATGTAGCGGTTTCCGATGTCCCCTTCCCTCCTTGGGTATGTCCTCATCCGTAAAGGATATTACATCGTTCTCCAATAGGTGGCCCACCAGCTGGCCGAAACCTTCCTCACTAATTTCCTTGGGCACGTATGCCTCCTCCAGAACCTTCGCCAGGGTCTTGCAATGCTCACTGGATGACAACACCAAGTCCATGACTGAGGTTAGGGTTGACTCCTCATTTAAAATCTGGATCCCCCTTGTTTCCAGGTGATCCATCCTTTTCAAGAATTCTATGGCCCTTTCCTCAGAAATCTCTTCATTTTTTCTCTTTTGGCTTTCAAGGACTCGCCCGGGAAGATATAAGGGGTTCCCCTTTGTCGTCACCGAAGCACAGCTGGCCGCTTCCTCTGGCATTCCCCCATAATTCCAGGGTACAGTCTTTAGACTACTGATAGGGATTTGCGGCCTTGCCGCAAGGATGATAGGCCTCGGAGCCGTCAACTTGACAGGTCCCTTCGTGCTATTCGTACTTACCCCTATCAACCTGATGGGCGTTCCCCGTGCACTTCCATGATCATGTATCACGTTGATCATTTCCTCAATTTTCTGCACATAGTTCAACCTTGGCGGCCCCCCAGCTTCACTCGCCTCCGTCGCATTGCCCCCCCTCCATCATGTCTTGGCAGGGGATTTGCCTTAACATTCGGGGAGTCTGGCTGTTCCACAACAATTTCCCCAATGTCAATCAGGTTTTGGATTCGATGCTTCAACGTCCAACAGTCTTGTGTATCATGGCCAGGGGAACTGGAGTGGTATGCACATCGCTTGCTCAGGTCAAACCTTCTACCCTTTGGGTCACTCGGGGGTGCCAAACCCACTATCTTCTTTTGGGCTACTAATACCGCTAATACCCGTTCGAGCGGCTCCCCGAGCGGGGTGAATACTTGATTTTGCGAGGCCTCATATCTTCTTCGCCCCTCTGCCCTTTGATCTGTGAAGTTTGGTTGTCGAGATGACCCTACCCTCTGCACCTGTACCGGAAGATGGCTTTCTGTTTTTCTGGATGACCCCTACAGGATGAGGGAGACATCCTCCTCCTTCTTCTTTTGGACCCTCCGGGAGGTGCTGCCATAGTTTCCATTCTGTATTTGCTCGACAGCAGTTTCTAAAGCAGTAAAATCCCAGATTTTACCCGATTTCAACCCCATATCTACCATCTCTCCATGTTTAATCATTTCAGCAAAGGGTCCTCCAATCCCCGAGATGACTCGTTCATAATACGGTGCCTCTTGAATGTCTACAAAGGTCATCACCATCTTTGATTCGCTCATCGAGGGGTTCACCTGTGCGGCCATGCCCCTCCATCGTTGCGCATATTCCCTGAAGGATTCCCGGGGTTGCTTCTTAACCTTTGTCATTTGGTACCTGTCAGGGGCCATCTGGGCCTGAAAGCTGTATTGGGTTAAGAAGGTATGGGCCAATTCCTCCCAGTTGTGGATTCGGGCGTTGTCAAGGCGGGCATACCAGATTCTTGCCTCCCCCGTTAAGCTTTTCTAGAACAGCTGCATTCTCAACCCTTCGTCCTCGGCATAAGATCCGAGTTCTCCAATGTATATTTTCAAGTGTGTGTAGGGATCCCCCTTCCCATTGTATTTTTCAAACTCGGGGATTTTAAATTTCTCCGGGTATCTAGCTCCGGGGAAGACACATAAATCTGAATAGTTAACCCTGCCGAGGGATCCTATGCCCTTCATAGATTGGATGGTTTCCTCCATTTGTCTCATTTTCTTCCGCAGGTCATCTGTATCTCCCTCTTTCGGGATAGTAATCACTGTTTTTTTTGGTACGGGAATGGCTTTTAGGACGACTGGCTCGCCCTTGGGTGGATCCTCCTTAGGTGGTTCCTGCCTGGGTATCAACTGTTCTCTTAGCATTATGGCCATTTCTAACATCTGCTTCTTAAAGTCATCAAATTCCTCCCCAGATATGGCACCGGAATTGGTAGATGGAATATCAGCCATTTCAGATATGGAGTTTTGGGCCCTTTTAGACTGCGAACGGGTTTGAGGAGCAATCCTACAGAAACCAAGGTTCGAAGTTTAGTCTTGGGGAGTAAAAAAATGGATGCATGCTAAAGCTGTAACTTTTGTGTTTTGGGATTTTTTAATCTTTCCCTGTAAAACAAAAAGTCAGTAGTCCTCTAATGCAATCACAAATGATAAACATGGCTTTATTAAGCTCCCCAGCCGTTCCCTGCGAAAGATAGAGGTTAGTAATTTCTTCTTGACGAAAAGGGAGGCATATATGAATGAGATCATGACATTTACGCGTGCAATATAAAAAGGCATGAAGAAACTTTTCCTGCGTGGGGTTAATCTGAGGCTGGCCTATCCTAGGGTTACTCTCACGGGCTTTTCGGCATGAAGGCCCCCAAATCTTCGCAATCTACTCGTCTGAGCCCTTTCGATTGGAGCGGATTTGGGTGGTGCGTTTCCTGAGCCATCTCTGGGGAGCAGCCCCTTCAAGTCTAGTAATAAGCAACCGATAGGTTCGCCTCAGGAGGAGGTAATCTCTCAACATACATTCACATTCATCGCCCTCACCGTATGCAAATGAAAAGGTAAAGCAATTCCATTCAATCATTCATTTATTGGGCAAAAACACACATTCACACAACAAAACGTACAAAAGATCACACTATCGCACACATACACATACTCATGAATTTTAAAGGATAAGATACCATCAAGATTTGAAAGCGGCTTAAGCCCTCTAAAGTTCCCCAGCAGAGCCGCCAGCTGTCGACGCCGGGTTTTCGCTTCGTATGTCTTTTTTAGTCTTTTCCAATTCTAGCCTCTTGATTAAATGATTTTTTTTTGGAAAAGGTCGGCATCAATGTCGACGGGGTTTGAAAGATTTGTTTTTTTTATGATGAGCCAATTAACCAGAGTCGTCAGTTGGTATATTTGAAATGGATGTACCAACTCATCCGAGTTTTCGTTCTTTTTATAAATCGCTGGCTCATATGTGACTCCGAATTAATTGGTCTGCGAATCGAGATTCATAGAGTTCGGGGGCTTGCTTAAGTGAAGGGAAGGTGTTAGGCACCCCTCGACTTCCGTGAGACACGGTTACCGCAATCTTGATTCTTTCTTATCCTTTGATTCACGAAATTATGTATACATGCGAGTGTGTGTGTGTGTGTGTGCCTATATGAATGTTGGGGTGAGTTTGTATGAGAGAATCATTTCGATTTTAGGGAAAGTCGTGCTTTAATTTGGGAACGCTTCGGAATGTCTTTTCGGTATACACGAGAAAGCTTTATGAAAAAGGTTTGATTTTATTTGTCAAAATTAGGAGATTTTCATTAGGTGACGTTTTGGCAAAAGAGGAGTTTATTAAGCCTTAGCAAAAATAGGAATCGAGATTTATACGTTGCTTTCATAAATGATGGATAATTTCTAGGATCTCTTTCGCCCTATACATCAAGGTTTAATAAAACACTTAATTTCTTTTATAAAACCCATTTCCGTGACATTTGAAAATAACTTCTTTTTAGCTTTCTCGTAGAATAGGAATCGACTTTCGTTAGCATTTCCAAATTTTAGCCTCGTGATTCTAATATCCTACTTTGATTGATTTTAGAAAAGATCTTTATCGTTTAATCTTTTGAAAATCATTTTGGCGTCACGAAATCTAATCAAACATAAACACGCGTCGGGGCTATTCACGGGCATGTAAGCCATCAAAATATCCCCAAACGCCAACAATCACATATTTCATTACTACGGGGCCTTAAACCCGATTCTTGCCTTGGCGTCGTTTTAAGGCCCGACGGAAACGAGCCCCTTGAATCTATTACATATATCAAAACGTCCATCATCGGATTTGGACCACGGGGTCGCGTTCCTAGGCTCACACGAGATAACGACATGCCCACAAAATGAATATACTACATAACTAACCAACCCGGATTTATCTAATACACCATGATATCCAAAAATGACAATCTAAATAAACTACACCCAATAAATTATCATAAACAAACTAGAAATTTCATCAATTGGATATCCTCGGGTTATTAGGAAGAATTTTGTTCCGATGGAACCCTCACTAATAATCCCAAGTCCATGATTGTTCAACAAAATACATGAAAGTTATATCTAATTTACCCAATCAATATGATATGAATTGCTAGAACAAATAGAAATTTTCACCTTGCAATTGATCTCAAATGGATATGAACTTGTGTATTTGATACAATCAAAATCAAAAGAATAAAACTCCTCTCTTTTTTCTCTATTCTCTTCCTATTTTTGTTGCAAAATTAGCTATTCTTTCCTCTATTTCCGTGCTTGGCTGCTGCTGAATCCTCTATTCTTCCAAAAAACATTCAACTCCCTGTATGCTGAGCGAAAATGAGCTGAAATAGGCTGGCTGGCCGCCTGCCTCCCACTCACCCCGATTTCGAGTTCCGTGTTTCGAGTTCCGTGTTTTCAAAAAAGTGCACTATTTGGCCGCAGATCAATCCGCGGCTGGACGGTTTGACTTTCTCGTTTTCTGTGCCACGCCTCGACGGTAGTGCCGTAACGTCGGTTTTCGCTGACAGGCTCGTATTCTGCAGTCCGGGAATTTCCGGGAGACATGCCACCTCATTCGGGACTGCCTGCCTCGGACGGCTTTATTGTCACGTCAGCCTTGGTCGCCAAAACATTGCGGTGGTGTCGGGCGCTCGCACTTGTGCCCATTCCTTCGCTCCCGCAAGCCGGTTCAATTAACGATTTTGCCCTCCTGTCATGGTTAGTACAGGGAACGCAAAATTTGGGTGTCTACACCTAATCTATGATAAGACTCCTCTTATTTATAGATGTAGGAATAACCCTTCCCTAAACTATTTAGGATTAGGGTTTCTATTATAATTAAACTCCTTTAATTAATTATGCTCCTAATCCAATTAGGAATTTATGAGAGAGTACTTCTATTAATTAATTCCCAATCCCGATTAAGAATTAAATAATAATAATAGTAATAATTATAATAAGACTCCTCTTATAAATTTATATTTAATATTTCCAAAATATTAAATATAAATATTAAGCTATTTAATTTATTCTATCTCCATAGACTAAATTAAATACACATAACTTATTATTACAATTATGACATTTACTTCTTAAATAAATATTTTTCCTTTTGCGGTGTGACCCTTTAGGTTCTCTATATTAAACCGGTTGTGAATAAATCAATTAGAATAATTCTAATTATATTTAAATAAATAAATTAAACTATTTAATTCATTTAAATAAATAATATTTATTCTACAATAAGGGTAAGCCCCCTTAGCGATCAACGACTTTTCAGATAATATAGATTTCAACATTAATCACAAAAGAACCTTTCAGTGCATAGTTACCGTACAATTCAATCCTTTTACCATACAATGTCCCAATTAAATATAAGACATGGAATTTCTATCAAGTCTTATTTTATTTAATTACTAGTAATTGCCCGTGCCTGAAGGCACGGAGTAACGAAAAATTAGATTAAAATTTGAAAAATACTATATTACCTAAAGACTATTTGCAACCTAAAATAACTTACAATTAGACATAACAATTATCATAATTCACCATACAACCACAATAAATAATACATACTCAATTATCAACACATATCCAACCACCAAAATATCAAGCTAGTCGCTACTAATTTCAAGAAATTTCGGCAGAGTTTTCTTTAACAATAGATATCCAAAAAATTCTAAGAACTGTCTACAAAACTTACAATCATCAATAGGTATATCCAAACTACCAAAACAACCATCATTCCATACCCAAAATTATCATAATCATGTATAAGTAGTTAACTTTATAAACTCATAAAGAATTAATTATTATTTTGTTGATTTAACGTATATCGTATCGTTTTCCACTTTGTATATATAGCAACGTGAGGTAACATGACAATAAAGTGTTGCATTAACAGAACTAACTACCCAACCATTTATCAACATTATAATTATAATAAAGTTGTTGTTTGATGCAAAAATAAAACAACATAGCCACAGTTGCATCCAACACATTGTTCTATAGTAATATGCTCGATCAATAGCATATTGAATTTAACAACTTGAAAGGTATGCTATAAAAAAGATCAAAATATGCTTCAAACTACTGAAAAATGTTGAGATTTTAATATTGATCGATGCTTCAAATTATGAAATGTTCAAACAAATTTAGAATTTTAAAAAATGAGACCCAACAAAAAATTCAAATTATATGTCAGAACAAAAGCTTAAAGGTTACAAAGCAACATTAAAATTAAGAAACTAAAACTCTCAACTACAAAACTGGTAAAAAAAATAAAAAATCATAGTTCCTCAGTAATTCAATTATATACTATGAATCACACAATAAAAAATAAGTAATATTAATTAACACAAACAAAAAACATGTTGACAAATCAAACGTTATACATAAAACGAAACTTAATTTTTTTTAAAATCAATAACATCCAAATCCATTGTTAAAACAGAGAGAAAATAATAAAATTAAAAGTGATACCAGTTGGCAATCTTTTTTATTCGTTCCTTGTCTAGAAAAAAGAAAAAGAATCTATTTAATTTTTTGATTTTGTGATTGTTTTTTTTATAAGTAAGTTATGATCTTGTTTTTAATTTTGTCTTCTTACTATTGATGTTTTTTTATGTATTATACATTTTAAATGTATGCATATTTATACACTCCAAAATAATTATTATAATTTAAAATAAAATATTAAAATAATAATTAATTAAGTAAATGGAGGAAGAGGGGAAGAGAGAGACCGAGAAAGAGGAGAGAGAAAGGAGAGAGAGGAAAGAGAAATAAAAGGAGGAGCAGGAATAGGAGGGGAGAGAAGGCGGAGGAAATAGGTAAAAGGAGAGAGAAAGAGAAAGAAGAGAGAGAAATTTGATAAAAAAAATAAGAAAAAAGGAAAAATAATATGTTTTTTTATTCGTGCTTCTCATTTTCTCTCTTCTCTCTCCACTCTCCTTGACACGTAACAATTTTCGGCGAAAAATTGGTCAGTCCGGCAAAAAAGGACACATTTGTTGTTTTAAAATCCTTAGAGGTATTGATTCAATATTCCCAAACTTTGAGTATCAAATTGATTTTCGTTCAAACTTGGGGGAATCGTTTTGTCATTAGCCTAATATAATTTGGGCGGGATCCATTGTAAAAACAGAGAGAAAAGAATAGGATTAAAAGTGATACCAGTTGCCAATCTTTTTTATTTGCTTTTTTTTATTTCTTATTATTGAAGTGTTTTTTGTGTATTATATATTTTAAATGTATGCATATATATACACTCCAAAAAATTATTACAATTTAAAATAAAACATTAAAATAACAATTAATTAAGTAAATGAAAGAAGATGAAAAGAGAGACTTAGGAAAAGGAGAGAGAAAGAAAATGAGGAGTAAGAATAGGAGGAGAGAGAAGAGAGAAGGTGGAAAAAATAGGAGGGATGAGAGAGGAAAGAGAAAAAGAGGAGTAGAGGAGAGAGAAAGGAAGAGAGAGAAATTTGGGCGGGAATTTTTTTGTATGAGATGAAATGTGAGCCTTTAGATTAAGTTGAAAATTTTGAGATTAAATCTGAACCGTTCTTATGCTTATAATAAAAAAAGATTCAAAATGGGTTGTGTTTTATTATATAAATATGTATTTCGATTCCCAAATGCACAACTCTAAATAATGCAAATTAGAAACTCTTTTCTAATTTCATTCTGCCTTGGCCAAGGACTACTGAGTTGTCATTTATCGAATCACATAGGACATTCACATCTTTTACTAGACGAGGTAGATTCTTTGTTGATCATTCACCTATCTCCATGTACAACTTATTATACCCAATCATACCCTTTGTTATACCCTAAAGGTCTTAAGGGACATGTCAAAGCATAACTCATCATACACAAGATACTATGATGATCTCAAGTCCAAGGATCACTTGTACTACTATCACTTGAGGAATTCCTATTGACAGGCGAGTAAAACTCCATTAGGTATTCCTTAGCGAGCCACGTTCAGTGAACTTATTCTCCAATAAGCACCTACATACTTACTTTAGTGTCTCCACACAAATGAATATGAGATCAATCATCCTCTTCCTAAGAGCAAACAACGTATGTACTAATCTATCCAGATTCACTAATCCCCTTTTTAGTAATCCAACGATTAGAAACGATTTTAGTTTGTGAGCTATCTAGAATTTAGATCTCATTAGCATGATCACCATCATGATTCTAAAAGCATTGCTCAAAACTATGGATTTATCACATTTAATATAACAGCACTATGTTGATAATATAAAATGTCTTTTAAGAAAATTAATTCTTTTATTAATAAATGAATAAAATTACAAAGTATATGATACATCATATCAAATATGATTGGCTTGTGTGCATACTACTTTTAATCTCCCACTTGCACTAAAGTCAATCGCCATGGTATCTAATACCCATCTTCTCTAAGTGACGATCAAACTGATGTTGTGTTAAAGCTTTAGTAAATAGATCTGCAATATTGTCTTGAGATTCTACACGCTCCAGGGTGACATCTCCTCTTTCAATGATCTCTCTAATCAAATGAAACCGCCGCAACACGTGTTTGGATTTCTGATGAGACCTGGGTTCCTTAGCATGTGCAACAGCTCCGGTGTTGTCACAGAATAAAGGCACGGCTCCTCTAATGCTAGAAACCACTCCAAGTTCAGTTATGAACTTCTTCATCCAAACAGCTTCCTTTACAGCTTCACTTGTAGCTATGTACTCTGTCTCTGTCACTGAATCAGCAACTGCTTGCTGCCTGGAACTCTTCCAACTCACTGCGCCACCGTTTAAGGTAAACACATACACTGAAACGGATTTACTGTCATCTTGGTCCGTTTGAAAACTTGAGTCTGTATAGCCTCTAGTTTCAATTCAGACCCACCATAGACAAGAAATACATCCTTAGTTATTCTCAAGTACTTTAGGATGTTTTTCACTGCCTTCTAGTGCTCTTCTCCTAGATTCGACCGATATCTGCTTGTTACACTAAGTGCATGAGCGACATCTGGTCTAGTACATATCATACCATATATGATAGATCCTATTGCTGAAGCATTAGGAATCTTACTCATTCAGTCTCTCTCCTCAGGTGTCTTTGGGGCCTGTTTCTTGGAGAGATGTATTCCATGGCTCATCGGCATGAGACCTCTCTTGGAATCTTCCATGCTAAACCTTTTTAGCATCGAGTCAATGTACTTTCCTTGGGTCAAGCCAAGCATCCTTTTAGATCTATCTCTATAGATCTTTATCCCCAAAATATAGGATGCCTCACCCAAGTCCTTTATGGAGAAGTGTTTAGATAACTAAATTTTGATCGACTGTAGCATAGGAACATCATTCCCTATCAGTAATATATCATCAACATATAATATAAGGAATGAAACAGCGCTCCCACTAACCTTCTTGTACACACAAGGTTCATTCTTATTTTTGATAAAATCAAACCTTTTGATTATCTCATCAAAACGGATGTTTCATCTTCGAGAAACTTGCTTCAGTCCATAAATGGATCGTTGTAGCTTACAGACTTGGTTTGTTCCAACCGTTGAAAAAAACCCTCTGGCTGTATCATATATATATTTTCCTCAAGCTCTCCATTGAGGAAGGCTGTTTTTACGTCCATTTGCCAGATCTCGTAGTCATAATAAGCTGCAATTGCAAGCAAAATCCGAATGGAGTTGAACATAGCTACTGGTGAGAAGGTTTCATCACAGTCAACTTCTTGTCTTTGTTTGAAACCTTTTGCAACCAGTCGGGCCTTATAGGTCTCTACCTTGCCATCTGCTCTAGTCTTTCTTTTAAAGACCCATTTGCACCCAATAGGCTTAATACCCTCAGTTGGTGAAACCAAAGTCCATACTTAGTTTTCATACATGGAGTCCATCTCAGATTTCATGGCTTCTAGCCATTTCTCTGAGTCTCTCCTACTCATAGCCTCTTCATAAGTCAAGGGATCATCATCATCTATGAGGCGTACCTTAACATCATCCTCTATGATGAATCCATACCTTTCAGGTATCTTCGGTACTCTTCCAGATTTACGAATAGGTTCTGGTACAGTAGGTTCTTCTATTTGGCCAGGTACCCGACTTTGATCCGGAGTAGTTTGTGGTTCTTAAACTTCTTGAAGATCTATCTTACTCCCACTGACCCCTTCAAGGATAAACTCCTTTTCTAAGAAGGCAGCGTGTTTCGCAACAAACACCTTTTGATCAGTAGGATGATAGAAATAATACCCTGATATTTCTTTAGGGTATCCCACGAATCTACATTTGTCGGATCTAGTCTTCAGCTTATAATGCTCAAACCTTTTGACATAAGCTGGACAACACCAAGTCTTAACATGCTTAAGATTTGGTCCTCCCTGTCCATATCTCATATGGAGTCTTTGGGACGGATTTGCTAGGTACCTTGTTAAGTAGGTATGCAGCTGATTCTAGGGCATAACCCTAGAAGGATACTGGAAGGTCGGTAAAACTCATCATGGAACGAACCATGTCTAACAATGTTCGATTTCTTCTTTCAAATACACCATTCAACTGTCGCATTTCTGGTGAAGTCCATTGTGAGATTATACCATTTTTTTTGAGACAATTGAGAAACTCATTGGTCAAGTATTCTCCTCCTCGATCCGATCGAAGAATCTTAATACTCTTACCAGTTTGCTTCTCTACTTCACTTCTGAATTCTTTGAACTTTTAAACGATTCAGAATGATCATCAGTGAAAGTAATAAAATAAGAATACCCTCCTCGTGCATTCGTTGTCATAGGTCCACATACGTCTGTGTGTACCAGCGCTAACAACTTTGTAACTCTTTCCCCTTTTCCACTAAAAGGAGATTTAGTCATCTTACCCATGAGACAAGATTTACAAGTTGGATATGATTCGTAATCAGATAGCTCTAAAAGCCCATCTTTATGCAACTTGGTTAATCTTGTTTTATTGATATGACCGAGTCTATAGTGCCACATAAAGGTATAATTAATATCATCTCTTTTTCTTTTCTTAGTTTGTTCAATTTGAAGTATATTTTCATGTAAGTCAAGTATGTAAAGTCCATTCAGTAGATTGCCAACACCATATAAAACATTTTTATTATAAATAGAACAACTTTTGTTCTTTATTATAACATCAAAACCATCCATATCCAATACAGAAATTGAAATAATGTTTCTAATGAGTGTTGGAACATAATAACAATTATTTAAACTAATGGACTTTTCCGTAGGCAGTGCTAAACAATAAGTTCCTACAGCTAATGCAACAATCTTTGCTCCATTTTCCACTCGTAGGACGACTTCATCCTTGTTCAGCTTTCTACTTCTGCTTAGTCCCTGCATATTATTACATATGTGAGAACTACAGCCGGTATCTAATACCCATGTAGAATTTTGACTTTCAAAAAAATTAATTTCAATCATGAATAAACCTAGATCGGAAGTCGAAGCTTCTCCAAACTTCTTTTGGTCCGCAAGATACTCCTTGCAGTTCCTCTTCCAGTGACCCAACTTATTGCAATGGTAGCAAATTCCTTTGCTGTCTGGATCAGGTTTCTTTTTATCCTTTCTCTTCGCCTTACCCTTAGCCTTCTTATTTTTCATCTTTTCAGAAGATACCTTGGGCCTCTTCCTTTTCTTGGAAGAATTATCCACTAGTAAGACTTGGTTCTTGTTAGATGAGAAGTGACCTTCAGTAGTTTTCAGTATGTTAAGTAACTGATGAATTGGTTTTATACATACGAATTAAGTACGTTTGACTTGATAATTTGTTAGTTCTTAAGTATTTTAAGTTAGTATTAGATATTTATAGTGTTTTTATGTTATTTTGTAGGAATAAGCAAGGAAACGCAATTCGAACATCTTTTGGAGTACAACATGCGAGCAAGTGTGAGAAGGGAAGATTATAGGGCTTTTAACTTTAAAATAGATGCATGTTCTTGGTTTGGAACTTGGATTTTATTGTAGATTTACTTCTTAGCTTTCCGGAACATCTTGAATCACCTCAATCGGAGTTCGGATGCGAGAGTTATGACATTTTTATCAACAGAGATCAAGGTTTGGAGTTGTCATTTACATAACAGCCACTTCAAGCTCAATTTCAACCATGCTCCGGCCTGAATCTCTCAATTCTCAAAAAATGAAAGTTGTAGATCTCGTCGATATATTCGATTTGGTAGGTGGCAGGCCTCGTAACTCCTCCCGGATCACAAGTTATGGTCATTTTACCAACAGACGTCGAAGTAGAAAATATTTTCTCGTCGGGGCGAGAATCTCAGGCTTAAATTTCTCGCCGGGGCGAGAACCTCTCTGCCCAACTTCCCCGAGGCGAAGATTTTACAAAGGAATTTCTCGCCGGGGCGAGAATGCACAAAAAGGAAAAAATATTTTAATTCAGTTCTTTTTGGAAATCGATTTGGAATTGGATTCTTTCTATTGATTTGATTCAGAAACTATAAAGGAGACATAGAGAGATGGAAATAGAGAACATACATAGATAGATATATAGATATAGAGATAGATACATTCATAGTTACATAGTTACGCAAGGATGGAGATACATAGCTGAATTGGGAGATTGGAGACTAGAGAAGCATCGCAAGGAATTCAGATTAGAGACTTGAAGATTGAAGAACTTCTACTGAGTTTTCCTTATCCTCTATCTTAATTTTGTAATTTAATTGTGATGACTTATTTGGGATTCATGTTTTCTATTTTCAGTATGAACTAAATTTGCAATTAAGGCTACAATTGAATCTTTTGTGCTTATGGATTAGTTATCTATTTGATTCCAATTATTATCTAATATTGAGTTGTCTATCATATTTTGTGTTTATTGAGTAATTGTCTGATTAACAATTAGCGGGATAGTTTAGATGAATTTGGGAGATGAAATCTAGGGTTAGATCTGAATATGATAGCATGTATTCTTAATTATTTGCATGGGATGAATAATTAGGGTTGTGAAGTGAATAGGGATATATCTTCGCTACATGTAACTATTGGGAATTGGTGTTTAATGAATTTAATTCTTTAGTTTTGCATAGGAATATCGCAGAATTAATTGAGTTAGATAATTTTATTTGATCACTTGGGAAAGGGCTTATGAATAACTTTGAATTCCTGTTAACAACTCTGTTGAAGTTAATAATTGGATGAATTGGATAATTAGTTTGTATTGCATAATTGGGAATTTTGTAGTCTTAAGCCTTTAAAAATATGAATTTCAACCTTTGTGTTAGTTTTTATTCTCAGTTTTAATTTAATTAGTTTTAACCATTAAACAAATTGTGATTGTTTAAATAAAATTGAATTGATATAGTACTAGTAGTTGGAAATTATTGAACAGAGATTCCCTGTGGGTTCGACACTCTATCTTATCACTTTATTACTTGTTGATCGTGTATACTTGCACGTAATTGTTGATTGTGAAATCTGACAACAGTAACTCAGGCAAGCTGACGTCTAACTTATTCATGTGAAAATTCACAACAAATTGTGAGAAGGTGTCCGGGAGTGACTGTAAGATCAAATCTTGACTTAACTCCCCATCCATTACGAACCCAAGCTGTCCAAGTTGTTCAATCAGATTGATCATCTTAAAGACATGAGTCTCAACAGCAATGCCCTCGGTCATACGAGATCGGAAGAGCTCCATAGATATCTGATATCTAGCAGTCCTACTTTGCTCGCCATACAACTCTTTGAGGTGCAGCAATATAGTAGGAGCATCCATAGTTTCATGCTGACGCTGAAGCTCGTTACTCATGGATACGAGCATGATGCATTGAGCCAAGATTGCATCATCTTGCCACTTTTGAAAGTAGCAATCTCTTCCTTAGAGGCTGTTTGCAACATTTGCAGGGACTGGCGAATTTAGGACATAAGAAATCTTTTCAGCAGTGAGAACAATTCTCAAATTCCTTAACCAGTCCGTGTAATTCGGTCCGGTCAGTTTGTTAGCATCAAGTATGCTACGCAGTGATAGTGAGTTTGACATTTTTAAATTCTGCATGTGAAATAGACAACATTTTAGCATACATTCATTTTATTAATCATCAAAATAAATTAGGTCTTTATTTAAATTGGTATCTTTCACTTTTTCATCAAACTATATTAACCTCATTATATAATTCGGCAATTCAAATTAAAGATTTGCTAGTGAGACTAAGGATCCCATTTCAAATGTATATAGCCTTGTGGTGACACAACAAACGATATATAAATAAATAGGTAGACAACTATTGTCAATTACATCACTATGTAACTTCTTATATTTTGCCTCTTAGATTATTTTGATCAAGTGGTGACACATCTGAATCAAAATTATCCAAGTTAAGTCCAACCTAGCACTTCCATATATGTGAAGAGAAAAATACCGTCCTTGTGGTGACACAACAAAACAGTAATGTTCAGTTCCTTAATAAGCATCAAATGTGATAATGCAACATCTTAAATATTTAATACTTGCCTTGTGATGACACAACAAACTTATATTAAATATTTAATACTCTATTGCTTTACCATGCTAGAAGGCGACGTTCGATATTCCAAATATTTTTGAACGCTTAGGACTTAATGTGATTTCTTTGAGCATTTTATTATTATTAGTCTCATCTCTTGTTTAGCGCGCATGCACGCATATATACATATATATATATATATATATACACATATATATATATATATATATATATATATATATATAATGCGGGTCATATTATTTAACATGCAAAGCATGTTGTATAATATATAATATATATATAGTAAATATGCACATATAGAATACTATATTCTACACGGATTGATTATGGACTTTTATTCTAGTTTGGTTCACTAGAGCTACCAAGTGAACCAAAAGGTCAAACCTAGTGTGCAAGAATTAAATTTAAATATAACTATTACATTTAAACCCGGACTCCAATACAAATGGGTCTTCAAGCGCTCCTTACTCCTTTGTCTCCAATTCTTCAAGTAATTCTATCTAAACCTATTACATAAACTATTTAAAATAAATAGAAACATTGATCAGCAGTCAAAGGGAAGTACATAGGAGAGAGATAGAATTTACATTAAGAAAAATTAGAGAAGACGAGGTACGCAGATTCCATTTATAAAAAACTCATTTATTCAAGCATCCTCTAAAATAATTTTAATCACACATTGGTCAATAGTTCATAATCAATCCCTATTTATTATCATACATATCTCTATATGTAACAATAAATAACTTTCATCTCATGAATAATAAAACCATTCCATATATGCATTGATATCAATTAATGGGCAAACGTTTTACTAATATTTAGTTTTGAAACAAAATAAACTATTTTATTTTAATCAAAAACCAAATCAAATTAAACTCCTTTAATTTTAGCAATCTGAAATCCTATTACAGATAAAATAAACATCTTTATTTTAAACTTTTATAAATTAAATAGACCATTTATGTTAATTGAGAAAAATAAAAAAAAATTCAAACTCTGCATACCTGCACGACCGAGCTCCAAATTGAACTAGGAGCGGTCGCGCTACACCCCCATAAACGTTTTCTGGGTTAGGGCGCGGCCGCGCTCCAGAATGACCTGGAAGCGGCACGGCCGCGCCGCGATGCAGATTCAGAAAATTTTTCCAGCCCAAAAATCTGATCGTATCGCATATCAATTCATACATGGAATCATTAAAATCAATAATTAACACAAGGATTAGGCTCTGATACCACTGTTAGGTTTGTATATAATGCAATCATGCAATCATGCAATCAAATTACATAAATAGGGCGGAAGCGTGATTAAACGGATTTTAAAATTTTTCATACAAACCATCACCATGATCTTTCTTTGTGTTCAATTATCAATTAACGAAAGAGATATAGATTAAGAAATTATACCCTCGTAGAACCGTGCTTCCTCGGGTACAAGTTCACCTCTAATTTTTTCGCGTTCTCCTCGAATTTCACCGATGAGATTCCTTCCTTTGATCAACGTTAGCCACCCAAGTGTTTGGCCTCTAGAGGTGATCCACCAAGTAATAATATCTATTCAAGAAGATGGGTGTTGGCAAAACCCTAGTTTCAATCTCTATAGAAATTGCTAGTACTCTCCATAATCTAATGCAAGAGTGTGTAACCCTAATCTATGATAAGACTCCTCTTATTTATAGATGTAGGAATAACCCTTCCCTAAACTATTTAGGATTAGGGTTTCTATTATAATTAAACTCCTTTAATTAATTATGCTCCTAATCCAATTAGGAATTCATGAGAGAGTACTTCTATTAATTAATTCTCAATCCTTATTAGGAATTAAATAATAGTAATAGTAATAATAATAATAATAAGACTCCTCTTATTAATTTATATTTAATATTTCCAAAATATTAAATATAAATATTAAGCTATTTAATTTACTCTATCTCCATAGACTAAATTAAATACACTTAACTTATTATTACAATTATGTCATTTACTTCTGAAATAAATATTTTTCCTTTTGCGGTGTGACCCTTTAGGTTCTCCATATTAAACTGGTTGTGAATAAATCAATTAGAACAATTCTAATTATATTTAAATAAATAAATTAAACTATTTAATTCATTTAAATAAATAGTATTTATTCTACAATAAGGGTAAGCCCCCTTAGTGATCAACGACTTTCCAGATAATATAGATTTCAACATTAATCACAAAAGAACCTTTCAGTGCATAGTTATCATACAATTCAATCCTTCTACTATACAATGTCCCAATTAAATATAAGACATGGATTTACTGTCAAGTCATATTTTATTTAATTATATGTATTTCGATTCTCAAATGCACAACTCTAAATAATGTAAATTAGAAACTCCTTTCTAATTTCATTCTGCTTTGGCCAAGGACTACTGAGTTGTCATTTATCGAATCATATAGGACATTCATATCTTTTACTAGACGAGGTAGATTCTTTGTTGATCATTCACCTATCTCCATGTACAACTTATTATACCCAATCATACCCTTTGTTATACCCTAAAGGTCTTAAGGGACATGTCAAAGCATAACTCATCATACACAAGATACTATGATGATCTCAAGTCCAAGGATCACTTGTACTACTATCACTTGAGGAATTCCTATTGAAAGGCGAGTAAAACTTCATTAGGTATTCCTTAACGAGCCATGTTCAGTGAACTTGTTCTCCAATAAACACCTACATACTTGCTTTAGTGTCTCCACACAAATGATTATGAGATCAATCATCCTCTTCCTAAGAGCAAGCAACGTATGTACTAATCTAACTTAATTCACTAATCCCCTTTTTAGTAATCCAACGATTAGGAACGATTTTAGTTTGTGAGCTATCTAGAATTTAGATCTCATTATCATGATCACCATCATGATTCTAAAAGCATTGCTCAAAACTATGGGTTTATCACATTTAATATAACAACACTTTATTGATAAGATAAAATGCCTTTTAAGAAAATCAATTCTTTTATTAATAAATGAATAAGATTACAAAGTATATGCTACATCATATTAAATATGATTGGCTTGTGTACATACTACTTTCATGTACAACTTATTATACCCAATCATGCCCTTTGATATACCCTAAAGGTCTTAAGGGACATGTCAAAGTATAACTCATCATACACAAGGTACTATGATGATCTCTAATCCCTTTTTTAGTAATCCAATGATTAGGAACGATTTTAGTTTTAAGCTTTCCAAGAATTTAGATCTCATTAGCATGATCATCATCATGATTCTAAAAGCATTGCTTAAAACTATGGGTTTATCACATATTAAATAACAGCACCATGTAGATAAAGTAAAATGCCTTTAATACTTTTATTAATAAATGAATAAGATTACAAAGTATATGCTACATCATATCAAATATGATTGACTTGTGTGCATGATACTTCTAGTTGTCAGCCATTGTTTATCGAGGACTAAAGAGGAAGTACTGGGTTTCGCTGGAGAAGGTGGTTGCAGGGGGAAAGGGAAAATCTTTTAAAAATGTGGTGGTTTGTTTTAGGAGTATATTTTTGATGTGGCTGACCTTTAGGTTTTACACGTTCCTCGAGTTTCGGCTGGTAATGATGATGGTGGACCTATTGTTGGTATGCATAATGATGAAGGGACTGTTTGGTTTCGAGGCTGGTGGTCTGGAACTTATTAATTTTTGTGTGTACTTTCTTATTATAAGTCAATTATAACAAAAGAGTGGGGGGCAATGTTTGGACATAATTAGTTGGGCTCAGATGATTTGGTGGGCCATAGTCCACGTGGAGGGTCCTACCCCACGTAGGAGTTTATTTTAGGTAGTGAAAGATCTTTAAGGAATCTAAGATTCCTAATTGCATTTAATTTCCTATTCCTAAGAAAAGAGTCAAGATAATATTCGACTTTCTTTCTTTAAGGAGATTCATTTTATCCCATTATGGTATCTACTATGATGGAGACTCCTAATCCAATTCGGTGATAGGGCACTAAAGGAGGTGTGATTAACTATAAATATAAGATTACACCCTAATTTACAGGTAATATCACTTTGAGCACTAAAGAATTAAGCCTCCATTGTTAACCTTGATATCAGCCTGTATTTATTCTCACACCCCAGTTGTCCCCCGGCAGCCCCGGCCGTCAGCTCTTTGAGTGTGATTTTGTTTCTATGCGGGACTGAATGCATAGTTCGGTGATTAGGCGCATGGATGAATCTTGACGTTAACATTATATTAAATCAACATATCATTTGAATTATCTCAAATTAACTTCATGAAGCCGAAATAATCTTATACTTTGGAACAAAAGGAGTATATGAGATGTCCCTCGAAAGGTTGCAACTCACCATATGTTCAAAGTAATGTGTTAGGAGGATGTGTTATGCCTAAAATCTTTATGCACAATACAGCCTACCTTGTAATCTTCATGAAGATATCTCAAACCTCTTGCTGCACCAACTGTAACCTTCATCCTATTATGCATGTCATTAACTTGCCTGTTCCTGGAGAGTTAATCCCTTTCTTTTCAAAATGGTTTGATAATGCCCAAGTTTATAAAAAGGACTAGCAGTTCTTTTTGTCAACATATAACTATGATTCAAGAAATAGTGAGTCATGAAGAAAAAATGGATTGTGATTCCAGACATTTAAAAACAAGTAATCAATAGAAACAAGTTGCATTGGTATATTATTGGTATAACAAAGAGTTGCATTTCAGATGACATTTGTTACACGAGTCTTCCATACTCGCAACTTTCTATTAAATAAATGCAACTTGTTTCTATGGGCCATTCAAATGGGCTGCCCATTTGAAATTGTTTGGAATTTAGATCTAAAAAAATATGATCACTTCTATCTTTCTTTAACTAAAACTCACCGTATAAGTGCTTGTCCAAAGAACTATTGGAAGCAAACTCATAGACAAGGAGCCATTCTATCTCAATGTAGTAGCCTATAAACATTACCAAATATTTGTGTTGTGCACAGCTCAAGACTTCAACTTTAGAGCAGAACTCTGAGGCTCCTTGTGCACTTAACATTGTCTATTGCTTCACTACCTATAAACAGTACCAAATTTTTGTGTTGTGCACAGCTCAAGACTTCAACTTTAGAGCAGAACTCTGAGGCTCCTTGTGCACTTAACATTGTCTGTTGCTTCACTACAATAAACTGCATCACCCAAAACTCCCTTGTACACATGACCAAATCCACCATTTGCCAATAATTATTCCTTGAGAATCCATTAGTTGCTCCTTCAATCTCTTGGTAAGTAAACTTTATAGGGGACCTCCCAAAAACAGGGGCATTGTGCTTGCGAACTGAACAAAGGGGAGGTGGAACCGGTGGCTGCTTAATCGAAACAGACATAGCCTCTCGAATGCTTAACATTCGGTCTATTGTTATAACTTCATTGCTACGATTGAATTCTTCTCTTCTTGTGATTTGTTGTCTTGGCCGATTAGGACTAAGTGGTTTTTGCCTTGACAGCCTAGAATCGATGGATTTCCTTGGTGCTACTTGTGTTATTTTGATACCATTTTTCTGATTGATATATGTTGTTTAAAGTTTGAAGTTTTTGTTTTGTTAGACTTAATTTCTTATCACACTCCCTCTTAATCTCAGTTTCATAGTGTCACTCCTTTTTTGGAAATTAGAGTGTTTTTCAGAAAATACCTAAAAGGGAATGAGAATTTGGGACAGAAGTACTCTTTAAGTATAAAAAAAATGACCAGAACAAAGATTAAAAATCCCTTACCACTTCTACTTTTCGAAAGACTACTATTCTCTTCAATAGGGTCGGATGACGATTTACTAGGAGCTTCAAGATCTCGTAGCACCATTTTAATCAACAGTTGTGATCTGTTATATGTAGTGGAAGATCTATACATTGATTCAACTCCCTTTTGATACTAAAAATATTGATCGCCTAAAGGGAAAAGATATATGTCTTCTTGAGTTTGGTTTGATGGAATATCATTGTTTGTTCTAGTGTTTGATGATGATGAAGAGTATGAAGAAGTATTGGTCTTAGAAATTCGATCCTCTCCACTAAGACTAAGACTAATACTCTGAGTTATTACGCCACTGTCATTCAGAAACATGCCTAGCATATCAGCCACTGTGGGATTGTTTAGGAATTCGTCCCCCTTTTTAAGCTTTTTTGCTTTAAACAAGTTAACTGATCTCAAGACTTTTTGAATTTCGCGGTTAATAAATATGATATTACAATTTATCAACTACTTCATAGAATTATCACCTTCCTTCTTTAGGCATATGTAGTGCGGAGTAATAATTAGACTCAGTTGAAGGGGACTAAAAATACCAAATGCAAGTTTTAACAACTACTTTCATGTACAACTTATTATACCCAATCATGCCCTTTGATATACCCTAAAGGTCTTAAGGGACATGTCAAAGTATAACTCATCATACACAAGGTACTATGATGATCTCTAATCCCTTTTTTAGTAATCCAACGATTAGGAACGATTTTAGTTTTAAGCTTTCCAAGAATTTAGATCTCATTAGCATGATCATCATCATGATTCTAAAAGCATTGCTTAAAACTATGAGTTTAATATATATTAAATAACAGCACCATGTAGATAAAGTAAAATGCCTTTAATACTTTTATTAATAAATGAATAAGATTACAAAGTATATGCTACATCATATCAAATATGATTGACTTGTGTGCATGATACTTCTAGTTGTCAGCCATTGTTTATCGAGGACTAAAGAGGAAGTACTGGGTTTCGCTGGAGAAGGTGGTTGCAGGGGGAAAGGGAAAATCTTTTAAAAATGTGGTGGTTTGTTTTAGGAGTATATTTTTGATGTGGCTGACCTTTAGGTTTTACACGTTCCTCGAGTTTCGGCTGGTAATGATGATGGTGGACCTATTGTTGGTATGCATAATGATGAAGGGACTGTTTGGTTTCGAGGCTGGTGGTCTGGAACTTATTAATTTTTGTGTGTACTTTCTTATTATAAGTCAATTATAACAAAAGAGTGGGGGGCAATGTTTGGAAATAATTAGTTGGGCTCAGATGATTTGGTGGGCCATAGTCCACGTGGAGGGTCCTACCCCACGTAGGAGTTTATTTTAGGTAGTGAAAGATCTTTAAGGAATCTAAGATTCCTAATTGCATTTAATTTCCTATTCCTAACAAAAGAGTCAAGATAATATTCGACTTTCTTTCTTTAAGGAGATTCATTTTATCCCATTATGGTATCTACTATGATGGAGACTCCTAATCCAATTCGGTGATAGGGCACTAAAGGAGGTGTGATCAACTATAAATATAAGGTTACACCCTAATTTACAGGTAATATCACTTTGAGCACTAAAGAATTAAGCCTCCATTGTTAACCTTGATATCAGCCTGTATTTATTCTCACACCCCAGTTGTCCCCCGGCAGCCCCGGCCGTCAGCTCTTTGAGTGTGATTTCGTTTCTGTGCGGGACTGAATGCATAGTTCGGTGATTAGGCGCATGGATGAATCTTGACGTTAACATTATATTAAATCAACATATCATTTGAATTATCTCAAATTAACTTCATGAAGCCGAAATAATCTTATACTTTGGAACAAAAGGAGTATATGAGATGTCCCTAGAAAGGTTGCAACTCACCATATGTTCAAAGTAATGTGTTAGGAGGATGTGTTATGCCTAAAATCTTTATGTACCAACTCATCCGAGTTTTCGTTTTTTATAAATCGCTGGCTCATATGTGACTCCGAATTAATTGGTCTGCGAATCGAGATTCATAGAGTTCGGGGGCTTGCTTAAGTGAGGGGAAGGTGTTAGGCACCCCTCGACTTCCGTGAAACACGGTTACCGCAATCTTGATGCTGTCCTATCCTTTAATTCATGAAATATGTATACATGCAGGTGTGTGTGTGTGTGTGCTTATGTGAATGTTATGGTGAGTTTGTATGAAAGAATCATTTGGATTTTTAGGAAAAGCCGTGCTTCAATTTGAGAATGCTTCGGAATGTCTTTTCGGCATACACGAGAAAGCTTTATGAGAAAAGGTTTGATTTTTTATTATCAAAAACTATGAGGTTTTTATTAGGTGCCGTTTTTGGCAAAACAAGAGTTTTAAACCTTTAACCAAAATAGGAATCGAGATTTGTACGTTGCTTTCATAAATGATAGGCAATTTCTAGGATCTCTTTCGCCCTATGCATCAAGGTTTAATAAGATATTTAATTTCTTTTATAAAACCCATTTTTCGTGACATTTGAAAACAACTTCTTTTTAGCTTTCTCGTAGAATAGGAATCGACTTTCGTTAGCATTTCCAAATTTTTAGCCTTGTGATGCTAATGTCCTACTTTGATTGGTTTTAGAAAAATCTTTATCGTTTAATCTTTTGGAATCATTTTGGTGTCACGAAATCTAATCAAGCGTAAACACACGTCGGGGGTATTCACGGGCATGTCAGCCATCAAAATATCCCCAAACGCCAACAATCACATATTTCACTACTACGGGGCCTTAAACCCGATTCTCGCTTTGGCGTCGTTTTAAGGCCCGACGGTTACATGTTACAAAAATGAGCACCTTGAATCTATTACATACATCAAAACGTCCATCATCGGATTTGAACCACGGGGTCGCGCTCCTAGGCTCACACGAGATTATGACATGCCCACAAAATGAATACTACATAATTAACCAACTCGGATTTATCTAATACACCATGATATCCGAAAATGACAATCCAAATAAATTACACCCAATGAATCACCATAAACAAGCTAGAAATTTCATCAATTGGATATCCTCGGGTTATTAGGAAGAATTTTGTTCCGATGGAACCCTCACCAATAATCCCTAACCCATGATTGTTCAACAAGATACATGAAAGTTACATCTAATTTACCCAATCAATATGACATGAATTGCTAGAACAAATAGAAATTTTCACCTTGCAATTGATCTCAAATGGATATGAACTTGTGTATTTGAATAGGATAAGGAGTGTATTTGATACAATCAAAATCAAAAGAATTGAATTCTCTCTTTTTTTCTCTCTTTTCTTCCTATTTGATTACAAAATTTCTCTCTTTTTCCTCTCAATTTCCGTGCTCTTTTGCTGCTGGAATTTCCTTCTTCTTCCCAATTCTTTTCAAATTGCTGAACTTTTTTGTATGCTGCACGAAACTGGGCTGAAATAGGCTGGCCAGAGCCAGCCGCAGATTGATCTGCGGATGGCCGCAGATCCATCTGCGGCTGGCTGGCCCACTTCCCATCGCACTCAGCTGATAGTGCTGATTTCCTGGTTTCCGTGCTGGCGCACCCACTTGGCCGCAGATCAATCCGCGGCTAGCTGGCTTGACTATCTCAATTTTCGTGCTATGCCTCGATTCTCGTGTCGTGACGCTGGTTTTTGCTGACAGGCTCGTATTTTACAGTCCGAGAATCATTGGGAGGCGTGCCACACCCTCCGGGAATGCCAAATTCGGATGGCCTTGCTGTCATGTCGATTTCGGTTGCACATTGTCATGGTGGCGTCGAGCGTCTATACTTTTCCTGTTTTTTGCTCTCGCAGGCCGGTCCATTTGACGAATTTGCCCTCCTGTCAAGGTTAGTATACGAAGTGCAAAATTTGGGTGTCTACAGCTGCCCCTCTTTATCATGTTTATGAAATGTTAAATGAAAAGAACAGGATAAAGAAACAGACACCCGATGTCTGAATGACAGTGCACAGATATGATAATACACACACGATGCAACACATGTAGTTGATGGTACAACACAAGATGTAGCGCATGAAAACATTCGAAAGAGTGTCAATGCATCAACCCTCTGACCGTATTTGTTGGTCGTTAGGTTCACTCTTCCAATCTATCATCTCGTTCGGGGCCGGGTATCGTCGCCGGTCACCCATTTTGTAACCCCCGGTTATCGTCGCCGGTTGGTTATCTTGTCGGAGCCGGTTTTCGTCGCCGGACATCCATCTCGTGATCGCCGGTTATCGTCGCCGGTCGATCGTCTTGTCGGGGCCGGGTATCGTCGCCGGTCACCCATCTCGTAACCCCCGGTTATCGTCGCCGGTTGGTTATCTTGTCGGAGCCGGTTTTCGTCGCCGGACATCCATCTCGTGATCGCCGGTTATCGTCGCCGGTCGATCGTCTCATCGGGGCCGGGTATCGTCGCCGGTCACCCATCTCGTAACCCCCGGTTATCGTCGCCGGTTGGTTATCTTGTCGCAGCCGGTTTTCGTCGCCGGACATCCATCTCGTGATCACTGGTTATCGTCGCCGGTCGATCGTCTTGTCGGGGCCGGGTATCGTCGCCGGTCACCCATATCGTAACCCCCGGTTATCGTCGCCGGTTAGTTATCTTGTCGGAGCCGGTTTTCGTCGCCGGACATCCATCTCGTGATCGCCGGTTATCGTCGCCGGTCGATCGTCTTTTCGGGGCCGGGTATCGTCGCCGGTCACCCATATCGTAACCCCCGGTTATCGTCGCCGGTTGGTTATCTTGTCGGAGCCGGTTTTCGTCGTCGGACATCCATCTCGTGATCGCCGGTTATCGTCGCCAGTCGATCGTCTCGTCGGGGCCGGGTATCGTCGTCGGTCACCCATCTCGTAATCTTTTTTCACTCAACACGTCAATTGGCTGCAAGGGAGCAAGGTGGGACCCATCAGGGCCAGCCGCGGATGGATCTGCGGCCAAGATCGGGATGTATAAGCGGCTCGCCGCTTCCAGATCTGTCACTTTCAACTTCCAACTCACACATATTTCTCGCGATTTTTGCTTGTTCGCAAGGGCTTTTTGTCGATTTTTCAACTTTCCTGCAAAAACTGTTCCGGTAGGATTGATCTACACGCTACAGGTAACACTTTGACCGGTCACTTTTCAATTTCTTCAATGTTTTGCTATACATTTGACTATTTGCATGTTTAGAGATAAAATGTATGCTTCACAATGCTATGTAATGTACTATCATATATACATGCTATGTATTAACTTTGTGGGTCCTATTTTATGTTCATGAGGCGGTCCCACGTATACGTTTGCTCCTTTTTGAAAGAAAATCATGCATTTATGGCATTTTACATGCTTTATTTACACATATCAATGCAAATATGATCTGTTGTGGCCTGAGTTTCTTTGACAAACATGCTTGGATATTCATGGGATGTCCATTTTACAAACGGAACTCTGCCGATTTTTTTTTTTTTTTTTTTTTTTTTTACCATAACCATGCATCATGTTGCATTAATTATATGACGAGGCTAGAAATTTAGAATATTCATTACATAATTTTAAAAGGGAACTTACCTTCTTTCTCGCCCATTCTATTCCAGCTATGGATCGTGATGCGCCCAGTAGCTCTTCCGCGTCTCGGACTTCGGGTGTTCGACGTCGTAGGGCTGCACCTGCCCCTATTCCTCCTCGTACCCGTCAGGCTCGTCGTTTGGCGGAGTTTGTCATCCGTCCTGATCACCCGGACGTTGAGGAGGTTGTTCCTCCGAAGGTTGCGGTGGAGGAGCCGTCTTCCAGCACATCAGCTCCCCCCTCTCATCGCGCCTTATCTGGCGCTTCTGTCCAGATACCCGATCTATTGGGTCGGGATCTCAGTCGTCACCCCTCGGCATCTCTTGTCGCTAATGAGGTATACTCGATTCGGCTTTTCATTTGTCCTCGATTTCTCAATTTTCGTTCTATCTGGACTGACCCATTTGTGATTTTCACAGGTGCCTGAGTTTACCCAGCCGAGGGGTAACTGGTTCAACATTTACTCCCTTTACGCCGCCTTGCACGATGATTACCGCGCGGTGGTGGACTCCTGGGGTTTTCGCCACTTCTTCACCATCATTCCCCGCCAGTGCCCCTGGGGCTATATGCGGGCTTTGTCCGAGAGATGGTTTCATCAGACCCAGTCCCTTCATCTTTTGGACTGTGAGGTTGTGCTGACCCCTTGGGATTGGCGGTATATCACGGGGATCGAGTTCACCGGGTCCCGTGTCCCTCTGGACCTCGATATTACTCCAGCAGAGGTCCGCACTCTTTTGGGCTTTGCTGCCAATGACCGGGTCTTCAAGGCCCGCAGTATCCGGTCCGGAGCGTTAGCTGTCGATGCTGTCGGAGGTTTATACGCACAGCCTATCCCAGCGGATCAGGGCACTCGTGACATTCTACTACGACGCTTGTTCCTGACTATCATGAGGGGTTGTTTCCTAGGGAACAACTCATCTACCATCCATTTCAGCGTCGTAGGGGCTGTTCGAGATGTAGACCGGATTGGTGACTACGACTGGGGGTCGTTCACTTTCGCTTATTTCCTCCACGGTCTGCGTCTACGCTCAGAGGGACAGACCGATGCCTGGCTCGGTTTCTACCACTTTCTGCTGGTGAGTTCTTCTCCTCCTCCTTTCTCTTACTGTATTTCTTTTCATTTCATCTCTTTTCTGTATTTGACAGTGACTCATTCCTTGTCTTGTTTCTATTCACAGTTCTGGGCTTACGAGCGTCTTCCATGTCTGAGGCCTATCACTACTCTGGGCCCGGACACTTATCCCCGGGGTCGACGGTGGCATCACAGCACTTTGGAGGAGGTCCCCGTGTCGGGCAGCTTTGCACATTGTCGTATTCAGCTGGAGTTGATCACGGCTGCCGACGTCGTCTGGATTCCCTACCTCTCCGAGCATCTGACTGTGGGGTTTGCTGACGGGCATCCTTCCGGCCCGGAGTTCGAGCTTTCCACCCGTCGCCTCACTTTGCAGAGTGTTGGAGGCTGGGTGATGTATCTGGGAGAGCGCGCATTCAGATGCGTCACTGGAGAGATCCGCATCCCGCATTCCCTTTCTTTCACTACTTTCTGGCCGCTGGATTCTCAGCCCTCGGAGATCATGCTCGCCGGGGAGGACGGTCGGATGCTTTCCACAGGCCCCAGTACGAGCGAGGCCTTCAGGACTTGGTGGGTACCTCGTACCATCGGTCCCCAGACTCGAGCCACTTTCTTTCTTGGAGACATGGTTCCAGGCTCGGTGACGATGACCGATTGGGCTGCCTGCGTTCGGAGTCCCACCCACACTGAGCAGATAGACACTTTGACCCGCCAGGTGGAGCAGTTGTCGCTATTTCTTCGGGTGTTAGGCCGGACCCCGGAGGAGGCTTACGCCTACGATCCTGACGGTGCGGGTTATGATGCAGGCCCGAGCTCATCTGATGCCACCGCTCGGCCATACATCCCCGACATGAACTTTGGGCCCTCGACTTCGACGACCCGGGGGGATCAGTTCGAGGACCCCGATTTCATCGATGAGATTGACTTTATCTAGATCAGGATAGGATAGGGCTTTTGTACCTGTACCTGTTTAGATTTATTTTTCATTTCATGCACTATGTACTGAACTCATTTATTTATTTATGCACAGTTCTTTATCTTTTATCTCCATGAAATTCATTTTGCTTTATTATTGTCTATACGATGCATGCTTTTTATTCATGGATAAAAAATGACCCCTGTACAGTCTTTTTGATACTATTTTTCACAGATGACGTCCTCAGATGTCGTGGTATGCTTGGATTCCATGCCTCCTACAGGGTTGGTTGGCAGCCTCCTCCGTTGGTTAGACAGTTTATCGCCGGCCGATAGGGTCATCGCAGATGGTCTTTTGGGACACTCTCGGTCCTTATTAACCTTTCAGGTGCCAGCGGGCTTCGTGGATGGTATTTTGAGATATTGGGCCCCCCCTCGTCAAGTGTTCAGATTAGGGACAGTAGAGCTGACCCCCACCCTCGAGGAGTATGCTCGCTTCACAGGCTTGCCTTTGGATAGACCTTGTGCCAGGGTCATGGCTGGTTCCATGCGCCGTCAGTTCTTGACCTTTACCGGTTTGCGGAGGGCCGTCTTGTTACCGGTGATCACATCAGACCATATGGTTCCCCTTCAATTCTTGATCGACCGATTTGGTTCACCCGACAGCTTTCGTCTTTTCCTCGGTGATTTTTCTGTGTCTGAGGAGCGCTGGGGCGCTTCAAGAGTAGACGTTCTGATGGCCTGTATCCTCTCAGTTCTGTACTTGCCCGCGGGACCTGATCATTTGGACATGCGGGTGGTCGCGGCCGTCAGGGCCCTTCAGGAGGATCACACCATTCTTCCCATGATATTGGCGGATACTTACATGTCAGCCTCATACTGTCAGTCCTTCCGGGGCAGAATATTCCGAGGGAGCTTGACTTTGTTGTATGTGTGGTTCATGAGTCACCTTAGTCCCATCGGCCATTTCCGTCGCCAGGGGTTTTTGCTTCAGTCATGACATAACCAAGCAGTTTTCATTTCGTCCTGCGAGCTGTACTGACGCGGCCTCCTGGACAGCATTTCTGTCGGTTATCGAGGATCCTTTTCATCTCCTGATCTATTCGGGTTATTGCTCCTTTAGGAGCTTCTTGACTCATGTGCCCGACCTGGATTTCATTCCCATTGCTGGTTTGAGGGGCGTGACGACTTATCATCCCCTGGCGGTCATGGGGCAGTTTGATCAGACACAGGATTTCCACCCCTTCACGGGTGCGGCCGACTACCGATTCCCTACATCATCCCAGACAGAGAGAGATCTACTGCGGGTATATGCTCTTTGGCCTCGTAGGATCTCCGCCGAACATAGTGAGGGTTGCCACCTCCAGACATTTGCTTATGTGCAGTGGCTACGCGGAGATTTGGATCCGGCTGGTTTGAGTTAGTCTGGGGGCCCCGATGACTTGGGGATGATTTCTCCAAATGATACTACATACCACTCCATCTCTGTCGGTTCTGCTCCAAGTCGGGTTATTGAAGATACCCGACTCCGCCTGGCCTTGATTACTGCCGAGGCTGAGAGGGATGCCGCCTTTGTCGAGAGAGATGATGCTATTCGGGCTAGAGACGCTGCCATTGCTGATAGAGAGACCATTGTAGTCCAGACCAGGGCAGTTGTAGATGCTCATTTTGGGACCGTCAGTCGAGCCACCGCTTTACTGGATCGCATTGATATGATGGGGCAGCAGATTGCAGGAGATGCTGATGCTTCAGATTTATCCACCACCTTGACCATCCTGCATCAGCTAGTTTCAGATTTGTAGGTTATTTTATTTCCTGCATAGACTATGTTAGTTCCATCAGTTATCGAAAAGAAATCTTGTAATAAAATGACTTATATATATAGACATGCATTTAAATTTAGTCATTTTCCCTTTTGTCGTCTCATTGCCTTTCATTGGATCCCCATTTAATCCAGCTGATCCTGATTTTGACATTTCGCTTTCCTTCTCTTCTCAAGTCTTGATGGAGATTTGACAGATACCGTCGCACACCCTTTGATTTCATCGGATTGAATCTCAGATTTTTGGATAACTATTTGGTTGGATCAGGGCTATGTCCTTGGGATGAAGCTGGTTGGGCAGCTGGGTTCGGGAAGGTTTTGAGGGTGTAAGAGGGTTTTATCTGGTTATCGAAAATTGGTTTTGGTTAGGGAAAGGATTATTTTTTAAGGGATCGGACCGTGCCATGATGGCTGCCTACGTACCCCCACAAGTTGGGAGATCAGGTCCTACGTAGTTCGCTATCAAGGAAAAAGGACCTGATGATTCAAGCATAGAACCGCTTCACCGAGTCAGAATTGAGGGGTTGTGGAAATACCTCACCATCCATTTCTTGCAATATGAGGGCTCCTCCGGATAGCACCTTCTTAATCACAAACGGCCCCTCCCAGTTTGGGGCGAACTTCCCCTTGGCTTCGTCTTGACAAGGCATGACTCTCTTCAACACCAAATCATTTTCTTTGAACTTCCGAGGTCTCATCCTTTTGTCATACGATCGAGAGATCCTTTGTTGATATAATTGACCGTGCCAAACGGCAGCCACCCTTCTTTCATCGATTAGGGCCAATTGGTCGTATCGATTTTGCATCCAATCCTCCTCACTTATCTGAGCATCGATCATTACTCTGAGGGATGCCATCTCAACCTCAACTGGTAGAACAGCCTCCATTCCATATACCAAAGCGTAAGGGGTTGCCCCTGTAGACGTACGCGTTGACGTCCGGTATGCCAGCAGGGTGAGGGGTAACAAATCCGGCCATCCCCGATGATTAGCAGACATTTTGGCCACGATTTTCTTGATGTTTTTGTTTGCAGCCTCCACTGCCCCCTTCATCTTAGGACGGTAAATGACGGAATTGAGGTGCTTGATCTTGAACTGGTCACACAGTCCCCTCATGAGGGCGTTGTTTAAATTCTTGGCATTGTCAGAGACCAAAACCTCAGGCTGCCCGTATAGACAAATGACATTATTCCTGATGAACCCGACGATGACCTCCTGAGTTACTTTGGGGAAAGAAGCTGCTTCTACCCACTTGGTGAAGTAGTCGATCATGACGAAAATGAATCGGTGCCCGTTGCTTGCCTTGGGCTCTATTGGTCCGATTACATCCATTCCCCACATTGAAAATGGCCACGGGGAGGTCATACAGTGCAGTTCATTGGGAGGCGTATGGATCACATTACCGTGCGCCTGACATTGATAACACCGTTTGACATGATCATCGCAATCGGCTTTCAGCGTTAACCAATAATGTCCTGTCCTCAAGATCTTTTTGGCCAACATCGGTCCACTCATGTGTGGCCCACACACCCCGCCATGGATTTCATTCATAATCCTTTGGGATTGCGTTTCATCCACGCACTGCAACAGTCCCAACGCAGCATCCCTTTTGTAGAGAGAATCCCCACTCAGGTAGAACTTCATCGCCATTTTTTGAATTCTGATCCTCTCCGCTCGGTTTGCCTGGTCGGGAATGGATCTATCCCTTAGATATTCCCTTATGTTGTGATACCAGGGCTGCTTTGGCAACACCACCTCGTCCGATAACACTGCCACATGTTCCTCATATGCCGGAGCATTCCGTACTGCTATCTCAATCTGTGGATTATCCCTGTTTTTGATTACGTGGATTAAGGAGGCCAGAGTCGCCAATGCATCGGCAAAGTCATTTCGTCCCCGAGGAATATGGCGGAAGGCGATATCCTCGAATTCTTGCATCAGCTGGATGACACAACGATGGTATGGAAGTAACCGAAGCTCCTTAGTGTTGTATATCCCAATTGCCTGTCTGATTACCAATTCTGAATCCCCGAACACCGCTAGTCTCTTCACTCCCATGTCACGGGCCAAGCGGAGTCCCAAGATACACCCCTCGTATTCAGCGGTGTTGTTCGAATTGCTGAAACGAAGTTTAGTGGCCACGGGGCATTGTTCTCCGGTGATAGAGACTAGGACCGCTCCGGCTCCCGCCCCCTCGGCATTCATGGCACCATCAAAATACAGCTTCCAGAACTGTCCCTCGTCATCACATTTGGTGTGTGATACCCAAAATATATCCTCGCCCGGCAAAGGGGTTTCTAGCGGCTCCATCCCTCCTGATGGGGTTTCCGCCAATTGATCTGCAATTCCCTGCCCTTTCATGGCCTTCTGGGTCACGTACACCATGTCAAACTGTTGTAAGATTAACTGCCATCTTGATAATCGACAATTCAGCATGGGCCTTTCAAAAATATATTTCAGGGGGTCCATTCTTGATATCAAGTACGTTGTATGCCCATGGAGGTAGTGCTGTAATCTCCCTGCAGCCCAGGCCAGAGCACAACAGGTCTTCTCGATGGGAGTGTAATTCTGCTCACATTGGCTAAATCTTTTGCTGAGGTAATAGATGGCCTGCTCTTTACCCGCCTCATTTTTCTGTCCCAACATACATCCCATCGCGATGGCATTTACCGATATATACATAAACAGAGGGATCCCATCCCTCGGGGGTACCAGCACTGGTGCTTCAGTCAATTGCTTTTTAATGGTCTGAAACGCCTTCTGACATTGCTCATTCCATTCTTGGGACACCCCTTTTCTTAACACTTTAAAAATCAGCTCACATGTAGTCGTCAAGTGGGATATAAAACGGCTGATAAAGTTTATCCTCCCGAGGAATCCTCTTATCTCCTTTTCTGTGTGAGGTGCCGGCATATCCACAATGGCCTTAATCTTTGCTGGGTCCAGTTCAATGCCCCGATCACTCACCAGGAATCCCAAGAGCTTACCCGACTGCACTCCGAACGCACACTTGGCTGGATTGAGTTTCAAATTATACTTTCTGAGCCGATCGAATAGCTTTTTGAGATGGGTTATATGATCGTATTCTACCTTCGATTTCACAATAATGTCATCCACGTAGACTTCTATCTCCTGGTGCATCATATCGTGGAACAAGGCCATCATGGCTCTCTGATAAGTAGCCCCCGCGTTTGTGAGGCCAAAAGCCAATCGCCTATAGCAGAAAGTGCCCCAAGGGGTGATGAATGCGGTCTTTTCCCGATCTTCCTCTGCCACCATTATCTGATCATACCCCGCGAAGCAATCCACAAAAGAGTACATTTCGTACTGGGCTGTGTTATCCACCAGGATGTGTATGAAAGGCACCGGGAAGTTATCCTTGAGACTGGCCTTGTTTAGATCTCTGTAGTCTACACATACCCTTACTTTTCCTCCAGGTTTTGCCACTGGGACTACATTGGACAGCCATTCCGGGTAAGTGGACACCATAATGATTCCCGCCCTGAACTGTTTGATGATTTCTTCTTTTACTTTTAAGCTCCACTCCGGTTTCAACTTTCTTAATTTTTGTTTGACAGGCCGGAAACCCTCCTTGATGGGTAATCGGTGTACCACGATGTCGGTGGATAATCCGATCATATCCTCATGAGACCAGGCAAAGACATCCTCATATTGCTTTAGTAGCTCAGTCATTTCAGCTTTTTGGTTGGGGGTAAGGTCCGTCCCTATCTTGAGTTCTTTTGGCTTATCAGGGGTTCCAATATCAATGGTGACGGTTTGGTCCAAATTGGGTTTGGGTTTATCCTCGACCCATCCTTTGATCTCATCAGGCGCGTCGTCGTAATCTGTCTCGTCTTGTTCAATGCCCATTAAATCGAAATCCAGCTCAATGTCAAAATCATAATCATCATTCAAATTTGAGAGACCATTTGTTAGGCAAGGATTACTCAAATTGGTACACCTGACATGAAACAAAATACTTGTCATATATAAATCATTTTTCACGACGATCGCTTTTTCAAAATAACACGAAGAAACGACATAATTATGCAGAAATAAAACAACAACAAAAATAAAACTTCTTCATTCCCCCATCCTCTGGGGTCCACCACCTTGACGTCGGTTTTTACCCTTTTTTGGATATTACTGGCTTCATGGTCCAGTTGTCGACAGTCAGGTCAGATGAAATGCGCTGGATGAAAGGGGGCTTTACATCGGACACTTCCCCGATAATTACGGCTACGTCGCCTGAGTCCTCCCTCCTATTCTCTTCAGGAATGATCAGCCTTGCCCAATCGATGACAGGCACAACTTGTTGGGCTTCGGGTGGTGCGATAATATTCGTCCCCTCCCTACTGCTTGTTGATTGTTCGGGGATGTAGCATTTGGTTTCAAACTCCTTTGCGACCTCCTGCAGGAAACTTTCCCTCCGGGCCGACTCAATACGTGCGGGGGTTAACTCTTCATTCCCTGCCCCAATCACAGGCTCGCTGATCCCCTGCTCATTGTCGACTTTGGTCACTGGGCTGCCAGCTAGTCGAATCGGAGCCGCACCCCGACGGTGTCTCCGTGCTGCGCCCTCATGGTATCCCAACCCTGCCTTGCCTATCTGCTGTGGTAGATGAATGGGCTCGGTGATTCCCTGACTGTTCCTTCCTAACCCCTGCCCAGGCTGGAAGTTCATTTTTATCATTTCCTTTGCCACAAAGGTAAGTTCGGGAGAGACCCTAGGTTTCACAGTTGGAGATCCCAGGCATCTATAGTGGGGGGTGCTAATCTCTAGTGCTTGAAAGCTGGCAGGTGCTGCCGACTCATCCACATTGATCACTGGCAGGTCACTTCTAGGAGGAGAAAGGTCATCACATTCGGCCGAGATTGTGACCAGATTCCCATCGATGATTAGCTTGATTTGTTGGTGGAGCGTGGAGGGAACTGCCCCGGCCATGTGTATCCATGGCCTCCCTAACAGCAGGTTGTACCTGGCCGCGATGTCAAGAACTTGGAAAGAGATGTCGAAAGTACATGGCCCTATCTCCACCGACAATTCTACTTCTCCAATGGTATCCCTCCGGGATCCGTCAAAAGCCCGGACCACCACATGACTGGCCCGTAGGCGCTTGGAACTGATGTTCATTTTCTTTAGCGTACTGAGAGGGCATATATTCAATGCCGATCCCCCGTCGATCAGCACCCCATTCATGACATATCCTGAGGAGATTACCGCAATATGGAGTGGTTTCCGGTGTCCCCTTCCCTCTTTGGGAATGTCCTCATCCGCAAAGGATATTGCATCGCTTTCCATTAGGTGGCCCACTAGCTGGCCAAAACCCTCCTCACTAATTTCTTTGGGCACGTATGCCTCCTCCAGAACCTTCGTCAGGGTTTTGCAATGCTCACTGGATGACAACACCAAGTCCATGACTGATGTTAGGTTCGACTCCTCACTTAAAATCTGGATCCCTCTTGTTTCTGGGTGATCCATCCGTTTCAAAAATTCTATGGCCCTTTCCTCGGACACCTCCTCATTTTTTCTCTTTTGGCTCTCAAGGACTCGCCCGGGAAGATATAAGGGGTTCCCCTTTGTTGTCACGGAAGCACAACTGGCCGCTTCCTCTGGTATTCCCCCATAATTCCAGGGTACAGTCTTTAGACTACTGATAGGGAGTTGCGGCCTTGCCGCAAGGATGATGGGCCTCGGAGCCGTCAACTTGACCGGTCCCTCCGTGCTATTCGTACTTACCCCTATCAACCTGATGGGCGTTCCCCGTGCATTCCCATGATCATGTATCACGTTGATCATTTCCTCAATTTTCTGCACATAGTTCAACCTTGGGGGCCCCCCAGCCTCGCTTGCCTCTGTCACATTGACTCCCCCTCCATCATGTCTTGGCAGGGGATTTGCCTTAACATTCGGGGAGTCTGGTTGTTCCACCATAATTTCCCCATTGTCGATCATGTTCTGAATTATATGTTTCAATGTCTAACAATCTTGCGTATCATGACCCGGGGAACCCGAGTGGTAGGCGCACCGTTTGCTTGGGTCAAATCTCCTTCCCTTCGGGTCACTTGGGGGAGCCAAATTGATTATCCTCTTTTGGGCCATCAATACCGCCAAAATCCGCTCGAGAGGCTCCCCGAGTGGGGTGAATACTCGATTTTGCGAGGCCTCAAATCTCCTTCGCCCCTCTGCCCTCTGATCGGTGAAGTTTGGCTGTCGGGATGGCCCTACCCTTTGCACCTGTACCGGGAGATGGCTTTCTGTTTTTCTGGATGACCCCTGTAGGATGAGGGATACATCCTCCTCCTTCTTCTTTTGGACCCTCCGGGAACTGCTGCCATAGTTTCCATTCTGTATTTACTCGGCAGCAGTTTCTAAAGCAGTAAGATCCCGGATTTTACCCGATTTCAACCCCATGTCTACCATCTCTCCATGTTTAATCATTTCAGCGAAGGGTCTTCCAATCCCCAAGATGACTCGTTCGTAATACGGTGCCTCCTGAATGTCTACAAAGGTCATCACCATCTCTGATTCGCTCATCGGGGGGTACACCTGTGCAGCCATGCCCCTCCATCGTTGCGCATATTCCCGAAAGGATTCCCTAGGTTGTTTCTTAACCTTTGTCATTTGATACCTGTCGGGGGCCATCTGGGCCTGAAAGCTGTATTGGGTTAAGAAGGTATGGGCCAATTCCTCCCAGTTGTGGATTCGGGCATTGTCAAGGCGGGCATACCAAATTCTTGCCTCCCCCGTTAAGCTTTTCTGGAACAGCTGCATTCTCAACCCTTCGTCCTCGGCATAAGACCCGAGTTCTCCAATGTATATTTTCAAATGGGTGTAGGGATCCCCCTTCCCGTTGTATTTTTCAAACTCAGGGATTTTGAATTTCTCCGGGTATCTGGCTCCGGGGAAGACACATAAATCTCAATAGTTAACCCTGCCGAGGGACCCTATGCCCTTCATAGATTGGATGGTTTCTTCCATTTGTCTCATTTTCTTCCGCAAGTCATCTGTATCTCCCTCCTCCGGGATAGTAATCACTGTTTTGTTTGGTACGGGAATGGCCTTTGGGATGACTGGCTCGCCCTTAGGTGGATCCTCCTTAGGTAGTTCCTGCCTGGGTATCAACTGCTCTCTTAGCATTATGGCCATTTCTAACATCTGCTTCTTAAAGTCATCAAATTCCTCCCTAGATATGGCACCGGAATTGGTAGATGGAATATCAGCCATTTCAGATATGGAGTTTTGGGCCTTTTTAGACTGCGAACGGGTTTGAGGAGCAATCCTGCGAAACAACGGTTCGAAGTTTAGTCCCGGGAAATGAAAGGATATGGATGCATGCTAAAGCTGTAACTTTTGCGTCTTGGGTTTTTTTAATCTTTTTCTGCAAAATATCATGTTAGTAATCCCTTATTGCAATACTAAATGCCATTATGACTTATTATGCCTCCCCAGCTGTTCCCTGCAAAACGCAGCGGTTAGTAATTCTTTGACAGAAAGGGAGGTATAGATGAATGAGACCATGACATTTATCTGCAGGGATGTAAAAGGGCATGAAGAGACTTTTCCTGCGTTGGGTTAATCTGAGGCTGACCTATCCTAGGGTTACTCTCACGGGCTTTTCGGCATGAAGGTCCCCAAATCTTCGCAATCTACTCGTCTGAGCCCTTTCGATTGGAGCGGATTTGGGTGGTGCGTTTCCTGAGCCATCTCCGGGGAGCAGCCCCTTCGAGTCCAGTAATAAGCAACCGACAGGTTCGCCTCAGGAGGAGGTACTCTCTCAACATACATTCACATTCATCGTCCTCACCGTATGCAAATGATTACTCAACAGTAAGGCAAATCCATTCAAATCATTCATTTATTCGAAGAAATACACATTCACACAACAAAAGAAAAAAATCAAAATATCGCATACACCCACATTTTATGAATTTAAAAGGATAGGATAACATCAAGATCTGAACGCGGCTTAAGCCCTCTAATCTCCCCAGCAGAGTCGCCAGCTGTCGACGCCGGTTTTATCCGCTTTGTCCTTTTTTGTCTTTTCCAATTTTTAGCCTTTTGGTTTAGATGATTTTTGGAAAAGGTCGGCATTGAGGTCGACGGGGTTTTGAAAGATTGTTTTTTATGATGAGCCAATTAACCAGAGTCGCCAGTTGGTATATTTGAAATGGATGTACCAACTCATCCGAGTTTTCGTTTTTTATAAATCGCTGGCTCATATGTGACTCCGAATTAATTGGTCTGCGAATCGAGATTCATAGAGTTCGGGGGCTTGCTTAAGTGAGGGGAAGGTGTTAGGCACCCCTCGACTTCCGTGAAACACGGTTACCGCAATCTTGATTCTGTCCTATCCTTTAATTCATGAAATATGTATACATGCAGGGGTGTGTGTGTGTGCTTATGTGAATGTTATGGTGAGTTTGTATGAAAGAATCATTTGGATTTTTAGGAAAAGCCGTGCTTCAATTTGAGAATGCTTTGGAATGTCTTTTCGGCATACACGAGAAAGCTTTATGAGAAAAGGTTTGATTTTTTATTATCAAAAACTATGAGGTTTTTATTAGGTGCCGTTTTTGGCAAAACAAGAGTTTTAAACCTTTAACCAAAATAGGAATCGAGATTTGTACGTTGCTTTCATAAATGATAGGCAATTTCTAGGATCTCTTTCGCCCTATGCATCAAGGTTTAATAAGATATTTAATTTCTTTTATAAAACCCATTTTTCGTGACATTTGAAAACAACTTCTTTTTAGCTTTCTCATAGAATAGGAATCGACTTTCGTTAGCATTTCCAAATTTTTAGCCTTGTGATGCTAATGTCCTACTTTGATTGGTTTTAGAAAAATCTTTATCGTTTAATCTTTTGGAATCATTTTGGTGTCACGAAATCTAATCAAGCGTAAACACACGTCGGGGGTATTCACGGGCATGTCAGCCATCAAAATATCCCCAAACGCCAACAATCACATATTTCACTACTACGGGGCCTTAAACCCGATTCTCGCTTTGGCGTCGTTTTAAGGCCCGACGGTTACATGTTACAAAAAATGAGCACCTTGAATCTATTACATACATCAAAACGTCCATCATCGGATTTGAACCACGGGGTCGCGCTCCTAGGCTCACACGAGATTATGACATGCCCACAAAATGAATACTACATAATTAACCAACTCGGATTTATCTAATACGCCATGATATCCGAAAATGACAATCCAAATAAATTACACCCAATGAATCACCATAAACAAGCTAGAAATTTCATCAATTGGATATCCTCGGGTTATTAGGAAGAATTTTGTTCCGATGGAACCCTCACCAATAATCCCTAACCCATGATTGTTCAACAAGATACATGAAAGTTACATCTAATTTACCCAATCAATATGACATGAATTGCTAGAACAAATAGAAATTTTCACCTTGCAATTGATCTCAAATGGATATGAACTTGTGTATTTGAATAGGATAAGGAGTGTATTTGATACAATCAAAATCAAAAGAATTGAATTCTCTCTTTTTTTCTCTCTTTTCTTCCTATTTGATTGCAAAATTTCTCTCTTTTTTCCTCTCAATTTCCGTGCTCTTTTGCTACTGGAATTTCCTTCTTCTTCCCAATTCTTTTCAAATTGCTGAACTTTTTTGTATGCTGCACGAAACTGGGCTGAAATAGGCTGGCCGCAGATCCATCTGCGGCTGGCTGGCCCACTTCCCATCGCACTCAGCTGATAGTGCTGATTTCCTGGTTTCCGTGCTGGCGCACCCACTTGGCCGCAGATCAATCCGCGGCTGGCTGGCTTGACTTTCTCAATTTTCGTGCTATGCCTCGATTCTCGTGCCGTGACGCTGGTTTTTGCTGACAGGCTCGTATTTTACAGTACGGGAATCATTGGGAGGCGTGCCACACCCTCCGGGAATGCCAAATTCGGATGGCCTTGCTGTCATGTCGATTTCGGTTGCACATTGTCATGGTGGCGTCGAGCGTCTATACTTTTCCTGTTTTTTGCTCTCGCAGGCCGGTCCATTTGACGAATTTGCCCTCCTGTCAAGGTTAGTATACGAAGTGCAAAATTTGGGTGTCTACAAAGGTAACAACCCCTTTATTGATTTGCTCCTTACATAACTATGTCTTAAACTTATATGTCTAGACTTCCCGTTATAAACCTTATTATAAGACTGTGATAATGTTGCCTCATTATCACAATATATTGATATAACTGTCATTGGTTTGGGCTAAAGTGGTATCTCAAATAATAAATCCTTAAGTCATTCGACTTCTTTTACAACAACTGATAATGCAACTAATAGGTCTCCAACTTTTAGAAAATATTTTAATGATAACAGTAATTAGTAAATATGTTAATTAAAAAGGTAAAATCTTCTCGATAGGATTTATATATAATTGTTTTTAATTATCCTATTTATTTTGACTAAAAATATTTTCTCATCCTAGTTGAATTAATATTTTTCTTGACCTTAATAATTTAATATCAAGTTTTAGAAAGATTAATTCACATAGTAAAATTTCCTAAGGCAATGAGAATTCCTATTATTCCAAAAATGATTTTTCTTCACTAAAGGTTTTCAAAATAATATATGATATATATGTTATTTTTGTATAAAAACCAAAAATAAATAAAAGGCCTTTGTCTTCTTTGTTTATCCGAAAAAGACGAGTTTGGAATTGGAAGCTTAGGGAACGTAATTGATATATATATATGTAGACACCCAATTTTTGCATTCCCTGTACTAACCATGACAGGAGGGCAAAATCGTCAATTGAACCGGCTTGCGGGAGCAAGGGGGTGGGCCCAAGTGCGAGCGCCCGACACCACCGCAATGATTGGCGATCAAAGCTGACGTGACAATAAGGCCATCCGAAACAGACATCCCCGAATGAGGTGGCACGTCTCCCGGAAATTCCCGGACTGCCGAATAAGGGCCTGTCAGCGAAAACCGACGTTACGGCACGAAAATCGAGGCGTGGCACGGAAAACGAGAAAGTCAAACCGTCCAGCCGCGGATTGATCTGCAGCCAAATAGTGCGCCTTTTGAAAACACGGAACTCGAAATCAGGATGAGTGGAAGGCAGGCGGCCAGCCAACCTATTTCAACCCAATTTCGTGCAGCATACAGGGAGTTCAGCAATTGGAAAGAATTGGGAAGAAAAAGGAGAATCCAACAGCAAAAGAGCACGGAAATTGAGAGGAAAAAGAGAGAAATTTTGCAATCAAATAGGAAGAAAAGAGAGAAAAAAGGAGAGAATTTAATTCTTTTGATTTTGATTGTATCAAATACACTCCTTATCCTATTCAAATACACAAGTTCATATCCATTTGAGATCAATTGCAAGGTGAAAATTTCTATTTGTTCTAGCAATTCATATTATATTGATTGGGTAAATTAGATGTAATTTTCATGTATTTTGATTGAACAATCACGGATTAGGGATTATTAGTGAGGGTTCCATCGGAACAAAAGTCTTCCTAATAACCCGAGGATATCCAAATGATGAAATTTCTAGCTTGTTTATGGTGATTCATTGGGTGTAATTTATTTAGATTGCCATTTTCGGATATCATGGGATATTAGATAAATCCGGGTTGGTTAGTTATGTAGTATTCCTTTTGCGGGTATGTAGCAATATCGGGTGTGAGCTTAGAAACGCGACCCCGTGGTCCAAATCCGATGATGGACGTTTTGATGTATGTAATAGATTCAAGGTGCTCGTTCTTGTAACATGTAACCGTCAGGCCTTAAAACGACGCCAAGGCGAGAATCGGGTTTAAGGCCCCGTATTAGTGGAATATGTGATTGTTGGCGTTCGGGAATATTTTGATGGCTTACATGCCCATGAATAGCCCCGACACGTGTTTATGCTTGATTAGATTTTGTGTCACAAAAATGATTTCAAGAATTAAACGATGAAGGTTTTTTTTTATTATTAAAATCAAACAAGCTAGGTTATTAGAATCACGAGGTTAGAAAATCGGAAGTGTTAATAAATGTCGATCCCTATTAAACGAGAAGACCAAAGAAAATCATTTTCAAACATCACCAAAAAATTGCTTTTATGAATGAACGAAATGTTTTATTAAACCTTGGTGCATAGGGTTAAAGATATACTAGAAATTGCCCATCATTTTATGAAAGCAATGTATAGATTTCGATTCCTATTTTGACAAAGGTTTAAGAGATTCTTGTTTTGCCAAAACAAACGCCTAATAAAATCTCATAGCTTTTGACAAACAAAATCCAACCTTTTGCACGAACAAAGGAGCTCTCTCGTATTAACGGAAACGACGTTCTAAAACATTCCCGAAATAAAACACGGTTTTTCATAAAAGCCAAACGTTTCACCTCACTACAACATTCATATAGGTACACACACGCACACACTCGCACGTATACACATTTGATGAATCCAAGGATAGGAAAGTATCAAGATTGCGGTAACCGTGTTTCACGGAAGTCGAGGGGTGCCTAACACCTTCCCCTCACTTAAGCAAGCCCCCGAACTCTATGAATCTTGATTCGCAGACCAATTAATTCGGAGTCACATATGAGCCAGCGATTTATAAAAAAATGAAAACTCGGATGAGTTGGTACATCCATTTCAAATATACCAACTGGCGACTCTGGTTAATTGGCTCATCATAAGAAAACAAATCTTTCGAAATCCCGTCGACATTAATGCCGACCTTTTCCAAAAATCATTTAATCAAGAGGCTAAAATTGGAAAAGACTAAAAAAGAATACACGAAGTGAAAACTGGCGTCGACAGCTGGCGACTCTGCTGGGGAACTTTAGAGGGCTTAAGCCGCTTTCAAATCTTGATGCTATCTTATCCTTTAAAATTCATGAATATGTGTATGTGTGCGATATTGTGATCTTTTGTACGTTTTGTTGTGTGAATGTGTGTTTTTGCCCAATAAATGAATGATTGAATGGAATTGCTTTACCTTTTCATTTGCATACGGTGAGGGCGATGAATGTGAATGTATGTTGAGAGAGTACCTCCTCCTGAGGCGAACCTGTCGGTTGCTTATTACTGGACTCGAAGGGGCTGCTCCCCGAAGATGGCTCAGGAAACGCACCACCCAAATCCGCTCCAATCGAAAGGGCTCAGACGAGTAGATTGCGAAGATTTGGGGACCTTCATGCCGAAAAGCCCGTGAGAGTAACCCTAGGATAGGTCAGCCTCAGATTAACCCTACGCAGGAAAAGTTTCTTCATGCCTTTTTACATTGCACGCCTAAATGTCATGATCTCATTCATATATGCCTCCCTTTTCGTCAAGAAGAAATTACTAACCTCTATCTTTTGCAGGGAACGGCTGGGGAGCTTAATAAAGCCATGTTTATCATTTGTCATTGCATTAGAGGACTACTAACTTTCTGTTTTACAGGAAAAGATTAAAAAACCCCAAAACACAGAAGTTACAGCTTTAGCATGCATCCGCATTTTTATTCCCCACAACTAAACTTCGAACCTTGGTTTCTGTAGGATTGCTCCTCAAACCCGTTCGCAGTCTAAAAGGGCCCAAAACTCTATATCTGAAATGGCTGATATTCCATCTACCAATTCCGGTTCCATATCCGGGGAGGAATTTGATGACTTTAAGAAGCAAATGTTAGAAATGGCCATAATGCTGAGAGAGCAGTTGATGCCCAGGCACGAACCACCTAAGGAGGACCCACCTCAACTTAAGGGCGAGCCAGTCGTCCCAAAGGCCATTCCCGTACCAAACAAAATAGTGATTACTATCCCGGAAGAGGGAGATACAGATGACCTGCGAAAGAAAATGAGACAAATGGAGGAAACCATCCAATCTATGAAGGGCATAGGGTCCCTCGGCAGGGTTAACTATTCAGATTTATGTGTCTTCCCCGGAGCCAGATACCCGGAGAAATTTAAAATCCCCGAGTTTAAAAAATACAATGGGAAGGGGGATCCCTACACACACTTGAAAATATACATTGGAGAACTCGGGTCTTATGCCGAGGACGAAGGGTTGAGAATGCAGCTGTTCCAGAAAAGCTTAACGGGGGAGGCAAGAATCTGGTATGCCCGCCTTGACAACGCCCGAATCCACAACTGGGAGGAATTAGCCCATACCTTCTTAACCCAATACAGCTTTCAGGCCCAGATGGCCCCTGACAGGTACCAAATGACAAAAGTTAAGAAGCAACCTAGGGAATCCTTCAGGGAATATGCGCAACGATGGAGGGGCATGGCCGCACAGGTGAACCCCCCGATGAGCGAATCGGAGATGGTGATGACCTTTGTAGACATTCAGGAGGCACCGTATTATGAACGAGTCATTTCGGGGATTGGAAGACCCTTTGCTGAAATGATTAAACATGGAGAGATGGTAGATATGGGGTTGAAATCGGGTAAAATCCGGGATTTTACTGCTTTAGAAACTGCTGCCGAGCAAATACAAAATGAAAACTATGGCAGCACTTCCCGGAGGGTCCAAAAGAAGAAGGAAGAGGATGTCTCCCTCATCCTACAGGGGTCATCCAGAAAAACAGAAAGCCATCTTCCGGTACAGGTGCAGAGGGTAGGGCCATCCCGACAGCCAAACTTCACAGATCAAAGGGCAGAGGGGCGAAGGAGATATGAGGCCTCGCAAAATCGAGTATTCACCCCGCTCGGGGAGCCGCTTGAACGGGTATTAGCGGTATTAATAGCCCAAAAGAAGATAGTTGGTTTGGCACCCCCGAGTGACCCAAAGGGTAGAAGGTTTGACCCGAGCAAGCGATGTGCATACCACTCCAGTTCCCCTGGCCATGATACACAAGACTGTTAGACGTTGAAACATCGAATCCAAAACCTGATTGACAGTGGAGAAATTGTGGTGGAACAACTAGACTCCCCGAATGTTAAGGCAAATCCCCTGCCAAGACATGATGGAGGGGGAGTCAATGCGACGGAGGCGAGTGAAGCTGGAGGGCCGCCAAGGTTGAACTATGTGCAGAAAATTGAGGAAATGATCAACGTGATACATGATCATGGGAGTGCACGGGGAACGCCCATCAGGCTGATAGGGGTAAGTACGAATAGCACGGAGGGACCTGTCAAGTTGACGGCTCCGAGGCCCATCATCCTTGCGGCAAGGCCGCAAATCCCTATCAGTAGTCTAAAGACTGTACCCTGGAATTATGGGGGAATGCCAGAGGAAGCGGCCAGTTGTGCTTCTGTGACGACAAAGGGGAACCCCTTATATCTTCCCGGGCGAGTCCTTGAGAGCCAAAAGAGGAAAAATGAAGAGATTTCCGAGGAAAGGGCCATAGAATTCTTGAAAATGATGGATCACCCGGAAACAAGGGGGATCCAGATTTTAAATGAGGAGTCAGCCCTAACATCAGTCATGGACTTGGTGTTGTCATCCAGTGAGCATTGCAAAACCCTGACAAAGGTTCTGGAGGAGGCATACGTGCCCAAGGAAATTAGTGAGGAGGGTTTCGGTCAGCTGGTGGGCCACCTATTGGAAAGCGATGCAATATCCTTTACGGATGAGGACATACCCAAGGAGGGAAGGGGACACCGAAAACCGCTACATATTGCGGTAATCTCCTCGGGTTATATCATGAATGGGGTGCTGATTGATGGAGGGTCGACACTGAATATCTGTCCCCTCAGTACATTGCAAAAGATGAACATCAATACCAAGCGCCTACGGGCCAGTCATGTGGTGGTGCGAGCTTTCGATGGTTCCCGGAGGGATACAATGGGAGAAATTGAGTTACCGGTGGAGATAGGACCTTGTACTTTTGACATCTCTTTCCAAGTCCTTGACATCGCGGCCAGTTATAACCTATTATTGGGGAGGCCGTGGATACACATGGCCGGGGCAGTTCCTTCCACGCTCCACCAACAAATCAAGTTAATCATCGATGGGAATCTGGTAACAATCTCGGCCGAATGTGATAACCCTTCTCCTCCCAGGAGTGGCCTACCAGTGATCAATGTGGATGAGACGGCGGCACCTGCCAGCTTTCAAGCACTGGAGATTAGCACTCCCCACTATAGATGCCTGGGAGCTCCAGCTGTGAAACCTAGGGTCTCTCCAGAACTCACCTTCGTTGCAAGGGAGATGATGAAAATGAACTTCCAGCCTGGACAGGGACTAGGGAGAAGCAGTCAGGAAATCACTGAGCCCATCCACCTACCACAGCAGATAGGCAAAGCAGGGTTGGGATACCATGAGGGCGTAGCACAGAGACACCGTCGGGGTGCGGCTCCGATTCGACTAGCTGGCAGTCCAGCGACCAAAGTCGACAATGAACAGGGATTCAGCGAGCCTGTGATTGGGGCAAGGAATGAAGACTTAACCCCCGCACGTAATGAGTCGGCCCGGAGGGAAAGTTTCCTGCAGGAGGTCGCGAAAGAGTTTGAAACCAAGTGCTATATCCCCGGACAATCTACAAGCAGTAGGGAGGGGACGAATATTATCGCACCACCGGAAGCCCAACAAGTTGTGCCGGTCATCGATTGGGCAGGGCTGATTATTCCTGGGGAAGATAGGAAGGAGGACTCAGGCGACGTATCCGTAATCATCGGGGAAGTGTCCGATGTGAAGCCTCCTTTTATCCAGCGCATTTCATCTGACCTGACCGTCGACAACTGGACCATGAAACCAGTAATATCCAAACAAGGGTAAAACCCGACGTCAGGTGGTAGACCCAGAGGATGGGGGAATGAAGAAGTTTATTTTTATTGTTGTTTTATTTTTGCATAATTATGTCGTTTTTTCGTGTTATTTGAAAATGCGATCGTCGTGGAAAATGATTTATATATGACAAGTATTTTGTTCATGTCAGGTGTACCAACTTGAGTAATCCTTGCCTAACAAACGGTCTCTCAAATTTGAATGATGATTATGATTTTGACATTGAGCTGGATTTCGATTTAATGGGCATTGAACAAGACGAGACAGATTACGACGACGCGCCTGACGAGATCAAAGGATGGGTCGAGGATAAACCCAAACCCAACTTGGACCAAACCGTCACCATTGATATTGGAACCCCTGACAAGCCAAAAGAACTCAAGATAGGGACGGACCTTACCCCCAGCCAGAAAGCCGAAATGACTGAGTTGCTAAAACAATATGAGGATGTCTTTGCCTGGTCTCATGAGGATATGATCGGATTGTCCACCGACATTGTGGTACACTGATTCCCCATCAAGGAGGGTTTCAGGCCTGTCAAGCAAAAATTAAGAAAGTTGAAACCGGAGTGGAGCTTAAAAGTAAAGGAAGAGATCATCAAGCAGTTCAGGGCGGGAATCATTATGGTGTCCACTTACCCGGAATGGCTGTCCAATGTAGTCCCAGTGGCTAAGCCTGGAGGAAAGGTGAGGGTATGTGTAGACTACAGAGATCTAAACAAGGCCAATCTCAAGGATAACTTCCCGGTGCCTTTCATACACATCCTGGTAGATAACACAGCCCAGTACGAAATGTACTCTTTTGTGGATTGCTTCGCGGGATATCATCAGATAATGGTGGCGGAAGAAGATCGGGAAAAGACCGCATTCATCACCCCCTGGGGCACTTTTTGCTATAGACGATTGGCTTTTGGCCTCACAAACGCGGGGGCTACTTATCAGCGAGCCATGATGGCCCTATTCCACGATATGATGCATAAGGAGATAGAAGTCTACGTGGATGACATTATTGTGAAATCGAAGGTAGAGTCTAATCATATAACCCATCTCAAAAAGCTATTCGATCGGCTCAGAAAGTATAATTTGAAGCTCAACCCAGCTAAGTGTGCTTTCGGAGTGCAGTCGGGTAAGCTCTTGGGATTCCTGGTTAGTGATCGTGGCATTGAGCTGGATCCAGCAAAGATTAAGGCCATTGTGGATATGCTGGCGCCTCACACAAAGAAGGAGATAAGAGGATTCCTTGAAAGGATAAACTTCATCAGCGTTTTATATCCCACTTGACGACTACATGTGAGCCAATTTTCAAACTGTTAAGAAAAGGTGCTTCCCAAGAATGGAGTGAGCAATGGCAGAGGGCTTTTCAGACCATTAAAAAGCAGCTGACAGAGGCACCAGTGCTGGTACCCCCGAAGGATGGGATCCCTCTGTTTATGTATATATCGGTAAATGCCATAGCAATGGGATGTATGCTGGGGCAGAAGAATGAGGCAGGTAAAGAGCAGGCCATCTATTACCTCAGCAAAAGATTTAGCCAATGTGAACAAAATTACACTCCCATCGAGAAGACTTGTTGTGCTTTGGCCTGGGCTGCAGGGAGATTACAACACTACCTCCATGGGCATACGACGTACCTGATATCAAGAATGGATCCCCTGAAATATATTTTTAAAAGACCCATGCTGAATTGTCGATTATCAAGATGGCAGTTAATCTTACAATAGTTCGACATGGTGTACGTGACTCAGAAGGCCGTGAAAGGGCAAGGGATTGCAGATCAGTTGGCGGAAACCCCGTCAGGAGGGATGGAGCCGTTAGAAACTCCTCTTCCGGGTGAGGATATATTTTGGGTATCCCGCGAGAAATGTGAGGACGGGGGACAGTTCTGGAAGCTGTATTTTGATGGTGCCATGAATGACGAGGGGGGTAGGAGCCGGAGCGGTCCTGGTCTCTATCACCGGAGAACAATACCCCGTGGCCACTAAACTGCATTTCAGCAATTCGAACAACACCGCTGAATACGAGGGATGTATCTTGGGACTCCGCTTGGCCCGCGACATGGGAGTGAAGAGACTAGCGATGTTTGGGGATTCAGAAGTGGTAATCAGACAGGCAATCAGGGTGTACAACACTAAGGAGCTTCGGTTACTTCCATACCATCGTTGTGTTACCCAGCTGATGCAAGAGTTCGAAGATATCGCTTTCCGCCATATTCCCCGGGGACGGAATGACTTTGCCGATGCATTGGCAACTCTGGCTTCCTTAATCCACGTAATCAAGAACAGGGATAGTCCACAGATTGAGATAGCAGTACGGAATGCTCTGGCATATGAGGAACATGTGGTAGTGTTATCAGACGAGGTGGTGTTGCCAAAGCAGCCCTGGTATCATGACATAAGGGAATATCTGAGAGATAGATCCATTCCCGACCAGGCGAGTCGAACTGAGAGGATGAGAATTCAAAAGATGGCGATGAAATTTTACCTGAGTGGGGATTCACTCTACAAAAGGGATGCTGGTTTGGGACTGTTGCAATGCGTAGATGAAACACAGGCCCGAAGGATTATGAATGAAATACATGGTGGAGTGTGTGGGCCACATATGAGTGGACCGATGCTGGCCAAAAAGATCTTGAGAACGGGGCATTATTGGTTAACACTGAGAGCCGATTGCGATGATCATGTCAAATGGTGTTATCAATGCCAGGCGCACAACAATGTGATCCATACACCTCCCAGTGAACTGCACTGTATGACCTCCCCTTGGCCATTTTCAATGTGGGGAATGGATGTAATCGGACCAATAGAGCCCAAAGCAAGCAACAGACACCGATTCATTTTCGTCATGATCGATTATTTCACCAATTGGGTAGAAGCAGCTTCCTTCCCCAAAGTAACTCAGGAGGTCATCGTCGGTTTCATCAGGAATAATGTCATTTGTCGATACGGGCAGCCTGAGGTCTTGGTCTCCGACAATGCCAAGAATTTGAACAATGCCCTCATGAAGGGATTATGCGACCAGTTTAAGATCAAGCACCTCAATTCCGTCATTTACCGTCCTAAGATGAATGGGGCAGTGGAAGCTGCAAATAAGAACATCAAGAAGATCATGGCGAAAATGTCTACTAATCATCGGGGATGGCCGGATTTGTTACCCCTCACCCTGCTGGCATACCGAACCTCAACGCGTACTTCTACAGGGGCGACCCCTTACGCTTTGGTATATGGAATGGAGGCCGTTCTGCCAGTTGAGGTTGAAATGGCGTCCCTCAGAATAGTGATCGATGCTCAGATAAGCGAGGAGGATTGGATGCAAAGTCGATACGACCAATTGGCCCTAATTGATGAAAGAAGGGTGGCTGCTGTTTGGCACGATTAGTTATATCAACAAAGGATCTCTCGATCATACGACAAAAGGATAAGACCTCGAAAGTTCAAGGAAAATGATTTGGTGCTAAAAAGAGTCATGCCTTGTCAAGACGAAGCCAAGGGGAAGTTCGCCCCGAACTGGGAAGGACCGTTTGTGATTAAGAAAGTGTTATCCGGAGGTGCCCTCATATTGCAAGAAATGGATGGTGAGGTATTTCCACAACCCCCCAATTCTGACTCGGTGAAGCGGTTCTATGCTTGAATCATAAGTTCCTTTTTTCCTTTGAGAGCGAACTACATAGGACCTGATCTCCCAACTTGTGGGGGTACGTAGGCAGCCATCATGGCACGGTCCGACCCCTTAAAAAAATAATCCTTTCCCTAACCAAAACCAATTTTCGACAGCCCGATAAAATCTTCCTCCACCCTCAAAACCTCCCCGAAGCCAGCTGCCTAACCAGCTTCATCCTAAAGGACATAACCCTGGCCCAACCAAACAGTTAGCCAAAATCTGAGATTTAATCCGATGAAATCAAAAGGTGTACGACAATATCTGTCAAATCTCCATCAAGACTTAAAAAGAGAAAGAGGGCGAAATGTCAAAATCGTGGTCAACTGGATAAAATGAGGATCCAATGAAAGGCAACGATACGACAAAAGGGGAAAATGACTAAATTTAAATGCATGTCTATATATATAAGTCATTTCATTACAAGATTTCTCTTTCGATAACTGATGAAACTAACATAGTCTATGCAGGAAATAAAATAATCTACGAATCTGAAACTAGTTGAAGCAGGATGGACAAAATGGTGGATAGATCTGGAGCATCAGCATCTCCTGCAATCTGCTGCCCCATGATATCAATACGATCCAGTAAAGCAGTGGCTCGGCTGACAGTCCCAAAATGAGCATCTACAACTGCCCTGGTCTGAAATACAATGGTCTCTCTGTCAGCAATGGCAGTGTCTCTAGCCCGAATGGCATCATCTCTCTCGACAAGAGCAGCATCCCTCTCGGCCTCAGTAGTAATCAGGGCCAGGCGGAGTCGGGTATCCTCAGTAACCCGACTCGGGGAAAAATCAGCTGAGATGGAGTGGTCTGCGGTATCCTCTGGAAAAATCACTCCAGAGTCATCAAAGTCCCCAGTCTGACTCAAACTAGCCAGATCCAAGTCTCCGCGCAACCACTGCACGTAAGCAAATGTCTGGATGCGACAGCTCTCACTATATTCGGTGAGGATCCTGCAAGACCAAAGATCATATACCTGCAATAGATCCCTCTCTGTACGAGATGATATAAGGAATCGGTAGGCGGCTGCACCCGCGAAGGGGTGTAAATCCTGTGTCTGATCAAACTGCCCCATAACCGCCAGGGGATGATAAGTCGTCACGCCCCTCAAGCCAGCAATGGGGATGAAGTCCAGGTCAGACACATGAGTCAAGAAGCTCATAAAGGAGCAATAGCCCGAGTAGACCAATAGATGAAAAGGATCCTCAATGGCAGACAAAAATGATATCCAGGAGGCCACATCAATACAGCTCACGGGACGAAACGAAAACTGCGTGGTTATGTCATGGCTGAAGCAAAACCCTTGGCGACAGAAATGGCCGATAGGACTAAGATGACTCATGAACCACACGTACAATAAGGTCGAGCTCCCTCTGAATACTCTGTCGCGGAAAGACTGGCAATAGGAGGCTGACATGTAGGTATCTGCCAATATCATGGGAATAATGGTGTGATCCCCCTGAAGGGATCGAACAGCCGCGACAACCCGCATGTCCAACTGATCAGGTCCTGCCGGCAAGTACAAAACTGAGATGACACAGGCCATCAGAACGTCCACTCTCAAGGCATCCCAGCGCTCCTCGGACACGGAAAAATCACCGAGGAAAAGACGAAAACTGTCAGGTGAGCCAAATCGGTCAACCAAGAACTGAAGGGGAACCATATGGTCTGATGTGATCACCGGTAACAGGGCAGCCCTCCGCAAATCGGTGAAAGTCAAGAATTGACGGCGCATGGAACCAACTGTGACCCTGGCACAAGGTCTATCCAAAGGCAAGCCGGTGAAACGAGCATACTCCTCGAGGGTGGGGGTCAGCTCTACCGTCCCTAACCTGAACACCTGACGGGCAGGCGCCCAATAGCTCAGAATACCATCCACAAAGCCCACTGGCACCTGAAAGGTTAATAAGGACCAAGAATGGCCCAAAAGACCATCTGCGATGACCCTGTCGGCCGGCAATAAACTGTCCAACCAGCGGAGGAGACTGCCAACCAACCCTGTGGAAGGAATGAAATCCAAACGTACCACGGCATCTGAGGACGACATCTGTGGAAAAATAGTATCAAAAAGACTGTACAGGGGTAATTTTCTATCCATAAATAAGAAAAGCATGCATCATACAGTTAATAATAAATCAAATAAATTTCATAGAAATAAAATAAAAAAGCTGTGCATAAATAAATAAATGAGTTCAGTACATAGTGCATAAAATGAAAAATAAATCCAAACGGGTGCAGGTACAAAAGCCCTATCCTATCCTGATCTAAATAAAATCAATCTCATCTATGAAGGCGGGATCCTCGAACTGATCCCCTGGGGTCGTCGAGGTCGGAGGCCCAAAGTTCATGTCAGGGATATATGGCTGCGCTGTGGCATCAGATGAGCTCGGGCCCGCATCATAACCCGCACCGTCGGGATCGTAGGCATAAGCATCCTCTGGAGTCCGGCCCAGCACCCGAAGATATAGAGACAACTGGTCTACCTGGCGGGTCAGAGTGGCGATCTGCTCAGCATGGGTAGGGCTCCGAACGCAGGCTGCCCAATCCGTCATCATCACGGAGCCGGGGACCATATCCCCGAGGAAGAATATGGTCCGGGTCTGAGGACCAATGGTGCGGGGCACCCACCAAGTACGGAAAGCATCACTCGTACTGGGACCCGTCGAGAGCATCCGGCTGTCCTCCCCCGCGAGCATGATCTCTAAAGGTTGAGAATCCAGCGGCCATGAGGTAGTGAAAGGAAGGGAATGCGGGATGCGGATCTCTCCTATAACGCATCTGAATGCGCGCTCCCCCAGATACATCACCCATCTGTGAACCCCACATCCAGATGCTCAGAAAGGTAAGGCCTCCAGATGACCTCTGCAGCAGTGATCAGCTCCAGCTGAATGCGGCAGTGGGCAAAACTGCCAACACGGGGACCTCCTCCAGGGTGCTGTGATGCCAGCGCCGATCCCGAGGATAGGTGTCCAAGCCAAGGGTGGTGATGGGCCTCAGACAAGGAAGACGCTCGTAGGCCCAGAACTGTTGAACAAAATAAGGCAGAGCATGAGTAACCAACAAAAGCAGAAAAGAGAAATGAAATGACAGGAAATACAATAAGAAAAAGGAAGAAAACCTTACCAGCAGGAAGTGATAAAATCCGAGCCAAGCATCTGTCTGGCCCTCCGAGCGTAGACGCATACCGTGGAGGAAATAGGCAAAGGTGAATGACCCCCAGTCATAGTCACTGATACGGTCCACGTCTCTGACCGCTCCTACGACGCTGAAATGAATGGTGGAGGAGTTGTTCCCCAGAAAACAACCCCTCATAATGGTCAAGAACAGGCGTCGTAGCAGAATGTCCCGAGTGCCCTGATCCGCTGGAATAGGCAGTGCATACAGACCCCCGACAGGATCGACAACCAAGGCACCGGACCGAATACTGCGGGCCTTAAAGACCCTGTCATCCGCAGCAAAGCCTAATAAAGCCCGGACCTCTGCGGGAATAATGTCAAGATCCAGAGGGACGCAGGATCCGGTGAACTCTATGCCGGTAATGTACCTCCAGTCCCAGGGAGTCAACACGACCTCACAGCCCAGAAGGTGAAGGGACTGGGTCTGGTGGAACCATCTCTCGGACAAAGCCCTCATGTAACCCCAGGGGCACTGGCGGGGAATGATGGTGAAGAAGTGACGAAAGCCCCAAGAGTCCACCACCGCCCGGTACTCACTGTGCAGAGCTGTATAGAGGGAATATATATTGAACCAGTTACCCCTCGACTGAGTAAACTCCGGCACCTGGGACAATCACCAATGGGTCAGTCCAGATAAAAGGAGAATTGAGAAATTGAGAATGAAGTAATAATGGAATTGAATATACCTCGTTAGCCACGAGAGATGCTGAGGGGTGACGACTGAGATCCCGACCCAATAGGTCGGGGATCTGCACAGGGGCGCCAGAAGGAGCAGTATGAGGAGATGGAGCCGGTGTGCTGGAGGATGGCCCCTCTGCCGCGACCTCCGGAGGAACAGCCTCCTCAACGTCCGGATGATCGGGACGGATGACAGCCTCCGCCAAGCGGCGAGCCTGACGGGTCCGAGGAGGAACAGGGGCAGGTGCAGCCCTACGACGGCGAACACCCGAGGTCCGTGATGCAGAAGAGCTACTAGGGGCATCGGGATCCATAGCTGGAACAAAATAGGCAAGGAGGAAGGTAAGTTCCCTTTTGAATTATGTCACGAATATTCTAAATTCCTACCCTCATCATATAATTAATGCAACATGATGCATGTTTATGGTATGTGCATTTAAAAAAAAAAAAATCGACAGAGTTCCGTTTGTAAAATGGACATCCCAGGCATAAGCCAAACATGTTTTCCATCAATCCAAGCCTCAAACAGATCAAAATTACATTCATATGTGTAATTACAGCATGTAAAGGACCATAATGCATGATTTTCTTTCAAAAAGGGAAAAACAGATATGTGGGACCGCATCATGAGCATAAAATAGGACTCACACAGTTGATATGTAGCATGTATGTATGATCATACATAGTATAGCGCTATAAAGCATACATTTTCTATCTATAGCATGTAAATAGCCAAATGTATAGAAAAACATTGACGAAATTGAAAAGTGAACGGTCAAAGTGTTACCTGTAGCGCGTAGAACGATCCTACCGGAGCGGTTTTTGCAGAAAAGTTGGAGAAATCGACAAAAGGCCTTTGCAAACGAGCAAAATCTCAAGAATCTATGTGGGGTATGGAGTTGAAAGTGACAGATCTGGAAGCGGAGAGCCGCTTAAGAAACCGATCTTGGCCGCAGATCAATCTGCGGCTGGCCGCAGATCCATCTGCGGCTGGCCCTGGTGGGTCCCCTTGGTTCCCTTGCAGCCGTTTGATGTGTCTAGTGAAAATGAATCACGAGATGGGTGACCGGCGACGATACCCGGCCCCGACGAGACAATCGACCGGCGACGATAACCGGCGATTACGAGATGGATGTCCGGCGACGAAAACCGGCTCCGACAAAATAACCAACCGGCGACGATAACCGGGGGTTACGAGATGGGTGACCGGCGACGATACCCGGCCCCGACAAGACAATCGACCGGCGACGATAACCGGCGATTACGAGATGGATGTCCGGCGACGACAACCGGCTCCGACAAGATAACCAACCGGCGACGATAACCGGGGGTTACGAGATGGGTGACCGGCGACGATACCCGGCCCCGACGAGACAATCGACCGGCGATGATAACCGGCGAGTACAAGATGGACGTCCGGCGACGAAAATCGGCTCCGACAAGATAACCAACCGGCGACGATAACCGGGGGTTACGAGATGAGTGACCGGCGACGATACCCGGCCCCGACGAGACAATCGACCGGCGACGATAACCGGCGATTACGAGATGGATGTCCGGCGACGAAAACCGGCTCCGACAAGATAACCAACCGGCGACGATAACCGGGGGTTACGAGACGGGTGACCGGTGACGATAACAGGCCCCGACGAGACAATCTACCGGCGACGATAACCGGCGATTACGAGATGGATGTCCGGCGACGAAAACCGGCTCCGACAAGATAACCAACCGGCGACGATAACCGGGGGTTACGAGATGGGTGACCGGCGACGATACCCGGCCCCGACAGGACAATCATCCGCATCGACACCCTTTTCTGAATGTCTTGCATCCGTTGCATCTTGCGTTGCATCATAAATCATATGTGTTGCATCACGTATGGATCCTTGTGCACTGTCATTCATGCATCGAGTGTCTATTCTTTATCCTGTTCATTTCATTAAACATTGCATAAACATGATAAAGAGGGGCAGCTGTAGACACCCAATTTTTGCATTCCCTATACTAACCATGACAGGAGGGCAAAATCGTCAATTGAACCGGCTTGCGGGAGCAAGGGGGTGGGCCCAAGTGCGAGCGCCCGACACCACCGCAATGATTGGCGATCAAAGCTGACGTGACAATAAGGCCATACGAAACAGACATCCCCGAATGAGGTGGCACGTCTCCCGGAAATTCCCGGACTGCCGAATACGGGCCTGTCAGCGAAAACCGACGTTACGGCACGAAAATCGAGGCGTGGCATGGAAAACGAGAAAGTCAAACCGTCCAACCGCGGATTGATCTACGGCCAAATAGTGCGCCTTTTGAAAACACGGATCTCAAAATCGGGGTGAGTGGAAGGCAGGCGGCTGGCTTTAGCCAGCCTATTTCAACCCAATTTCGTGCAGCATACAGGGAGTTCAGCAATTGGAAAGAATTGGGAAGAAGAAGGAGAATCCAGCAGCAAAAGAGCACGGAAATTGAGAGGAAAAAGAGAGAAATTTTGCAATCAAATAGGAAGAAAAGAGAGAAAAAAGGAGAGAATTTAATTCTTTTGATTTTGATTGTATCAAATACACTCCTTATCCTATTCAAATACACAAGTTCATATCCATTTGAGATCAATTGCAAGGTGAAAATTTCTATTTGTTCTAGCAATTCATATCATATTGATTGGGTAAATTAGATGTAATTTTCATGTATTTTGATTGAACAATCACGGATTAGGGATTATTAGTGAGGGTTCCATCGGAACAAAAGTCTTCCTAATAACCCGAGGATATCCAAATGATGAAATTTCTAGCTTGTTTATGGTGATTCATTGGGTGTAATTTATTTAGATTGTCATTTTCGGATATCATGGGATATTAGATAAATCTGGGGTGGTTAGTTATGTAGTATTCCTTTTGCGGGTATGTAGCAATATCGGGTGTGAGCTTAGAAACGTGACCCCGTGGTCCAAATCCGATGATGGACGTTTTGATGTATGTAATAGATTCAAGGTGCTCGTTCTTGTAACATGTAACCGTCGGGCCTTAAAACGACGTCAAGGCGAGAATCGGGTTTAAGGCCCCGTATTAGTGGAATATGTGATTGTTGGCGTTCGGGAATATTTTGATGGCTTACATGCCCATGAATAGCCCCGACGCGTGTTTATGCTTGATTAGATTTTGTGTCACAAAAATGATTTCAAGAATTAAACGATGAAGGTTTTTTTTTTTATTAAAATCAAACAAGCTAGGTTATTAGAATCACGAGGTTAGAAAATCGGAAGTGTTAATAAATGTCGATTCCTATTAAACGAGAAGGCCAAAGAAAATCATTTTCAAACATCACCAAAAAATGGCTTTTATGAATGAACGAAATGTTTTATTAAACCTTGGTGCATAGGGTTAAAGATATACTAGAAATTGCCCATCATTTTATGAAAGCAATGTATAGATTTCGATTCCTATTTTGACAAAGGTTTAAGAGATTCTTGTTTTGCCAAAACAAACGCCTAATAAAATCTCATAGCTTTTGACAAACAAAATCCAACCTTTTGCACGAACAAAGGAGCTCTCTCGTATTAACGGAAACGACGTTCTAAAACATTCCCGAAATAAAACACGGTTTTTCATAAAAGCCAAACGTTTCACCTCACTACAACATTCATATAGGTACACACACGCACACACTCGCACGTATACACATTTCATGAATCCAAGGATAGGAAAGTATCAAGATTGCGGTAACCGTGTTTCACAGAAGTCGAGGGGTGCCTAACACCTTCCCCTCACTTAAGCAAGCCCCCGAACTCTATGAATCTCGATTCGCAGACCAATTAATTCGGAGTCACATATGAGCCAGCGATTTATAAGAAAACGAAAACTCGGATGAGTTGGTACATCCATTTCAAATATACCAACTGGCGACTCTGGTTAATTGGCTCATCATAAGAAAACAAATCTTTCGAAATCCCGTCGACATTAATGCCGACCTTTTCCAAAAATCATTTAATCAAGAGGCTAAAATTGGAAAAGACTAAAAAAGAATACACGAAGTGAAAACCGGCGTCGACAATATATATATATATATATATATATTTATATATATATATATGGGGTCCATTAATTAATTGGAGAAATGAGCTTACAAAGGCTTAAAGCCTTGTCTGACCGTTGGCTTGCAAAATTGAAAATGAATGTGTTGAGATTGGAATTAGCCATGTACTTGGAATCTGGAAAGCATGTGTTGGAGGTTTAAAAATGTTGAAAATTTAAACAGACACATGTTAAAGAAAATGTTGGTAACATTTTTTCATGGGCCAAATGTCAGTATGAATGTTTCTACTGGCAATCCGTGTGGATTTTTTTTTCATTTCATCTAAGCCTTCATTTTCAAATCAAAGCAATCCGAGCCGTTGGTTTCAAAATGAATTTTCAAATTACAAGTATACCCTTGGCTCAAAACCTTCTATAAATAGGAAAGCTTTTCTTCATTTCTAACTTGACAATTACCAAGAAAAGAAAAACCTACTCTCTTTTTGCCTACATACTCTCTCTAAAAAGAAACTCTCTCTCTTCTATTCAAAGTTCTAATCTTTTGAAGAAGAGAAAATTGGTCAAAGTATTTGAGATAAGTTATTGAATTAATTTGTTTATATTATCTCATATTTGTTTATAATTATAGACATACAAATATAAATTGTTATACACATTTATATATATATATATATATATATATATCTATATTTCATCTACTCATATCAAATAAAAGTCAATACTTAGATACCGAGATTTGGAGGTATTCCTTAAACAAGAATATCATTTGAACGGTCTTTTAAAATAGTAAGTGGTCTTTTACTGATATAATTTATTAATAAAAATATCGTAAAGTAGGTCAGTTTTAGATATCGAGTTTTGGAGGTATTCCTTAAACAAGAATATCATTCGAACAGTGTTTGAAGTTCTAAGTGGCCTATTGAAAATATTTATATAAATATTAATTGTGAAACTTTAAATTTGGTCAGTTTTAGATACCGAGATTTGGAGGTATTCCTTAAATAAAAATATCTTTCAAACGGTATTTGAAGTTCTAAGTGGTCTTATTTAATATTCACATAATAGATCAAATATATTATTATATATTTTTGAGTTAAACAGATTTATTTGTTATATCAAGTATTATTTAAGTGATTATTATATTATACATGATATCTGTCATCACAAGTATTTGATCAAAAATTCATTTATTCATAAAATACTTGTTGCATAATATAAAAATATTTAAACTTTTATATCATAAAGTTCAGTGAATATATCTGCTTAAAAAGAAGCATATCACTCACTATAAAAGTTATTTAAACTTTTATACTAGAAATTAAAGTTATATTTGTTTAACATAGAAACACATTCTTTATTTATAAAAGAAAAGTAAACCTTTATAAATCTGGATTAAATTATATATCTACTTATATAGAAGCACATTTAATTCAAGCTTAAATTTATTTGCTTACTCAGAAGCATTTTCACACAAATATAAAAGTTATATAAACTTTTATAATTGTGCATAAATTCACATATTTACTTATCCAGAAGCTGTGACACCCCCAAATTCAGGTACCAATACCTCGAATCTGGTGCTCACGATAAAATACATCCATACACCTCTAAACAACATAAGTCAACTAATGCGGAATAAATAAACATATGTTGTTTATTACAAAAGGTTTACTATGGTCTCAAGGTCTATAACCTTAAATAAATACATCACGGAATACAATAATAATACAAAACAAATCCATGATTACATAACGGGATAGTACATATAACTATTCCTTAAGCTTTCCTTTGCCTTTGTTCGCTTTGGAACTCCCCGGCTTAACTGTAATAGGTTCATGATATAGCAAGGGTGAGCAACTAATTTTGCTCAGCAAGTTTAAACTGAATAGAGAGGATATATCCTGAATGAATGAGAATAATAGTCGCATAGTTCAACAATTTAAGAGCATTGAAGATATAACTGACAATATAATCAAAGTTCAAATGAAATAATGAAAATTGATTATTTACTGCTGAGTGGTCCAATAGACCATGAACTATTTGGCCAAAGGATCAGTCATTCAACTAACCTTTTTAAACGCCTAGCCCGTCGGTAGCACTCGAGGGGATCAACCTCTCGTACCCTATGTATATGCATAATATTTAACTCTGACTACATCGAATAACCGACACATTAAAATCCCCTAAAAAGGGTCGCTCTCTCAGTCCAAGAATCCATACCAACAATCAGTTTGATTAGCTTTTAAAATAATAACATGTACATATCTAGCCGAATCGAATGGCGTAGACTATCTCCTTAAATAGTTTATGAATGAAGAACTTAAACGTTTCAGAATCCAACAATAGATAATGAATTCAAATGCATAAGCTGTGAATATCAATAATTTATCCTTGATGTGGAGTAATTAACAATAATTAGCCCACTAATATAATTTGAAAGTAATAACTCGTTTTGAGTCATGAAACTTGCAACAATATATAACATTTGTATTGCTCAAATAAAGATAGTTTAGTAAGGAACTTGCAATAATATAGAATGATTGCTCAATCGATAAATAACTCGCACAATAAATAAAAGTTTTACGATTAAGAAATCCTGCCCAATATTAAATTGAGTTAGGTTAAGAAAACTTGCCCAACACAAGGGATATACAAGGGTTAAGAAAGAACTTGCCTAACATATACCTGTTTACACGAAATAAAAATAGTGCATAAGGTTTAGAACTTGCTCAAATATAAATTGAGTTAAGTTGAGAAACTTGCCTGATGCGCTGCTACAATATTACAACACACGCTCCTTAATATCCTACACATGTAAATAATTAGTAACATAAAGACTAGGTTCAAAACAGACATAGCATCATTAAAACACATTGATTGCCACTACGACTACCCAGTCGGGGGTCTCGCTCCTCGGTGAGTTGGCGGGGGTCTAAGGGGACAGCGCCCCCTGGAAGCCAAACGTAAGTTGCATCCAGGTTACTCAATTTACGCCTTAAGACAATACCAATTTGGTTGACACTTAATAAACAATTAAGTATTTAAGGTTAAGGTTTAACAGGGTATAAATAACTAACTTGTTTAATCATTTAGGACAAAGAAAAAAATAAGTGTTGGACCTGCTGAAAAGAGTTCATTAGGTCCGACCCGATCCAGTCTGACCGACCCGACCCAGGCCGGACACGGCACTAGCGCTGCAGCGCCAAGCCTTAGCACTGGACTTCACGCTGCGGCGTGAGTCCCGTGTTTTTCCCATGACAGGGCTTCACGCTGCGGCATAAGCCTTAGAGCTTGGGTCTCACGCTCCGGCGTGAGTCCTGGTCTTTTCCCGTCTTGCCCCTCGCTGCGGCGTGAGTTGCAGGGTTTATGAGTGACGCTGCAGCGTCACTCTCCAGTAGCCGAATTCTGGGTTTGTTCCCAGTTCGCGACTCCGACCTCCGGCCACTCCAACCTCCATAACTCCTTCAATACACGTTCAAATTGGTTCATTCCAGACTCTATGGACTCCTAACGTATGGGGCTACAACATATCAAAAAATTAGAATTACCCATAAACATTAACATGGCCAAATCTTAAGCCAAAGTGCAAAGTTCATACCTTGTTCTTCGAGTTCTTGACAAGTTTTACAAAAATCATTCTTACGAACTCGTTTTAACTCCTTTTTACTCCATTCCAACTGGATTAGCTTCGTAACCCATGGAACTACAATATTATAACAACATATAAAATTAACAAACACAGAATCATAGCTTTATAGTCCTCTCAATGGTCCGAATGTCCAAGTTCATGTCCAAAGTTCATTGTTCTTGCTCCATTCCAAGGTAAGGATTTGCGTTTTTGTTCCACTTTAATGTTATTAATGGCTTACATAACCTCTTAACAACATTTACAAACAATCATAACAAACAAAAATACCGAGAATCGCCATAAATCTGACCCACAAACTTAAGAGCTCAAAACTAAGAAAAACTTGAAAAACTTAACAAGAAATCGAATGGAATGGATTTGATTGATTGTTTACCTCTGTAAATCCTTCCTAGATGCTAAGGAGCTCGGCTAGGCTTTGTTTTGGGAGTTCTTCTTGAAAGTAGTATGCACACAAGCCAATCATATTTGATATGATGTAGCATATACTTTGTAATCTTATTCGATTGTTAAAGGCATTTTGCATTATCTACATGGTGCTGTTATATTAAATGTGATAAACCCATAGTTTTGAGCAATGCTTTTAGAATCATGTTGATGATCATGCTAATGAGATCTAAATTCTAGATAGCTCACAAACTTAAATTGTTCCTAATCGATGGATTACTAAAAAGGGGATTAGTTAATCCGGATAGATTAGTACATACGTTGCTTGCTCTTATGAAGAGAATGATTGATCTCATAATCATTTGTGTGGAGACACTAAAACAAGTATGTATGTGCTTATTAGAGAATAAGTTCACTGAACGTGGCTCGCTAAGGAATACCTAATGGAGTTTTACTCGCCTGTCAATAGGAATTCCTCTAGTGATAGTAGTATAAGTGATCCTTAGACTTGAGATCATCATAGTATATTGTGTATGATGAGTTATACTTTGACATGTCCCTTAAGACCTTTAGGGTATATCAAAGGGTATGATTGGGTATAATAAGTTGTACATGGAAATAAGTGAATGATCAACAAAGAATCTACCACTTCTAGTAAAAGGAGAGAATGTCCTATGTGATTCGATAAATGACGACTCAGAAGTCTTTGGCCAAAGCAGAATGAAATTAGAAAAGAGTTTCTAATTTGCATTAATCAGAGTTGTGCATTTCAGAATCGAAATACATATAATTAAATAAAATAAGACTTGACAGTAATTCCATGTCTTATATTTAATTGGGACATTGTATGGTAGAAGGATTGAATTGTACGGTAACTATGCACTGAAAGGTTCTTTTATGATTAATGTTGAAATCTATATTATCTGGAAAGTCGTTGATCGCTAAGGGGGCTTACCCTTATTGTAGAATAAATATTATTTATTTAAATGAATTAAATAGTTTAATTTATTTATTTAAATAAGATTAGAATTGTTCTAATTGATTTATTCACAACCGATTTAATATGGAGAACCTAAAGGGTCACACCGCAAAAGAAAAATATTTATTTAAGAAGTAAATGGCATAATTGTAATAATAAGTTAAGTGTATTTAATTTAGTCTATGGAGATAGAATAAATTAAATAGCTTAATATTTATTATTTAATATTTTAGAAATATTAAATATAAATTAATAAGAGGAGTCTTATTATTATTATTACTATTACTATTATTTAATTCCTAATAGGGATTGGGAATTAATTAATAGAAGTACTCTCACATGAATTCCTAATTGGATTAGGAGTTTAATTTAATTAAAGGAGTTTAATTAGAATATAAACCCTAATCCTAAATAGTTTAGGGAAGGGTTTTCCTACATCTATAAATAAAAGAAGTCTTATCATAGATTAGGGTTACACACTCTTGCATAAGAATTGTAGAGAGTACTTACAATTTCTATAGAGATAGAAACTAGGGTTTTGCCAACACCCATCTTCTTGAACAAGTATTATTCCTTGGTGGATCACCTCTAGAGGCCAAACACTTGGGTGGCTAACGTTGATCAAAGGAAGGAATTTAATCGGTAGAATTCAAGGAGAACGCGAAGGAATTGGAGGTGAACTTGTACCTGAGGAAGCTAGAATTCTACAAGGGTATAATTCTTATTCTTCATCTCTTTCGTTTAATTAATAATTGTGCATAAAGAAAGATCATGGTGATGGTTTGTATAAAATTTTAAAATCTGATTTTATCGCGTTTCCGCTTTATTAATGTAATTTGATTGCATGTTCGCGTTATACAAACCTAACAGTGGTATCAAGAGCTAAACTTTATGCGAATTATTAATTGTTTTGATATGTGTTAAGAACAATTTAATTGGGCATAATTGTTTGTGTAAAATTATTTTATTTATTTTATTTATTTATTTATTTTGATTTTATTTATTTTCAATTAAGATAAAAGGTTTATTTTGAATTGGAATATAATTAAAATTAAAAGTTTTATTTGAACTTGGAATTGGATTCTACGTTAACTAGAATAAAGGAGTTTATTCATATATGGAATAAGATTCCATGTTTCCTAGAATAAAGGAGTTTATTCACATATGGAATAGGATTTCATGTTTCCTAGAATAAAGGAGTTTATTCACATATGGAATAGGATTCCATGTTTCCTAGAATAAAGGAGTTTATTCACATATGGAATAGGATTCCATGTTTCCTTAAAAAATAAAGATGTATATTTTGATAAGGAATATGATTCAACATATTTTATTTTCTAACAATTTTAAGTTAAAAATAAAGGTGTTTATTTTAAACTTGAAATTGGTTTCCATATTAATTAAAATAAAGGAGTTTATTTTGATTTGGAATTTGATTAAAAATAAAAGAGTTTATTTTTATTCAAAAAATTGGATAAATTGAAATAAAAGAGTTTATTTTGATTTGGAATATGATTAAAATAAAGAAGTTTATTTTAATTGAAATTGGATTTCATGATAACTAATTAGAGTTGGAATTGGATTCCATGAAAACTAATTGGAGTTGAAATTGAATTTTATACTAACTAATATTGCTCATTAAATGATATCAATGCATATATGGAATGATTTTATTATTCATGGGATGAATGTTATTTATTGATACATATAAAGATATGTATGATAATAAATAGGGATTGATTATGGACTATTGACCAATGTGTGATTGGATTTATTTTAGTGGATGCTTGAATGTATGAGTTTTTATAAATGGGGTCTGCGTACCTCGTCTTCTCTAATTTTTCCTTAATGTAAATTCTATCTCCCTCCTATGTACTTCCCCTTGACTGCTGATCAAGGTTTCTATTTATTGTAAATAGTTTTTGTAATAGGACTAGTTAGAATTAATTTTGAAGAATTGAAGACAAAGGAGCAAGGAGCGCTTGAAGACCCGTTTGTAATGGAGCCCGGGTTTAAATGTAATAGTTATATTTAAATTTAATTCTTGCACTCTAGGTTTGACCTTTTGGTTCACTTGGTGGCTCTAGTGAACCAAACTAGAATAAAAATCCATAATCAATCCGGGTAGAATATAGTATTCTATATGTGCATGCTTACTATGTATATATTATATATTATACAACATGCTTCGCATGTTTAATAATATGACGCGTATTTTATATACATATGTGCATGCGCGCTAAACAAGATGAGACAAATAATAACAAACCCCTCAAAAAAATTATATTAAGTCCTAAGCGTTCAAAGATATTTGGAATATCGAACGTCGCCTTCTAGCATGGTAAAGCGGTAGAGTATTAAATATTTAATATAAGTTTGTTGTGTCACAATACGAGTTTACTATGAAGGTTATAACCTAGGTTTCGCGATCCTAAAGTTTATAACCTAAAACTTTGATACCAACCTGTGACACCCCCAAATTCGGGTCTCCAAATACCCGGATCCGGTCATCACGATCCAACACATCATTCACCTTCAACAACATATATTAACTAAAAATACGGAATATAATAAACATATGTTGTTCATTAAGTAGGTGTTACTAATCCCAGAACACAATAACCTTAAACACTTACATAAATCCATACCCTAAATAACTATCAGGGTTTAAATTTCATTAACAGAAATTAACTATTCATAAAATGAAAATCTGCTACAAGAAGTCTATCACTTCATCTTCTCCTTCCCTTTGTTCTTCCCTGATGTCTCGGGTTTAGCTGCAATGGAGTCATGATATAGCAAGGATGAGCAACGAGTTTGCTCGGCAAGTTTTAAAGTACAACAATAAGGAATATATCATGATGAAAGGGATATAGAAAGGGAATTCAATAATTATTAGAAGCAAGAACATTAATTGCTTTTAGGATAAGAGATAGTCAAATAGACTTTGAACATTAACTTCCAAAGGAGTCAATAGCTAGTTGACCCTCTGGTTACTGGCTACAGAATAAGTACTTGAGGGGATCAGCCTCGCGTACGCTATGTGTATGCATAACATTTAACTCTGCTATTTGTACCTTATATACGGTACCTGGGGTACTCCCCTATAAATAAAGGGGTGTTCATACAGTCTAAGAATCCTTACCATCGATTGGTTCGGATAGCTTTTATAAATTCTCACATACTTGCCTGACCGAACAAGGGTTCAGACTTAATCATGAATAGTTCGAAATTTTCGGAACTTTAATAAATATACGAATTCGAATGCACGGGTGCGAATGTCAATAAATACATAGATGTGGAATGATTTTAAAAGTAATTAGACCACTTAAAGCATGCTTGGAGATAAGATTCAAGCTTAAAGAATAACTTGCAATAATATATACCTTTTTGCACGAATTAAAAATAATGCATAAGGTTTAGGAACTTTCTCAATGTAAAAGTTGAGTAAGATAGAACTTGTCTGATTGCTCAGCTACAGATAAATTTTAGCTTTAATTAATTGATCTTGGATAACCTATCAGTTGATAAAGTCGGTTTATCCATTAGCATTGTATAATTGTATATCGATACACTCACTTATGCTATTTATTTAAAAGATAAACAATTCACCATATATATTTAATTTCTGTCTAGTCATTAGCTTAACATAAATTAACTTAATGACCTTTAGCTATTAAAATAATTGATAGCTAATCATGATTACTATTCTTCGAATGTTCAGATTATTACCCTTATTGTCTCTAAATATGGGTTAATAATCTTTATTTATTATTTGAATAATAAATTTATCATGGTTTAATAGCAACTGAATACTAGTTGGTCACTTACTCAATTTTATTTATACTTAATTACTATTCACATTGGGTAATTATTATTCTCGTTCCTTGTTCATTAATTAAATACTTAATGTATTACTTCTATACACACTTAATTATTATTTAATCTTAAATGATCATTAAGTATTTATTATCTTTATCTATAAGCAATAATTTCTTTACTCATACTTAATTATTATTTAAGGTTAGTTAAATAATAATTAAATATTTATTATCTTTATTTATTATTTAGTGATAAATAATAAATAATTAATTGATTAACCTTATTCATACATAAGTATTATTTAATGATAATACTTAAGTATCTTATTACCTTTATTTATTATTTTATTGATAAATAACAAATAATTACTTACTAATTTATTCATCATTATTCATTTATTTATTAATCAAATAATAGTTTATAATTTTTATCATCTTTATTTATTATTTAATAAATAATAAATAATTAATTTATTAACTTTATTCATATTTAATTATTATTTAATGGTAATAATTAAATATTTATTATCTTTATTTATTATTCATTGATAATAAATAATTATTTTATTAATTTTATTTATTAGTTACAGTGACTAGTTAATCTACAAGTGTGCCATCAGCTCAATTTAATAACCAACATAATAGGCAACAATTTCTTCCCAGATTATAACAATACTGATTTTGAATTCAATACCCATTCCAAGCGGAGAACCAAATAAAACCAAATTACCAGAACATTAAAGTTCTGCAATACACAGAGGTTTAAACCAAGTAATTTAACACAGCTCCCTATTATGGTGCATATCAACCACAACAGAGAATTTACACAGCACAAATCCCAAACGAAAACAACATGCAATAACCCTAAGGTTCATACAACACAATCCCAGGTTTCCAAACGGAAACAACGCAATACAGTACCAAATGCTTAAATCCCAACAATATCATTGATAACCAATACCATTGATAACACATTACCAGAATTCTAAATCAAATAAATCAACACCATACAGTATAATCCCAACCAAATGTATAGTATAAGCTAATTTTATCTACTGCTAGAACCTAATCAGTTTCCCAAAATAATTGTTTAGTACAATGTATAACCCATTCAATCACAGGGGGAAAATTTTTTTTAAAAAAAAAACTAACAATAAACCATCACAGTGGCTTGACAGATTCATAGTTATACCTTGGACTCGATCGATTTGCCGACCTTCTCCTTCTACCAAAATAGGTGATAAAGCTTTGGGACATCCACTCCAATGGAACCCACAACCTCCGATCGATTACCCCCTGTTCCCTTTCCCTGTTAAATTTTGAACCCTAAAATTTCTTTCTGATTTGGGCCTCACAAAGCAAAGGAGAATCGGTAGCTTTGGGGGTCAATTTATAGGAAAAATCCTTACCCAAAATAGCTGGGTATTACCCCAATTAGCAGTTTAAGGACCAGCGGGTAGAGGGAGGTAGCCGTCCGTTGTACTTATCAAGTCTACTGACGTCGCCGGCAGCCCTCGAGCCGCGTACCCTCACCGGTCAAGTCGCCGGATTTTCTGGAACCCCTTTGGTCCGAACGTTGAATCCTCGGTCGTCCACTTCAGCCCTTGAATCGCCCGCTGGTTGCTCACGTCGTCGCCGGTGCACGCCTGGCTACTCGCCCTTGTCCCGTCCGATTTGATCGAAGGCTTGGTTTTGCTCGGCTCGATCTGCTTTGGAGGTTTAGGTCTTCAATCCCCTTTTCTCCGCCTGATTTGAGACTCCTAATGCAACGCTCAGTTTATCCCCAAATCAGATAGCCGGTCACGATATTACCCCAGCCCCAATTGAGTGGGTCAACCCGTCTGAAGTTAGACCAACCCGGTTGGAAATTAATTTGGGCTTAACCCAATAGTTGGGCCAACTGAAATAGAAAGGAGAGATGGCCCAATAGGAAAATAAAGAGATTTTGGGCTCAGCTAAAATTGGTTCGGCCCAGCAGTGAATGGAAAGGAATTTGGGCCAACCAAAATTAAAAAGATTGGCCAATTTATTAATTAGGGTTAATACTCCATACTTTTAGTATTTAATTTAAATGATCACTTAATTGCTTAATCGCTTGAAATATTTATTTATTATTATTTATTTATTTATTTATTTATTTATTATTACAATAACCCCCATTAGAATTATTTAATCTGGAATGATAAAATTATTTATTTAATTTCCCCAATTTTTCTTGCAAATAAAATGCTAGGGTTAAGTCATTAACTTATTCAACTATTAGTGAGCCCCTTTAAGGCAAAGAATTTTTTTTTTGGACCACGTATTTATATAATTAAATAATAATACCTACATGGATCCAATTAAATTCGTAAAATTAAATCCAACGGATTTCATACATCAAAATAAATTAACACAGTATTTAAAAATTCCTGGACATTACAAACACCTAGCATAAGAAAATCATCAATCCCTAGGGACATATCATAGTAATAATATCAACTAGGGTATCATCATCCAAGTCAAGGGAAATACAATTTTCTATTATTAAGCAATTCTTCCTAGATGCATTTTCATTCTTATTTCCCATGGTGAGTGCGTTTTACGCTCCTTCTCACATTCACATGAACGAGTGCGTTTTAGGCTCCATCTCGTCAATATTATTACCAAGGAGTGATCCTTAAGCTTATTTTTCACTGCACATATTATAACTCTAGGAAGAATGCAACTATTTTTTTTAATCTCAATTCCCTTAAACTTGAACAAATGACTACCCCTGGTTCAATTAGAACCGAAATACAATCCTAAACTCTTGACAACATCTAACACCAAGGTTTTATACTATAATCTCCTTAAGATACAATTACTGTCAGTGGGATATAAGTGCTCTAAATATAGGGGGATCATAACTATGCAAGATCGACTACTAACTCGATTTTAAAAAGCTAGCACATAAAGAATTAATTAAACTAAGTCTTAATCGAAAACAAACCAAATTAACAAATAATATCAATCAATCCCCCCAAACTTGAATATTACATTTCCCTTAATGTAATGAATCAAAGTATACTTCCCAGGAAAATCAATCATCCTCATCGGCAAGGCTATCAGATTCCTCCTCTATCTCGAAAGCTGTGTCGGGAAATGATTTGTAAATGTTGTGATGACGCTGTTCGTGTAATCCACATACGTGTCAACTTGAACCATTATCTGATCCACTCGGCATTTTTTGCTGGTGATTCACACGGCAGCCTTCGGTTGTGCTGTCAAAATTTTCATGATCCCCATCTCATGATATTCATGCGGTACTAACCCCTTTTCTTGAATTAAATGTTTGTTGACAAAGAAGGAGTTACACCGCTCTGATGCAGTCTCGCTCATAAAACGAGCTCGGTCATATGTGCTTGAAGCCCTTGAGGTTGACCTTCACCACAATGTCTTTTAGGAGCCATGGCAATGCAAAGGAATACTCAAAACCTACCCAAATTGATATGACTTTCCTTTAAGGCAAACTGTCGAACACCTGGTATGCGCTCTTAGAGTTGAAGAAGATGAAAAACTTGATAAAATTTAAAATTCTAATCCACCTCTAAGTATGAATTGTAATGCCTGTAAAATTTTAAACGTCATTATTAATTAAATATATGATTTAATTTTAATGAGTTAGCTTTGTGTTCCTATTTAAACCTTTGAGTGTATTGGTGGACTGTAGCTTTGTGTTAAGGCTAAACTTGTAATAATTTGCATTATTTACACTAAAATACGTTGAAATCAATTATCCACACAAAACTACTAAAATGTACTAAAATAATATTAAAACATTTAAGAATAAACAAAATAATTAAGTTAAGTCAAATTAGTAGATATAAAATCTAGACATCAAATACACCCAAACTTAAATCTTTGCTTACCCTCAAGCAAAACCACAACAAAAATCAATCCTAAAATTCTAAAATATAACTTACCAAAGAAATAAGCATGAATCAATTTATAGCCTCCAAGATCATATAAAAACAACTTATAGCAACAATTTAATCATGCATAAGCCCATTAATCAAATTAATCATCAATTCACAATAGTTATGATCCCACAGTGTGTGTGTGCGCCCTCCTCCTCAACTAATCATACTTTAAACAAGATTATACAATGAACACCTAGCATAAGAAAATCATCAATCCCTAGGGACATATCATAGTAATAATATCAACTAGGGTATCATCATCCAAGTTAAGAGAAATACAATTTTCTATTATTAAGCAATTCTTCCTAGATGCATTTTCATTCTTATTTCCCATGGTGAGTGCGTTTTACGCTCCTTCTCACATTCACATGAACGAGTGCGTTTTATGCTCCATCTCGTCAATATTATTACCAAGGAGTGATCCTTAAGCTTATTTTTCACTGCACATATTATAACTCTAGGAAGAATGCAACTATTTTTTTAAATCTCAATTCCCTCAAACTTGAACAAATGACTACCCCTGGTTCAATTAGAACCGAAATACAATCCTAAACTCTTGACAACATCTAACACCAAGGTTTCATACTATAATCTCCCTAAGAAACAATTACTGTCAGTGGGATATAAGTACTCTAAATATATAGGGATCATAACTACGCAAGATCGACTACTAACTCGATTTTACAAAGCTAGCACATAAAGAATTAATTAAACTAAGTCTTAACCGAAAACAAACCAAATTAACAAATAGTATCAATCAATCCCCCCAAACTTGAATATTACATTGCCCTTAATGTAATGAATCAAAGTATACTTCCCAGGAAAATCAATCATCCTCATCGGCAAGGCTGTCAGATTCCTCCTCTATCTCGAAAGCTGTGTTAGGAAATGGTTTGTAAATGTTGTGATGACGCTGTTCGTGTAATCCACATACGTGTCAACTTGAACCATTATCTGATCCACTCGGCATTTTTTGATGGCGATTCACACGGCAGCCTTCGGTTGTGCTGTCAAAATTTCCGTGATCCCTATCTCATGATATTCATGCGGTACTAACTCCCTTTCTTGAATTAAATGTTTTTTGACAAAGAAGGAGTTAAACCGCTCTGATGCAGTCTCGCTCATAAAACGAGCTCGGTCATATGTGCTTGAAGCCCTTGAGGTTGACCTTCACTACAATGTCTTTTAGGAGCCATGGCAATGCAAAGGAATACTCAAAACCTACCCAAATTGATGTGACTTTCCTTTAAGGCAAACTGTCAAACACCTGGTATGCACTCTTAGAGTTGAAGTAGATGAAAAACTTGATGAAATTTAAAATTCTAATCCACCTCTAAGTATGAATTGTAATGCCCGTGAAATTTTAAACGTCATTATTAATTAAATATATAATTTAATTTTAATGAGTTAGCTTTGTGTTCCTATTTAAACCTTTGAGTGTATTGGTGGATTTCGTGACTATGTGATTTATCGATCTAGTTGTGTTAAGGGAGTCACTAGTAGTATCTTTAAACTAGTGAGCAAACCCTAAGGCTTTATACCCATAGAATTGACAAAGCATTTACTAAATTAAATATTCAAGTATATTGAATATAGTTAGTAAATAAAGTGTGTGAGTTAATTAATGAAAGTAATGGATAATGAGATATGGCCAAATTGAATAATAATATTTAATAGTCAATTTAGTAATTTATTTACTAATTGACTAAGTTACTTAATTAATGAACCTAGCCCAATTATTTATATTAATCATGAATTTGGGTATTAATTGTGCAGCATATTAAATGAGCTATCATTGGGTTAAATTAAAAGGCCATATATTACATTTAAATAGGTTTGGTTTCATTAGCCCAATCATTTAATTCTAAGCCCAATGTGTATTTGAGGTATTGCCCAAAACCTAGCCCACTTGGTGATTAAATGTGTAGCATTAATTTATTAATTGAGGCAAGTATTTGGGACATCAAATGTGGGACAAAAATTCCCTTCTTGTCGTGTACATAAAGGGAGAGAGGGACAAGTTGCTTTTCAAATTCTATTTTAATTAATAAACTAGCTTGTGTTGGAAGTTGGACTTTAGACTTGATGGTGTAGCTACCTAAGATGTCAAATAGCTACCTAAGATGTCACATAACTACCTAAGATGTCAAATAGCTACCTAAGATGTCAAATAGATACCTAAGATGTCAAATAGCTACCTAAGATGTTAAATAGCTACCTAAGATGTCACATATCTACCTAAGATGTCAAATAGCTCCCTAAGATGTCAACTAGCCACCATAGTGACACAAGTCTTTCACTAGCTCCATGATGTCAATTGTAGGGGTTCTTGCTTTTATCTAGTTAATAGACCAAGGAGTTGGTCATTTGCATCTTCATTTTTAAAAATCTAGAGAGAGTGTTAGAGAGGGTTTGAGAGAAAGCAAGAGTAAATACTTGAGAGATTAAAGAGAAGGTGGTGTCCGGACCTTATAAGGAGAAGGAGAAGGAAAAGATCTTGGTTGTTTATGCCATCTCCATTCACAACCTACTTTGGAAAAAAAAAAGAGTTTGGCCATTAAATCTAGGTATAAAACTTCATTCCTTCAAACCCTAGTTTTCTTGTTGTTATTATTATATATTTAACCATTATTATTATTAGACACTTATTTTGTTGGAAATTTTTTATGTTGTTGGTTTATGTTGGTAGTAGAGATGGAGTATTTATGGATCTAGATTTTTATCTTGTCAAATCTATATTATTTTAAGAGCATACTTAACAAGTATGGTTTTAAATCTAAGTAATAAGATATTATGGTCTAGTGTGCTTTCATTGTTGCCATGTTGTAGCTTAAAACGTTTAGTAAGTGTTTTAGTATTTTTGATGTGCTAAAATATGTGTGTATGCGTACCTAAAACGAGTCAGCCCGCTCCTGGAATTAGTGCTCACGTTCCGTAAGTCGGGTGCATGATCTGTGAGCTTTGGGTGATAGAGCTATAAGATACGGAGATTCTCCAAGTGGAACGACAAAAAACTAAGTTAAGATGGTATGAATTTATTTCTAAAATACCCCACTGCTTTAAGACTGTGCAATGCAGTCCCGTTCCTGGCAAGTTTCGGTAATCAAAACAGATCCAAATTTGCTCTTTGATGATGGAAACTTCTAGTTTAAGAAGATACGAAGCTAACAAGACCAACTAAACGTCAAACGGAGTTGTAGAACTCAAGATATTCAAGTTTTGCCTAAGGACCCCAAAGCTGGAAACAAATCCGAAAATAGCAAAGTCTTAAATCCATTTAAGTCATTAAAAATCTTTGTTAATAAATTTTTAATGCATGTCAATGGATGATTAAACTAATTAAATATTGTTTAAGTGTATTTAATCATTTAACTATTATTTAAGTAGCATTAATTAAATTATTGTTTAATTACTATTAAATAATGATTAAGGGTAAATAAGATTATTAATTTGAGTATTTATTAATTGATTAACTTTAACTAATAAATAAACTTAATTAGTTATTATTATTATTAAATAATAACTAAAGATAATCCTTACTTACTGTTTATTTATTTATTGTTGAATTGACTTTAAATAATTAGACCTAATTTGTTATTCGATAGATAATAACTAAAGATAATTAATTGATTCCCATTCAATTAATATTGAATGGTAATCAAATGAGAAATGAGCTATTTGAATATGAAGTGTTTATAATTCCTTAATTAAACAAGTAAACCCAATTGTTTAAAGGCTTAAAAAGGTGTTTAACCCTTAGGAAAAATATTCCCAAGTTAATCTATCATTAACCTAATTTTGATTAGGGTTAATGATAGCAATATTGTGCTAGGTGTATTATGTGTTTAACTTATGTGGTAGATAAGTTCCTTAGTGAACGTATAGACGTACAACTACACAATACTAATTGATAGATCGACTTTATCAATGTTAGGTCTTTCAAGGCCAATTAGTTAAAGCTAGAATTATTTGTAGCTGAGCAAACAGGCAAGTTCCCTAACTCAAACTCGAGTTATTATTTCCGAAGAATGTTAGTGAATAATTATTGTTGATTATTCACATCTATACTGATTATTGAGATTCGCATCTTGTGCAATTGAATTCATATTCTATTATTATTGAACTGTGAATTAAATTAAAGTTCTTTCAAGCATGAATTGTTTATGAGATAGATCTATGCTATTTGTATCAGCTAGATCAAGCATATCTAAATTTGTTAAATCAAATGTATTTTAAAAGCTATTCTTATTAAATTGATATGGTAAGAACTCTTGGCTGAGAAAAGGATAAATTTGATTAAGGCATGATATCAATGCTGGTTTATTAAGTGTTTATGTATAAATCACGGGGTATGAAAGGATGATCCCCTTGATTACCAAAACATATTAAAAGATCCAGTCTAAATTCTGAGAACCTTGGCAAATGTCCATGGTTTTTTCAAACCACTTAGTAATTGTCATTCAAGTATTCAAATATTCAACTGTTGACTATTAATTCATGTTTCTTCACAATTCTATACTGTTGTTGAACATTGAAAGCGAAACTTCTTTCTTTTCATGATATATCTCCCTTGTGTATAAACTTGCTAAGAAAACTAGTTGCTTACCCTTGCAATATCATGATCTTTATTTCGGCTAAGGCAGAAACGTCTAAAGGGGACAAAGGAAAAGGGGAGGTGCAAGAGTAGTTGCCTAATAGGGCTTATGTACTAGTTTATCTTGAATATTATTTGGTTATGTGAACTTTTATTGTATTAAGGGTACATTTTAAGTTAAGGTTAAAGAACCTTGGGACCATGATTACAAAACTTTATTTCTATTTTGATAGACATTGTATGTTTATTATTCCGCATTAGTTAGAAAGTATGTTGTTGTTGAGTATCGTGAACACCGAATTCGAGGTTAGGAAACCCGGATTTGGGGGTGTCACATGAATAGTTGCTCCCTCCATGCAATGCTGGATGTGATGTTTGGTAGGATTTATAATACTGCGTTTGAGTACAATTGATGGTCTCTTGAAGTTTGTTTTGGAAGTGGGGATGAATTTGGGTTTATGGGGGGTTTTTGGGTTAGTTTATGCTTGAGTGGAAAGGTTTTGGCCGAGTGAATAGGGGATAGTGGGAGAAATGGGTCGAGGGAGGGGGGACTGCCTTTTGATCTTGCTGAGTTGCACTGAAGCACCGCGGCCTAGCCCTGGAGTGCCACGACTTTAGGTCTAGCGCTGGGGCTCTGAAGGTTCTATCACTCCGTGTCCCCAACTCTTTAGCTCAGTCTTTTCCCTTATTTGTCCTTCCTTAGCCAATTCCTTACACATGCTTTACTTAACCCTCCTCCAATTCATGCCATCATTCTTCATATTTCCAGTACCACCTGCAATTCACAAACTTGCATTAATTTGCTGTCATGACTTAAATTAATTAATTGTAAAAAATTGCATGCTTTCAACTAGAACTAAAATTAATTAAAATAAAATCTACTTCTATTTATTTATTTAATTAATTAATTTAAAACTAGCTATAACTTAATAAAATGAACTAAAATTCAAATATGTAAACTAATAATAAACTTAAACTCTTGGGTTGCCTCCTAATAAGTGCTTGGGTTATAGTCGTCAGCCCGACTTCTTCAATTTCTATCCAATTCCCAATCGAGAAGTGATTGACACGTCCATTAGTAGTAAAACTGTTATATTTGAGGGGCTTTTCCTTCGCACAAGATATTAATTCAAATTTTCCTAGCTTGCTCTTTTTAGCTAGACTTTTCTCCATGAACTCCACGGAGCTAGGCGTTTGTTCCCATGATTCCACAAGCACGATGATGATGGGAAGCTTCTTAACTAATTTCGAGTACTCATGCAATTGCTCATCCAGCTTCTTTTCTTGATTACGCTTCGGTGAAGGCACAAGGTTCAACATATGGATCTGAGTTCTTGTATCACTACTCAAATCAAGATCTTATATTTCCTTCTTTACCGATTCCTCACTCTTTACCTTCTCTATTACAACGTCCTCATCTTTTTCATGGAAGTTTGTAGCAATACTTGAAAGTAGTATACACATAAGCCAATCATATTTGATATGATATAGCATATACTTTGTAATCTTATTCATTTATTAATAAAAGAATTGATTTATTAAAGGCATTTTGCTTTATCTACATGGTGCTGTTATTTAATATGTGATAAGCCCATAGTTTTAAGTAATACTTTTAGAATCATGATGATGATCATGCTAATGAGATCTAAATTCTTAGAAAGCTTAAAACTAAAATCTTTCCTAATCGTTGGATTACTAAAAGGGGATTAGTGAATCTAGATAGATTAGTACATACTTTGCTTGCAATAAAGAAGATGATGATTGATCTCATAATCATTTGTGTGGAGACACTAAAGCAAGTATGTAGGTGCTTATTGGAGAACAAGTTCACTGAACGTGACTTGCTAAAGGAATACCTAATGGAGTTTTACTTGTCTGTCAATAGAAATTCCTCTAGTGATAGTAGTACAAGTGATCCTTGGACTTGAGATCGTCATAGTATCTTGTATATGATAAGTTATACTTTGACATTTTCCTTAAGACCTTTAGGGTATATCAAAGGGTATGCTTGGGTATAATAAGTTGTACATGGAGATAGGTGAATGATCAACAAAGAATCTATCACATCTGATAAAAGATGAGAATGTCCTATGTGATTCGATAAATGACAACTCAGTAGTCCTTAGCCAAGACAGAATGAAATTAGAAAGGAGTTTCTAATTTACATTATTTAGAGTTGTGCATTTAAGAATCAAAATGCATATAATTAAATAAAATAAGACTTGACAGTAATTCCATATCTTATATTTAATTGGGATATTGTATGGTAGAAGGATTGAATTGTACAGTAACTATTCACTGAAAGGTCTTTTGTGATTAATCTTGAAATCTATATTATTTGGAAAGTCGTTGATCGCTAAGGGGGCTTACCCTTATTATAGAATAAATATCATTTATTTAAATGAATTAAATAGTTTAATTTATTTACTTAAATAAGATTATAATTGTTCTAATTGATTTATTCACAGCCGGTTTTAAATGAAGAACCTAAATGGTCACACTGCAAAAGGAAAATATTTATTTAAGAAGTAAATGACATAATCATAGTAATAAGTTATGTGTATTTAATTTAATCTATGGAGATAGAATAAATTAAATAGCTTAATATTTATAATTTAATATTTTAGAAATATTAAATATAAATTAATAAGAGGAGTCTTATTATTATTATTATTATTACTATTATTATTACTTAATTCCTAAAAGGGCTTGAGAATTAATTAATAAAAGTAATCTCATAAATTCCTAATTGGATTATGAGTTTAAATAATTAAAAGAGTTTAATTAGAATAAAAAACCTAATCCTAAATAGTTTAGGAGGGTTCCCTATATGTAACGCCCCCAAATTCGGGTTTACTTTCGAACCCGAGTCCGGTGCGTCACAGTACTATTCATTCAACATAATCTTAACAACATAAATGTAAATACCATATTATTACATCATATTTCTTCTAAACCCAGGTTCTAAGACCTTTATATCTTCATATCATAGAAGTAATGTATATTACATCACCTATCTATTACAATAGTGACTTTAATCCGCCACAACAGATACGTATATAAATTACAAGTATAAAAATGATTGATACATCATTTATCTATTACAATCATACATTCGTGACTTTTATACGTCACAACATATATATATCTAGTTTAACATGCTCGTCTTCTAATCAAATACTTGATCTCTTCATTAGTTTTCATTAGATTCCTTGGTTCATTCTCGCTTTGCTGAAAATGTTGTATTTAAAGTAAGGGTGAGCATTCAATTGCTCAGCAAGTATTAACATTTGAATAAACAATCAACAACAAAATGAATTTTAACATTCTCTCTGAAAACTTCAACAACTGAACAATAGTTGTGAAGCAACTTTGAATAAGTAGGAATCCTTTCGTTTAACATATTCGAAACGACATATTGACCAATCCTCAAGACAGTTCCCTCATTCTCTGTTCTTTCTTAAATTCGACACCTATAATGTCTATCTCATTCCTATGACACGACATGTGTCTAACTTGACTCAATTCAATACTCTAGCATTCGTCTAGCCGAAACAAATGACATCGACACTTTTCTTAGACAGTTCTTGAATAACAGAACTTAAACAACTTGAACAGTTTATAGCTAAACAGTTTCTTTCAAATAGCACATAAGTGCAGATATTGGCATATAACACAATATACTGCTAAACATCCTGTACAAATAGAATACATTCGCACATAGATAGAAAACTTGACAAAACATAGACAACTTGTACAGTTTAACACATTGCATGGGTTAGGAAACTTTCATAATCATAGATTCCTAGCATGAAGTAAATGCATAGGATAAGATACTTGCCTTTACGCGATTTACCGGAACGCTATCCAATCGCTCCTCATATGATCTATATGTATCATAAGTTCAACATACTAGTTAGTCACTTATAGACTTCGTTCGTTGGTTTATGTTTATATTACCATTATTCTTATTACATATTATTCGCGCTTCATAATCTAGTAACGCGATCAACTTTCAATTACCTCTTGGCGTCGCGACGTTTAGAAACGTCATGACTTTCATATCAACCTTCCTTTTTGATTTACCTTAACTCTATATATGCCCGTCTTATTAGATTCGAAACACTTGCCAAACTCTCTAACACTTGTCACGATGTTTCGATGTTTGTACGTCTCACGCCCGATTCGTTTATGCGAACGCCCAAGCGACACGCCCTTGCCTCTGATCCCTCAACTTATCGACCACTCATGGGTTTACATTTCCCTAGAACCTATTCCCAAAGTTCGATGATTAGAACTCGGAATTACTAGCTTACATGGGTCGACATCATGGCTTTCTGAAGAAACACCACGATTTGCCTCTGATCCCTCAACCGTCCTAAAGATGTCCAATTTGCACCCTTTCTTGACCTCAAATTCCAAACTTAAAGATTGAAAGTTGTAGGTCTCTTCCTTATCTTTCCGAATCATTATGAAAAAGTTATGCTTGATTGAACGAAAGTCAAAAAATCACAAAATTGGGTGCAGGGCAACTTGGCCCCGGTGTGCTCAGCAAGGCACAATGAGCTCTCCCCGGCAGGACTTCTCTGCCAGACTCACCCCAGCGAGCTCATCAGGCAAATGAGTCCACCCCAGCGGGCTCGCCTGTTCTTGAAATAAAATGGCTTCTGCTTCTGTAGATTTTCTTTCCGATGACGCGATTGATTCCTAATGTTCGAATCTACTTCTAACATACCACAATATCTATAGCTTAGCATATTCGGAACAAATTTCCTAAATTTCTATTAAGCCCAAAAATTGGCTCAAAAGTCCCTTTTTCGGATAATTTTTCAACGAACGACGTTTTTAAATGTCAAACTTTCGTTTTAACATAACTTGTTCATCCGAAGTCGGATTGAACTCGTTCTTGAGCCCGCAGCTCACATTTTACATACTCTACAAAAGCCCTATGATTTTGGACTCTCTTGGATGCTCTAGCTAAATTTTTACCCTCGAAGCGACATTGAGTTTTTAATTTCGTCTTAAGACGTCTTTTTCATGAATTTTCGCCATAACGAAGTTATGGCGAATTTCCCCCCGTTCCACATGGAACTTTTCATAATACACTCGCGGCTTATAAAGAAAGATGTAATAACAATCATTAGGGTCCTTTTTACGTCCACTGAGCAAGCTTTTCCATCCTTTACGCATAGATTTAGGATTTTAATCTTTGTTCTCGCTTTCATGGCATTTACCGGTAAATTTTACAAGGTTATCAATAATATAACAACCTTATCTCTCCAAGACCCTTATGGTCTCATTAAACAACATCCACCAATAAAGCACTTCCTAGCATACTAGAAAGCGTTTTTAAAGAAAAAGATGAACTAGAAGAGTTTTTTAGGATTTTTACCTTTTTATTCTTCTTGTTCTTAGCTACGATCGATCAAAGCTTCAATTTGATCTTCTTTCCTTCCTTCTTCTCATCTTTGATCCGTGTGTTCTCTAGCTTTCTAGCTTTTCTAGCTTTACTCTTCTTCTTTCTCTCTTGTTCTTCATTTTCTCTCTCTTGTTCTTCATTTTCTCTCTCTTATTCTTCATTTTCTCTCTATTTCTCTCTCTAGTTCTTTTTCTTTCTTCTCTCTCTCTTGATCTTTCTTTCTTTCTAAATGAAAGAAAGAAATTAGGTTTTAATTATATAAAACCTAGTTTCAATAGCTTATAAGTTGTGCCCCCAACTTAAGTCTCTTGTGGTCTTTCCCCTCGTCCTTTAAAACTTACAAATCACCTCCTGGCATATTCTTGGAATATTCCTTATTCCTAAGCATATTCCCGGCATATTCTTTATTCCTTAGCATATTCTAGGAATATTCTTTTCTTATGTTTCAAATCTTAGGTTTTAAAGCCTAAGGTTTTCTTATCTTGCATTATTCTCCTCTAACTTCATAATTCACTTCCATACTTCATTTAAGTTAGTGAAATGTCCATTACACCCTTCCCTAACTTATTAAGCTAGCAAAAAGTCTATTTTGCCGTTCCTATGCTATCGATTAGGGTTTATCTCCCTAACTTTATTAGTTACACGATTTCTTGATTATGAAATTTCTCTTTAGTTAGATTCTCTAACTCGTTACGTAGGCGAAAATCGCAAAATCTTTTTCGTCAGTTGGGAGCTGTCGTTTTACACTCCAAAATTAATACCTTACTAACACTCTACTAGCACAAAACTTAGTATAATGACAAGCAAGGATCGATCCCACAGAGAAGTGAATTAATCTTTTACTTATTCTAGCATTCCTATTATTTCTATTAATGAGGGGTTTTTGAGTTTGATTCACTAAACTAACAAAAGTAATTAAGAATGATCAATGAATAAAAAGCTTCAGTTCTTCAGTTCAGTATCACCTTATCACAATTATGGGAAAATAAAGTTTAACAATATTTATCCTTCAATGAGACTAATAACCCTAGATAATCGCAATCGCTAATTATCCGCAATTCTCCTTATGTGTAAATCTAATGTGACAATCGCCTCAAGAGACTCTAACTATCATATAACCTAGAACTATCAGTCTAGATTTAATATAACAGCAGCATAAAGAATGAGAGAATTAGGTTATTCCAAGCAACAATTGCACAATCAGGAATTATTTAACTTGCCTTCTAATAATCTTAATAATATCCAAAAGCTTGTCCACAATCAGATACTATCAATTGCTACCTATGATCAGACATAATATCGTTTACTTAATACTATATCTTAATCTAGCAGATGATATCAATCAAATTAATTCAATTGGCCAGATCAAATCAAAAGATTAAATAACATATAATCAATTAAAACAGATTATCAGAATAAATCTCATACAAGAAGAAATAAATAAATAAAACCTGATTAAACCATTAATTATGAAAAAGGTTCAACATCCCTTAGAACTGAAAGTAAGAGTTTAGCCTGACATGCCTTCAATCTCCTCCTATTAGAGTTACAATTGTAGTTGCCAAGATCTCTAGCTCTAGAATAGTAGAATAATATATATAACAAAAGTTCTCAAGTTCCTACTTAGAGTTTCCTTCTTACTATCTGATCATAATGAATAGAATCCTCTTCCGAATCAACTTCCTTTTCCTCCTCCAGCTGAACTTTAGTAACCCAAGTCGAGGCTTAGCGATGTTAGCGCTTGAGTGAGCGCTTCTGGCGCCACTATGCAGAATGCCTAGCGCCGCTGGCGCTTGGTTTGTGAAGGGTCGAGCGCTAATAGCGCTGATGTAGCGCTTCTGGCGCTGTGCTGATGAATGGTCGAGCGCTGCTAGCGCTGTGCTGAGCGCCAATGGCGCTAGTGTGCAGTGGCTGCTGGCTTGAATAGCGCTGCTAGCGCTGGTCCTAGCGCTTCTGGCGCTAGCCCTTGTCCTTGAATTTACAAAAATGCCACCATGTGTATTTTAAGCTCCAATTTTCCATCTTTTTCCACTTTTGACCTTGAATTCTCCTGAAATCAATAAATAACCTAATAAGTGCATATACACAATAAAACATGCAATAAACTAGATATAAAGGAATAAAAATAAATGAATAATATGCACTTATCAAATTCCCCCACACTTAGTCTTTACACGTCCTCGTGTAAACTAAAACAAAGATTATAATGAAATCATTTGAATTCTATTCAACCAAGCTCCCAAAGGTTCAAATTCAATTAGCATCCAAGAATACCAACACCAATCAACAGAAATTCGTTCTATACATCATCAATCAATTCATAACAATAATTCATCAGTCCCCACTGAACATCTCTAAATCAAAGTGAAACCACATAAGTAGCTCCTATGATTAACACAGATACTCAACTCAGTTTATATGGAATAACAACCATGCACACTGACTCACAACCAGAACATGTTTTTTTTCCTGCCATTCATTTTTTCTTCATTCAGGTGAATGCATTTTATGCTCCATTTCACCTTCCTCATTCTTTTCTTAAGTGAGTGCATTTTATGCTCCATCTCACTTTTCTTCTCACCAACGAGTGCATTTTACGCTCCATCTCGTTGCATGTGTTTATGGGTGAGTGCGTTTTACGCTCCATCTCAACCCACCACATGTTTTCCTTTTGAGACAAAATGTTTCTTTTTATGTTTTTTTTTTCTCAATTTTTGTCTTGCTCTCAATTTTTCAAATTTCCAATTCTTGATTTTGTCTTCACATGATCCTGGAAACAAGATAAGCAGTTAAACAGTTCTAAATCATGAAATCAGTGCACATAGTCAACTCCACAACTAACCCAGTCAAGTAAACATGTATCTCACATTCAAGTACTCATGCAATACCAACTCAATCTAAATCAGTCAACTATGGGTCCTAACTTCATTATCATCTTTTATCAATTAATTCAGCATCAAACAAATTCTATCAATTAGCATCAATTTTCATTCTAAAACCAAAAACCTTTGAAAACTTGACCAAACACAAAAACTTTTGGAAAATTTAAGTCAACTCAGATTTCCAAACTTAGAACAAAAGCAAAACCTATTCTATATTAACCTAAACCTAAACCTAAACCTAAACCTAAACCTAAACCTAAACCTAAACCCCTCCCCCACACTCAAACCTTACATTGTCCCCAATGTAAGACAATCATGCAAAAGACGAGCAAAATACCTAAAAAAAACAACAATAAATAAGTAAAAAGGTATAGAAAAGCAAATCTGGTGTCTTGGGTTGCCTCCCAAGCAGCGCATTTGGTTAACGTCGTTAGCCCGACATCGATGCTCCTCAATCATTCATAGCTCGGATCCACTAGGTCTATCATCTCCACACTCTCCATTGAAAATCCTTCACGGAAAGGTTTCAGCCTATGTCCATTGACCTTGAAGACTTTCCCTGTCTTTGGATTCTTTATATCTATAGCACCATGAGAGAACACTTTAGTAATAACAAATGGACCCTCCCACCGAGAGCGCAACTTACCTGGAAATAACTTCAGCCGCGAATTGAATAGGAGAACTTGTTGGCCAACGGTGAAATCTTTCCTCAAAATCTGCTTGTCATGGAAGGCCTTTGTTTTATTCTTGTATAGTCTAGAACTCTCATAGGCTTCATTCCTCATCTCTTCTAATTCCTGCAACTGAAACTTCCTATGCATCCCCGCCTCATCCAAACTCATATTACATTGCTTGATCGCCCAAAAAGCTCTGTGTTCTAATTCCACGGGTAGATGACATGGCTTCCCAAAAACCAATCTGTACGGAGACATACCAATGGGGGTTTTGTATGCAGTTCTATACGCCCACAATGCATCTTCTAACCGCAGACTCCAATCTTTTCTGCTTGGCTTGACAACCTTCTCCAAAATCGATTTCACTTCACGGTTGGATACTTCAGCTTGACCATTGCTTTGCGGATGATAAGATGTAGAAATCTTATGCAAAACATTATATTTCCTGAAAAGTGCTGCTAGCATCCTGTTGCAAAAGTGAGTTCCTCTATCGCTGATGATAGCTCTAGGAGTTCCAAATCTGACAAATATATTAGTTTTGACAAAATCTGTAACAACTTTAGAATCATCAGTCCTGGTGGCTTTAGCTTCCACCCATTTAGAAACATAGTCAACAACCAAGAGAATGTAAACATTACCATGAGAAACAGGAAAAGGTCCCATAAAATCAATACCCCAAACATCAAAAATCTCAACAATTAAAATGGGAGTTTGTGGCATTTGATTTCTATGTGATATGTTACCTGTTCGTTGACAATTCTCACATGATTTACAAAATAGATATGAGTCTTTAAAAATTGTTGGCCAATAAAAACCACTTTCTAAAACTTTATGAGCAGTCCGTTTGGGTCCAAAATGACCTCCACAAGCATAGGAATGGCAAAAATTTAGAATAGACAATGTTTCGGTATTAGGCACACACCTACGGATTATTTGATCAGCACAAAATTTCCACAGATATGGATCATCCCAAACATAATGTCTAGCATCACTCCTAAGCTTATCCTTCTGGTTTTTAGAAAATTCATTGGGAATAAATGCACTTGCCAAATAATTAACAATATTCGCATACCAAGGCAATTCCTCCTGAATAGAAAAGAGATGCTCATCTGGAAAGGAATCATGCAAAGGTAGTGCCTCCTCATCTCTCATCAATCGACTCAAGTGATCTGCTACCAAGTTATCTGCTCCCTTCTTATCCTTGATTTCCAAGTCAAATTCCTGAGCAACAACAGAATCCATCTGATAATCCTGGGTTTAGAGTCCTTCTTGGTCAACAAATATCTAAGAGCTGCATGGTCAGAATAAACTACAACTTTAGTGCCAAGTAAATAAGATCGAAATTTATCTAAAGCAAAAACAATAGATAAAAGTTCTTTTTCTGTTGTCGAGTAGTTAATCTGAGCTGCATTCAATGTTCTAGAGGCATAATAAATGGCATGGACAACTTTGTCAACTCTTTGGCCCAAAACAGCTCCGACTGCATAATTGTTTGCATCACACATTATTTCAAAGGGAATATTCCAATTTGGCGGTTGAATCACGGGTGCGGAAGTCAATAGGCTTTTCAACATATCAAATGCCTTCTTGCACGTTTCATCGAACTGGAATTCCACATCTTTTTGCAGCAATTTACATAATGGCAGAGCTATTTTGGAGAAGTCTTTGATAAATCGCCGATAGAAACCTGCATGTCCAAGAAAAGAGCGAATCTCCCGCACACTAGCAGGGTAAGGCAAAGCAGACACAATATCTATCTTAGCTTTATCAACCTCTAAACCTTTAGCTGACACAACATGACCAAGCACTATACCCTGTTCTACCATAAAGTGACACTTTTCCCAATTAAGAACAAGGTTAGTTTCCAAACATCTATCTAGCACACGCGTTAGATTTTCCAAGCACAAATCCAAAGAATCACCATGTACTGTGAAATCATCCATAAAGACCTCGATGCAACTTTCTAAAAGATCAGAAAAAATGCTTACCATGCATCGCTGGAAAGTACCTGGTGCATTACAAAGTCCAAACGACATCCTCCGGTATGCACATTTAGGAGGCATTTTCCTTTGAAGCACTGCTGACACATTCTCTCCTACAGTGATTTTTTCATCATCTTTCAATTTTCTTTTGTTAGTACACAATTCTTTCAAAAACTTTGCATACCTGGGCACTTGTTTGATGGCATCCAATAGAGGAATATTTACCTCTACCTTCCTGAAGGTTTCCAAAATTTCCCTTTCATTTTCCTCCTTCTTTGAAGTCTTGTGGGTTCTAGGTGGAAACGGCAATGGTGGAGTCTTAACTGGAGTAGATGGGGTAACAACTTCCCTCGGTGTCTCTATCTCATCACTAGCCTCCTCTTTTTCAATTTCCGTCACTGTTTTGGGTACTTCCAACTCCTTTCCACTCCTTAGTGTAATCGCACTAGCATTCTCCCTTGGATTGACAATTGTTTGGGAGGGCAACTTTCCTGAACCCTGAGCATCCAACCTCCCCACTGTGGTGGCAAGTTGACCTATCTGATTTCTCAAGTCTTGAACAGAATTTTTTGTTTCCTGCTGGAACTGCTGTGTCTGTGTCATGAATGCCTTGAACATGTCTTCCAAAGATGTTCCAGGATTTGCAGGAGCTGCATGTCTAGGTTGATATTGAGGTTGAGTTGGTTGAGAGCCTTGTGGGAACCCTTGTTGTCTAACCGGATATACACCTTGCGCTGGTGGCCTATTTCCTCCATAACTCAAATTAGGATGATCCCTCCATCCTGGATTGTAAGCATTGGAGTACGGGTCATACTTCCGCTGTGGTTGTGCCTGATAGTTCCCCATCGCATTAGCTTGCTGTGTTGTGTCTTCCTCTTGCAATGTTGGACAAGAATCGGTACTATGACCAGTCATTAAGCAAATCCCACAAACTTTTGCTGCTGGTGTATTTCCTGTAGCCATTTGTTTAACCAGCACAGTTAGATCAGAAATTTGTTGTTCAAGGTTGCTCGTGGTCATCTCATTCACTCTTGCAGGTGCATGGTTATTCCTTGTCCCATACTGCTGAGAATTAGCAGCCATATTTGCAATTAGAGTCCTTGCAGCCTCCGGTGTCTTATCCACTAGTGCTCCTCCACTTGCAGCATCGATCATACTCCGATCCATTGGTAATAGTCCCTCATAAAAGTACTGAATCAGGTGTTGATCGTCTATTTGATGGGGAGGACAACTGGAACACAATTTTTTAAATCTTTCCCAATACTCATACAGCGTCTCTCCGTTGAACTGTCGAATGCCGCATATCTCCTTTCTGATGTTGGCAACTCTTGAAGCAGGAAAGTACTTCTCCAAGAATAGCCTTTTCATGTCATTCCATGACTGTATTGACCCTGAAGGAAGATAGTACAGCCAGTCCTTCGCTAGATCTCCCAGTGAGAATGGAAATGCCCTTAGCTTGATTTGATCCTCTGTTATTCCATGTGGCTTCATGGTGGAACACACCACATGGAATTCCTTCAAGTGCTTGTATGGATCTTCACCTGTGAGACCACGAAAAGTAGGCAAAAGATGAATTAGTCCCGATTTAAGTTCAAAAGCAGCAGTTAAAGTAGGATATTCAATGCACAAGGGTTGTTGATTAAGATTGGGAGTGGCTAATTCTTTGAGTGTTCTGTTGTTATTTGGCACCGCCAGCCATTTCTTCTTCCTTCTCTGAATCGGTGGATGATGTATTTGACAGTAACTCAAGTGCTATGTTGAGTCCCGGTGATGGAATTTCGTCTGACTCTGCAGTGATGCCTCGAGCTTGACGAGCTTCTTTCCTTAGCCTGCGTGCAGTTTTCTCAATTTCTGGATCAAAATTCAAATCACCGGATTGAGAGGATCGTGTCATAAACTACAATAATGAACAAAAATAAAATAAAATAAAATGAAGAATAAATAAAGATAAATAACACTTCCCCGGCAACGGCGCCAAAATTTGGGAGCTGTCGTTTTACACTCCAAAATTAATACCTTACTAACACTCTACTAGCACAAAACTTAGTATAATGACAAGCAAGGATCGATCCCACAGAGAAGTGAATTAATCTTTTACTTATTCTAGCATTCCTATTATTTCTATTAATAAGGGGTTTTTGAGTTTGATTCACTAAACTAACAAAAGTAATTAAGAATGATCAATGAATAAAAAGCTTCAGTTCTTCAGTTCAGTATCACCTTATCACAATTATGGGAAAATCAAGTTTAACAATATTTATCCTTCAATGAGACTAATAACCCTAGATAATCGCAATCGCTAATTATCCGCAATTCTCCTTATGTGTAAATCTAATGTGACAATCGCCTCAAGAGACTCTAACTATCATATAACCTAGAACTATCAGTCTAGATTTAATATAACAGCAGCATAAAGAATGAGAGAATTAGGTTATTCCAAGCAACAATTGCACAATCAGGAATTATTTAACTTGCCTTCTAATAATCTTAATAATATCCAAAAGCTTGTCCACAATCAGATACTATCAATTGCTACCTATGATCAGACATAATATCGTTTACTTAATACTATATCTTAATCTAGCAGATGATATCAATCAAATTAATTCAATTGGCCAGATCAAATCAAAAGATTAAATAACATATAATCAATTAAAACAGATTATCAGAATAAATCTCATACAAGAAGAAATAAATAAATAAAACCTGATTAAACCATTAATTATGAAAAAGGTTCAACATCCCTTAGAACTGAAAGTAAGAGTTTAGCCTGACATGCCTTCAATCTCCTCCTATTAGAGTTACAATTGTAGTTGCCAAGATCTCTAGCTCTAGAATAGTAGAATAATATATATAACAAAAGTTCTCAAGTTCCTACTTAGAGTTTCCTTCTTACTATCTGATCATAATGAATAGAATCCTCTTCCGAATCAACTTCCTTTTCCTCCTCCAGCTGAACTTTAGTAACCCAAGTCGAGGCTTAGCGCTGTTAGCGCTTGAGTGAGCGCTTCTGGCGCCACTATGCAGAATGCCTAGCGCCGCTGGCGCTTGGTTTGTGAAGGGTCGAGCGCTAATAGCGCTGATGTAGCGCTTCTGGCGCTGTGCTGATGAATGGTCGAGCGCTGCTAGCGCTGTGCTGAGCGCCAATGGCGCTAGTGTGCAGTGGCTGCTGGCTTGAATAGCGCTGCTAGCGCTGGTCCTAGCGCTTCTGGCGCTAGCCCTTGTCCTTGAATTTACAAAAATGCCACCATGTGTATTTTAAGCTCCAATTTTCCATCTTTTTCCACTTTTGACCTTGAATTCTCCTGAAATCAATAAATAACCTAATAAGTGCATATACACAATAAAACATGCAATAAACTAGATATAAAGGAATAAAAATAAATGAATAATATGCACTTATCATCAGTTTTATTGGAGATTATGTCTCCTGACCTTAAATAAATAATATCCCGTGATTTGAAAATTTCGAAAAACGAGAAAAAGTCAACTTTTATTACCTTGACCCATCTTTGACTATTTGGCCTAAAAAATCAAAATTTCAAGTTTATAGTCTATTCTTATTAATTTCGACATTCCGGATTCAACCCAACTATCCGCGTCTCAAAATTCTATTCTGAACTCAAATTCGAGTTTTGCCTGCACTGCTCTTGTCTTTTATACGATTATTCGCCTTCCTTTAGTTAGATCGAACTAATTAAATTAATTAGCCTTGACCATCTATTAATTTATTTTCCTTATCACCTAATCATTAATAAATATATATATATAACACATATATTTATTCATTCAGCACATTTACACGTCATAATATTCATAAATATTTTATTTATTAGATATTTAAATCGAAAAACCTAATTATATAAGGTTATTCGATTGCTCGGGTCGTCACATTCTTCTCCCCTTATAAGAATTTCGTCCCCGGAATCACTAGGATTTCTCGAGTCATCACATTCCTTCCCCTTTATAAGGATTTCGTCCCCGGAATCACCAGGATTTCTCGGGTCGTTTACACTTATTATTTTCCTTATTTGAAAAAATTCTGGGATATGACAACATCCCCTTATTCTAAGAATTTTGTCCTCGAAATTGTAACATACTCATCTCTACACCTTCTACTCATCATACTAGGTGTTCATACTAACCTCTACATTGTCCCCTATCCCTAAGGACTTCATATCTTCTTATCATTCGATTTCCAGAATATTGGAATATCTTTCAAGAGTCTTCAACAATCATTCGATAATTGTGAAGCAGTATGAGTAACTAGGAAGTTGATGAGTGTGTTTTATACACACAATTTGGGTACTTTTGGCTTTGATAAGTCTTTGGGTATTTTATGTGATTTTATTGTATTTTTATCTTATTTTTAGACTTTGTGGTTTTATATTGCTTTTATGTGTTTTGTATTATTTTTATGTGTTTTTACTTAGTTTAGTAGGAAATAGAGCAAAAGCAATTTGAGCGTTAACGCTTGGGTGCCTTGTGTGCCATTTTCAGCTCAATATTGACATAGCAGCTGCTTGTAGCTCAATTTTAACCATGATCCATTCCTTATCTCTCAAACCTCAAAGAACGAAAGTTGTAGATATTTTCCTCATCTTTTCGAAACATCTTGAATCATCCCAATGCGAGTTTGTATGAGAGAGTTATGGTCGTTTTACCAACAAATTTAGCATAAATTTTACACACCAGCCACTTTGAGCTCAATTTCACCCTTGGTCTAGCCATTATCTTTCCAAACTCCAGTTATGGAAGTTGTAGAGCTACTTCTTAGCTTTTCGTAGCCTCTTGAATCGCCTTATTTTGAGTTCGTATGAGAAAGTTATGGTCATTTTACTAACAGAGGTCAAAGCTAAATCGCCAGACAGCAGACGGGCACGGGCACGCGGGAAGGGCGCGGGCGCGCGGCACCAGGCAGCATGCGCGCGCGCAGGGGGGGTGAGAGCGGCAGGGCCAGCGGTTGGGCGCGGGTGCACCAGGCAGCGTGCAGGCGCGTCTGTGCGTTCTGTGTGCGATCTGTTGAGCCTCTAATGCGATTCCAGCTCACTTTTTGACCAAAAAATTGATACTTGGCTAGGGTTTTTGTAGAGGCACTATATAATATCTCTTTGGGGCTTCATATTTAGATATCTAGAGAGTGGGAGGCTGCCATATACATCGCCAAGAAGAGCTTGAGGGCTGCAAATCAAGGAAATTTCCAGCAACAAGCTAAGGAGCAAAAGGAGAAAAGAGTGCCAAAGGAAGAGGAAAAGCTAGAAATTGACATCAACTAAGCAAGCAACATATGAATATCTTCAAAATGGGTTTTATCATCTCTAGCTTTCCTTTGAATTTGTATTTCTAATTCATGATGAACACCATGTGTTTGATGTTTTGCTTAGCTACTATGAACTAGAGCTTGTATTCTAAGATTTCAATGGAACCCAATATATAGTTTGAATTGACTTCTCTCTCTTTGCTTTTAATTACTCATTTGTGAATTGAATATCATAATTTATACTTCATATCTTAATTGCCTAGCTAGTCATTACCGTGGGAACCTATATGAACTTGACGAATGGATTATAGTGTTGAGACCTTGTTATGATATCATGCGAAAGTTAAAGATTGTTGTGGGTGATTAATAAAGATTTAGTGATGTGTGTCTTGTTGATTATCCTCAATGATAGGTAACTTGATAGTATTCAGGATAGACATATACCTAGATACTGTGTGCAACCAATGGAGAATCTATTATTAATGACTTCCTATGTGAAAGTTGGTAATTGAAAGGACGGTTAATGAGATTTAGTGACACATGTCTTGTTAATTGTTCTTGAAATTGGTCTCTTGATAGTATGTAGGATAGACATATACCTACATGTCGCATTAGGAAGATTCAAATTTGACCATCGACAGAGTCTTATAAGTAACTTTGATTTCTCGGTCGACATTTCTATGTTGTTAATTAGTTCAAATGAGAGAGTTAAGATATTCAAATGAAGTGATGGGGAAATTGTAATCTTAGGCTTGTTAATATTAGAGTTTAATTATCTTATAAGATTTTCGTATTTATTTGATTATTGTTATCTTAGTTATTACCAAACAACAAAAACTCAAATCATCAATTGTCTAAATAAAATCAAGACGATATATAGTTGGTACTTGGGATACACTAGAAATAATTTCCCGTGGGTTCGACAACTCTCTTATCATTATATTACTTATTGACCGCGTATACTTGCGCATATTTTTCGGTTGCAAAATCGACTAACAAGTTTTTGGCGCCGTTGCTGGGGAATTGTTCTTCTAGTGTTTTTTCAATATTAATTACAATCGAATTGGTTTTAATTTAGACTTATAAATAATTTGTTTATTGTTCATTTTGTTTTGTTTTGTTTTCCTTTTTAGTTAATGGATGAGCATAACTATCAATAGGATTATGAGGGGACGATACAACCAAGTTCGTCAAAACTTCTTGAGCAATTGTAAGAACAAGTTGCAACGTTTTCAAGGGTTGTTAAAAACAAGTGCCCAGGTATGCAAAGTTTTGAAAGAATTGTGCACTAACAAAAGAAAGTTGAAAAATGATGAAAGAGTCACGGTCGGAGAGAATGTGTCTGCAGTACTTCGAAAAATAATGCCCACTAAATGTAAATATCCAGGCATGTTTACGATCCCATATAGAATAGGTAATACCAGATTTGAGAGAGCCATGCTATATCTAGGAGCTTCAATAAATGTCATGCCATTATCTATATTTGCTTCTTTGAATCTGGGTCCCGTAAAGCAAACTGGTGTTATTATTCAATTGGTTGATGGTACTAACACTTACCCTGAAGGGGTAATTGAAGATGTCTTAGTGCAGGTCAACAAACTAATTTTTCCTACAGATTTTTACATTGTGAATATGGAGGATGACCAATCTCCAAATCCCTCAAACATCTTGTTAGGAAGGCTATTTTTGAAAATAGCAAGGATAATGATTGATGTACACAATGGAACCTTAACTATGGAATTTGATTATGAAAGGATACAATTTAACATATATGAGGCCATGAGGTATCCTAGTGATGTTAATCCTGTTTTTGCTGTTGACATTATTGACTCTTAAGTGCAGGGATCTTTTGAACATATGCATAAGGAAAGCTTGGAGGTTGTCATCGCTAACAGTTTGCAGATGGATAAAGATGTAAAAATTGAGCATGATCAGGAATTGAAGGAGGTTGTAGCTGCATTGCATTCTTTACCTAAAATCTCAGATAAGTATGCAGTCCATTTTATTCAATTCCATGTTTCTCATAAAAAAAATGTTACCGTCTGTGGTACAAGCTCCAATTCTTGAATTGAAACCATTACCAACACATTTGAAATATGTTTATTTAGGGACTAATGACACATTACCTGTGATTATTTCTAGTAATCTAACCAAAGTGTAGGAGGATAAATTGCTAAGAGTCCTAAGGGTCCATGTCACAGTTTATGGTTAGACTATAACATATATCAAAGGAATAAGTCTGACGATGTGTATGCATAGGATTTTGTTGGAAGATGAAGCAAAGCCTACTAGAGAAGCACAAAGAAGACTGAATCCACCAATGATGGAAGTATTGAAAAAAGAGGTGCTTAAATTGCTTGATGTAGGTATAATCTACCCCATTTCAAACAGTCAATGGGTGAGTCCAGTACAAGTAGTGCCAAAGAAATCTGGAATTACAGTCATCAAGAATGACAATGATGAATTGGTGCCCACACGTACGCAAACAGGATGGAGAGGGTGTATTGATTATAGAAAATTAAATGCTGTAACAAGAAAAGATCACTTTCCTCTTCCTTTTATTGATCAAATGTTAGAACGATTAGCTGGGCATGCTTATTATTGTTTTTTAGATGGATTTTCAGCTTATAACCAAATTGTGATTGCACCTGAAGACCAAGAAAAAACCATATTCACATGTCCATTTGGTATCGTAGGATGTCTTTTGGACTGTGTAATGCACCAGGTACTTTCCAGAGATGGATTGTGAGTATATTTTCTAATTTATTAGAAAATTGCATAGAGGTCTTTATAGATGATTTCATAATTCATGGTGATTCTTTGGATATATGCTTGGATAATTTGACTCGTGTGTTAGACAGATGCTTGGAGACAAATCTTGTTCTTAATTAGGAAAAATTTCATTTTATAGTAGAATAAGGTATAGTACTTGGTCATGTTGTGTCGGCCAAAGGTTTAGAAGTTGATAAAGCTAAGATAGATGTTATATCTGTTTTGCTTTACCCCATGAGTGTATGGGAGATTCGTTCTTTCCTTGGACATGCAGGATTCTATCGCAGGTTTATCGAAGACTTCTTAAAGATAGCTCTGTCGTTGTGTAAGTTGTTGCAAACAGATGAGGAATTCTAGTTTTTCGATGAGTGCAAGGAGGCGTTTGACAAGTTGAAAAGCCTGTGACCTCTGCACATGTGATTCAACCATCAAATTGGAGTTTGCCTTTTGAAATCATGTGTGATGCAAGTAATTATGCAGTGGGAGCTATTTTAGGCAAAAGGATTGATAAAGCTGTCTATGCCATATATTATGCTTCGAGAACTCTAAACTCTGCTCAAATTAACTACTCTACAATAGAGAAAGAACTTTTATCTGTTGTTTTTGCTTTAGTCAAGTTTAGATCGTATCTTCTTAGTACTAAAGTAGTAGTTTTTCTGATCATGCTGCTCTCAGGTATTTGCTAACCAAGAAGGACTCTAAACTTAGAATTATCAGATGGATTCTGCTGCTGCAAGAATTTAACTTCGAGATCAAGGATAAGAAAGGAGCAGATAACTTGGTGGCAGATCACTTGAGTAGGTTGCTAAGAGATGAGGAGGTACTACCATTGCATGATTTCTTCCCGTATGAGCATCTACTTTCTGTTCATGAGGAATTGCCCTGGTATGCTAACATTGTCAATTACTTAGTAAGTGCATATTTTCCAAGTGAATTATCTAGATCATAAAAAGATAAGGTTAAGAGTGATGCCAAGTATTATGTATGGGATGACCCATATTTGTGGAAATTCTGTGTTGATCAGGTGGTTAGAAGGTGTGTGCCAAATAATGAATTTTTATCTATTTTGACCTTTTGTCACTCTTACGCTTGTAGAGGACACTTTGGACCAAAAAGGACTGCTCATAAGGTTTTAGAAAGTGGTTTTTACTGGCCAATAATTTTTAAAGACTCCTATTTGTTTTATAAATCATGTGCGAATTGTCAAAAGACAGGTAATATATCACATAGAAATCCAATGCCACAAACTCCTGTTTTAATTGTTGAGATCTTTGATGTTTGGGGTATTGATTTTATGGCACCTTTTCATGTTTCTTATGGTAATGTTTACATTCTTGTGGCTGTTGATTATGTGTTAAAATGGGTAGAAGTTAAAGCCGCTAGGACTGATGATTCTAAAGTTATTGCAAATTTTGTCAAGTCTAACATATTTGTCAGGTTTGGAACTCCGAGGGCCATCATCAGCGATAGAGGAACTCACTTTTGCAACAGGATGGTAGTTGCACTTTTTAGGAAATATAATGTGATGCATAAGGTCTCTCCATCTTATCATTCGCAAAGCAATGGCCAGGCTGAAGTATCCAACCATGAGGTGAAGTCCATTCTAGAGAAAGTCATCAAGCCGAACAGAAAATATTGGAGTCTTATAGAACTGTGGGCTTATAGAACTGCATTCAAAACTCCTATTGGTATGTCCCCGTATAGGCTGGTGTTTGGGAAGCCATGTCATCTACCTGTAGAGCTAGAACACAAAGCGTTGTGGGCAATCAAGCAATGCAACATGGGTAAGGATGAAGCGGGAGTGCATAGAAAATTACAGTTACAAGAGTTAGAAGAATTGCGAAATGAGGCATATGAGAGTTCTAGATTATACAAGACTATGACAAAGGCTTTCCACGACAAGCAGATTCTAAGGAATGATTTCGCGGTTGGACAAAAAGTTCTGCTCTCTAATTCAAGGCTGAAATTGTTTCCGGGTAAGTTGCGATCTCGTTGGGTAGGCTGAAATTCTTGGCTCTAAAATTTTTTCTTGTGATTTTATTTTGCTAAGTTTTTAAAGGTTTTTGGTCAAAGAATGAAAATTGATGCTAATTGATAGAATTTGTTTGATATGGAATTGGTTGATGAATGATGATAACTAAGGTAGTGTTTGTTTAGGTCTTATTGCCTCTTAATAGATTAGCCTCTGATTTGGTCAGATGCTAAAGTTGTTTGGTAAATTTTTTTTTTGCTTCTTAATGCCTCTAAATCGTTAAGATTGAAAATTAAATCAAGACTATCTAGAGGTGGGTCTGAATGAAAGTTATATTTTTTGGACCAAAATAACCTTGTCAATATTACAAAATTTCTTTTGTATCCCTAATTACAAAACCCACAAGATCTGTGAGTTAGGGCTTGATTTTGGATGCACAGTGGAGAAATTTTTGAAGGGGAATGGATTGATCGAGATGAAGGAAAAGACCTTGGAGTATTTTTCAAAGAGAAGTCGAACTTCAGAGGCGATTTCAGATCGGATTGTCTGTGCGATTGCTTTACCGTCGATGATAGTTGTCTTCTGATCTGATGTGGCCGCCATTTTTTAAGTATGAATTTGATTAATTATTCTCCTATAGCGCTCACCTTTTCCTTCGAATTCGAAGAACTACTGATTTGTGATCATTGGTGGCTAAGGCACAAATTACAAGTTCACTTTCAGTGATGATGATGATGACGGTAAGTCACACTCAATAGCGGGCCAATTTGGAAAATATCAAAGAGTTAATAATATGGATTGATCAACTGGTAAGATAGGTTTTGAAGGTGATATAGCTAGGTTGGTGTTTACAGTGGTTATGGAGGAAAACAAGAGGGTTGTTGAATAGGAAGAGAGAAGGAAACGTTAAAATTGTAAAACACTATTATTCAGACATTTTTGAAAAAAAAAACTATCAAATAACATTTTTTCATTCAGATACAATTTTAGACAAATGCTTTATATTATTCAGATGTCTAAACTGTTCAGATCTTAACATTCAGTTTTATCAAACACCACCTAAATTATGATCATAGTAACTTATTAAGATCTAATTGGTGTTTCATGAGTTCTTGAATATGAGATATACGCTCATTTGGCTGAGTTATCTGTGGAGTTGACTATGTGCACTGATTTCATGATATTAGAACTGTCTATCTGCTTGATTTGTTTGCAGGACCATGGAAAAGGAAAAACATTGGAATAATTGAAGAAAATTTGAAAAAGAAAAGTGCAAAAGAAAATCATATGGTGGGTTGAGATGGAGCGTAAAACGCATTCACCCATAAATACATGCAGCGGGATGGAGCGTAAAACGCACTCGCTGGTGAGCAATTAAGTGAGATTAGGACCTATCGCTTACACTCCTAAATTAAACCTTACTATTACTCTACTAACATAAAAATTAGTATAGCGACAAGCAAGGTCGATCCCACAAAGAGTGAATTATTTTATATTTATCCTAATATTTTCTAATACCACTGAATCTAAATTGGGGGTTTTTGAGTTTGATTAACTAATTAATAAAAACAGAAATTAAGATGATATGAATAACCAATGAATTAAAGCTTCAGTCTTCTGTTCAGTATTTTTACAATAATAGACTAATCAAGTATACCAATTTATCCGTCAATGAAAATAATAACTCTAGATAACCGCAATCGCTAATTATCCGAAATTCTTCTTAGGTTTTAAATCTAGTGTGACAATTACCCTCGCTAGACCCTAACTATCATACAACCTAGAACTATCAGTCTAGATTTAATATAACAATAACATTAAGAATTAGAGAATTAGGTTATTCCAAACAACAATCACACAACCAAAGACTATTTAACCTGTCTTCTGATAATCATAATAATACTCAAAAGCTTGTCCACAATCAGGTATTATTAACTGCTACTTATGATCAGATATAATATCGTTTGCTTAATACTATATCTTAATCTAGCAGATGATATTAGCTAACTAATTCAATTCTACAGAAATCAAATCAATTAAATCAAATTATCAAGAATGAATTCCATGTAAGAAGAAATAAATAATGAATACTCAACTAAACCATTAATTATAAATAAGGTTCAACAATCCTTAGAACTGAAATAGAAAACTTAGCTTGATATGTCTTCAATCTTGCTCTTAAATCTAGGGTTTTCAATTGTGAGCATCAAAGATCTCTTTAAATCTAACTAATACCATATAGTTATACTCCTAGATCATAACCCTATAATTTTAGGAAGTAACAATCCAAGTTGCAGTCAAGCTCCTTTAAAAATAACAAAGTTGGGAAAATTCGCCGACTGGCCACGCGCCCGCGAAAAACCTTGCGCGCTGCGGCTGAGCATTTGAGTGCCGCAGCCCAGAGTCCAGCGTCGCGGCCCATGATTTGGAGCACCGCGGCCCACAAGTTCTGTCCGTTTTCTCTTTTTCTCCTTACGTGCCCATTTTGATCTCGTTTCCTCTTTTTCTCTTTTTAGCTCCAATTCCTCTTGAAATCAATAAACACCTTATTAAACTCATATACACATAAAACATGTAATAAAACTAAACATAAAGGAATCAAAATTATCGAATATTATGCACTTATCAAATTCCCCCACACTTAGCCTTTACACGCCCTCGTGTAAAATAAAACAAAGGTAATATTAACTTCATCTAAAATTCATTTAACCAATTTTCACAAGGTTTCAATGCAATTACCAACCATGAATATCAATACTAATCAACAGAAATCTGATCAACACGTCATTAATCGATTCACAATAACAACCTTATCATTCACCACTAAAACATCTTCAAATCACACTGTATCCACATAAGTTTCTTTCCTATGATCTACATACATACTCAATGCAGTTGTCATGGAACAACAGCAGTGCACACCGATTCAAAACTCAGAACATATTTTTTTTTTACTATTCATATTTTTTTTCTTACTAGAACCATCAAATTCACTTCATTTTATAGGTGAATGCATTTTATGGTCCATTTCACATTTCTCATTCTTTCTTAAGTGAGTGCATTTTATGCTCCATCTCATTTATCTTCTCACCAACAAGTATATTTTACGCTCCTTCTCGTTGCATGTGTTTATGAGTGAGTGCGTTTTACGATTCATCTCAACCCACCACATGATTTTCTTTTTCACTTCTTATTTCTTTCAATTTTTCTCCAATTTTTCCATTTTTTTTCCTTTTCCACATGGTCCTGTAAACAAAACAAGTAGATAAACAGTTCTAAATCATGAAATTAGTGCACATAGTCAACTCTACAGATAACTCAGCCAAATAAGCGCATATCTCATATTCAAGAACTCATGAAGCACAAATTAGATCTAAATCTGTTACTATGGATCATGACTCAATTATCATCATTCATCAACCAATTCCATATCAAACAAATTATATCAAATTAGCATCGATTTTCATTCTTCAACTAAAAAAACCTTCAAAAACCCAGCCAAACTCAATTATAGAAAAAGTTTTAGAGCCAAAAATTATCAATTTTAATTTTTTTTTCCACAAAAATAACTACAATCAGATCATAATCTCCTAGAGTAAACCTAAATATAACCTAAACCCCTCCTCCTCACTCAAACCTTACATTGTCCCCAATGTAAGACAATCATGTAAAGACGAGATAACAAACTAAAATGCAACTATAAAGTAAAAGGGATTGAAAAGTAAATCTGAAATCTTGGGTTGCCTCCCAAGCAGCTGCCCTTGTTTATTGTCATTGGTTTGACCTCAATCTTCTCATTCTATGTAATTGGACTTATGTACTTCAAGTGGACTAGTAACAGTTTCAATTTTAAATTAGGAGCATCCTTCAAATGATGATTCTACTCTATTCCCGCATCTTCCTCCATTTCCCAGTCATTGGAAACTACTACATTACTCAAATCTTTCTGTTGTATTTGTAGTTGATCAAAAGATTCATGCACCATGGAGTGAATAACATTAATAGTAAAAATAGAAGTAATATCACCAAGATACCTCTTATCCTCATATATGCCAAACTGGACATTTGCATCATCTAATTCTATGGTTAAGGTGAAAGTAGTATGCACACAAGCCAATCATATTTGATATGATAAAGCATGTACTTTGTAATCTTATTCGTTTATTAATAAAAGGAATTATTTATTAAAGGCATTTTATATTATCTACATGGTGATGTTATATTAAATGTCACAAACCCTTAGTTTAAGCAATGTTTTTAGAATCATGATGATGATCATGCTAATGAGATCTAAATTCTTAGATAGCTTAAAACTAAAATAGTTCCTAATCGATGGATTACTAAAAAGGGGATTAGTAAATTCGGATAGATTAGTACATACTTTGCTTGCTCTTAGCAAGAGAATGATTGATCTCATAATCATTTGCGTGTAGACACTAAAGCAAGTATGTAGGTGCTTATTAGAGAACAAGTTCACTTAACGTGGCTCGCTAAAGAAATGCCTAATGGAATTTTACTCGCCTGTCAATAGGAATTCCTTTAGTGATAGTAGTACAAGTGATCCTTGGACTTGAGATTATCATACTATCTTGTGCATGATGAATTATGCTTTGACATATTCCTTAATACCTTTAGGGTATGACATATGGTATGCTTGGGTATAATAAGTTATACATGGAGATAGGTGAATAATCAACAAAGAATCTACCGCTTCTAGTAAAAGGAGAGAATGTCCTACGTGATTCGATAAATGACAATTCAATAGTCCTTGGCTAAGGCAGAATAAAATTAGAAAGTTGTTTCTAATTTACATTATTTAGAATTGTGCATTTGTGAATCGAAATACATATAATTAAATAAAATAAGACTTGACACTAATTCCATGTATTATATTTAAATGGGACATTGTATGGTAGAAGGATTGAATTGTACGGTAACTATTCACTAAAAGGTTCTTTTGTGATTAATGTTGAAATCTATATTATCTAGAAAGTCGTTGATTGCTAAGGGGGCTTACCCTTATTGTAGAATAAATATTATTTATTTAAATGAATTAAATAGTTTAATTTATTTAATTAAATAAGATTAGAATTATTTTAATAAATTTATTCACAACCAGTTTAATATGGAGAACCTAAAGGGTCACACCGCAAAAGAAATATATTTATTTAAGAAGTAAATGACATAATCGTAATAATAAGTTAAGTGTATTTAATTTAAACTATGTTAATAGAATAAATTAAATAACTTAATATTTATTATTTAGTATTTTAGAAATACTAATTATAAATTAATAGGAGGAGTCTTATTATTATCATTACTATTATTATTATTAATTTCTAAATTGGTTAGGAATTAATTAATAGGAGTATTCTCATATTAGATCCTAATTAGATTAGGAATATAATTAATAAAACCCTAAATCTAAATAGTTTAAGAGGGTTGCCTACATCTATAAATAAGAGAAGTCTTATTATGATTTAGGGTGACACACTCTTCTATAAGAATTGGGAGAATACTCATAATTCTATAGAGATAGAAACTAGGGTTTGTCATTACACATCTTCTTGAATAAGTATTATTCCTTGGTGGATCACCTCTAGAGGCCAAACACTTGGGTGGCTTGCGTTGATCAAAAGAAGGAATCTTCGTGAAGGATTTTTGGAGTAGAACCCGAGCCTGAGGAAGCTAGTTTCTACAAGAGTATAATTTCTAATTCTCTACCTTCCTATTTTAACTAATAATTGCGCATATAGATTGATCCTGGGTTTAGTTTGTAAAATTTTAAACTCTGATTTACCAAGCTTCCGCTCTTTATATGCATTTTGATTGTATGTTCGCGTTATATGCAAACCTAACAATGGTATTAAGGGCCAAACGTTATGCGGATTATTAATTATTTTGATTCGATATATATGTTGATATGTGTTTAGAACAATTTAGTTGGACATTATTGTTAGTCTAGAATCATGTTTTGCGAGAAAACTGCAAAAATCGCGATCTGAAAAAACCTGAAACGAATGGACAGGACTTGTGGGCCGTGACGCACGTCTATGTGAGCCGCAACGCTGAGTGAGGGCCGCGGTGCATGAAGGTTGTAAGTCCATTCTGTAATTTTTCAGAAATTCTTAATTAGAAATAAAGGAGTTTATTTGGATTTGGAATTGGATTAAAATAAAGAGTTATTTTACTTGGTTTTATAATTAAAATAAAGAGTTATTTTAAACTTGAAATTGGATTTCATGCAACTTTAAATTGCCCATTAAATGATATCAATATATATATATATTGAATATTTTAATGTCATGAGATGAATGTTATTTATTGATGCATATGGAGATATATATAATAATAAATAGGATTGATTATGGACAATTGACCAATGTGTGATTGGATTTATTTTATGTGGATGCATGAATGAATGAGTTTTATAAATGGGGTATGCGTACCTCGTATTCTCTAATTTTTCTTATGTAAATTCTATCTCCCTCCTATGTATTTCCCTTTGACTGCTGATCAAGGTTTCTATTTATTGTAAATAGTTTATTTAATAGGATTAGTTAGAATTATTTTGAAAAATTGGAGACGAAGGAGCAAGGAGCGCTTGAAGACCCGTTTGTAATGAAGTCCGGGTTTAAATATAATAGTTATATTTAAATTCAGTTTTTGCACCCTAGGTTTGACCTTTTGGTTCACTTGGTGGCTCTAGTGAATCAAACTAGAATAAAAATCCATAATCAACCTGGGTAGAATATAGTATTCTATATGTGCATGCTTACTATATATATATATATATATTATCCAACATGCTTCGTATGTTTATTAATATGATGCATATTTTATATATATATGTGCATGCGCGCTAAACAAGATGAGACAATTAATAATAAACCCCTCAAAGTAAAAATATTAAGTTGTAACATTCAAAGATATTTGGAATATCGAACGTCGCCTTCTAGCATGGTAAAACCATAGAGTATTGAATATTTAATATGAGTTTGTTGTGCACACACAAGGCGAGTATTAAATATTTAAGATGTTGTTTTATCACATTTGATGCTTATTAAGGAATTGAACATTACCGCTTTGTTGTGCACACACAAGGGCTGTATTTTTCTCTTCACATATATGGAAGTGCTAGGTTGGACTTAACTTAGATTATTTTAGTTCGGATGTGCACATACTTGACCATTATAATCTAAGAGGCAAAATACAAGGAGTTACATAGTGATGTAATTGACAATAGTTGTCTACCTATTTATTTGTATATCGTTTGTTGTGCACACATAAGGCTATATACATTTGAAATAGGATCCTTATTCTCACTAGCAAATAAGATTTGCCGAACTATATATTGAGGGTAATATAGTTTGAAAAAAATAGTGGGAGATACCAATTTGAATAAATACCTAATTTATTTTGATAATTAATATAATGAATGTATTCTAAAATGTTGTTTAATTTCACATGCAGAATTTTACAAATGTCAAGCTCACTATCACTGCATAGGATACTTGATGCTAATAAACTTACCGGACCGAATTACACGGACTGGTTAAGGAATCTGAGAATTGTTCTCATTGCTAAAAAGATTTCTTATGTTCTAAATTCGCTTGTCCCCGCAATTATTGCAGAAACAGCCTCTGAGGAAGAGATTGTCACTTTTAGAAAGTGGCAAGATGATGCAACGATGGCTCAATGCATCATGCTTGCATCCATAAGTAACGAGCTTCAGCGTCAGCATGAGAAAATGGATGCTCCTACTATACTGCTGCACTGTTAGGTTTGTATATAACGCAAGCATGCAATCAAATTACATAAATAGGGCGGAAGCGCGATAAAATCGGATTTTTAAAATTTTATACAAACCATCACCATGATCAATCTATGTGCTCAATTAACGATATAAACGAAAGAGAAAGAGAATAAGAATTATACCCTCGTAGATCAAAGCTTCCTCAGGTACAAGTTCAACTCCTAGTCCTTCGTGTTCTCCTCGAATTCCACCGATGAGATTCCTTCCTTTGATCAACGTTAGTCACCCAAGTGTTTGGCCTCTAGAGGTGATCCACCAAGGAAGAATAGTTATTCAAGAAGATGGGTGTTGGCAAAACCCTAAATTCTATCTCTATAGAAATTATAAGTACTCTCCACAATCTAATGCAAGAGTGTGTAAACTAATCTATGATAAGACTCCTCTTATTTATAGATGTAGGAAAACCCTTCCCTAAACTATTTAGGATTAGGGTTTCTATAATAATTAACTCCTTTAATTATTATGCTCCTAATCTAATTAGGAATTCATGAGAGAGTACTTCTATTAATTAATTCTCAATCCCTATTAGGAATTAAATAATAGTAATAGTAATAATAATAATAATAACACTCCTCTTATTAATTTATATTTAATATTTCTAAAATATTAAATAATAAATATTAAGCTATTTAATTTATTCTATCTCCAAAGATTAAATTAAATACACATAACTTATTATTACAATTATGCCATTTACTTCTAAAATAAATAGTTTTCTTTTTGTGGTGTGACCCTTTAAGTTCTCCATATTAAACCGGTTGTGAATAAATCAATTAGAACAATTCTAATCTTATTTAAATAAATAAATTAAACTATTTAATTTATTTAAATAAATAATATTTATTCTACAATAAGGGTAAGCCCCCTTAGCGATCAACGACTTTCCAGATAATATAGATTTCAATATTAATCACAAAAGAACCTTTGAGTGAATAGTTACCGTACAATTCAATCCTTCTACCATACAATGTCCCAATTAAATATAAGACATGGATTTACTGTCAAGTCTTATTTTATTTAATTATATGTATTTTGATTCCCAAATGCACAACTCTAAATAATGCAAATTAGAAACTCCTTTCTAATTTCATTCTGCCTTGGCCAAGGACTACTGAGTTGTCATTTATCGAATCACATAGGACATTCACATCTTTTACTAGACGTGGTAGATTTTTTGTTGATCATTCACCTATCTCCATGCATAACTTATTATACCCAATCATACCCTTTGATATACCCCAAAGGTCTTAAGCGACATGTCAAAGTATAACTATCATACACAAGATATTATGATGATCTCAAGTCCAAGGATCACTTGTACTACTATCACTAGAGGAATTCCTATTGACAGTCGAGTAAAACTCCATTAGGTATTCCTTAGCGAGTCACGTTCAGTGAACTTATTCTCCAATAAGTACCTACATACTTGCTTTAGTATCTACACACAAATGTTATGAGATCAATCAATCTCTTCTTCAGAGCAAGCAACGTATGTACTAATCTATCCGGATTCACTAATCCCCTTTTTAGTAATCCAACGATTAGGAACAGTTTTAGTTTTTGAGCTATCTTGAATTTAGATCTCATTAGCATGATCACCATCATGATTCTAAAAGTATTGCTCAAAACTATGGGTTTATCACATTTAATATAACAACACTATGTAGATTATGTAAAATGCCTTTTAAGAAAATCAATTCTTTTATTAATAAATGAATAAGATTACAAAGTATATGCTACATACATCATATCAAATATGATTGGCTTGTGTGCATACTACTTTCATGCACCTCAAGGAGTTGTATAGTGAGCAAAGTAGGAGTGCAAGATATCAGATATCTAAGGAGCTCTTCCGATCTCGGATGACCGAGGGCACTGCTGTTGAGACACATGTCCTAAAGATGATCAATCTGATTGAACAACTTGGACAGTTAGGTTTCATGATGGACGGGGAGTTAAGTCAAGATCTCATCTTGCAGACACTCCCTGACGCCTTCTCACAATTTTTTGTGAATTTTTACATGAATAAGTTGGACATCAGCTTGCCTGAGGTATTTAATATGTTAAAAATTGTTGAAGGCCACTTTCTATCCAGCAAGAACCATGTCTTAATGGTGGATGATTCTTCCAAGAAGAGGAAAAGACCTAAGGTTACTTCTGAAAAAAAGAAAACCAAGAAGGCTAAGGGCAAGGCGAAGGGAAAGCATAAGAAGAAAGTTGATCCTGAAAGCAAAGGAATATACTTCCACTGCAACAAGCCGGGTTACTGGAAGAAGAACTGCGAGAAGTTTCTTACGGAACTAAAGCAGAAGAAGCTTGGAGAAGCTTCAACTTCCGATCAAGGTTTGTTCATGATTGAAATTAATTTTTCTGAAAGTCAAAATTCTACTTGGGTATTGGATACCGGCTGTGGTTCTCACATATATAATACTATGCATGGACTAAGCAGAAGTAGAAAGCTGAACAAGGATGAAGTCGTCCTACGAGTGGGGAATGGAGTAAAGGTTGATGTATTATGTGACGCCCCCAGATCCGCGTCACCTGGGCCACAGACCTGTTCATCACTTTCTAACACAAGCATCAAACTATCGATAACTTATAGCGGAATAAAGGAAATATTTACATTAATATAACATAAATAATCCTGTCCCAAGTCTCGAAACCAAGACTATTACAAAACATAACATAATACATAAGGGAAATAGGTCTTAATGCATAACATCAATAATAAGTCTTAATACAACGATGATTCTAAACGATAAAGCAAAACTAGTCAGTAGCTTTGTCCTTCCCTTTGTCCTTTCTCGAGCTCTCGCCACGTGTTGTACTAACTGAAATGTTTTGAGGGAAAGCAAGGGTGAGCAACAAATTTGCCCCGCAAGTATAATAGCAGTGAATAATCACAAGAATAACTTTATAGCTCACAAGAGTAAAAATTTAGCTAACTCAAGGAAATAGACAACTTCTTTTACCACCGTTATAGTGGTTGCTAAGAACCGAAGGATTTCTGAAGTATCCAAGGATTTCAAAGTTTCCCAAAGAAAGGGACTAATCAATATTGAGTGAGCACCAAGGCACCGAATTCTATCTAGAATTACTGGAAATTCATTCGATAATCCACAAAACTGGTACAATAGGTGATCAACCTAAGGTACCTGGCGTTATGCATAAGCCTTACATTTTTCATTTACACGTATGTCGGTTCCCCGATGTTTATACAATTTCCCCTGGTATGAGGGTTGTTCTTCTCAGCTTTACATAGGAGTACGGACCAAAACAATTTGATCGGACAGTTTTACTTAACAACAATAATAGTTGGAGGACTAAACCTCACTTCATTAAACAAATCAATAAGTCTCTAGCTGGAACAATTAGCTTTGACATAACTTTCAAATAGTTTATGGAATAAAGAACTTTAAGGTTCAACAACATGTATAATAGCATCAATAATATCTTGAATGAATAACAATTCATAATCTTTGGAATCACGCAATATATAACATTGCATGAAATAGGGTTTCATTGCAATACTTGAATAAAAGTATGAATACTAGCACACTAATTGCTAGTATTCATACTTTTAGTCACATAAAGACTAGGTTCAATACAGTCATCACATCATCAAAATACATTGATTGCCACTACGACTACCCAATCGGGGGTCTCGCTCACTGGTGAGCGAGCGGCTGCCCAGCTTTATAAACCAAACGGGAATTGTAATTCGATTAATGATCTTCGCTTTATAAATTAACTAAGTCTTTAACGTTTAATAGGGTACAATTAATAAGCGTCTCGAATCATTTGTACAAAAATATAAGTTTTGGACTCGCGGGAAAAATTTACTGGGCGCGACCCGACCCGACCCAGTCCAGGCGCGACCCGACCAGGTCCGGCCTGACCCGGCCTGGTCCAAGCGCGGACAGCGCCATGCAGTAGTGCAGTTCCTGTAGAACCGCGAACTATCAGACCTTCGCCCGCTCCAGCCTCCATATCTCCCTCTATACTTGATCGATTTGGTCCGTTATAGACTCTATGAATTCCTAAGACACGAGGCTACAACGTATCAAAAATGCAGGATGACCCATAAACACTAACACAACCAAATCCTAATCTAAAGCACAGTATTGATACTCCGTTTTTTGCAGTCATGATACATTTCACTAAAACCTTCACTGTAACTTCATTTTAGCATCTTTTTGGTTCATTCCAACTAGGTTATCTTCATATCTCATAGAAGTACAATATTAAAATAACAAACAATCAAAATAATTACATCATCAAGGCTTTACAGTCCTCTAAGTAGTCTGAAGGTCCAAAAGTCCAAAAATGTCCATAGTTCATCCTTTAAGCCAATGTTCGGATTTCTCTTCATTTTTGTTCCACTTTAATGGTATTAATAGCTTAAAAGGTGTCTTGGTAACAATATTAAGCAACCACAACCAACAATAACAACCAAAAATCTCCAGAAACTCAAAACCCATCAAGAAAAGCTTCAAAAACTAAAAAACTTGAACAATGGAGGAAAGATGATTTTACCTCTTACTCTTACTTCTAAGGGTGCTATGGAAGCTACTAGGATTCTTCTTCTCCTTCCTCTAGCTCCCGTGCGTCTTCTTCTTCTTCTTCCCTTCTTCTTCTTCTTCTTCAATTTTCTTCTTTCTCTCTCTATAGTTCTCTCTCTCTCTCTCTGTATTCTCTATTCTGATAGCAACAAGGAATGAAAGAATTTCAGACTTGGGAATGGCTTGAGAGGAATGAGTTGAGGGGATTGAGGCTTCGGGGAAATGGGAGGGTGTAATACCCGAGCTCGGTGGGTTTCTTCTTTGAGGAGAATGTTTCTGAAGTTAAAAACTCAATGTATTGTGTTTTGTATGGCACAACATCTTGCCGCATGAAGCTTCCTGGCAATTCCACATTGGTCCATTGTCACACCTGGCCTCTCCTAATTGGTTGAGGCTTAATTGCCTCTCCAATTAATCCGAATATACAGATAAATAAACCCGAATACTTCCACTTTTGTACCATATTTGGTAAACAACCCTACCCAAAATTAAAATGGGTACTCCCATAAAATATTGGGACGCATAAAAATAATTATTATGGAATTTGTTCAATTATTTGGAACACTCATATAATACATTTCGGATACGGATTAAATCACGTATCAGCTCCAATAAAATTTTCGACACTTGAAAAAATTATTCCATCGCATACACGTCTTAACAAAATTAATAGAAATCGAAAGAGACGTAAATATATTCAGGCGTGAATAGTGCTCGTGTATAGTGCCTCGGAAAACGTGCCCTGTGAATAGTGGTTTTATGAATTTTTACAAAAATCGATTTAATCACTCCAACGACACAACAACACATAAAATTTAACACATACACATATTCTAGGCTGCAACACAACTCTAAGCACGTAACATAGATAAATATAAATAAAAATAAAAATTCATTTTATTCATACATAACTCGGGTTACAAGGAAATCTAAAATTCCCGATCGTTACATTCTCCCCCCTCCCCCTTATAAGGATTCTGTCCCCAGAATCACCGTACAAGGTTAAACAAAACATTGAGGGTAATTCTCCTTTATCTTATCTTCCAATTCCCATGTAGCCTCTTCGGCATTGTGGTTTCGCCAAACTACTTTTACAAAAGATATAACCTTATTTCTTAATACTTGATATTTCCTATCAATTATCTAAATAGGAATTTCTTCGTACGTAAAATCCTTTTCTATTTAAACGGGCTCATAGGATATCACGTGCTTGTAATCGAGCTTGTATGGTCGTAACACTGAGACGTGAAACACATTGTGGACATGCTCCAGTTCAGGAGGCAAGACTACCTCATACGCCACTTCACCTACTCTTCTCAATACTTCGAATGGTCCTACGAATCTTGGGCTCAACTTTCCCTTCTTCCCAAAACGTATCTTCCATTTCTAGGGAGACACTTTCAGAAACACGTAGTTGTCGACATCAAAGTCTCTTGTTTGGCAATGTTGATCTGCATACTTCTTTTATCGGTCTTGGGCGGCAACTAGTCTCGCCTTGATCACCTTGACCACTTCAGCTGTCTGCTGCACCAACTCTGGTCCTAGTAGTCGTCGTTCGCTGACCTCATCACAACTTAACGGTGTTCTGCACTTCCTTCCGTAGAGGGCTTCATACGGCGGCATACCGATACTTGCATGATAGCTATTGTTATAAGCGAATTCCACGAGTGGTAAGTGGTGATCCCAATTCCCTTTGAAATCCATCACACAAGCTCTAAGAATATCTTCTAGTGTCTATATTGTTCGCTCGCTCTGTCCGTCAGTTTGAGGATGGTAAGCAGTACTTAGTCGCAACTGCGTTCCCATTCTCTCTTGCAAGCTCTTCCAAAAATTTGATGTGAATCGTTTGAAAAGTTCAAAGAATTCAGAAGTGAAGTACAGAGGTAAACTTAAAAGAGTATTAAGATTCTTCGATCGGATCAAGGAAGGGAATACTTGACTAATGAGTTTCTCAATTGTCTCAAAAAAATGGTATAATCTCACAATGGACTCCACCAGGAACGCCACAGTTGAATGGTGTATCTGAAATGAGAAATCGAACATTGTTGGACATGGTTCGTTCCATAATGAGTTTTACCGATATTCCAGTTTCCTTCTGGGGTTATGCCCTAGAATTGGCTGCATACTTACTTAACAAGATACCTACCAAATCCGTCCCAAATACTCCATATGAGTTATGGACAGGGAGGAAACCTAGTCTTAAGCATGTTAAGACTTAGGGTTGTCCAGCTTATGTTAAAAAGTTTGAGAATGATAAGCTGCAGACTAGATTCGACAAGTCTAGATTTGTGAGATACCCTAAAGAAACATTAGGGTATTATTTCTATCATCCTATTGATCAAAAGGTGTTTGTTACGAAACATGCTACCTTCTTGGAAAATGAGTTTATCCTTGGAGGGGTTAGTGGGAGTAAGATATATCTTGAAGAAATTCAAGGACCACAAAATACAACGGATCAAAGTTAGGTACCTGGCCTAGTAGAAGAACCTACTGTACCACAACCTATTCGTAAATCTGGGAGAGTACCGAAGATACCTGATAGGTATGGATTCATCATAGAGAATGATGATGAGGTACGCATCATAGAAGATGATGATCCAGTAACTTATGAAGAGGCTATGAGTAGTAAAGACTCAGAGAAATGACTAGAAGCCATGAAATCCGAGATGGACTCCATGTATGAAAACCAAGTATGGTCTTTAGTTTCATCACCTGAGGGCATTAAACCTATTGGGTGCAAATGAGTATTTAAGAGAAAAACTGGAGCAGACAGAAAGGTAGAGACCTATAAGGCCCGATTGGTCACAAAAGGTTTCAAACAAAGACAAGGTGTTAACTGTGATGAAACCTTCTCACTAGTAGTTATGCTCAAGTTTATTCAAATTTTGCTTGCAATTGCAGTTTATTATGACTACGAGATCTGGCAAATGGACGTGAAAACGACCTTCCTCAATGGGAAACTTAAGGAGGATGTATATATGATACAACCAGAAGGTTTTGTTTTAACGGTTGGAACAAATCAAGTCTGTAAGCTACAACGATCCATTTATGGATTGAAGCAAGCTTCTCGAAGGTGGAATATCCGTTTTGATGAGTCAATCAAAAAGTTTGATTTTATTAAAAATGAGGATGAGCCTTGTGTGTACAAGAAGGTTAGTGAGAGCATTGTATCATTCCTAGTACTATATGTTGATGGTATATTACTGATCGGGAATGATATTCCTACGCTACAATCAATCAAAATTTGGTTATCTAAACACTTTTCCATAAAGAACTTGGGAGAAGCATCCTATATTTTGGGGATAAAGATCTATAGAGATATATCTAAAAGGATGCTCGGCTTATCCTAAGGAATGTACATTAACTCGATGTTAAAGAAGTTTAGCATGGAAGATTCCAAGAGAGGTCTCATGCCGATGAGCCATGGAATATATCTCTCCAAGAAACAGGCCCCAAAGACACCTGAGGAGAGAGACCATATAAATAAAATTCCTTATGCTTTAGCAATAGGATCTATCATGTACGGTATGATATGTACTAGATCGGATGCGCTCATGCACTTAGTGTAACAAGTTGATATCAGTCGAATCCTGGAGAAGAACACTGGAAGGCAGTAAAAAACAACCTAAAGTACTTAAGAAGAACTAATGATGTATTTCTTATCTACGGTGGGTCTGAATTGAAACTAGAGTGCTATACAGACTCAAGTTTTATAGACTCAAGTTTTCAAACAGACCAAGATGACAGTAAATCCGTTTCAGGGTATGTGTTTACCTTAAATAGTGGCGCAGTGAGTTGGAAAAGTTCCAAGCAGCAAACAGTTGTTGATTCAATGACAAAGGTGGAGTACATAGCTGCAAGTGATGCTGCAAAGGAAGCTATTTGGATGAAGAAGTTCATTATAGAACTTGGAGTGTTTCTTAGCATTCAAGAACCAGTGCCTTTATTCTGTGACAACACTGAAGCTGTTGTGCAAGCTAAGGAACCAGGTCTCATCAGAAATCCAAACACGTGTTGCAGCGATTTCATTTGATTAGAGAGATCATTGAAAGAGGAGATGACACCCTAGAGCGTGTGGACGCTGAAGACAACATTGCAGGTCCATTTACTAAAGCTTTAACCCAACAGCAGTTTGATCGTCACTTAGAGAAGATGGGTATTAGTTACTATGGCGATTGACTTTAGTGCAAGTGGAAGATTGAAAATAGTATGCACACAAGCCAATCATATTTGATATGATAAAGCATGTACTTTGTAATCTTATTTGTTTATTAATAAAAAAATTATTTATTAAAGGCATTTTATATTATCTACATGGTCTTGTTATATTAAATGTGATAAACCCTTACTTTAAGCAATGTTTTTAGAATCGTGATGATGATCATGCTAATGAGATCTAAATTCTTAGATAGCTTAAAACTAAAATTGTTCCTAATCAATGGATTACTAAAAAGGGGATTAGTAAATCCAAATAAATTAGTACATAATTTGCTTGCTCTTAGGAAGAGAATGATGTTAGGTTTGTATATAACGCAAGTATGCAATCAAATTACACAAATAGGGCGGAAGCGTGATAAAACGGATTTTAAAATTTTAATACAAACCATCACATTGATCTATCCTTGTGTTCAATTATCAATTATACGAAAGAGAAAGAGAATAAGAATTATACCCTCGTAGATCACCTCGGGTACAAATTCAACTCTTAGTCCTTCGTGTTCTCCTCGAATTCCACCGATGAGATTCCTTCTTTTGATCAACGTTAGCCACCCAAGTGTTTGGCCTCTAGAGGTGATCCACCAAGGAAGAATATGTATTCAAGAAGTTGGGTGTTGGCAAAACCCTAGTTTCTATCTCTATAGAAATTGCAAGTACTCTCCACAAACTAATGCAAGAGTGTGTAACCCTAATCTATGATAAGATTTCTCTTACTTATAGATGTAGGAAAACCCTTCCCTAAACTATTTAGGATTAGGGTTTCTATTATAATTAAACTCCTTTAATTAATTATGCTCCTAATCCAAGTAGGCATTCATGTGAGAGTACTTCTATTAATTCCCAATCCCTATTAAAAATTAAATAATAGTAATAGTAATAATAATAATAAGACTCCTCTTATTAATTTATATTTAATATTTCCAAAATATTAAATAATAAATATTAAGCTATTTAATTTATTCTATCTCCATAGACTAAATTAAATACACTTAACTTATTACTACAATTATGTCAATTACTTCTTAAATAAATATTTTTGTTTTGCAGTGTGATCCTTTAGGTTCTCCATATTAAACTGGTTGTGAATAAATCAATTAGAACAATTCTAATCTTATTTAAATAAATAAATTAAACTATTTAATTCATTTAAATAAATAATATTTATTCTACAATAAGGGCAAGCCCCCTTAGCGATCAACGACTTTCTAGATAATATAGATTTCAACATTAATCACAAAAGAACCTTTTAATGCATAGTTACCATACAATTCAATCCTTCTACCATATAATGTTCCAATTAAATATAAGACATGGAATTACTGTCAAGTCTTATTCTATTTAATTATATGTATTTCGATTTCTAAATGCACAACTCTAAATAATGCAAATTAGAAACTCCTTTCAATGATCATCATACTATCTTATGTATGATGAGTTATTCTTTGACATGTCCCTTAAGACCTTTAGGGTATATCAAAGGGTATGATTGGGTATAATAAGTTGTACATGGAGATAGGTGAATGATCAACAAAGAATCTACCACGTCTAATAAAAGATGTGAATGTCATATGTGATTCGATAAATGACAATTTAATAGTCCTTGGTCAAGGTAAAATGAAATTGAAAAGTTGTTTCTAATTTGCATTATTTAGAATTGTGCATTTGTGAATCGAAATACATATAACTAAATAAAATAAGACTTGACAGTAATTCCATGTCTTATATTTAATTCAGACATTGTATGGTAGAAGGATTGAATTGTACGGTAAGTATTCACTGTAAGGTTCTTTTGTGATTAATGTTAAAATCTATATTATCTGGAAAGTCGTTGATCGATAAGGGGGCTTATCCTTATTGTAGAATAAATATTATTTATTTAAATGAATTAAGATCAGAATTATTCTAATAAATTTATTCACAACCGGTTTAATATAAAGAACTTAAAGGATCACACTACAAAAGAAAAATATTTATTTAAGAAGTAAATGACATAATCGTAATAATAAGTTAATTGTATTTAATTTAAACTATGTTGATAGAATAAATTAAATAACTTAATATTTATTATTTAGTATTTTGAAAATACTAATTATAAATTAATAAGAGGAGTCTTATTATTCTTAGTATTATTATTATTCTTATTATTATTATTATTATTATTATTATTATTATTATTACTATTATTATTATTACTATTACTACTATTACTATTATTTAATTTCTAAATGGGTTAGGAATTAATTAATAGGAGTATTCTTATATTAGACTGTAATTAGATTAGGAATATAATTAATAAAACCCTAAACCTAAATAGTTTAGGAGGGTTGCCTACATCTATAAATAAGAGAAATCTTATTATGATTTAGGGTGACACACTATTCTATAAGAATTGGGAGAATACTCATAATTTTATAGAGATAGAAACTAGGGTTTACCATCACACATCTTTTTGAATAAGTATTATTCCATGGTGGATCACCTTTAGAGGCCAAACACTTGGCTGGCTTGCGTTGATCAAAAGAAGGAATCTTCATGAAGGATTTTTGGAGTAGAACTCGTGCTTGAGGAAGCTAGTTTCTACAAGAGTATAATTTCCAATTCTCTACCTTCCTATGTTAATTAATAATTGCGCGTAAAGATTGATACTGGGTTTGGTTTATAAAATTTTAAACTCTGATTTACCATGCTTCCACTCTTTATATGCAATTTGATTATATGTTCGTGTTATATACAAACCTAACATAAAGTTCCATGATGTTTATCATTCAATGTTTTTGTTATCTCTTGCTCCTTCTCATCAAAGTCAGTGTTAGCTTCAGACATCACATTGGCACAAATAGCATTACTGCATGTTTCTGAAGTAAGCTCTGACTCATCTTGCTGCCATACCTCTGCACCATTTCCTAAAGTAAACGCACTTACATTCTCTCTTTGTGTAACAACAGTCTGAGAAGGCAACTTCCCTGAACCTTGAGTGTCCAATCTGCTAACTGTAGTAGCCAACTGACCCACTTGATTTCTTAAATCTTGAACATAGATTTTTGTCTCCTGCTGGAATTGCTGTGTTTAATTCATGAAAGTTTTGAACATATCCTCAAGAGATAGTCTAGAATTAGTAGGAACTGCTTGTTCATGTGTTTGATACTGCCTTTGAATCTGTTGAAAACTAGGCTGCCTATTTGTGACACCCCCAAATTCAGGTACCAATACCTCGAATCTGGTGCTCACGATAAAGTACATCCATATACCTCTAAACAACATAAATCAACTAATGCGAAAAAATAAACATATGTTGTTCATTACAAAAGGTTTACTACGGTCCCAAGGTCTATAACCTTAAATAAAATACATCACAAAATACATTAATAATACAAAATAATTCCACGATTACATAACGGGATAGTACATATAACTATTCTTTAAGCTTTCCCTTGCCTTTGTCCGCTTTGAAACTCTCCAGCTTAACTGCAATAGGTTCATGATATAGCAAGAGTGAGCAACTACTTTGCCCAGCAAGTTTTAAAATGAATGAAAAGAAGATATATCATGAATGAATAAGGATAATAATCGCATAGTTCAACAATTTAAGAACATTGAAGAAATAGTTGACAATATAATCAAAGTTCAAATGAAACAATGAATATTGATTATTTACTGCTGAGTGGTCCAATAGACCATGAACATTTTGGCCCTAAGAATCAATCATTCAATTGACTCTTTTAAGAGTTGGCCCGTCAGTAGTACTTGAGGGGATCAACCTCTAGTACCCTATGTATATGCATAACATTTAACTCTGACGGCATCGAATAACCGACACATTAAAATTCCCTAAATAAGGGTTGCTCTCTCAGTCTAAGAATCCATACCAACAATCGGTTTGGATAGCTTTTAAAAATAATAACTTGTACATGTCTAGCCGAAACAAATGGTGTAGGCTATTTCCTTAAACAATTAATGAATGAAGAACTTAAATATTTCACAGTCCAACAACAGGTAATGAATTCAAATGCACAAGGTGTGAATATCAATAATTATCTTGGATGTAGAGTAATTGACAATAATATCATTTGAGAGTGATAACTCGTGTCTGAGTTAGAAAACTTGCAATAATGTAGAATACTTGCTCAATAAATAAATCGAGTAAGATAGAACCTGCTCAATAATTCAACTTGCCCAATTATAAAGATTGAGTAAGTTTAAGAACTTGCAATTCGTAAGGATAAACTCGCATAATAATAAAAGTTGTGCGGGTTAGGAAACTTGCAACAAGATATAATACTTGCTCAAATATAATCTTGAGTAAGGTAAGAAACTTGCATTCATTATGTAGATGAAGTTAGGGAACTTGCCTGAAGCGCTGCTATAATATTACAACACACGCTCCTTAATATCCTACACAATTAGGTACATATTCACATAACAATTAGTCACATACTGGATACCAAATAATGGTCTATGCTACTCTATAATATTTCATTCTTATTAGAAACATAATATTAAATAAGATTATATATACTAGTTATAGCGTTACGACGCTTGCACATCTGTACGCCAAACTTGATTATTTGAACGCCCAAGTGACACGCATTTGTGTACGCCTAACATGCCCATTCAATTTATCTAATACTTATTGGTTAATGCTAAGTATCATTGTAATTCATAACATTCATGTTTTAGAACTTAGAACTGTTAGGTTTGTATAACGCGAACATTCAATCAAATTACATTAATAAAGCGGAAGCGCAATAAAATCAGATTTAAAATTTTATACAAACCATCACCATGATCTCTCTTTATGCACAATTATTAATTAAACAAAAGAGATGGAGAATAAGAATTATACCCTTGTAGAATTCTACCTTTCTCAGGTACAAGTTCACCTCCAATTTTGCCGCGTTCTCCTTAAATTCCACCGATTAAATTCCTTCCTTTGATCAACGTTACCCACCCAAGTGTTTGGCCTCTAGAGGTGATTCACCAATGAATAATATCTATTCAAGAAGATGGGTGTTGGCAAAACTCTAGTTTCTATTTCTGTAGAAATTGTAAGTACTCTCCACAATTCTTATGCAAGAGTGTGTAACCCTAATTTATGATAAGACTTCTCTTATTTATAGATGTAGGAAAACCTTTCCCTAAACTATTTAGGATTAGGGTTTTAATTCTAATTAAACTTCTTTAATTAAATTAAACTCCTAATCCAATTAGGAATTCATGTGAGAGTACTTCTATTAATTAATTCTCAATCCCTATTAGGAATTAAATAATAGTAATAGTAATAATAATAATAAGACTCCTCTTATTAATTTATATTTAATATTTCTAAAATATTAAATAATAAATATTAAGCTATTTAATTTATTCTATCTCCATAGACTAAATTAAATACACTTAACTTATTATTACAATTATGCCATTTACTTCTTAAATAAATATTTTCCTTTTGCGGTGTGACCCTTTAGGTTCTCCATATTAAACCGGTTGTGAATAAATCAATTAGAACAATTCTAATCTTATTTAAATAAATAAATTAAACTATTTAATTTATTTAAATAAATAATATTTATTCTACAATAAGGGTAAGCCCCTTAGCGATCAACGACTTTCCAGATAATATAGATTTCAACATTAATCATAAAAGAACCTTTCAGTGCATAGTTACCGTACAATTCAATCCTTCTACCATACAATATCCCAATTAAATATAAGACATGGAATTACTGTCAAGTCTTATTTTATTTAATTATATGTATTTCGATTCTCAAATGCACAACTCTAAATAATGCAAATTAGAAACTATTTTCTAATTTCATTCTGCCTTGGCCAAGGACTACTGAGTTGTCATTTATCGAATCACATAGGACATTCACATCTTTTACTAGACGTGGTATATTCTTTGTTGATCATTCACCTATCTCCATGTACAACTTATTATACCCAATCATACCCTTTGTTATACCTTAAAGGTCTTAAGGGACATGTCAAAGTATAACTCATCATACACAAGATACTATGATGATCTCAAGTCCAAGGATCACTTGTACTACTATCACTAGAGGAATTCCTATTGACAGGCGAGTAAAACTCCATTAGGTATTCCTTAGCGAGCCACGTTCAATGAACTTATTCTCCAATAAGCACCTATATACTTGTTTTAGTGTCTCCACACAAATGATTATGAGATCAATCATCTTCTTCTTAAGAGCAAGCAACGTATGTACTAATCTATCCAGATTCACTAATCCCCTTTTTAGTAATCCAACGATTAGGAACGATTTTAGTTTGTGAGCTATCTAGAATTTAGATCTCATTAGCATGATCACCATCATATTTCTAAAAGCATTGCTCAAAACTATGGGTTTATCACATTTAATATAACAGGACTATGTAGATAATATAAAATGCCTTTTAAGAAAATCAATTCTTTTATTAATAAATGAATAAGATTACAAAGTATATGCTACATCGTATCAAATATGATTGGCTTGTGTGCATACTACTTTCAATCTCCCACTTGCACTTAAGCCAATCGCCTTGGTATCTAATACCCATCTTCTCTAAGTGACAATCAAACTGCTGTTGTGTTAAAGTTTTAGTAAATGGATCTGCAATGTTGTCTTGAGAGTCCACACGTTCCAGGGTGACATCTCCTCTTTCAATGATCTCTCTAATCAAATGAAACCGCCGCAACACGTGTTTGGATTTCTGATGAGACCCGGGTTCCTTAGCTTGCGCAACAGCTCCGTTGTTGTCACAGAATAAAGGTACGGCTCCTCTAATGCTAGGAACCACTCCAAGTTCAGTTATGAACTTCTTCATCCAAACAGCTTCCTTTGCAGCTTCACTTGCAGCTATGTACTCTGCCTCTGTCACTGAATCAGCAACTATTTGCTGCTTGGAACTTTTCCAACTCACTACGCCACCGTTTAAGGTAAACATGTACCCTGAAATGGATTTACTGTCATCTTGGTCCGTTTGAAAACTTGAGTCTGTATAACCCTCTAGTTTCAATTCAGACCCACCGAAGACAAGAAATACATCTTTAGTTCTTCTCAAGTACTTTAAGATGTTTTTCACTGCCTTCTAGTGCTCTTCTCCTGGATTCGACTGATATCTGCTTGTTACACTAAGTGCATGAGCGACATCTGGTCTAGTACATATCATACCGTACATGATAGATCCTATTGCGGAAGCATAAGGAATCTTACTCATACGGTCTCTCTCCTCAGGTGTCTTTGGGGCCTGTTTCTTGGAGAGATGTATTCCATGGTTCATCGGCATGAGACCTCTCTTGGAATCTTCCATGCTAAACTTCTTTAGCATCGAGTCAATGTACTTTCATTGGGTCAAGCCCAGTATCCTTTTAAATCTATCTCTATAGATCTTTATCCCCAAAATATAGGATGCCTCACCCAAGTCCTTCATGGAGAAGTGTTTAGATAACCATATTTTGATCGATTGTAGCATAGGAACATCATTCCCTATCAGTAATATATCATCAACATATAATACAAGGAATGAAACAACGCTCCCACTAACCTTCTTGTACACACAAGGTTCATCCTCATTTTTAATAAAATCAAACCTTTTGATTATCTCATCAAAATGGATGTTCCATCTTCGAGAAGCTTGCTTCAATCCATAAATGGATCGTTGTAGCTAACAAACTTGGTTTGTTCCAACCGTTGAAATAAAACCCTCTGGCTGTATCATATATACATTCTCCTCAAGCTCTCCATTGAGGAAGGCCGTTTTCACGTCCATTTGCCAGGATCTCGTAGTCATAATAAGCTGCAATTGCAAGCAAAATCCGAATGGACTTGAGCATAGCTACAGGTGAGAAGGTTTCATCATAGTCAACTCCTTGCCTTTGTTTGAAACCTTTTGCAACTAGTCAGGCATTATAGGTCTCTACCTTGCCGTCCGCTCCAGTCTTTCTCTTAAAGACCCATTTACACCCAATAGGCTTAATGCCCTCAGGTGGAGAAACCAAAGTCCATACTTGGTTTTCATACATGGAGTCCATCTCGGATTTCATGGCTTCTAGCCATATCTCTGAGTCTTCACTACTCATAGCCTCTTCGTAAGTCAATGGATCATCATCATCTATGATGCGTACCTCATCATCATCCTCTATGATGAATCCATACCTATCAGGTATCTTCGGTACTCTTCCAGATTTACGAATAGGTAGTGGTATAGTAGGTTCTTCTACTTGTTCAGGTACCTGATTTTGATCCATAGTATTTTGTGGTTCTTGAACTTCTTCAAGATATATCTTACTCCCACTGACCCCTTCGAGGATAAACTCCTTTTCCAAGAATGCAGAGTGTTTCGCTACAAACACCTTTTGATCAGTAAGATGATAGAAATAATACCCTGATGTTTCTTTAGGGTATCCCACGAATCTACATTTGTCGGATCTAGTCTTCAGCTTATCATACTCAAACCTTTTGACATAAGCTGGACAACCCCAAGTCTTAACATGCTTAAGATTTGGTTTCCTCCCTGTCCATATCTCATATGGAGTCTTTGGGACGGATTTGGTAGGTACCTTGTTAAGTAGGTATGCAGCCGATTTTAGGGCATAACCCCAGAAGGATACTGGAAGGTTGGTAAAACTCATCATGGAACGAACCATGTCCAACAATGTTCGATTTCTCCTTTCAGATACACCATTCAACTATGGCATTTTAGGTGGAGTCCATTGTGAGATTATACCATTTTCTTTGAGACAATTGAGAAACTCATTGGTTAAGTATTCCCCTCCTCGATCCGATCGAAGAATCTTAATACTCTTATCAGTTTGCTTCTATACTTCACTTCTGAATTCTTTGAACCTTTCAAACGATTCAGATTTGTATTTCATTAAATACACATATCCAAATCTAGAATGATCATCAGTGAAAGTAATAAAATAAGAATACCCTCCTCGTGCATTCGTTGTCATAGGTCCACATACATCTGTGTGTACCAACGCTAACAACTCTGTAACTCTTTATCCTTTTCCAGTAAAAGGAGATTTAGTCATTTTACCCATGAGACAAGATTCACAAGTTGGATATGATTCGTAATCAGATAGCTCTAAAAGTCCATCTTTATACAACTTGGATAATCTTGTTTCATTGATATGACCGAGTCTACAGTGCCACATAAAGGTATAATTAACATCATCTCTTTTTTTTGCTTAGTTTGTTCAATTTGAAGTATATTTTCATGCAAGTCAAGTATGTAAAGTCCATTCAGCAAGTTCCCAACACCATATAAAATATTTTTATTATAAATAGAACAACTGTTGTTCTTTATTATAATATCAAAACCATCCATATCCAATACAGAAATTGAAATAATGTTTTTAATGAGTGTCAGAACATAATAGCAATTATTTAAACTAATGAACTTTCCCGAAGGCAGTGCTAAACAATAAGTCCCTACAGCTAATGCAGCAACCTTTGTTCCATTTCCCACTCATAGGACGACTTCATCCTTGTTCAGCTTTCTACTTCTACTTACTCCCTGCATATTATTACATATGTGAGAACTACAGCCGGTATCCAATACCCAAGTAGAATTTTGACTTTCAGAAAAATTAATTTCAATCATGAACAAACCTAGATCGGAAGTCGAAGCTTCTCCAAGCTTCTTTTGGTCCGCAAGATACTCCTTGCAGTTCCTCTTCTAGTGTCCCGACTTATTGCAATGATAGCAAATTCCTTTGCTATCTGGATCAGGTTTCTTTTTATCCTTTCTCTTCGCCTTGCCCTTAGCCTTCTTGTTTTTCTTCTTTTCAGAAGATACCTTGGGCCTCTTCCTTTTCTTGGAAGAATCATCCACTAGTAAGACTTGGTTCTTGTTGGATGAGAAGTGACCTTCAGTAGTTTTCAACATGTTAAGTAACTCAGGCAAGCTGACGTCCAACTTATTCATGTGAAAATTCACAACAAATTGTGAGAAGATGTCCGGGAGTGACTGCAAGATCAAATCTTGACTTAACTCCCCATCCATCACGAACCCTAGCTGTCCTAGTTGTTCAATCAGATTGGTCATCTTAAGAACATGAGTCTCAACAGCAGTGCCCTCGGTCATACGAGATCGGAAGAGCTCCTTAGATATCTGATATCTAGCAGTCCTACTTTGCTCACCATACAACTCTTTGAGGTGCAACAATATAGTAGGAGCATCCATAGTTTCATGCTGACGCTGAAGCTCGTTACTCATGGATGCGAGCATGATGCATTGAGCTAAGATTGCATCATCTTGCCACTTTCTGAAAGTAGCAATCTCTTTCTCAGAGGCTGATCTGCAACACTTGCAGGGATTGGCGAATTTAGGACATAAGAAATCTTTTCAGCAGTGAGAACAATTCTAAGATTTCTTAACCAGTCCGTGTAATTCGGTCCGGTAAGTTTGTTAGCATCAACTATGCTACGTAGTGATAGTGAGTTTGACATTTTTAAATTCTGCATGTGAAATAGACAATATTTTAGCATACATTCATTTAATTAATTACCAAAATAAATTAGGTATTTATTTTAAATTGGTATCTCCCACTATTTTCATCAAACTATATTACCCTCAATATATAGTTCGGCAAATCTAATTAAAGGTCTGCTAGTAAGAATCAGGATCTCATTTCAAATGTATATAGCCTTGTGGTGCCACAACAAACGATATATAAATAAATAGGTAGACAACTATTGTCAATTACATCTCTATGTAATTCCTTGTATTTTGCCTCTTAGATTATTTTGATCAAATGGTGACACATCCGAAACAAAATTATCCAAGTTAAGTCCATTCTAGCACTTCCATATATTCGAAAGAAAAACACTGTCCTTGTGGTGACACAACAAAACAACATCGTTCAGTCTATTTATAAGCATCAAATGTGATAAGACAAGATCTTAAATATTTAATACTTGTCTTGTGGTGACACAACAAACTCATATTAAATATTTAATACTCTATTGTTTTACCAAGCTAGAAGGCGACGTTCGATATTCCAAATATCTTTGAACGCTTAGGACTTAATATGATTTCTTGAGGGATTTATTATTATTAGACTTATCTTGTTTAGCGCGCATGCACATATATATATAAAATACGTGTCATACTATTTTACATGCGAAGCATGTTGGATAATATATAATATATATATAGTAAGCATGCACATATAGAATACTATATTCCACCCGGATTGATTATGGACTTTTATTCTAGTTTGGTTCACTAGAGCCACCAAGTGAACCAAAAGGTCAAACCTAGGGTGCAAGAATTAAATTTAAATATAACTATTACATTTAAACCCGAGCTCCATTACAAACGGGTCTTCAAACGCTCCTTGCTCCTTTGTCACCAATTCTTCAAAATTAATTCTAACTATTCCTATTACAAAAACTATTTACAATAAATAGAAACCCTGATCAGCAGTCAAGGGGAAGTACATAGCAGGGAGACAGAATTTACATTAAGAAAAAAAATTAGAGAAGACGAAGTACGCAGACCCATTTATAAAACCCATACATTTAATCATCCTCTAAAATAATTCCAATCACACATTGGTCAATAGTCCATAGCCAATCCCTATTTATTATCATACATATCTCTATATGTATCAATAAATAACATTCATCCCATAAATAATAAAACCATTCCATATATGCATTGATATCATTTAATGGGCAATATTAGTTAGTATAAAATCCAATTTCAACTCCAATTAGTTATCATGGAATCCAATTTCAATTAAAATAAGCTTCTTTATTTTAATTATATTCCAAATCAAAATAAACTCTTTTATTTTAATTTATCCAACTTTGAATAAAATAAACTCTTTTATTTTTAATCAAATTTCAAATCAAAATAAACTTCTTTATTTTAATTTATCCAATTTTTTTTTGAATAAAAATAAACTCTTTTATTTTTAATCAAATTCCAAATCAAAATAAACTCCTTTATTTTAATTTACAAAAATAAAAAAATTAAAATAAATAAAATAATTTTACACAAACAATTATGCCCAATTAAATTATTCTAAACACATATCAATATATATACAGAATCAAAACAATTAATAATTCGCATAAAGTTTGGCTCTGATACCACTGTTAGGTTTGTATAACGCGAACATGCAATCAAATTACATTAATAAAGCGGAAGCGCAATAAAATCAGATTTTAAAATTTTACACAAACCATCACCATGATCTCTCTTTATGCACAATTATTAATTAAACAAAAGAGATGGAGAATAAGGATTATACCCTTGTAGAATTCTAGCTTCCTTAGGTACAAGTTCACCTCCAATTCCTTCGCGTTCTCCTTGCATTCCACCAATTAAATTCCTTCCTTTGATCAACGTTAGCCACCCAAGTGTTTGGCCTCTAAAGGTGATCCACCAAGGAATAATATCTATTCAAGAAGATGGGTGTTGGCAAAACCCTAGTTTCTATCTCTATAAAAACTGTAAGTACTCTCCACAATTCTTATGCAAGAGTGTGTAACCCTAATCTATGATAAGACTTCTCTTATTTATAGATGTAGGAAAATCATTCCCTAAACTATTTAGGATTAGGTTTTCTATTCTAATTAAACTCCATTAATTAAATTAAACTCCTAATCCAATTAGGAATTCATGTGAGAGTACTTCTATTAATTAATTCTCAATCCCTATTAGGAATTAAATAATAGTAATAGTAATAATAATAATAAGACTCCTCTTACTAATTTATATTTAATATTTCTAAAATATTAAATAATAAATATTAAGCTATTTAATTTATTCTATCTCCATAGACTAAATTAAATACACTTAACTTATTATTATAATTATGCCATTTACTTCTTAAATAAATATTTTTCTTTTGCGGTGTGACCCTTTAGGTTCTCCATATTAAACCGGTTGTGAATAAATCAATTAGAACAATTCTAATCTTATTTAAATAAATAAATTAAACTATTTAATTCATTTAAATAAATAATATTTATTCTACAATAAGGGTAAGCCCCCTTAGCGATCAACGATTTTTCAGATAATATAGATTTCAACATTAATCATAAAAGAACCTTTCAGTGCATAGTTACCGTACAATTCAATCATTCTACCATACAATGTCCTAATTAAATATAAGACATGGAATTACTAGCAAGTCTTATTTTATTGAATTATATGTATTTCGATTCTCAAATGCACAACTCTAAATAATGCAAATTAGAAACTCTTTTCTAATTTCATTCTGCCTTGGCCAAGGATTACTGAGTTGTCATTTATCGAATCACATAGGACATTCACATCTTTTACTAGACGTGGTAGATTCTTTGTTGATCATTCACCTATCTCCATGTACAACTTATTATACCCAATCATACCCTTTGTTATACCCTAAAGGTCTTAAGGGACATGTCAAAGTATAACTCATCATACACAAGATACTATGATGATCTCAAGTCCAAGGATCACTTGTACTACTATCACTAGAGGAATTCCTATTGACAGGCGAGTAAAACTCCATTAGGTATTCCTTAGCGAGCCACGTTCAGTGAACTTATTCTCCAATAAGCACCTACATACTTGATTTAGTGTCTCTACACAAATGATTATGAGATCAATCATCCTCTTCTTAAGAGCAAGCAACGTATGTACTAATCTATCCGGATTCACTAATCCCCTTTTTAGAAATCCAAAGATTAGGAACGATTTTAGTTTGTGAGCTATCTAGAATTTAGATCTCATTAGCATGATCACCATCATGATTCTAAAAGCACTGCTCAAAACTATGGGTTTATCACATTTAATATAACAGCACTATGTAGATAATATAAAATGCCTTTTAAGAAAATCAATTCTTTTATTAATAAATGAATAAGATTACAAAGTATATGCTACATCATATCAAATATGATTGGCTTGTGTGCATACTACTTTCAAGAACAACATAACTTAGCGTCGAAAACATTGCTCATTGCACACGTGCATGTCCAACGGCCTCCGATTGTCTCTAATCGCACAACAGTCCTAAAGATGGTCAATTTAGAAATTGATCCCGACCTCAAATGTTAAAACTTATTAAAAGGAAGTTGTAGGTCTCTCTTTTTCTTTCCGAATCATCTTGGATCATCTCAATCCGAGTTCGTATGAAAAAGTTATGCCTATTTTACTAAAGGACGTCGAAGCTGTTTGCACAATCTCTTGTCTAGCGCCTTAGGCGCTCAAAAATGTCCTTTGAGCAGCGCCTAGGCGATCTTTCACAGTAGCTGAGCTCATGGCCAGGGCCTAGCCAAGCGCCTAGGTGCTCGGCCTGAGTCTCCCAACCTGTTTTCTTTCTGGAATGCTCTGTTTTTGGTGTTCTAGACCTATCTTGCTTCCAACCACCATTACTCGCTTAATACACGTTCAAATTGGTCCGTTCCGGACTCTATGGACTCCTAAGACATAGGGCTACAACATATCAAAAATTGAGAGCTATCCATTAAAATTAACATGGCCAAATCTTAGGCCAAAGTATCAACTCATGCTATATTTTCGTGTTCTTGGTATTCTTTACAAAAACCATCACCAAATCTTTGTTTTAATCCCTTTTTACTCCATTCCAATTGGGTTAAACTTATAACCCATGGAAGTACAACATCATAATAACAAACGAATTAAACAAACATGAAATCCTAGCTACAAGGTCCTCTAAATCGTCCAAATGTTCACGTTCATGTCCAAAGTCCATTGTTCTTCATGTTCTTCATCCTCCTTAAGCATAGGTACGGATTTATTCCATTTTTGTTCCACTTTGATGTTATTAATAGCTTACGAGGTGTCTTGGTAACAATATAAACCAAACACAACCAACAATCATAGCAAAAATCTCAAGAAAACTCAAAACCCAACTAAGAAAGCTTCAAAGCTCAACAATGGAGGAAAATAGAAGGAAAACTCATTTAGAGAGGAGAATACCTCTTGCCTCTTGATCTTGAATGCTAACTAGCTTGGTTTAGAGCTTGATGCTCTTATCTTCTTCTTTCTTTGCTACCCTTTGAGCTCTTCCTTCTTGTTTTAAGACACCCACCTCTTTCTCTCTCTAGCTTCTCTCTAGTTCCTTCTTCTTTCTTCTTTGTTTCTACAACAATCTCTCTATCTCAATATTGTTCTCTCCCTCTCTCTCTAGAACTTCTATTTGCAACAACAAGGAGTGGAAGAAGAGAAATTGTCGATGATTTTTTTTGATGAAGAAGAGAGGAACGGATGGAACAGGGAGAGAAGGAATGATTTGGTAGAAGTGGAGGAGTAATTTTGGGAGAAAATGGGTTATTGGCTCAATGTTTCTTTCTTGATTTTCTATTGGCTAGCAAATGTTTACTTGTTCCCACTTGTGCAACATGCAACAATTAATCCACCCATTTTGGTCTCTCCCTTATAATGTTACCCGAATACTCCCTCATCTAAACACCAAATTGCTGATTTTTGAACTCATATCCCACATGGGTCAAGTCTTGGGTCTTGGGTTTGGGTCATTTCTTTGGGCTACCCATAATAAACATTAGGGCCACTAAATAAATCACCAATGACTCCAAATAAAATTCTAACACTTGAAAAAAAAATTATTACTTCGCTCGAACATATTTATGAAATTTATTAAAATCGAAAAAGACACAAAAATATTATGGCGTGAATAGTGGCTCGGGAAACGTGCCCTGTGAATAATGATTTAGCGACGCTACGCGAAATCAATTATTCACTTAATCAAAACTATAACACGTAAAATTTCATACATTCACATAATCCAGGTTGTCACACAACCTTTAAACATGCAACACAAAATAATATTAATAAAATATAATACATTCATTAATATTCAACAATTCGAATTAAAGACAAATCCAAAATTCCTGGTCGTTACATCTGAAAGTAGTATGCACACAAGCCAATCATATTTGATATGATGTAGCATATACTTTGTAATCTTATTCGGTTATTAAAGGCATTTTACTTTATCTGCATGGTCCTGTTATATTCAATGTGATAAACCCATAGTTTTGAGCAATGCTTTTAGAATCATGATGGTGATCATGCTAATGAGATCTAAATTCTAGATAGCTCACAAACTAAAATCGTTCCTAATCGTTGGATTTCTAAAAAGGGGATTAGTGAATCCGGATAGATTAGTACATACGTTGCTTGCTCTTAGGAAGAGGATGATTGATCTCATAATTATTTGTGTGGAGACACTAAAGCAAGTATGTAGGTGCTTATTGGAGAATAAGTTCACTAAACGTGGCTCGCTAAGGAATACCTAATGGAGTTTTACTCGCCTGTCAATAGGAATTTCTCTAGTGATAGTAGTACAAGTGATCCTTGGACTTGAGATCATCATAGTATCTTGTGTATGATGAGTTATACTTTGACATGTCCCTTAAGACCTTTAGGGTATATCAAAGAGTATGATTGGGTATAATAAGTTGTACATGGAGATAGGTGAATGATCAACAAAGAATCTACCACTTCTAGTAAAAGGAGAGAATGTCCTATGTGATTCGATAAATGACGACTCAGAAGTCTTTGGCCAAAGAAGAATGAAATTAGAAAGGAGTTTCTAATTTGCATTATCAGAGTTGTGCATTTGAGAATCGAAATACATATAATTAAATAAAATAAGAGTTGACAGTAATTCCATGTCTTATATTTAATTGGGACATTGTATGGTAGAAGGATTGAATTGTACGGTAACTATTCACTAAAAGGTTCTTTTGTGATTAATGTTGAAATCTATATTATCTGAAAAGTCGTTGATCGCTAAGGGGGCTTACCTTTATTGTAGAATAAATATTATTTATTTAAATAAATTAAATAGTTTAATTAATTAATTTAAATAAAATTAGAATTGTTCTAATTGATTTATTCACAACCGGTTTAATATGGAGAACCTAAAGGGTCACACCGCAAAAGGAAAATATTTGTTTAAGAAGTAAATGTCATAATTGTAATAATAAGTTAAGTGTATTTAATTTAACCTATGGAGATAGAAATAATTAAATAGCTTAATATTTATTATTTAATATTTTTGAAATATTAAATATAAATTAATAAGAGGAGTTGGATTTATTTTAGTGGATGTTTGAACGAATGGGTTTTTTTATAAATGGGGTCTGTGTACCTCGTCTTCTCTAGTTTTTCTTGATATAAATTCTATCTTCCTCCTATGTACCTCCCCTTGACTGCTGATCAAGGTTTATATTTATTGTAAATAGTTTATGTAATAGGTTTAGTTAGAATTACTTGAAAAATTGGAGACAAATGAGCAAGGAGCGCTTGAAGACCCATTTGTAATGGAGCCCGGGTTTAAATGTAATAGTTATATTTAAATTTAATTCTTGCACCCTAGATTTGACCTTTTGGTTCACTTGGTGGCTCTAGTGAACTAAACTAGAATAAAAGTTCATAATCAATCCGGGTAGAATATAGTATTCTATATGTGCATGTTTACTATGTATATATTATATCTTATACAACATGCTTCGCATGTTAAATAATATGACGCGTATTATATATATATATATATATATATATATATATATATGTGTGTGTGTGTGTGTGTGTGTGTGTGTGTGTGTGTGTGTGTGCATGCGCGCTAAACAAGATGAGACAAATAATAACAAACCCCTCAAAGAAATTATATTAAGCCCTAAGCGTTCAAAGATATTTGGAATATCGAACGTCACCTTCTAGCATGGTAAAGCAATAGAGTATTAAATATTTAATATGAGTTTGTTGTGTCACCACAAGACAAGTATTAAATATTTAAGATCTTGTCTTATCACATTTGATGCTTATAAATAGACTGAACGATGCTGTTTTGTTGTGTCACCACAAGGCAATTATTAAATATTTAAGATGTTGCATTATCACATTTGATGCTTATTAAGGAATTGAACATTACTGTTTTGTTGTGTCACCACAAGGATGGTATTTTTCTCTTCACATATATGGAAGTGCTAGGTTGGACTTAACTTGGATAATTTTGATTCGGATGTGTCACCACTTGATCAAAATAATCTAAGAGGCAAAATACAAGGAGTTACATAGTTATGTAATTGACACTAGTTGTCTACCTATTTATTTATATATCATTTGTTGTGTCACCACAAGGCTATATACATTTGAAATGGGATCCTTATTCTCACTAGCAAATCTTTAATTAGAATTGTCGAACTATATAATGAGGGTAATATAGTTTGATGAAAATAGTGAGATACCAATTTAAAATAAAGACCTAATTTATTTTGGTAATTAATTAAAATTAATGTATGCTAAAATATTGTTAAATTACAAATTCATTTATAGAGTTTTACAATGTCTAATTTACTATCACTGCGGAGCATATTAGATGCTAATTAACCGGACCAAATTAAAAGGGCTGGTTAAAGAATTTGAGAATAGTTCTTAGGGCTGAAAAGCTATCTTATGTCCTTAATACGCTTATCCCTGCAATGGTTGCAGACAATGCCTCTGAGGAAGAGATTGCTACTTTTAGAAAGTAGTAAGATTATGCACAGTTGGCTCAAATGCATCATGCTCGCATCCATGAGTAACGAGCTTCAGCGTCAGCATGAAACTATGGATGTGCCTACTATACTCCCGCACCTTCAAGGAGTTGAAGGGTGAGGAAAGTAGGACTATTAGATATCAGATATCTAAGGAGCTTTTTCGATCTAGAATGACCAATGGCACTACAGTATAGATAAATATCCTAAAATGATCAATATGATCGAATAATTGGGACAACTGGGTTTTAATGGATGGGATTTGATCTTACAATCACTTCCAGACTCTTTCTCATAAATTGTTGTGAATTTCACATGAACAAGCTATATGTCAGCCTGCTTGAGTTGCTTAAACATGTTGAAAACAGTAAAGAGTCACTTTCCAACCAAGAAAGACAAAGTCTTACTGGTAGATGATTCTTCCAGGAAGCAGAAGAGGGCTAAAGGATCTTCTGAAAAGAAGAACAATTCAAAGAAGGTATATGGAAAGGCAATAACTAAGGACAATAAGAACAAAACTGATGCAAATAGCAAATGAGTTTGCTTCCAATGCAATAAGCCTGGACACTGGAAAGGAAACGGGACGTAGCAGAATACGTCAGTAAATGTCTCACATGTCAACAAGTCAAAGCGAAACATCAGAGACCGAGTGGGTTACCTCAACCACTGAATATACCGGAATGGAAATGGGAGCATATCACTATGGATTTCATGGTAGGACTTCCAGTTACACAGAAGGGTTATGATGCCATTTGGGTTATCGTAGATCGATTGACGAAATTAGCACACTTTCTACCGATAAAGATCCGATTTAATTTGAACCAATTAGCCAAGTTGTATATAAAGGAAATTGTTTCACGACATGGAGTGCCAGTGTCAATTGTCTCAGATCGAGATCCGCGCTTCACGTCAAATTTTTGGAAAAGCTTGCAAGAGAGAATGGGAACACAGTTACGACTAAGTACTACTTACCATCCTCAAACTGACGAACAGAGCGAACGAACAATTCAGACACTAGAAGACATGTTGAGAGCTTATGTGATGGATTTCAAGGGAAATTGGGATGACCATTTACCGCTCGTGGAATTTGCTTACAACAATAGCTATCATGCGAGTATCAGTATGCCGCCATATGAAGCCCTCTACGGAAGGAAGTGCAGAACACCATTAAGCTGGGATGAGGTTGGCGAACGGTGACTGTTGGGACCAGAATTGGTGCAGCAGACAGCAGAAGTGGTCGCAGTGATCAAGGCAAGATTAGTTACAGCCCAAGACCGACAAAAGAAGTATGCAGATCAACATCGCCAGACAAGAGACTTCGACGTCGGCAGTTACGTGTTTCTGAAGGTATCTCCCTGGAAAGGGAAGATACGTTTTGGGAAGAAAGGAAAGTTAAGCCCGAGGTTCGTAGGACCGTTTGAAGTATTGAGAAGAGTGGGTGAAGTGGCGTACGAGGTAGCCTTGCCTCCTGAACTGGAGCATATCCACAATGTGTTTCACGTTTCAGTGTTACGACCATACAAGCCCGATTATAAGCACGTGATATCCTATGAGCCCGTCCAAATAGAGAAAGATCTTACGTATGAGGAAATTCCTATTCAGATAATCGATAGGAAAGAGCAAGTACTAAGAAATAAGGTTATACCTTCTTTGAAAGTAGTTTGGCGAAACCACAATGCCAAGGAGGCTACGTGGGAGTTAGAAGATAAGATGAAGGAGAATTACCCTCAACTTTTTGCTTAACCTTGTATTGTGATTCTGGGAACAGAATCCTTATAAGGAGGGGAGAATGTAACGATAGGGAATTTTAATTTCCCTGTAACCCGAGTTTATGTGTGAATGGAATGAATTTTTATTTTTATTTATATTATTATGTGTTATGTGCTTAAAGGTTATGTTATAACCTAATATGTGTGTTTGTATTGAATTTTACGTGTTGTAGTGTCGTTAGGGTGAATACTTTAACTTCACAAAAAATCGCAAAATCACTATTCACGGGGCACGTTTACCGAGGCACTATTCATGCCATAATATTTTTGCGTCTTTTCAACCTTAATAAATTACAGTAATACACGTGTGCGAAATGATAATTTTTTCAAGTGTCGGATTTTCGTTTTGAGCCCGTTCGTGTTTTATTCGGTATCCGAAACATATGATAAGGCTGTTCCGAAGAAATGGGCAAACCCCGTAATTATTATTTTTATATGTCCCAATGATTTATGGGAGTACCCATTTTAATTTTGGGTAGAGTTATTTACCAGTCTTGGTACAAAAGTGGGAGTTTTCGGATATATTTTGGTGTTTTCGGGTATTTTTTTTGGCTTGTTACTCCAAGTGGGAACCACCCAACCATTTTCCACCAATCAAATTGCTAGGAATGAGAGAGTTGGGGGAGCATTGCCGGCAAGTTAGAAAATTTGGCCAACCTTGAGCCACTCCCATTTTTCTCCCACTTCACCCTAATTTACTCCTTCATTCTCCCAAATCAATTATTCATTCACTCCCATTCCATCAGCTGCTAGAGAGAGAGAGAGCTGCAGAAAAGAAAGGAGAAAGAAGTCGCCGGAGTTTGCCGGAAAAAGAAAAGAAGATCGTCGGAAAAGAGAGGAGGAAGAAGAAGGAGAAAAGAAGAGAAGGAGAGGTTCGGGTGAACCAAGAAGGAAGAAAGAGACTCAAACCAAGCTCTAGCAAAGCCTCATAACATCTAGGAACGATTCACAGAGGTAAATCTCCAACATTAAATGATTTTCCGTCGATTTCATTAAGTTTTCAAGTTTTCTTGGCTTTCAAGCTTTTATGCTTGGTGGATGATTTGTGGATGATTTGTGGTTGATTGTGGTTGTTATTGTTGGTTGTATTTCGTTTATATTGTTGTTAAGACACTCTGTAAACCATTAACATCTTTAAAGTGGAACAAAAATAGAAGAAATTCGTACTTATGCTTAAGGAGGATGAAGAACATGAAGAACAATGGACTTTTTGGACATTCGGACTTTTAGAGGACTGTAAAGCTATGATTTCATGTCTGTTAATTTTATTTGTTGATATGGTATTGTAGTTCCATGGGTTACGAAGCTAACCGAGTTGGAATGAACCAAAAAGGAGTTAAAACGAGTTCGTAGTAATGATTTTTGTAAAACTTGTCAAGAACTCGAAGAACAAAGTATGAACCTTGTACTTTGGCTTAAGATTTGGTCATGTTAATGTTAATGGGTAGCTCTGCATTTTTGATATGTTGTAGCCCCATAAGTTAGGAGTCCATAGAGTCCGGAATGGACCATTTTGCTTGTGTATTGAAGGAGTTATGGAGGTTGGATTGGCCGGAGGTCGGAGTCGCGAACTGGGAACAAACCCAGAATCCGGCTACTGCAGAATGGCGCCGCATCGCCACCCATAAGCCCTGCATCTCACGCTGCAGCGAGGGGAAATATGGGAAAAAGACCGGGACTCACGCCGCAGCGTGAGGCCCAAGTGTTAAACTTCACGCCGCAGCGTGAAGCCCGGCATGTGTAGGACACGAGACTCACGCCGCAGCGTGAGCTCTAGTAATGAACCTCACGCTGTAGCGCCAGCTGCGTGTTTGGGCCAGGTTGGGTCGGTCAGGCGGATCGAGTCGGGTCGAACACAATGAATCCTTTTCAACGGGTCCAACACCTATATTTTTCTTTGTATTAAATGATTAGACAGGTTAATTAATCTTATTTTGGCAAGCCCTAAATGCTAATTATTTCTCAAATGTCAACTAGATTGGTATTGTTGTAAGGCGGAAATTGAATAATCTAATTGCCCCCGACCGGGTAGTCGTAGGGCAATCAATGTGTTTTAATGATACAACGTCCGTTTTGAACCATTATTTGGAATGCGACTAATTGTTATGTAAATATGTACTTAATTGTGTAAGATATTAAGGAGCGTGTGTTGTATTATTGTAACAGCGCTTCAGGCAAGTTCTTTTTAACCCTTGTCTAACCCTTGTGTTGGGCAAGTTTCTAAACCTTATGCACTATTTTTATTTCGTGCAAACAGGTATATTGTTGCAGGTTTCATGACTCAAGTCGAGTTATTATTTTTAATTATTTTAGTGGATTAATTATTGTCAATTACTCCACATCAAAGATAAATTATTGATAGTCACAGCTTATATATTTGAATTCATTATCTGTTGTTGGACTGTGAAACGTTTAAGTTCTTCATTCATGAACTGTTTAAAGAAATAGGTTACGCCATTTGTTTCGGCTAGACGTATGTTTAATCATCATTGTTGTTAAGTAAAGCTATCCAATCAAATTGTTTGGTTTGGATTTCTATGTAAAGCTAAGATGAACAACCCTCATAGCAGGGGAAACAGTATGTATGTTGGGAAAAAGACACGCGCGCGAACAGTATGTAAAAGGGGTTATGCATAACACCGGGTACATTAGGCTGATCACCTATTGTATTAGTATGTTGGGTTATCAGATGAATTTCTGGTGATTCTATTAAAAGTTCAGGGTCATAATGACTACTCAGTGTAGAACATTTCCTCCATTTGGGAACATTGAAATCATTCGGTTCATAGAGGCCCTACAATTGTGTTAAAGAGATCATTCGTAGAAATTGTTCAAGTTCTTCAGCCATCTTTTATTCTCTTGATTTTTGTAAGCTATAAAGTATTCATTTGATGATTCATGATTATTGTTATCATATTTGCTGAGCAAATTTGTTACTCACCCTTGCTTTCTTAAAATATTTCAGTTAGTGGAGCTCGTGGTGAAAGTTCTGGGAAGGATAAAGGCAAAGGCAAAGCTACGGATTAGCTTTGTACCATTAAGATCACCATTTTGATTATGTATTAAGACTCGTTGACTTTTGTGATGTATTAAGACTTAATTACCCATATGTATTAAGTTACGTTTGTAGAAGTTTTGGTTTCGAGACTTGGGACAGGATTATTTGTGTTATATCAATATAAATATTCCTTTATTTTCGCTGTAAGTTATCAATAGTATATGCAGGTATGAGATAGTGACGAACCAGGTCCGCAGTTCGGGTGACCCGAATTTGGGGGCGTCACAGGTTGGTATCAAAGCTTTAGGTTATAAACCTTTAGAGAGAGGTCTTTAGGCTATAACCTTAGGAAGTGTATAGAGGATAAGAGTAGATGAAACTCATGTAGAGTTTTGGGGCGATCTTAGATAGACGTGTCCTAGTGAGTTGTGAAGGGTATTTACATTCCTTGTAATGAAGCTATATTTCATTACGAGCTGCTAATAGAGTATGCTGCCTTGTTGTCTACTTGTAGTACTCATGTTAGATATTCTCGTAGTATAATGGGATATTGACGTTAAGCTTTCTTACGTTTAGCAGAAAATGTCGCCCAGACGCAACGTACCACCCCCAGCGACACCTGAGGGATCGGTTAACAATGGAGGAGGTTCGACGGACCCCATGCAGCGGTTAGCAGACATATTGGAGAGGATGGAAAGGAAAAGTGTGGGAATCGTGAATCCCAACCCACCGGCAGCACCCATAACAAGTTTCAAAGACTTCAAAAGCGTAGGACCCCTAGAGTTCAGGGGAACGACTGATCCAATTAAAGCCTAGTCTTGGGTGAAGGAAATAGAGAAGGCTTTCGTTATTGCACGCATGGGGGATGACCAGAAAACAACATTCGCCACGTATATGATGAAAGGAGAAGCAAATTATTGGTGGGAAGCTAACCAACAACGAGCAGGCGAAGGAGTGATACCGTGGGACAAGTTCAAGGAATTATTTTTCAAGAATTATTTCCCAAAGAGCATGGAAAGATAAATGGTACTGAAATTCTTAGAACTGAAGCAGGGAGAAATGACGGTGGCTCAGTACGCTGCCAAATTCAATGAACTTGCACATTTTGCACCGCTTCAAGTAAGTACTAAAGAGCTGAAGGCGCAAAGGTTTGAACAAGGGCTGAAACCGTGGATATATAACAAGGTAGCTGTTCTTCAGATTGAAACCTTTAGTGCACTGCTGGAAAAAGCCATTATCGCCGAAGGAGGGATTGAGGCCCTGAATCAACACAAGAAGAATAAGAACAGTGGAGGAGACTACCGTGGAGGTGGCAGTAGCGGTGGAAGCAATTCAGGAAAGAGAAAATGGGATGGTGGCAACAACAACAGCACCAACATTAATCAGATGGGGAATAATCAGGGGGATTTAAGAAGAGTGTTGAAGCGTGTTCCAAATGTGGGAAGAATCACAAGGGAGAGTGCTGGAAGGGGCGCAATATCTGTTACAATTGTGGCCAAGAGGGGCACATGGCACCAAACTGCACAAATCCGAACAAGAACCGTGGATGTTATTCTTGTGGATCAGTGGAGCATCAGATCAAAGACTGCCCGAAGAAAGGAAGCACTGGTGGAAATGGCAACAGAGGAGGAGGCAGCAAACTCGCAATTGGAGGACCGACTCCGCCAAACCGAACCCCTGCCCGAACCTTCAACATGACTGTCCAGGATGCAGTGATTACTAAGGACGTGGTGTCAGGTATTATCCCAATCAATAATATAAATGCCTGCGTATTATTTGATTCGGGTGCTACCCGTTCTTTTGTGTCTGAAGATTTTGCTAAACGGTTAAATTCACCCTAAGGACGGTTAGAAAATCTTTTGAGTATAGAAATTGCGAATAATGAGGTAATTCCAGTAGAGTTTATTCTTCGTAATTATTGCGCTGAGATTAGGGGACATAATTTTTGCGTGGATTTGATCCCAATAAGGTTAGGAGAGTTCGATGTAATATTGGGAATGGACTGGTTGTACGATCATGCAACAGTGATTGACTGTCAGAAGAAAAGTGTGAACCTTCGGACCCCTAACCAGTCGAGGGTAGTGTTTAATGGTAGCACATCGCTGAGACGTTCTTGTTGTCTTACGATGATGCAGGCCAAGAAATTGTTAAAGAAAGGATGTGAAGGCTACTTAGCCTATATTATAGATACAAAGAAAGAAGGTGTAGAAATTAAGGATATACCGATAGTAAGAGAGTTTCCAGATGTGTTTCCAAGCGAATTACCTGGTCTTCCGCCAGATAGGGAAATTGAATTTGCAATAGACTTAGTGTCAGGGACTGCACCAATTTCAAAGGCTCTGTATCGTATGGCGCCAGTGGAGATGAAAGAATTATTGATACAACTTCAGGAATTGCTGGACAATGGGTATATTCAGCCAAGTGTGTCCCCATGGGGAGGCCCAGTTTTGTTTGTCAAGAAGAAGGACGGATCGATGAGACTCTGCATCGACTACCGGGAATTAAACAAATCAACGATCAAGAATAAGTATCCATTGCCAAGGATCGACGACTTGTTTGATCAACTGAAAGGAGCCAGACACTTCTCGAAGATAGATTTGAGGACCGAATATCATCAACTAAAAGTAAGGAAGGAAGATGTACCTAAAACTGCGTTTCGGACGAGATACGGTCACTATGAGTTTTTGGTGATGTCTTTCGGTTTGACTAACGCGCCAGAAGCATGCATGGACTTGATGAACCGAGTTCTGAAGCCGTACTTAGACAAGTTCGTAGTAGTTTTCATCGATGACATTTTGATTTATTCAAAGACTGAAGAAGAGCATGTCGATCATCTGAACAAAGTACTGGAGACACTGAGAAGGGAAAAGTTATACGCGAAATTTTCAAGTGCGAATTCTGGATGGAAAAGGTGCAATTTTTAGGGCATATGATCGACAAAGACGGTATCTTAGTGGACCCTAAGAAGGTGGAGGCAGTTAGTAACTGGGAACAGCCGAAGACGCCGACAGAAGTATGAAGTTTCTTAGGGTTAGCCGGGTACTATCGAAGATTTATCCAGAATTTTTCGAAGATAGCAACCCCGTTGACCAATCTAACGAGAAAGACGGTGAAGTTTGTATGGTCTGAAAAGTGCGAAGACATTTTTCAGGAGTTGAAAAAGAGGTTAAGCGAAGCGCCTGTATTGTCCTTACTAGATGATACGGGAGGTTTTGTAGTGTACAGTGATGCATCACACAAGGGTCTTGGCTGTGTGTTGATGCAACACGGTAAGGTCATTGCGTATGCGTCACGGCAGTTGAAGGATTACGAGAAGCGATACCCTACCCATGACTTGGAATTGGCAGCTATCGTCTTTGCATTGAAGATTTGGAGACATTACCTTTATGGGGAGAAATGTGAGATATACACGGATCATAAGAGTTTGAAATATATCTTCACGCAGAAGGAGTTGAACATGCGACAGAGGAGGTGGTTGGAATTAATCAAGGATTACGACTGCGAAATTCTTTATTACCCGGGAAAAGCAAACGTAGTAGCAGATGCATTGAGTAGAAAGGGGAACGAGAAATTGTTTATGTTGACAACTCACAAGGAGTTAATATTGGAAATGGCAAGATTGGAAATTGAAGTAAAAAGTCCGGCAGGGGTAGCAGAGAAGTTATTCGTAATTGAAGCTCGTCCGACATTACTCGATAAAGTGAAAGAAGCACAGGAAAAGGATGAAGAATGTGAAAGGATACAGAAGAGGATCGCAGAAAATGAGGAAGAGAGATTCCGAATGGATAAGGATGGTATCTTGAGATACGAAGAACGAGTGTGGGTGCCAGCCGTGACTGAATTAAGAGATGAGATCTTACATGAAGCACATAATTCAGCATATTCTGTTCACCCAGGGAGTACGAAAATGTACCGGGATCTTCTTCAATATTTTTGGTGGCCCAATATGAAACGGGACGTAGCAGAATACGTCAGTAAATATCTCACATGTCAACAAGTCAAAGCAGAACATTAGAGACCGAGTGGGTTACTTCAACCACTGAATATACCGAAATGGAAATGGGAGCATATCACTATGGATTTCGGGGTAGGACTTCCAGTTACACAGAAGGGTTATGATGCCATTTGGGTTATCGTAGATTGATTGACGAAATCAGCACACTTTTTACCGATAAAGATCCGATTTAATTTGAACCAATTAGCCAAGTTGTATATAAAGGAAATTGTTTCACGATATGGACTGCCAGTGTCAATTGTCTCAGATCGAGATCCGCGCTTCACGTTAAATTTTTGGAAAAGCTTGCAAGAGAAAATGGGAACACAGTTACGACTAAGTACTGCTTACCATCCTCAAATTGACGGACAGAGCGAACGAACAATTCAGACATTAGAAGACATGTTGAGAGCTTGTGTGATGGATTTCAAGGGAAATTGGGATGGCCATTTACCGCTCGTGGAATTTGCTTACAACAATAGCTATCATGTGAGTATCGGTATGCCGCCATATGAAGCCCTCTACGGAAGGAAGTGCAGAACACCATTAAGCTAGGATGAGGTTGGCGAACGGCGACTGTTGGGACTAGAATTGGTGCAGCAGACAGCAGAAGTGGTCGCAGTGATCAGGGCAAGATTAGTTGCAGCCCAAGACCGACAAAAGAAGTATGCAGTTCAACATCGCCAGACAAGAGACTTCGACGTCGGCAGTTACGTGTTTCTGAAGGTATCTCCTTAGAAAGGGAAGATACGTTTTGGGAAGAAAGGAAAGTTAAGCCCGAGGTTCGTAGGACCGTTTGAAGTATTGAGAAGAGTGGGTGAAGTGGCGTACGAGGTAGCCTTACCACCTGAACTGGAGCATATCCACAATGTGTTTCACGTTTCAGTGTTACGACCATACAAGCCCGATTATAAGCACGTGATATCCTATGAGCCCGTCCAAATAGAGAAAGATCTTATGTATGAGGAAATTCCTATTCAGATAATCGATAGGAAAGAGCAAGTACTAAGAAATAAGGTTATACCTTCTGTAAAAGTAGTTTGGCGAAACCACAATGCTGAGGAGGCTACGTGGGTGTTAGAAGATAAGATGAAGGAGAATTACCCTCAACTTTTTGCTTAACCTTGTATTGTGATTCTGGGGACAGAATTCTTATAAGTAGGGGAGAATGTAACGATAGAGAATTTTAATTTCCGTGTAACCCGAGTTTATGTGTGAATGGAATGAATTTTTATTTTTATTTATATTATTATGTGTGATGTGCTTAAAGGTAATATTGTAACCTAATATGTGTGTTTGTATTGAATTTTACGTGTTGAAGTGTCGTTAGGGCGAATACTTTGACATCGCGAAAAATCGCAAAATCACTATTCACAGGGCACGTTTACCGAGGCACTATTCACGCCATATAATTTTTGCATCTTTTCAACCTTAATAAATTACAGTAATACACGTGTGCGAAATGATAATTTTTTCAAGTGTCGGATTTTCGTTTTGAGCCCGTTCGTGTTTTATTCGGTATCCGAAACATATGATAAGGCTGTTCCGAATAAATGGGCAAACCCCGTAATTATTATTTTTATATGTCCCAATGATTTATGGGAGTACCCATTTTAATTTTGGGTAGAGTTATTTACCATTCTTGGTACAAAAGTAGGAGTTTTCGGATATATTTTGGTGTTTTCGGGCATTTATTTTGGCTTGTTACTCCAAGTGGGAACCACCCAACCATTTTCCACTAATCAAATTGCTAGGAATGAGAGAGTGGGGGGAGCATTGCCGTCAAGTTAGAAAATTTGGCCAACCTTGAGCCACTCCCATTTTTCTCCCACTTCACCCTAATTTACTTCTTCATTCTCCCAAATCAATTATTCATTCACTCGCATTCCATCAGCTGCTAGAGAGAGAGAGAGCTGCAGAAAAGAAAGGAGAAAAAAGTCGCCGGAGTTCGCCGGAAAAAGAGAAGATCGTCGGAAAAGAGAGGAGGAAGAAGAAGAAGGAGAAAAGAAGAGAAGGAGAGGTTCGGGTGAACCAGGAAGGAAGAAAGAGACTCAAACCAAGCTCTAGCAAAGCCTCATAACATCTAGGAACGATTCACAGAGGTAAATCTCCAACATCAAATGATTTTCCGTCGATTTCATTAAGTTTTCAAGTTTTCTTGGTTTTCAAGCTTTTATGCTTGGTGGATGATTGGTGGATGATTTGTGGTTGATTTGTGGTTGTTATTGTTGGTTGTATTTCGTTTATATTGTTGTTAAGACACTCTGTAAACCATTAACATCTTTAAAGTGAAACAAAAATAGAAGAAATTCGTACCTATGCTTAAGGAGGATGAAGAACATGAAGAACAATGGACTTTTTGGACATTCAGACTTTTAGAGGACTGTAAAGCTATGATTTCATGTCTGTTAATTTTATTTGTTGATATGGTATTGTAGTTCCATGGGTTACGAAGCTAACCGAGTTGGAATGAACCAAAAAGGAGTTAAAACGAGTTCGTAGTAATGATTTTTGTAAAACTTGTCAAGAACTTGAAGAACAAAGTATAAACCTTGTACTTTGGCTTAATATTTGGTCATGTAAATGTTAATGGGTAGCTCTGCATTTTTGATATGTTGTAGCCCCATGAGTTAGGAGTCCATAGAGTCCGGAATGGACCATTTTTCTTGTGTATTGAAGGAGTTATGGAGGTTGGATTGGCCGGAGGTCGGAGTCGCGAACTGGGAACAAACCCAGAATCCGGCTACTGCAGAATGGCGCCGCATCGCCACCCATAAGCCCTGCATCTCACGCTGCAGCGAGGGGCAATATGGGAAAAAGACCGGGACTCACGCCGCAGCGTGAGGCCCAAGTGTTAAACTTCACGCCGCAGTGTGATGCCCGGCATGTGCAGGACACGGGACTCACGCCGCAGCGTGAGCTCTAGTAATGAACCTCACGCTGCAGCGCCAGCTCCATGTTTGGGCCAGGTTGGGTCGGTCAGGCGGATCGAGTCGGGTCGAACCCAATGAATCCTTTTCAACGGGTCCAACACCTATATTTTTCTTTGTATTAAATGATTAGACAGGTTAATTAATCTTATTTTGGCAAGCCCTAAAAGCTAATTATTTCTCAAATGTCAACTAGATTGGTATTGTCGTAGGGCAATCAATGTGTTTTAATGATACAGCGTCCGTTTTGAACCATTATTTGGAATGCGACTAATTGTTATGTAAATATGTAGTTAATTGTGTAGGATATTAAGAAGCGTGTGTTGTATTATTGTAGCAGCACTTCAGGCAAGTTCTTTTTAACCCTTGTCTAACCCTTGTGTTGGGCAAGTTTCTAAACCTTATGCACTATTTTTATTTCGTGCAAACAGGTATATTGTTGCAGGTTTCATGTCTCAAGTCGAGTTATTATTTTCAATTATTTTAGTGGATTAATTATTGTCAATTACTCCACATCAAAGATAAATTATTGATAGTCACAGCTTATATATTTGAATTCATTATCTGTTGTTGGACTGTGAAACGTTTAAGTTCTTCATTCATGAACTGTTTAAAGAAATAGGTTATGCCATTTGTTTCGGCTAGACGTATGTTTAATCATCATTGTTGTTAAGTAAAGCTATCCAATCAAATTGTTTGGTTTGGATTCCTATGTAAAGCTGAGATGAACAACCCTCATAGCAGGGGAAACAGTATGTATGTTGGGAAACCGACACGCGCGCGAACAGTATGTAAAAGGGGTTATGCATAACACCGGGTACATTAGGCTGATCACCTATTATATTAGTATGTTGGGTTATCAGATGAATTTCTGGTGATTCTAGTAAAAGTTCAGGGTCATGATGACTACTCAGTATAGAACATTTCCTCCATTTGGGAACATTGAAATCCTTCGGTCCATAGAGGCCCTACAGTTGTGTTAAAGAGATCATTCGTAGAAATTGTTCAAGTTCTTGAGCCATCTTTTATTCTCTTGATTCTTGTAAGCTATAAAGTATTCATTTGATGATTCATGATTATTGTTATCATACTTGCTGAGCAAATTTGTTGCTCACCCTTGCTTTCTCAAAATATTTCAGTTAGTGGAGCTCGTGGTGAAAGTTCTGGGAAGGATAAAGGCAAAGGCAAAGCTACGGATTAGCTTTGTACCATTAAGATCACCATTTTGATTATGTATTAAGACTCGTTGACTTTTGTGATGTATTAAGACTTAATTACCCATATGTATTAAGTTACGTTTATAGAAGTTTTGGTTTCGAGACTTGGGACAGGATTATTTGTGTTATATCAATATAAATATTCCTTTATTTCCGCTGTAAGTTATCAATAGTATATGCAGGTATGAGATAGTGACGAACCAGGTCCGCAGTTCGGGTGACCCGGATTTGGGGGCGTCACACAAGGAGTTCACTGTGATAAAACCTTATTATCGGGTAATGCTCAAGTCCATTTGGGTTTTACTTGCGATTGCAGCTTATTACGAAATCTGGCAAAATGGATGTGGAGACGCCCTTCCTCAATGAAGACTTGAGGAGAATATATGTATGATACAACCAGAGGAATTTGTTTCAAAGGTTAAAGCAAATCGTGTTTTAAGTTACAATGATCTATTGATAGATTAAAACAAGCTTCTCAAAGATGGAACATTCGTTTTGATGAGACAATCAAAAGAGTTTAATTTTATCTAAAACGAGAATGAACCTAGTGTGTACAAAAGGGTGAGTGGGAGCATTGTGACATTCCTAGTATTATATGTTGATATACTACTGATAAGGAATAACACACCAATGCTACAATCAGTAAAGATAAAACTGTCTAAACATTCCTCCATGAATAACTTGGGAGGAGCATCCTATAAATTGGGGATATAAATCTATATAGATAGATTTAAAAGGATGTTCGGCTTGACCTAAGGAACGTATATTCATTTGATGCTAAAGGAGTTTAGCATGGCAAACTCCAAAAGAGGTCTCATGATGATGAGTCATGGAGTGTATCTCTCTAAAATTGTCCCCAATTGAAAAAGAGATCGCATGAGTTACTATCATGAATGCAATGAATATACAAGGTCTGATGTTGATCAGTCAGATTCTGGAGAAGATCACTGTAAGACAGTGATGAACATCTTTAAGTACTTAACCGGTATTAAAGATGTGATCATGATTCCTGGTAGGTCTGAATGAAAACTAGAGGGCTAAACAGACTCAAGTTTTTCAGACTGACCATGATGATAACAAATCCACTTTAGGGTAAATTGTTACCTTGAATGCTGGTGCAGTGAATTGGAAAGGTTCCAAACAGCAAAGAGTTGTTGGTTTAGTGACAAAGACAAAGTATATAACTGTAAATGAAGCGGCAAGTTGATTGTTTGGATGAAAAGTTCATTACAGAACTAGGAATAGTTCCTAAGTCTCATCTTGGATTAAAACATGTGTTGCGGCACTTTCATTTGATCAGTGGAATCATTGAAAGAGAAAAAGTCACTATAGAGATAGTGAACTCTTGAGAACAACATTGCATATCGATCTACTGAAGCTTTATCCAACAACAGAATGATCGTCACTTAGAGAAGAAGGGTATTAGATACCATGGCGATTGACTTTAGTGCAAGTGGGAGATTGAAAGTAGTATGCACACAAGCCAATCATATTTGATATGATGTAACATATACTTTGTAATCTTATTCGGTTATTAAAGGCATTTTACTTTATCTGCATGGTGCTGTTATATTAAATGTGATAAACCCATAGTTTTGAGCAATGCTTTTAGAATCATGATGGTGATCATGCTAATGAGATCTAAATTCTAGATAGCTCACAAACTAAAATCGTTCCTAATCGTTGGATTACTAAAAAGGGGATTAGTGAATCCGGATAGATTAGTACATACGTTACTTGCTCTTAGGAAGAGGATGATTGATCTCATAATCATTTGTGTGGAGACACTAAAGCAAGTATGTAGGTGCTTATTGAAGAATAAGTTCACTGAACGTGGCTCGCTAAGGAATACCTAATGAAATTTTACTCGCCTGTCAATAAGAATTCCTCTAGTGATAGTAGTACAAGTGATCCTTGGACTTGAGATCATCATAGTATCTTATGTATGATTAGTTATACTTTGATATGTCCCTTAAGACCTTTAGGGTATATCAAAGGGTATGATTGGGTATAATAAGTTGTACATGGAGATAGGTGAATGATCAACAAAGAATCTACCACTTCTAGTAAAAGGAGAGAATGTCCTATGTGATTCGATAAATGATGACTCAGAAGTCTTTGGCCAAAGCAGAATGAAATTAGAAAAGAGTTTCTAATTTGCATTATCAGAGTTGTGCATTTGAGAATCGAAATACATATAATTAAATAAAATAAGACTTGACAGTAATTCCATGTCTTATATTTAATTGGGACATTGTGTGGTAGAAGGATTGAATTGTATGGTAACTATTCACTGAAAGGTTCTTTTGTGATTAATGTTGAAATCTATATTATCTGGAAAGTCGTTGATCGCTAAGGGGGCTTACCCTTATTGTAGAATAAATATTATTTATTTAAATGAATTAAATAGTTTAATTTATTTATTTAACTAAAATTAGAATTGTTCTAATTGATTTATTCACAACCGGTTTAATATGGAGAACCTAAAGGGTCACACCACAAAAGAAAAATATTTGTTTAAGAAGTAAATGACATAATTGTAATAATAAGTTAAGTGTATTTAATTTAATCTATGGAGATAGAATAAATTAAATAGCTTAATATTTATTATTTAATATTTTTGAAATATTAAATATAAATTAATAAGAGGAGTCTTATTATTATTATTACAATTACTATTATTTGATTTATAATAGGGATTGAGAATTAATTAATAGAAGTACTCTCTCATAAATTCCTAATTGGATTAGGAGTTTAATTAATTAAAGGAGTTTAATTAAAATAAAATATAAAAAAAACCCTAATCCTAAATAGTTTAGGAGGGTTCCCTATATCTATAAATAAGAGGAGTCTTATCATGATTTAGGGTTAGACAGTCAGACTGTTAGACAATTTACACACTCTTCCATGAGAATTGGAGAGAGAGGGTACTTGCAATTTCTATAGAGATAGAAACTAGGATTTTGCCAACACCCATCTTCTTGAATAACTATTATTCCTTGGTGGATCACCTCTAGAGGCCAAACACTTGGGTGGCTAACGTTGATCAAAGGAAGGAATCTCATTGGTGAAATTCAAGGAGAACGCGAAGGATTTGGAGGTGAACTCGTACCTGTGGAAGCATGGTTCTACAAGGGTATGATTCTCATACTTTATCTCTTTCGTTTAATTGATAATTGAGCACATTAATGATCATGGTGATGGTTTGTACGAAAAATTTTAAAATCCGTTTTATCGCGCTTCCGCACTATTTATGTAATTGGATTGCATGTTCGCGCTATATACAAACCTAACTGCATCCTCCCCCCCTTATAAGAATTCTATCCCCAGAATTACAGCCTAGGTACAGAAAACTTAATATGGGTTCACTCAAAAAGATGCAGATAATTCGTCCTCATCTTCTCTTCTAGCTCCCACGTGGCTTCTTCAGCTGCGTGGTTCCTCCAAAGTACTTTGACCGAATGGATGACCTTATTTCTTAACATCTGCTCCTTCCTATCTAATATCTGGATAGGAATCTCTTCATATGATAAGTCTTTCTCAACTTGAATTAGTTCATAGGATATCACATACTTGTAGTCGGGTTTATATGGTCGCAACACAGAAACGTGGAACACATTATGAATGTGCTCAAGTTTAGGAGGTAAAGCTACCTCATACGCCACTTCACCTACCCTCTTCAAAACTTTAAAAGGTCCTACGAACCTGAGACTCAATTTTCCTTTCTTCCCAAATCTGAACTTTCCTTTCCAAGGAGATACCTTCAAAAACACAAAACTGCCAACTTCAAAGTCTCGCTTCTGACGATACAAATCGGCATATTTCTTCTGTCTATCCTGAGCCGCTACCAATCGAGCTTTGATCACCTTGACGACATCCACGATCTACTACACCAATTCAGGTCCCAACAGTCTCCGTTCACCGACTTCATCCCAACACAAAGGTGTTCGACACTTCCTTCCATATAATGCTTCATATGGAGGCATGCCAATACTCGCATGATAACTGTTATTATAGGCAAACTCAACCAATGGTAGATGATTATCCCAGTTGCCCTTAAAATCCATTACACATGCTCTAAGCATGTCTTCAAGAGTCTGAATCGTTCGTTCACTTTGCCTATCCGTTTGAGGATGATATGCCGTACTCAACCTCAACTGGGTTCCCAACCTCTCTTGCAAGCTCTTTCAGAAATTCGACGTGAAACGCGGATCTCTGTCAGATACAATAGATACCGGCATTCCATGTCGTGACACAATCTCTTTCACATATAACTTTGCTAGCTGCTCCAGATTGTACCTTATCTTGATCGGTAAAAAATGTGCAGATTTAGTTAAACGATCCACGATCACCCAGATCACGTCGTAACCCTTCTGAGTTGGTGGAAGCCCCGTCACAAAATCCATCGTGATATGCTCCCACTTCCACTCCGGAATATCCAGCGGTTGTAACAGTCCACCCAATTTCTGATGTTCTGCTTTTACCCTCTGACATGTCAAACATCGTCCAACACATTCCGCGACCTCCCTCTTCATGTTTGGCCACCAGAAGTGTTAGCGCAAATCCTGATACATCTTCGTACTACCAGGGTGTATCGAATACCTTGTAGAATGAGCTCCTTGCAAAATCTCTTCTCTCAGCTCTAGAACCATCGGTATCCAGATCCTCCCTTCAAACCTTAGCAGTCTCGTGTTATCAATTTTGTACTTTAGGTCCTCTCCTTCAGAGATTCGCTTTCTTTTGGCGACACATTCATCATCCTTTTCTTGAGCCTCCTTTATCTTGTATAATAAAGTCGGACTCGCCTCCACTGCGAACAGTTTCTCATCTGCATTTGTCGGATACTTGACTTCCAACTCTAGTTTTTCCATATCCTTGATCAGTTCTTCTTGAGCTGTTAACATCATCAACTTATCTCTATCGTTCCTACTTAGAGCATCAGCTATCACATTGGCCTTACCGGGATGGTATAGTATCTCACAATCGTAGTCTTTGATCAACTCCAACCATCGTCGTTGCCTCATATTTAATTCTTTTTAAGTGAAGATATACTTCAAACTTTTATGGTCTGTGTATATCTCACACTTCTCCCCAAATACATAATGCCTCCAAATCTTCAAAGCAAACACCACTGCTACTAGTTCTAGGTCATGAGTCGGATACCCCTTCAGCTGTCGTGACGCATACGCAATGACCTTCCCATGCTGCATCAATATGCACCCAAGGCCTTTGTGTGACACATCACTGTACACCACAAATCCCCCTGTATTATCTGGTAGTGCTAACATAGGTGCTTCACTAAGTGTCCTTTTAAACTCCAAGAAACTCTCTTCGCACTTATCCGTCCATACAAACTTCATAGTCTTCCTTGTCAAATTTGTCAACGGTGTCGCTATCTTTGAAAAGTTCTAAATAAACCTCCGATAGTAACCTGCTAATCCCAAGAAACTTCAGACTTCTATTGGCATCTTCGGTTGTTCCCAGTTTATTACTGCTTCCACCTCCGCAGGATCCACTGATACACCATCCTTGTCAATTACGTGCCCCAAAAATTGCACCCTTTGTAGCCAAAATTCACACTTGGAAATTTTTGCATATAGTTTCTCCCTTCTCAGCGTTTCCAGGGCTATCCTCAAATGCTCGACGTGTTCCTCCTTCGTCTTCGAGTAGACTATAATGTTATCTATGAGAACGACAATAAATTTATCCAAGTATTGCTTGAACACTCGGTTCATCATGTTCATAAATGCTGCTGGTGCATTCGTCAGTCCAAATGATATTACCAAAAACTTAAAGTGTCCATATCGAGTTTTGAATGCTGTCTTTGGAATATCCTCTTGCCTTACTTTCAATTGGTGATATCATGTCCTCAAGTCAATCTTCAAAAAGTATTTCGCTCCCTTCAATTGATCGAACAAATCATCAATCCTGGGCAACTGATACTTGTTCTTAATGGTGACCTTATTCAATTCCCTGTAGTCGATACAGAGCCTTAACGATCCATCCTTCTTCTTCACGAATAGTACTGGCTGTAGACACCCAAATTTTGCGTTTCCTGTACTAACCATGACAGGAGGGAAAAATCGTCAATTGAACCGGCTTGCGGGAGCGAAGGAATGGGCACAAGTGCGAACGCCCAACACCCCCGCAATGTTTGGCGACCAAAGCTGACGTGACAATAAGGCCATCCGAAACGGGCATCCCCGAATGAGGTGGCACGTCTCCCGGAAATTCCCGGACTGCAGAATACGAGCCTGTCAGCGAAAACCGACGCTACAGCACGAAAATTGAGGCATGGCACGAAAATCGAGAAAGTCAAACCGTCCAGCCGCGGATTGATCTGCTGCCAAATAGTGCGCATTTTGAAAACACGGAACTCGAAATCGGGGTGAGTGGAAGGCAGGCGGCCAGCCAGCCACAGATCAATCTGCGGCTGGCTCTGGCCAGCCTATTTCAGCTCAGCTTCGTGCAGCATACAGGGAGTTCAAGCAGTTTTTAGGAGAGGAAGAATTCAGCACAGCAACCAAGCACGGAAATAGAGAGAAAATAGCTAGAATTTGCAACAAAAAATAGGAAGAAAAGAGAGAAAAAAGAGAGGAACTCTACTTCTTTGATTTTGATTGTATCAAATATATTTCTTATCCTATTCAAGTATACAAGTTTACCTCCATTTGAGATCATTTTGCAAGGTAAAAATTCCTTTTGTTATAGCAATTTATATCACATTATTTGGTTAGATTAGATGTAGTTTTCATGTATATTGTTGAACAATCAATAGATTAGGGATTATTAGTGAAGGTTTCATCCGGAACAAAATTCTTCCTAATGAACCCGAGGATATCCAATTGATGGAATTTCTAGCTATGTTTATGGTGATTCATTGGGTGTAATTTATTTAGATTGTCATTTCCAGGATATCATGGTGTATAAGATAAAAACGGTTTTATTAGTTATGTAGCATTCCTCTTGTGGGCATGTATTAATCTCGTGTGAGCCTAGGGATGTGACCCCGTGGTCCAAATCCGATGATGGACGTTTTGATGTATGTGATAGATTCAAGATGCTCGTTTTTGTAACATGTAACCGTTGGGCCTTAAAACGACGCTAAGGCGAGAATCTGGTTTAAGGCCCCGTATTAGTGGAATATGTGATTGTTGGCGTTCGGGGATGTTTTGATGGCTTACATGCCCATGAATAGCCCTGACGCGTGTTTATCTTTGATTAGATTTTGTGACACAAAAAAATGATTTCAAAGATTAAACGATGAAGGTTTTTTATTAAAATCAAAGAAGCTAGGTTACTAGAATCACGAGGCTAAAAAATCGGAAGTGTTAATAAATGTCGATTCCTATTAAACGAGAAGGCCAAAGGAAATCATTTTTCAAACATCCCCAAAAGCGGCTTTATGAATGAACGAAACGTTTTATTAAACCTTGATACATAGGGCGAAAGAGATCCTAGAAATTGCCCATCATTTATGAAAGCAACGTATAATCTCGATTCCTATTTAGGTTAAGGTTTAAGAGAATTCACGTTTTATCAAAACGGCGCCTAATAAAGATTTATAGTTTTGACAAGTAAAATCAAATCTTTTCTCATGAATGAAGGAGCTTTCTCGTACTAATGGAAACGACGTTCTAAAACATTCCAAAAACAAAACACGATTTCTCAACAAAATGGCAAATGTATCATCTCCCATAAAAGAACTCACCACAACATTTACATAAGCACACACACACACACGCACGGACACACATTTTATGAATCAAAGGATAGGAAAGCATCAAGATTGCGGTAACCGTATTTTACGGAAGCCGGGGGGTGCCTAACACCTTCCCCTCGCTTAAGCAAGCCCCCAAACTCTATGAATCTCGATTCGCAGACCAATTAATTCGGAGTCACATATGAGCCAGCGATTGATAAAAAAACGAAAACTCGGATGAGTTGGTACATCCATTTCAAATATACCAACTGGCGACTCTGGTTAATTGGCTCATCATAAAAATGATCTTTCAAAACCCCGTCAACATTAATGCCGACCTTTTCCCAAAATCATCTAATAAAAAGGGCAAGAAATCGGGAGAGGCGAGAAACCGGCGTCGACAGCTGGCGACTCTGCTGGGGACATTTGAGGGCTTAAGCCGCGTTCAAATCTTGATGCTATCATAAAATGTGTGTATGCGATATTTTGATTTTTTATTTTTTGTTGTGTGAATGTGTGTTTTTGCCCAATAAATGATTGATTGAATGGAATGGCTTTACTTTTAAGTAATCATTTGCATACGATGAGGGCGATGAATGTGAATGTATGTTGAGAGAGTACCTCCTCCTGAGGCGAACCTGTCGGTTGCTTATTACTGGACTCGAAGGGGCTGCTCCCTGGAGATGGCTCAGGAAACGCACCACCCAAATCCGCTCCAATCGAAAGGATTCAGACGAGTAGATTGCAAAGATTTGGGGACCTTCATGCCGAAAAAGCCTGTGAGAGTAACCCTAGGATAGGTCAGCCTCAGATTAACCCAGCGCAGGAAAAGTCTCTTCATGCCCTTTTACGTTCACGCGTATAAAATGTCATAATTCCATTCATATATGCTCTCCCTGTTGTCAAAAAAAAAAAAAAAAAGGATTACTAACCTCTATGTTTTACAGGGAACAGCTGGGGAAGCATAATAAGTCATGCCTATTAAGTATTATTGCAATAAGGGACTACTAACATGTTGTTTTGCAGAAAAAGATTAAAAAACCCAAAACACCAAAGTTACAGTTTTTGCATGCATCCATATCCTTTCGTTACCCCGGACTAAACTTTGAACCGTTGTTTTTGCAAGGATTGCTCCTCAAACCCGTTCGCAGTCTAAGAAAGCCTTGGTCTCTACCTCTGAAATGGCTGATCTTCCCAATCATAGTTCCATATCTCGGGAGGAGTTTGATGATTTTAAGAAGCAGATGATGGAAATGGCCACAATGCTAAAAGAACAGTTCCTAATCAGACAGGATCCGCCAAACCAAGGACCGCACAATATTCCACCACCAGGGGGTGACCAGAATCCTCCTAAAAATGTTGCACACCTGTTTAGGGATGACCAATCCCAACTCAAGGACGAGCCCGTCATCCCAAGGGCCGCTCCCATACCTAACAGGACAGTGATTACTATCCCAGAGGAGGGGGACACTGACGACCTTCGGAAGAAAATGAAACACATGGAGGAAACCATCCAATCTCTAAGAGGCATAGGCTTCTTGGGTAGGGTTAATTACTCAGATCTATGTGTTTTCCCCGGAACCAGATATCCAGAAAAGTTCAAAGTCCCCGAGTTTGAAAAATACAATGGAAAGGGAGACCCCTACACACACTTGAAAATATACATTGGAGAACTCGGGTCTTATGCCGAGGACGAGGGGTTGAGGATGCAGCTATTCCAGAAAAGCTTAACAGGGGAGGCAAGGATCTGGTATGCCCGCCTTGACAATGCCCGAATCCACAACTGGGAGGAATTGGCCCAGTACCTTCTTAACCCCAATACAGCTTTCAGGCCCAGATGGCCCCTGACAGGTACCAAAATGACAAAAGTTAAGAAGCAAACCCAGGGGAATCCTTCAGGGATTATGCACAAACGATGGAGGGGTATGGCCGCACAGGTGAATCCCCCGATGAGCGAGTCAGAGATGGTGATGACTTTTGTAGACATTCAAGAGGCCCCGTATTATGAGCGGGTTATTTCAGGGATTGGAAGACCCTTTGCTGAAATGATTAAACATGGAGAGATGGTGGATATGGGGTTGAAATCTGGCAAAATCCGGGATTTTACGGCCTTGGAAACAACTGCCGAGCAAATACAAAGTGGAAATTATGGCAGCACTTCCCGTAGGGTGCAAAAGAAAAAGGAGGAGGATGTTTCCTTCATCCTGCAGGGGTCATCCAGGAAGGCAGAAAACCATCTCCCAGTACAGGTGCAGAGAGTGGGGCCATCCCGACAGCCTAACTTCGCTGATCAGAGGGCGGAGGGGTGAAGGAGATTTGAGGCATCACAAAATCGAGTATTCACCCCACTCGGGGAGCCTCTCGAGCGGATTTTAGCGGTATTGATGGCCCAAAAGAAGATAATCAATTTGGCGCCCCCAAGTGACCCGAAGGGAAGAAGGTTTGACCCAAGCAAGCGATGCGCATACCACTCGGGTTCCCCGGGTCATGATACGCAGGATTGTTGGACGTTGAAACATATAATTCAGAACATGATCGACAATGGGGAAATTGTGGTGGAACAGCCAGACTCCCCGAATGTTAAGGCAAATCCCCTGCCAAGACATGATGGAGGGGGGGTCAATGCGACGGAGGCGAGTGAAGCTGGGGGGCCGCCAAGGTTGAACTATGTGCAGAAAATTGAGGAAATGATCAACGTGATACATGATCACGGAAGTGCACGGGGAATGCCCATCAGGTTGATAGGAGTAAGTACGAATAGTGCGGAGGGACCTGTCAAGTTGACGGCTCCGAGGCCCCTCATCCTTGCGGCAAGGCCGCAAATCCCTATCAGTAGTCTAAAGACGGTACCCTGGAATTATGGGGGAACGCCAGAGGAAGCGGCCAGTTGTGCTTCTGTGACGACAAAGGGGAACCCCTTGTATCTTCCCGGGCGAGTCCTTGAGAGCCAAAAGAAGAAAAATGAAGAGATTTCTGAGGAAAGGGCCATAGAATTCTTGAAAAGGATGGATCACCCGGAAATAAGAGAGATCCAGATTTTAAATGAGGAGTCAACCCTAACATCAGTCATGGACTTGGTGTTGTCATCCAACGAGCATTGCAAAACCCTAGTGAAGGTTCTGGAGGAGGCATACGTGCCCAAAGAAATTAGTGAGGAAGGTTTCGGCCAGCTGGTGGGCCACCTATTGGAGAACGATGTAATATCCTTTACAGATGAGGACATACCCAAGGAGGGAAGGGGACACCGGAAACCGCTGCATATTGCGGTAATCTCCTCGGGTTATATAATGAATGGGGTGCTGATTGATGGAGGATCGGCGTTGAATATCTGTCCCCTCAATACATTGCAGAAGATGAACATCAATCCTAAGCGCTTACGGGCCAGTCATGTGGTGGTGCGAGCCTTCGATGGCTCCCGAAGGGACACAATTGGAGAAATAGAATTACCAGTGGAAATAGGACCCTGTACTTTTGATATCTCTTTCCAGGTCCTAGATATTGCGGCCAGTTATAACTTGTTGTTGGGGAGGCCATGGATACACATGGCCGGGGCAGTTCCATCCACGCTCCACCAACAAATCAAACTAATCGTCGACGGGAACCTGGTAACGATCTCGGCAGAATGTGATGACCCTTCTCCTCCCAGAAATGGCCTACCAGTGATCAATGTGGATGAGTCGGCGGCACCTGCCAGCTTTCAGGCACTGGAAATTAGCACTCCCCACTGCAGATGCCTGGGTGCCCCAGCCGTGAAAACTAAGATCTCTCCAGAACTTACCTTCGTGGCAAAGGAAATGATAAAAATGAACTTCCCGCCTGGACAGGGATTAGGAAAGAGCGGTCAGGGAATCACCGAGCCCATCCAACTACCACAACAGATAAGCAAAGCAGGTTTGGGATATCGTGAAGGCGTAGCACGGAGAAACCGTCAGGGTGCGGCCCCGATTCGATTGGCTGGCAGCCCGGTGACCAATATCAACAATGAAAGGGGGACCAGAAAGCCTGCGATTGGAGCAGGGAATGAAGAATAGACCCCCGAAATTGATGAATCGGCCAAGAGGGAAAGTTTCCTGCAGGAGGTCGCGAAAGAGTTTGAAACCAAGTGCTATATCCCCGGACAATCAACAAGTAGTAGAGAGGGGACGAATATTATCACACCACCGAGAGCCCAACAAGTTGTGCCTGTCATCGATTGGGCAGGGCTAATTATTCCCGAAGGAGGTAAGAGGAGGGGCTCAGGCGATGTAGCCGTAATCATCGGGGAAGTGTCCGATGTGAAGCCATCTTTCATCCAGCGCATTTCATCCGACCTGACAGTCGACAACTGGACCATGAAACCAGTGATATCCAAACAAGGGTAAAGCACGACGTCAGGGTGGTAGACCCCAGAGGGGGGGGAATGAAGAAGTTTATTTTTGTTGTTGTTTTATTTTTGCATAAATTATGTCGTTTCTTCGTGTTATTTGAAAATGCGATCGTCGTGGAAAACAACTTATATATGACAAGTATTTTGTTTTATGTCAGGTGTACCAATTTGAGTAATCCTTGCCTAACAAGCGGTCTTTCAAATTTGAATGATGATTATGATTTTGACATTGAGCTCGATTTCGATTTGATGGGCATTGAGCAAGACGAGACAGATTATGACGACGCGCCTGACGAGATCAAAGGATGGGTCGAGGATAAACCCAAACCCAACTTGGACCAAACCATCACCATAGATATTGGAACCCCTGACAAGCCAAAAGAGCTCAAGATAGGGACGGACCTCACCCCGAGCCAAAAAGCCGAAATGACTGAATTGCTAAACCAATATGAGGACGTCTTTGCCTGGTCTTATGAGGATATGATCGGATTGTCCACCGACATTGTGGTACACCGATTGCCCATCAAGGAGGGTTTCAGGCCTGTCAAGCAGAAATTAAGAAAGTTGAAACCGGAGTGGAGCTTAAAGGTAAAGGAGGAGATCATCAAGCAGTTCAGGGCGGGAATCATTATGGTGTCCACTTACCCAGAGTGGCTGTCCAATGTGGTCCCAGTGGCTAAGCCTGGAGGGAAGGTGAGGGTATGTGTAGATTATAGAGATCTAAATAAAGCCAGTCTCAAGGATAATTTTCCGGTGCCTTTCATACACATCCTGGTGGATAACACAGCCCAATACGAGATGTACTCTTTTGTGGATTGCTTTGCGGGGTATCATCAAATAATGGTGGCGGAGGAGGATCGGGAAAAGACTGAATTCATCACCCCTTGGGGCACCTTCTGCTATAGACGATTGGCTTTTGGTCTCACAAACGCAGGGGCTACTTATCAGAGAGCAATGATGGCCCTGTTCCATGATATGATGCATAAGGAGATAGAGGTCTACGTGGATGACATCATCGTGAAATCTAGGGTAGAGTCTGACCATATAACCCACCTTAAAAAGCTATTCGATCGGCTCAGAAAGTATAATTTGAAACTCAATCCAGCCAAGTGTGCTTTTGGAGTGCAGTCGGGTAAGCTCTTGGGATTCCTGGTTAGTGATCGGGGCATTGAGTTGGATCCAGCAAAGATTAAGGCCATTGTGGATATGTCGGCGCCTCACACAGAGAAGGAGATAAGAGGATTCCTCGGAAGGATGAACTTCATCAGCCGTTTTATATCCCACTTGACGACTACATGTGAGCCCATTTTCAAATTGTTAAGGAAGGGTGCTTCCCAAGAATGGAACGAGCAATGTCAGAGGGCCTTTCAGACCATTAAAAAGCAGCTGACAGAGGCACCAGTGTTGGTACCCCCGAAAGACGGGATCCCTCTATTTATGTATATATCAGTCAATGCCATCGCGATGGGATGTATGCTGGGACAGAAAAATGAGGTAGGTAAAGAGCAGGCCATCTATTACCTCAGCAAGAGATTCAGCCAATGTGAACAGAATTACACTCCCATCGAGAAGACCTGTTGCGCTCTGGCCTGGGCTGCAGGGAGATTACAACACTACCTCCATGGGCATACGACGTACCTGATATCAAGAATGGATCCCCTGAAATATATTTTCGAAAGGCCCATGCTGAACTGTCGGTTGTCAAGATGGCAATTAATCTTACAACAGTTCGACATGGTGTACGTAACTCAGAAAGCCATGAAAGGGCAGGGAATTGTAGATCAGTTGGCAGAAGCCCCGTCCGGAGGGATGGAGCCGTTAGAAACTCCTCTACCAGGCGAAGATATATTTTGGGTATCACACGCGAAATGTGTTGACGAGGGACAATTCTGGAAGCTATATTTTGATGGTGCCATGAACGCCGAAGGGGCAGGGGCTGTAGCCGTCCTGGTCTCTATCACCGGAGAGCAATACCTTGTGGCCACTAAACTAAAATTCAGCAATTCAAACAACACCGCTGAATATGAGGGATGTATCTTGGGACTCCGTTTTGCCCGCGACATGGGAGTGAAGAGGTTAGCGGTGTTTGGGGATTCAGAATTGGTAATCAGACAAGCAATCGGGGTGTACAACACAAAGGAGCTCCGACTACTACCATACCATCGTTGTGTTATCCAGTTGATGCATGAGTTCGAGGATATCGCTTTCCGACATATTCCCCGGGGACGGAATGATTTTGCCGATGCATTAGCAACTCTAGCTTCCCTAATCCATATAAGCAAAAGAAAGGATGTTCCACAGATTGAGATAGCAGTACAGAATGCCCCGGCATATGAGGAACATGTGGCAGTATTGTCAGACGAGGTGGTGTTGCCAAAGCAGCCCTGGTATCACGACATAAGGGAATATCTGAGGGATAGATCCATTCCCGACCAGGCAAGCCGAACTGAGAGGATGAGAATTCAAAAGATGGCAATGAAATTTTACCTGAGTGGGGATTCACTCTACAAGAGGGATGCTGGATTGGGATTGCTGCAATGCGTAGATGAGATGCAGGCCCAGAGGATCATGAACGAAATACATGGTGGAGTGTGCGGGCCACACATGAGTGGACCGATGCTAGCCAAAACGATCTTGAGAACTTGGCATTATTGGTTAACACTGAAGGCCGACTGCGATGATCATGTCAAACGGTGTTACCAATGCCAGGCGCACGGTAATGTGATCCACTCGCCTCCCAATGAATTGCACTGTATGACCTCCCCGTGGCCATTTTCAATGTGGGGAATGGATGTAATCGGACCAATAGAGCCCAAAGCAAGCAACGGGCACCGATTCATCTTCGTTATGATCGATTATTTCACCAAGTGGGTAGAGGCAGCTTCTTTCCCCAAAGTAACTCAGGAGGTCATCGTCGGCTTCATCAGGAATAATGTCATTTGTCGATACGGGCAACCTGAGGTTTTGGTCTCCGACAATGCCAAGAATTTGAACAACGCCCTCATGAAAGGATTGTGCGACCAGTTTAAGATCAAACACCTCAATTCCGTCATTTACCGTCCTAAGATGAATGGGGCAGTGCAGGCTGCAAACAAGAACATCAAGAAGATCATGGCAAAAATGTCTGCCAACCATCGGGGATGGCCAGATTTGTTACCCCTCACATTGCATGCATATCGAACGTCAACACGTACTTCTACAGGGGCAACCCCTTACGCTTTGGTGTATGGAGTGGAGGCCGTTCTGCCAGTTGAGGTTGAAATGGCATCCCTCAGAATAGTGATCGATGCTCAGATAAACGAAGAGGATTGGATGCAGAGTCGATACGACCAACTAGCCCTAATTGATGAAAGAAGGGTGGCTGCTGTTTGGCACGGGCAGTTGTATCAACAAAGGATCTCTCGATCATATGACAGAAGGATAAGACCTCGGAAGTTCAAGGAAAGTGATTTGGTGCTCAAAAGAGTCATGCCTTGTCAAGACGAAGCCAAAGGAAAGTTTGCCCCGAACTGGGAAGGACCCTTTGTGATTAAGAAAGTGCTATCCGGAGGGGCCCTTATATTGCAAGAAATGGATGGTGAGGTATTCCCACAACCCCTCAATTCCGACTCGGTGAAGCGGTTCTATGCTTGAACAATCAGGTTCTCCTTTTTCTTTGGGAACGAACTACGTAGGACCTGATCTCCCGACTTGTGGGGGTACGTAGGCAGCCACTATGGCGCGGTCCGATCCCTTAAAAATAATCTTTTCCCTAAACAAAACCAATTCCCAACAGCCAGATAAACCTCCCTACACCCTCAAAACCTTCCAAAACTAATCACCCAACCAGCTTCGTCCCAAATGACATTACCCTGATCCCACCAAAACAAATAGCCATGATCCGAAACCTAGTCCGGTGAAATCAACAGGGGTACGGCAATATCTGTCAGATCTCCATCAAGACTTGAGAAGAGAAAGAAAGCGAAATGTCAAAATCATGGTCAACTGGATAAAATAATGATCCAATGAAAGGCAGCGATACGACAAAAAGGGAAAATGACTAAATTTAAATGCATGCCTTTATATATAAGTCATTTTATTACAAGATCTCTCTTTCAATAACTGATGAAACTAACATAGTTTATGCAGGAAATAAAATAACCTACAAATCTGAAACTAGCTGGAGCAGGATGGACAAGGTGGTAGATAGGTCTTAGGCATCCACCTCCCCTGTAATCTGCTGCCCTATCATATCAATACGATCCAATAAAGCAGTGGCTCGGCTGAGAGTCCCAGAATGAGCATCTATAACTGCCCTGGTCTGAAGTACGATGGCATCTCTGTCAGCAATGGTAGCATCTCTAGCCAGAATGGCATCATCTCTCTCGACAAGAGCCTCAGTGGTAATCAAGGCCAGACGGAGTCGGGTATCCTCAGTAACCCGACTGGGGGCAGAATCAGCTGAGATGGAGTGATCTGCGGCACCATCTGGGAAAATCAATCTGAAATCATCAAGAGCCCCAGTCCGACTCAAACCAGCCGGATCCAAGTCTCCACGCAACCACTGCACGTAAGCAAATGTCTGGAGGTGGCAACCCTCACTATATTCGGCGGAGATCCTGCGAGACCAAAGATCGTATATCCACCGTAGTTCCCTCTCTGTCTGGGATGATATAAGGAAACGGTAGGCGGCTGCACCCATGAAAGGGTGAAAATCCTGTGTCTGATCAAACTGCCCTGTAACCGCCAAGGGATGATAAGTCGTTACGCCCCTCAAGCCAGCAATGGGAATGAAGTCCAGGTCAAGCACGTGAGTCAAGAAGCTCATAAAGGAGCAATATCCCGAATAGACCAGTAGATGAAAGGGATCCGCAATGACCGACAAAAATGATGTCCAGGAGGCCGCATCGGTACAGCTCACGGGACGAAACGAAAACTGCGTGGCTATGTCATGGCTGAAGCAAAACCCTTGGCGGCGGAAGTGGCCGATGGGGCTGAGATGGCTCATGAACCACACGTACAGCAAAATCGAGCTCCCTCTGAAGGCTCTGCCTCGGAAGGATTGGCAATATGTGGCTGACATATAGGTATCCGCCAATATCATGGGAAGAATGGTGTGATCCTCCTGAAGGGCTCTAACGGCCGCAACAATCTGCATGTCCAAATGATCGGGTCCTACAGGTAAATACAAAATTGAGATGGCACAGGCCATCAGAACGTCCACTCTCAAGGCACCCCAGTGCTCCTCGGACACGGAAAAATCACCGAAGAAAAGTCAAAAACTGTCAGGTGAGCCAAATCGGTCAATCAAGAACTGAAGGGGAACCATATGGTCTGATGTGATCACCGGTAACAAGACAGCCCTCCGCAAACCGGTGAAAGTCAAGAATTGACGACGCATGGAACCAACTGTGACCCTGGCATAAGGTCTATCCAAAGGCAAGCCGGTGAAACGAGCATACTCCTCGAGGGTGGGGGTCAGCTCTACCGTCCCTAATCTGAACACCTGACGGGCAGGCGCCCAATAGCTCAGAATACCATCCATAAAGCCCACTGGCACCTGAAAGGTTAATAAGGACCAAGAATGGCCCAAAAGACCATCTGCGATGACCCTGTCGGCCGGTAATAAACTGTCCAACCAGCGGAGGAGACTACCAACCAACCCTGTGGGAGGAATGGAATCCAAACGTACCGCAACATCTGAGGACGACATCTGTGAAAAAAAATAGTATCAAAAAGGACCATACAGGGGTCATTCTCTATCCATAAATAAAAGCATGCATCATACAGTTAATAATAGAGCAAATGAATTTCATAGATATAAAAGATAAAAAACGTGCATAAATGAATAAATGAGTTCAGTACATAGTGCATAAAATGAAAAAAATAAAACTAAACAGGTGCAGGTACAAAAGCCCTATCCTATCCTGATCTAAATAAAATCAATCTCATCTATGAAAGCAGGATCCTCGAACTGATCCCCTGGGGTCGTCGAAGTCGGAGGCCCGAAGTTCATGTCGGGGATGTATGGCTGCACTGTGGCATCAGATGAGCTCGGGCCCGCATCATAACCCGCACCGTCAGGATCGTAAGCATAAGCATCCTCTAGAGTTCGGCCCAACACCCGAAGATACAGCGACAGCTGCTCCACCTGGTGGGTCAAAGTGGCAATCTGCTCGGCATGGGTAGGAGTCCGAACGCAGGATGCCCAATCAGTCATCATCACCGAGCTAGGAACCATGTCCCTGAGGAAGAATGTAGCCCGGGTCTGAGGACCGATGGTGCGGGGCACCCACCAAGTACGGAAAGCATCACTCGTACTGGGACCCGTAGAGAGCATCCGGCCGTCCTCCCCGGCGAGCATGATCTCCGAAGGCTGAGAGTCCAGCGGCCAGGAGGTAGTGAAAGGAAGAGAATGCGGGATGCGGATCTCTCCAGTAACGCATCTGAATGCGCGCTCCCCCAGGTACATCACCCATCCTCCAACACTCTGCAAAGTGAGGCGACGAGTGGAAAGCTCGAACTCCGGGCCAGAAGGATGCCCATCATCAAATCCCACAGCCAGATGCTCGGAGAGGTAGGGAACCCAGACGACATCAGCAGCCGTGATCAGCTCCAGCTGGATGCGGCAGTGTGCAAAGCTGCCTGATACCGGGACCTCCTCCAAGGTGCTATGATACCATCGCCGGCCTCGGGGATAAGTGTCCAGGCCTCGGGTAGTGACGGGCCTCAGGCAGGGAAGACGCTCGTAGGCCCAGAACTGTTGAACATAACAAGGCAGAGCATGAGTAACCAACAAAAGCGGAAAAGAGAAATAAAATGACGGGAAATACAATAAGAAAAAGGAAGAAAAGTCTCACCAGCAAGAAATGATAGAATCCGAGCCAGGCGTCTGTCTGACCCTCCGAACGCAGACGCAGACCGTGGAGGAAGTAGGCAAAAGTGAATGACCCCCAATCATGGTCGCCGATCCGGTCTACGTCTCTGACGGCTCCGACGACGCTGAAATGAATGGTAGAGGAGTTGTTCCCTAGGAAACAACTCCTCATGATGGTCAGGAACAGGCGTCGGAGCAGAATATCCCGGGTGCCCTGTTCCGCTGGAATAGGCAGTGCGTATAGACCCCCGACAGCATCAACAGCTAGGGCTCCAGACCGAATGCTGCGGGCCTTGAAGACCCTGTCATCCGCAGCAAAGCCTAATAAAGCCCGGACCTCCGCGGGAGTGATGTCAAGATCCAGAGGGACGCGGGATCCAGTGAACTCGATGCCCGTAATGTACCTCCAGTCCTAGGGAGTCAACACGACCTCACAGTCCAGAAGGTGAAGGGACTGGGTCTGGTGGAACCATCTCTCGAACAAAGCCCTCATGTAACCCCAGGGGCACTGGCGGGGAATGATGGTGAAGAAGTGACGAAAGCCCCAGGAGTCCACCACCGCCCGGTACTCACTGTGCAGAGCTGTATAGAGGGAATATATATTGAACCAGTTACCCCTCGGCTGAGTAAACTCCGGCACCTGTGCCAATCATCAATGGGTCAGTCCAGATAAAAGGAGAGTTGAGAAATTGAAAATGAAATCAGAGTAGAACTGAATATACCTCGTTAGCCACGAGAGATGCGGAGGGGTGACGACTGAGATCCCGATCCAATAGATCAGGGATCTGCACAGATGCGCCAGACGGGGCACTATGAGGAGAAGGAGCCGGTATGCTGCAGGATAGCCCCTCTGCCGCAACTTCCGGAGGAACAGCCTCCTCAACATCCGGATGATCGGGACGGATGACAGCCTCCGCCAAGCGGCGAGCCTGACGGGTCCGAGGAGGAACGGGGGAAGGTGCAGCCCTACGACGGCGAACACCCGAAGTCCGTGACGCGGAGGAGCTACAAGGAGCGTCGGGATCCATAGCTAGAATAGAACAAGCGAAGAGGAAGGTAAGTTCCCTTTTGAATTATGTCACGAATATTCTAAATTCCTACCCTCATCATATAATTAATGCAGCATGATGCATGTTTACTATATGAAAAAAAATAAAATAAATAAATAAATAAATAAATCGACAGAGTTCCGTTTGTAAAATGGACACCCCAGGCATAAGCCAAACATGTTTTTCATCAATCAAAGCCTCAAACAGATCAAAGTTGCATTCATATGTGTAATCACAGCATGTAAAGTACCATAATGCATGATTTTCTTTCAGAAAAGGAATAACAGTATGTGGGATCGCATCATGAGCATAAAATAGGATTCACACAGTTGATACATAGCATGTATATATGATAATACATAGCATCGCATTGTAAAGCATACATTTCTATCTCTAACCATGTAAATAGCTAAATGTATATCAAAACATTGACGAAATTGAAAAGTGAACGGTCAAAGTGTTACCTGTAACGCGTAGATCGATTTAACTGGAGCGGGTTTTGCGGGAAAGTTGGAGAAATCGATAAAAGGCATTTGCAAACGAGCAAAATCTAAAGAATCTATGTGGGGTACGAAGTTGAAAGTGACAGATCTGGAAGCGGCGAGCCGCTTATGAATCCCGATCTTAGCCGCAGATCTATCTGCAGCTGGCCGCAGATCAATTTGCGGCTGGCCGCAGATCCATCTGCGGCTGGCCCTGGTTGGTCCCCCTGGTTCCCTTGCAGCCGTTTGATGTGTTTAGTGAAAATGAATTACGAGATGGGTGACCGGCGACGATACCCGGCCCCGACAAGACAATCGTCCGGCGACGAAAACCGGCGATTACGAGATGGATGTCCGGCGACGAAAACCGGCTCCGACAAGATAACCAACCGGCGACGATAACCGGGGGTTACGAGATGGGTGACCGGCGACGATACCCGGCCCCGACAAGACAATCGTCCGGCGACGAAAACCGGCGATTACGAGATGGATGTCCGGCGACGAAAATCGGCTCCGACAAGATAACCAACCGGCGACGATAACCGGGGGTTACGAGATGGGTGACCGGCGACGATACCCGGCCCCGACAAGACAATCGTCCGGCGATAAAAACCGGCGATTACGAGATAGATGTCCGGCGACGAAAACTATTTCCGACAAGATACCCAACCGGCGACGATAACCGGGTGTTACGAGATGGGTGACCGGCGACGATACTCGGCCACGACAAGACAATCGTCTGGCGACAAAAACCGGCGATTACGAGATGGATGTCCGGCGACGAAAACCGACTCCGACAAGATAACCAACCGGCGACGATAACCGGGGGTTACGAGATGGGAGACCGGCGACGATACCCGGCCCCGACAAGACAATCGTTCGGCGACGAAAATCGGCGATTACGAGAAGGATGTTCGGCGACGAAAACCGGCTCCGACAAGATAACCAACCAGCGACGATAACCGGGGGTTACGAGACGGGTGACCGGCGACGATACCCGGCCCCGACAAGACAATCGTCCGGCGACGAAAACCGGCGATTACGAGATGGATGTCCGGCGACAAAAACCGGCTCCGACAAGATAACCAACCGGCGACGATAACCGGGGGTTACGAGATGGGTGACCGGCGACGATACCCAGCCCCGACAAGACAATCGACCGACGACGATACCGGCGATTACGAGATGGATGTCCGGCGACGAAAACCGGCTCCAACAAGTAACCAACCGGCGACGATATCCGGGGGTTACGAGATGGGTGACCGGCGACGATACCCGGCCCCGACGAGACAATCGACCGGCGACGATAATCGACGATTACGAGATGGGTGACCGACGACGAAACCCGGCCCCGACAAGACGATCATCCGCATCGACACCCTTTTGTGAGTATTTTGCATCCATTGCATCTTACGTTGCATCATAAATCACATGTGTTGTATTGTCATCCTTGTGCATTGCCATTCATGCATCGAGTGTCTATTCTTTATATTGTTCATTTCATTTAAACATTGCATGAACATGATAAAGAGGGGCAGCTGTAGACACCCAAATTTTGCGTTTCCTGTACTAACCATGACAGGAGGGAAAAATCGCCAATTGAACCGGCTTGAGGGAGCGAAGGAATGGGCACAAGTGCGAACGCCCAACACCCCCGCAATGTTTGGCGACCAAAGCTGACGTGACAATAAGGCCATCCGAAACGGGCATCCCCGAATGAGGTGGCACGTCTCCCGGAAATTCCCGGACTGCAGAATACGAGCCTGTCAGCGAAAACCGACGCTACGGCACGAAAATTGAGGCGTGGCATAAAAATCGAGAAAGTCAAACCGTCCAGTCGCGGATTGATCTGCGGCTAAATAGTGCACATTTTGAAAACACGGAACTCGAAACACGGAACTCGAAATCAGGGTGAGTGGAAGGCAGGCGGCCAGCCAGCCTATTTCAGCTCAGCTTCGTGCAGCATACAGGGAGTTCAAGCAGTTTTTAGGAGAGGAAGAATTCAGCACAACAGCCAAGCACGGAAATAGAGAGAAAATAGCTAGAATTTGCAACAAAAAATAGGAAGAAAAGAGAGAAAAAAGATAGGAACTCTACTTCTTTGATTTTGATTGTATCAAATATATTTCTTATCCTATTCAAGTATACAAGTTTACCTCCATTTGAGATCATTTTGCAAGGTAAAAATTCCTTTTGTTATAGCAATTTATATCACATTATTTGGTTAGATTAGATGTAGTTTTCATGTATATTGTTGAACAATCATAGATTAGGGATTATTAGTGAAGGTTTCATCGGAACAAAATTCTTCCTAATAACCCGAGGATATCCAATTGATGGAATTTCTAGCTTGTTTATGGTGATTCATTGGGTGTAATTTATTTAGATTGTCATTTCCGGATATCATGGTGTATTAGATAAATCCGGGTTGATTAGTTATGTAGCATTCCTCTTGTGGGCATGTATTAATCTCGTGTGAGCCTAGGGATGCGACCCCGTGGTCCAAATTCGATGATGGACGTTTTGATGTATGTGATAGATTCAAGATGCTCGTTTTTGTAACATGTAACCGTTGGGCCTTAAAACGACGCTAAGGCGAGAATCGGGTTTAAGGCCCCGTATTAGTGGAATATGTGATTGTTGGCGTTCGGGGGATGTTTTGATGGCTTACATGCCCATGAATAGCCCCGACGCGTGTTTATGCTTGATTAGATTTTGTGACACAAAAAAATGATTTCAAAGATTAAACGATGAAGGTTTTTTATTAAAATCAAACAAGCTAGGTTACTAGAATCACGAGGCTAAAAAATCCGAAGTGTTAATAAATATCGATTCTTATTAAACGAGAAGGCCAAAGGAAATCATTTTTCAAACATCCCCAAAAGCGGCTTTATGAATGAACGAAACGTTTTATTAAACCTTGATACATAGGGCGAAAGAGATCCTAGAAATTGCCCATCATTTATGAAAGCAACGTATAAATCTCGATTCCTATTTCGGTTAAGGTTTAAGAGAATTCATGTTTTATCAAAACGGCGCCTAATAAAGATTTATAGTTTTGACAAGTAAAATCAAATCTTTTCTCATAAATGAAGGAGCTTTCTCGTACTAATGGAAACGACGTTCTAAAACATTCCAAAAACAAAACACGATTTCTCAACAAAATGTCAAATGTATCATCTCCCATAAAAGAACTCACCACAACATTTACATAAGCACACACACACGCACGGACACACATTTTATGAATCAAAGGATAGGAAAGCATCAAGATTGCGGTAACCGTATTTTACGGAAGTCGGGGGTGCCTAACACCTTCCCCTCGCTTAAGCAAGCCCCGAACTCTATGAATCTCGATTCGCAGACCAATTAATTCGGAGTCACATATGAGCCAGCGATTGATAAAAAAACGAAAACTCGGATGAGTTGGTACATCCATTTCAAATATACCAACTGGCGACTCTGGTTAATTGGCTCATCATAAAAATGATCTTTCAAAACCCCGTCGACATTAATGTCGACCTTTTCCCAAAATCATCTAATAAAAAGGGCAAGAAATCGGGAGAGGCGAGAAACTGGCGTCGACACTGGCGTTCCCCACGGAGATACACTCGAACGAATATACCCCTAATCTAGTAACTCCTGTAGTTGAACCATCAGTTCTTTCATCTCCACCGGTGCCATCTGTACGGTGCCTTTGAGATTGGTGCGGTTCCCGGTACCAAGTCGATCACAAATTCCACTCCTCTATCCAGCGGTAAACCTAGTAACTCATCTGGGAAAATATCTGGAAATTCCCTTACTACAGGTATCTGACCTAGCTCACCCTCTACTTTTCGGGTATCAGCAACGTGAGCCAGATAACCTATGCAGCCCTTTTTTAGCAATCTTTTTGCTTGCATCATCGTCAGACAACGAGATTGTCTAGGCGATTTACTTACATAGAATATAACCCTCGACTTATCTGAAGTCTTCAGGTTTATACATTTCTTCTCGCAGTCAATCACAGCCCCGTGACTAGACAACCAATCCATCCCAAGAATTACATCAAATTCTCCTAGTCGTATCGGAATTAAATCTACGCTCAGTTTATACCCGTTTATCTCAGCACAATAATTTCTATGAATGTACTGCACATGAATAACTTCTTTATTAGCTACTTCCACATTCATAGGATTCTCTAATTTCTCACGAGGTAAATTTAACCGTTTAGCAAATTCATCCGACACAAATGAACAGGTAGCACCCGAATCAAATAATACATATGCACTGATATTGTTGATCAAAATAATACCTGATACCACGTCCCTTGACTCCACCGCATCTTACACTGTCATGTTAAAAGTGTGTGCTGTCGGTCTATTGGTTTGGCTAACTGGCCCTCCAATGTTCAGCCTGTTGCTGCTGTTGTTGTTGTTGTTGTTGTTGTTTGTGTTATTGTTCATATTGCCACTTGTTGCATCCCCCTTCCTTTTCGGGAAATCCTTAATTTGATGATCTGGTGCTCCACATGAGAATCATCCTGCTTTCTTTCCCTTTGGGCACTGATTAGCAAGGTGTCCCTGTTGCCCACAGTTGTAACAAACTTCTTTTCCTTTCATGCACTCTCCAGAGTGATTCTTTCCATAATTGTTGCACTTATTACCCTTTTTAACCTCTCCTTCGGACTTGTTTTTACCAAAAGATTGGCTATCACTCCATTTCCTTTTATTTGGGTTACTTCCCCCACTACTTCCTCCCTTGTTTCCTTCGTGACCCTTCTTTTTGTCTTGATTGAACTTTGTTAGAGCCTGTTGCCTCCTTTAGCGATGATGGCCCTTTTCAACATCGTAGAAAATGTCAATCCTTAGAACTGCCACTCTACTGTACATCCACGATTTCAGGCCAAATTCAAATCTCCTTGCCCTTCTAGCTTCAGTGTCTACTTGGTGAGGTGCAAATCTGGCTAACTCGTTAAATTTAGCCGCGTACTCCGCGACTGACATGTTCCCCTGCTTGAGCTCCAGAAACTTCACCTTCATGTTCTACTGCACACTCTCCGGGAAATAGTTCTCGAAGAACAACTTCTTGAAACGTTACCATGGTATCACACCATCTCCAGCACGGCTTTTGTTGGCCTTCCACTAATAGTTTGCTTCACCTTTCATCATAAAAGTGGCGAACCCTATCTTCTGTTCTTAGGCCACCCTTGCAACCCCGAACACTTTTTCTATTTCTTCAATCCAGGTTTGGGCTTCAATCGGGTCTAGTGTTCCCTTGAACACAGGTGGTCCTACTAGCTTAAAATCCTTGAAGCTAGCCAAATGCTGCGCGGGCTGCCGCTCTGGCTGTTCTCCAACAGATGGGGGTCTATTTCGCATGGCTTCTGCTAGTAACTCAGCAAACGCTCTCATTGGGTCTGGATGACCCTGAGTGTTATTAACAGATTCCTCAACCCTTTGGTTACGCGGTCGTCCTCTTGGCGCCATGATTTGATAAAAGAAAACCATCGACTTTTACTTATAGGTCTAGGTCTCATGCAATAAGTCATTTAAGTCAACAATTAAAAGTAAAAGCATCTATCAAACACATTTGGTTTAAATAAAACAATTGCATTCATAATCATACACCACTGTTTTAATACAATCAGACTCAACATGTGGCATACTTCTATAAACGCTAAATGGCATAGCCTGTCAACCATTAATTATCCCCTAACGAACAAAAGTGGGGAATAATAACCTTCCACCTCTCTATCAGAAACAAATTTGGGGTTCATCTACTATCCCATGCACGCTACAAGCATAGGGATTTACAACATAAGTAAACTCCTATTATAGCAAAAGTGGGACCTACTGCAAACATAATGTAAAAAATAACATATCACCGCCTGCTACGGCGGAATGCAACTCGGAGCTCCCGTCGAGCCAGCCTGTTGACCACTCGATGCCTAATCACGCGCCTGCTGTGATAGTAGTATGCACACAAGCCAATCATATTTGATATGATATAGCATATACTTTGTAATCTTATTCATTTATTAATAAAAGTATTGATTTTCTTAAAAAGTGCTGTTATATTAAATGTGATAAACCCATAGTTTTGAGCAATGCATTTAGAATCATGATGGTGATCATGCTAATGAGATCTAAATTCAAGATAGCTCACAAACTAAAATCGTTCCTAATCGTTGGATTACTAAATAGGGGATTAGTGAATCCGGATAGATTAGTACATACGTTGCTTGCTCTTAAGAAGAGGATGATTGGTCTCATAATCATTTGTGTGGAGACACTAAAGCAAGTATGTAGGTGCTTATTAGAGAATAAGTTCACTGAACGTGGCTCGCTAAGGAATACCTAATGGAGTTTTACTCGCCTGTCAATAGGAATTCCTCTAGTGATAGTAGTACAAGTGATCCTTGGACTTGAGATCATCATAGTATCTTGTGTATGATGAGTTATACTTTGACATGTCCCTTAAGACCTTTAGGGTATATCAAAGGGTATGATTGGGTATAATAAGTTGTACATGGAGATAGGTGAATGATCAACAAAGAATCTACCACGTCTAGTAAAAGATGTGAATGTCCTATGTGATTCGATAAATGACAACTAAGTAGTCCTTGGCCAAGGCAGAATGAAATTAGAAAGGAGTTTCTAATTTGCATTAATCAGAGTTGTGCATTTAGGAATCGAAATACATATAATTAAATAAAATAAGACTTGACAGTAAATCCATGTCTTATATTTAATTGGGACATTGTATGGTAGAAGGATTGAATTGTACGGTAACTATTTACTCAAAAGTTCTTTTGTGATTAATGTTAAAATCTATATTATCTGGAAAGTCGTTGATCGCTAAGTGGGATTACCTTTATTGTAGAATAAATATTATTTATTTAAATGAATTAAATAGTTTAATGTATTTATTTAAATAAGATTATAATTGTTCTAATTGATTTATTCACAACCGGTTTAATATGGAGAACCTAAAGGGTCACACTGCAAAAGGAAAATATTTATTTAAGAAGTAAATGACATAATTGTAATAATAAGTTAAGTGTATTTAATTTAGTCTATGGAGATAGAATAAATTAAATAGCTTAATATTTATTATTTAATATTTTGGAAATATTAAATATAAATTAATAAGAGGAGTCTTATTATTATTATTATTACTTTTACTATTATATAATTCCTAATATGGATTGGGAATTAATTAATAGAAGTACTCTTCCATGAATTCCTAATTGGATTAGGAGCATAAATAATTAAAGGAGTTTAATTATAATAGAAACCCTAATCTTAAATAGTTTAGGGAAGGGTTATTCCTACATCTATAAATAAGAGGAGTCTTATCATAGATTAGGGTTACACACTCTTGCATTAGATTGTGGAGAGTACTTACAATTTCTATAGAGCTAGAAACTAGGGTTTTGCCAAATACCCAACTTTTTGAGTACTTGTTCTTCCTTGGTGGATCACCTCTAGAGGCTAAACACTTGGGTGGCTAACGTTGATCAAAGGAAGGAATCACACCGTAGCATTCGAGGAGAACACGAAGGACTAGGAGTTGAACTTGTACCCGAGGAAGCTTTGTTCTACGAGGGTATAATTCTTATTATCTTTCTCTTTCGTTTATATCGTTAATTGAGCACATTGATCGATCATGGTGATGGTTTGTATAAAATTTTAAAATCCGTTTTATCGCGCTTGCGCTCTATTTATGTAGTTTGATTGCATGCTCGCGTTATATACAAACCTAACAGTGGTATCAGAGCCTAATCATGTGCTAATTATCGATCTTGATGATTCCATGTATGAATTGATATGCGAAACGTTCGAATTTTTGGGCAAGAAAAGTTTTCTTATTCTGCGTCGCGGCGCGGTCGCGCCGCTTCCAGTTCATTCTGGAGCGCGGCCGCGCCCGAACCCAGAAAAACGTTTTCTGGGGTGCAGCGCGGCCGCGCCGCTCCTAGTTCAAAATGGAGCGCGGCCGCGCCGGTGTCCAGACTTTGAAATTTTTTTTATTTTTCTCAATTAAAATAAATGGTTTATTTAATTGATAAAAGTTTAAAATAAAAGAGTTTATTTTATCTGGAATAGGATTTCAGATTGCTAAAATTAAAGGAGTTTAATTTGGATTTGGTTTTTGATTAAAATAAAAGAGTTTATTTTGTTTCAAAACTAAATATTAGCAAAACTTTTGCCCATTAATTGATATCAATGCATATATGGAATGGTTTTATTATTCATGGGATGAATGTTATTTATTGATACATATAGAGATATGTATGATAATAAATAGGGATTGATTATGGACTGTTGACCAATGTGTGATTGGATTTATTTTAGTGGATGCTTGAATGTATAGGTTTTTATAAATGGGGTCTGCGTACCTCGTCTTCTCTAATTTTTCTTAATGTAAATTCTATCTCCCTCCTATGTACTTCCCCTTGACTGTTGATCAAGGTTTCTATTTATTGTAAGTAGTTTTTGTAATAGGAATAGTTAGAATTAATTTTGAAGAATTGGAGACAAAGGAGCAAGGAGCGCTTGAAGACCCGTTTGTATTGGAGCCCGGGTTTAAATGTAATAGTTATATTTAAATTTAATTCTTGCACCCTAGGTTTGACCTTTTGGTTCACTTGGTGGCTCTAGTGAACCAAACTAGAATAAAAGTCCATAATCAATCCGGGTAGAATATAGTATTCTATATGTGCATGCTTACTATATATATATTATATATTATCTAACATGCTTCGCATGTAAAATAATATGACGCGTATTTTATATATATATGTGCATGCGCACCAAACAAGATGAGACTTATAATAATAAACCCCTCAAAGTAATTATATTAAGTCCTAAGCGTTCAAAGATATTTGGAATATCGAATGTCGCCTTCTAGCATGGTAAAGCGATAGAGTATTAAATATTTAATAGGAGTTTGTTGTGTCACACAAGACAAGTATTAAATATTTAAGATGTTGCTTTATCACATTTGATGCTTATACATAGACTGAACGATATTATTTTGTTGTGTCACACAAGGACAGTGTTTTTCTTTCGAATATATGGAAGTGCTAGGTTGGACTTAACTTAGATAATTTTGATTCGGATGTGTCACACTTGATCAAAATAATCTAAGAGGCAAAATACAAGGAGTTACATAGTGATGTAATTGACAATAGTTGTCTACCTATTTATTTATATATAGTTTGTTGTGTCACGCAAGGCTATATACATTTGAAATGGGATCCTTATTCTCACTAGCAAATCTTTAATTAGATTTGCCGAACTATAAAATGAGGGTAATATGGTTTGATGAAAATAGTGGGAGATACCAATTTAAAATAAAGACCTAATTTATTTTGGTAATTAATTAAATGAATATATGCTAAAATGTTGACTATTTCACATGCAGAATTTAAAAACGTCAAACTTACTATCACTGCGTAGCATACTTGATGCTAACAAACTGACCGGACCGAATTACACGGACTGGTTAAAAAATCTGAGAATTGTTCTCACTGCTAAAAAGATTTCTTATGTTCTAAATTCGCCAGTCCCTGCAAATGTTGCAGAAACAGCCTCTGAGGAAGAGATTGCTACTTTCAGAAAGTGGCAAGATGATGCAATCCTGGCTCAATGCATCATACTCGCATCCATAAGTAACGAGCTTCAGTGTCAGCATGAAACTATGGATGCTCCTACTATATTGATGCACCTCAAAGAGTTGTATGATGAGTAAAGTAGGACTGCTAGATATCAGATATCTAAGGAGCTCTTCCGATCTCGTATGACCGAGGGCACTGCTGTTGAGACTCATGTCCTTAAGATGATCAATTTGATTGAACAACTTGGACAGCTAGGGTTCGTGATGGATGGGGAGTTAAGCCAAGATTTGATCTTGCAGTCACTCCCGGACACCTTCTCACAATTTGTTGTGAATTTTCACATGAATAAGTTGGATGTCAGCTTGCCTGAGCTACTTAACATGCTGAAAACTACTGAAGGTCACTTCTAATCCAACAAGAAAATGAAGAGGCCCAAGGTATCTTCTGAAAAGAAGAAAAATAAGAAGGCTAAGGGCAAGGCGAAAGAAAAGGATAAAAATAAACCTGATCCAAAGAGCAAAGGAATTTGCTTCCATTGCAATAAGCTGGGACACTGGAAGAGGAACTGCAAGGAGTATCTTGCGGACCAAAAGAAGCTTGGAGAAGCTTCGATTTCCGATCTAGGTTTGTTCATGATTGAAATTAATTTTTCTGAAAGTCAAAATTCTACTTGGGTATTGGATACCGGTTGTAGTTATCACATATGTAATAATATGCAGGGACTAAGCAGAAGTAGGAAGCTGAACAAGGATGAAGTCGTCCTACGAGTAGGAAATGGAGCAAAGGTTGCTGCATTGGCTGTAGGGACTTATTGTTTAGCACTGCCTACGGGCAAGTTCATTAGTTTAAATAATTATTATTATGTTCCAACACTCATTAGAAACATTATTTCAATTTCTGTATTGGATATGGATGGTTTTGATATTATAATAAAGAACAACAGTTGTTCTATTTATAATAAAAATGTTTTATATGGTGTTGGCAATTTACTGAATGGACTTTACATACTTGACTTGCATGAAAATATACTTCAAATTGAACAAACTAAGAAAAGAAAAAGAGATGATGTTAATTATACCTTTATGTGGCACTGTAGACTCGGTCATATCAATAAAACAAGATTATCCAAGTTGCATAAAGATGGGCTTTTAGAGCTATCTGATTACGAATCATATCCAACTTGTGAATCTTGTCTCATGGGTAAGATGACTAAATCTCCTTTTAGTGGAAAAGGAGAAATAGTTACAGAGTTGTTAGCGTTGGTACACACAGACGTATGTGGACCTATGACAACGAATGCACGAGGAGGGTATTCTTATTTTATTACTTTCACTGATGATCATTCTAGATTTGGATATGTGTATTTAATGAAATACAAATATGAATCGTTTGAAAAGTTCAAAGAATTCAGAAGTGAAGTAGAGAAACAAACTGGTAAGAGTATTAAGATTCTTCGATCGGATCGAGGAGGGGAATACTTAACCAATGAGTTTCTCAATTGTCTCAAAGAAAATGGTATAATCTCACAATGGACTCCACCAGGGACGCCACAGTTGAATGGTGTATCTGAAAGGAGAAATTGAACATTGTTGGACATGGTTCGTTCCATGATGAGTTTTACCGACCTTCCAATATCCTTCTGGGGTTATGTTCTAGAAACGGCTGCATATCTACTTAACAAGGTACCTACCAAATCCGTCTCAAAGACCCCATATGAGATATGGACAGGGAGGAAACCAAATCTTAAATATGTTAAGACTTGGGGTTGTCCAGCTTATGTCAAAAGGTTTGAACAAGATAAGCTAAAGACTAGATCCGACAAGTGTAGATTTGTGGGATACCCTAAAGAAACTGTAGGGTATTATTTTTATCATCCCAATGATCAAAAGGTGTTTGTAGCGAAACACGCTGCCTTCTTGGAAAAGGAGTTTATCCTCGAAGGGGTCAGTGGGAGTAAGATATATCTTGAAGAAGTTCAAGAACCACAAAATACTCCAGATCAAAGTCAGGTACCTGACCAAGTAGAAGAACCTACTGTACCACAACCTATTCATAAATCTGGAAGAGTACCGAAGATACCGAGTGGTATGGATTCATCATAGAGGATGATGATGAGGTACGCATCATAGATGATGATGATCCATTGACTTACGAAGAGGCTATGAGTAGTGAAGACTCAGAGAAATGGCTAGAAGCCATGAAATCCGAGATGGACTCCATGTATGAGAACCAAGTATATACTTTGGTTTCGCCACCTGAGGGCATTAAGCCTATTGGGTGTAAATGGGTCTTTAAGAGAAAGACTGGAGCAGATGGCAAGGTAGAGACCTATAAGGCCCGACTGGTTGCAAAAGGTTTCAAACAAAGACAAGGAGTTGACTATGATGAAACCTTCTCACCAGTAGCTATGCTCAAGTCCATTCGGATTTTGCTTGCAATTACAGCTTATTATGACTACGAGATCTGGCAAATGGACGTGAAAACGGCCTTCCTCAATGGAGAGCTTGAGGAGAATGTATATATATCATACAACCAGAGGGTTTTGTTTCGACGGTTGGAACAAACCAAGTCTGTAAGCTACAACAATCCATTTATGGATTGAAGCAAGCTTCTCGAAGATGGAACATCCGTTTTGATGAGATAATCAAAAGGTTTGATTTTATCAAAAATGAGGATGAACCTTGTGTGTACAAGAAGGTTAGTGGGAGCGCTGTTTCATTCCTTGTATTATATGTTGATGACATATTACTGATAGGGAATGATGTTCCTATGCTACAGTCGATCAAAATTTGGTTATCTAAACACTTCTCCATGAAGACTTGGGTGAGGCATCCTATATTTTGGGGATAAAGATCTATAGAGATAGATCTAAAAGGATGCTGGGCTTGACCCAAGGAAAGTACATTGACTCGATGCTAAAGAAGTTTAGCATGGAAGATTCCAAGAGAGGTCTCATGCCGATGAGCCATGAAATACATCTTTCCAAGAAACAGGCCCCAAAGACACCTGAGAAGAGAGACCGGATGAGTAAGATTCCTTATGCTTCTGCAATAGGATCTATCATGTACGGTATGATATGTACTAGACCAGATGTCGCTCATGCACTTAGTGTAACAAGCAGATATCAGTCGAATCCAGGAGAAGAGCACTGGAAGGCTGTGAAAAACATCCTAAAGTACTTGAGAAGAACTAAGGATGTATTTCTTGTCTACGGTGGGTCTGAATTGAAACTAGAAGGTTATACAGACTCAAGTTTTCAAACAGACCAAGATGACTATAAATCCGTTTCAGGGTATGTGTTTACCTTAAACGGTGGCGCAGTGAGTTGGAAGAGTTCCAAGCAGCAAACAGTTGCTGATTCAGTGACAGAGGCAGAGTACATAGTTGCAAGTGAAGCTGCAAAGGAAGCTGGTTGGATGAAGAAGTTCATAACTGAACTTGGAGTGGTTCCTAGCATTAGAGGAGCCATACCTTTATTTTGTGACAACATTGGAGCTGTTGCGCAGGCTAAGGAACCCAGGTCTCATCAGAAATCCAAACACGTGTTGCGCGCGGTTTCATTTGATTAGACAGATCATTGAAAGAGGAGATGTCACCCTGGAACGTGTGGACTCTCAAGACAACATTGCAGATCCATTTACTAAAGCTTTAACTCAACAGCAGTTTGATCATCACTTAGAGAAGATGGGTATTAGATACCATGGCGATTGGCTTTAGTGCAAGTGGGAGATTGATAGTAGTATGCACACAAGCCAATCATATTTGATATGATGTAGCATAAACTTTGTAATCTTATTCATTTATTAATAAAAGAATTGATTTTCTTAAAAAGGCATTTTATATTATCTACATAGTGCTGTTATATTAAATGTGATAAACCCATAGTTTTGAGCAATGCTTTTAGAATCATGATGGTGATCATGCTAATGAGATCTAAATTCAAGATAGCTCACAAACTAAAATCGTTCCTAATCGTTGGATTACTAAATAGGGGATTAGTGAATCCGGATAGATTAGTACATACCTTGCTTGCTCTTAAGAAGAGGTTGATTGATCTCATAATCATTTGTGTGGAGACACTAAAGCAAATATGTATGTGCTTATTAGAGAATAAGTTCACTGAACGTGGCTCGCTAAGGAATACCTAATGGAGTTTTACTCGCCTGTCAATAGGAATTCCTCTAGTGATAGTAGTACAAGTGATCCTTGGACTTGAGATCATCATAGTATCTTGCGTATGATGAGTTATACTTTGACATGTCCCTTAAGACCTTTAGGGTATATCAAAGGGTATGACTGGGTATAATAAGTTATACATGGAGATAGGTGAATGATCAACAAAGAATCTACCACGTCTAGTAAAAGATGTGAATGTCCTATGTGATTCGATAAATGACAACTAAGTAGTCCTTGGCCAAGGCAGATTGAAATTAGCAAGGAGTTTCTAATTTGCATTAATCAGAGTTGTGCATTTGGGAATCGAAATACATATAATTAAATAAAATAAGACTTGACAGTAAATCCATGTCTTATATTTAATTGGGACATTGTATGGTAGAAGGATTGACTTGTACGGTAACTATTTACTCAAAGGTTCTTTTGTGATTAATGTTGAAATCTATATTATCTAGAAAGTCGTTGATCGCTAAGGGGGCTTACACTTATTGTAGAATAAATATTATTTATTTAAATGAATTAAATAGTTTAATTTATTTATTTAAATAACATTAGAATTGTTCTAATTGATTTATTCACAACCGATTTAATATGGAGAACCTAAAGGGTCACATCGCAAAAGAAAAATATTTATTTAAGAAGTAAATGGCATAATTGTAATAATAAGTTAAGTGTATTTAATTTAGTCTATGGAGATAGAATAAATTAAATAGCTTAATATTTATTATTTAATATTTTGGAAATATTAAATATAAATTAATAAGAGGAGTCTTATTATTATTATTACTTTTACTATTATTTAATTCCTAATAGGGATTGAGAATTAATTAATAGAAGTACTCTTCTATGAATTCCTAATTGGATTAGGAGCATAAATAATTAAAGGAGTTTAATTATAATAGAAACTCTAATCCTAAATAGTTTAGGGAAGGGTTATTCCTACATCTATAAATAAGAGGAGTCTTATCATAGATTAGAGTTACACACTCTTGCATTAGATTGTGGAGAGTACTTACAATTTCTATAGAGATAGAAACTAGGATTTTGCCAAATACCCAACTTCTTGAATACTTGTTCTTCCTTAGTGGATCACCTCTAGAGGCCAAACACTTGAGTGACTAACGTTGATCAAAGGAAGGAATCACACCGTAGCATTCGAGGAGAACACGAAGGACTAGGAGTTGAACTTGTATCCGAGGAAGTTTTGTTCTACGAGGGTATAATTCTTATTCTCTTTCTCTTTCGTTTATATCGTTAATTGAGCACATTGATCGATCATGGTGATGGTTTGTATAAAATTTTAAAATCCGGTTTATCGCGCTTCCGCTCTATTTATGTAATTTGATTGCATGCTCGCGTTATATACAAACCTAACATGCTGCTCCCCTCATCCCTGGGGTACCTCCTCACCCTGTCCCTCAGCCTGCCAATGGAAGTAGTCAAGCCTAACCTGAGGGAATCAATCTCTGAAGTCAGGGCTGCTAATTGCTCTATAGCTTAATCTTGCTCCAGACGAGTAGTCTCCAGCTGATCCTCTACCCACTTTATCTATCCTACCAGCACCACATTCCTCTCTAAGAGGTCATAAACCATCACACCAAGCTGAACAGAAGCCCCACGCAGACCGTGAACCTCTGCCTCTAGCTCGGCAATCCTCTGGTCCTTTTCCTGCAGCTTTTGGGTTAACTCAGCCTTTTCCTCCAAAGTCTGATACACCAATGACCTGTACTGCTCCTCTCGGTCCTAGTGATCCTGGTTCTGCTCCTCTAAGTGGGCTACTCGATTCTCGAGTTTCTCATTCCTATTTGTCAGCTCTTCGATGATGTCACTAGCAGTAGCGCCCATGCCATCTGCATATTCAGGTGGCTCATCTTCCTCCGTCATTGGATCCTCCTTGAGGTCCTCTTCCTCCCCCTCATCGCTTAACAACCTTAGCACTCCATCGGTAACTAGCTCCTCCTCAGAACCATACTCGGTCTCAGACTCATCCCTAGTGTCCATCATCTCTGGCTCACTCGACTGCACCTCCACTAAATGCCCTACGTCCAAATGAATGTCTGTGAACTCTACCTCTCCAATAAGACTAGACTCTCCCATCTCAGACATCCTACAGCCACAGACAAAAATAAATAGACAACAATATGTTAGTGCCATAATAAAATATATTCATTGATACAATGAAATGATATTTTATCACGCACAACTCGGCTCGATGGATTCCCACAATCCACCTCCAAACATGACATCAAATGAATCTCCGCGATCCATCCTAACGTACTCAATACGAATTTAATACTAAGGTTATAACCTAGGTTTCGCATTCCTAAAGTTTATAACCTACAGCTCTGATACCAACCTGTGACACCCCCAAATTCAGGTACCAATACCTTGAATCTGGTGCTCACGATAAAGTACATCCATACACCTCTAAACAACATAAATCAATTAATGCGAAAAAATAAACATATGTTGTTCATTACATAAGGTTTACTACGGTCCCAAGGTCAATAACCTTAAATAAAATACATCGCAGAATACATTAATAATACAAAACAATTCCACGATTACATAACGGGATAGTACATATAACTATTCTTTAAGCTATCCCTTGCCTTTGTCCGCTTTGGAACTCTCCGGCTTAACTGCAATAGGTTCATGATATAGCAAGAGTGAGCAATTATTTTGCCTAACAAGTTTTAAAATGAATGAAAAGAAGATATATCATTAATGAATAAGGATAATAATTGCATAGTTCAATAATTTAAGAACATTGAAGAAATAGTGGACAATATAATCAAAGTTCAAATGAAACAATGAATATTGATTATTTACTGTTGAGTGGTCCAATAGACCATGAACATTTTGGCCCTAAGAATCAATCATTCAACTGACTCTTTTAAGAGTTGGCCTGTCAGTAGTACTTGAGGGATCAACCTCTAGTACCCTATGTATATGCATAATATTTAACGCTGACTGCATCGAATAACCGACACATTAAAATCCCCTGAATAAGGGTTATTATCTCAGTCCAAGAATCCATACCAACAATCGGTTTGGATAACTTTTAAAAATAATAACCTGTACATATCTAGCCGAAACAAATGGCGTATGCTATTACCTTAAACAGTTCATGAATGAAGAACTTAAACATTTCACAGTCCAACAACAGATAATGAATTCAAATGCATAAGGTGCGAATATCAATAATTATCTTAGATGTGGAGTAACTGTAATGTCCAGGAAATTTTAAACATTGTATCAATTTATTTTGATATATGAAATTCGTTTTATTTAATTTTACAGATTTAATTGGATCCATGTAGGTATTATTATTTAATTATATAAATATATGACCCAATAATTTTCTTTGCACTAAAGGGACTCACTGATAGTTCGAATAATTTAGTGAGTTAACCCTAAGAATTGATTTGCAAGAAAATTGGAAAACAAAATTAATTTATTTTACTATTATCGGATTTAAATAATTCGCATGAAGAATTATTGTTGAAATAAATATTATAAATAATTAATTAATTGAATTATTTAATTCAATTTAAATATTAGGAGCATAGTGTTAATAATTTTAATAAACAAGTTGGGCTATTTTCTTTTATTGACCCAAATTTTAATAGGGTTGAGCCCAATCTTTGATCCAGTCAGTTTAAATCCATTTCAATCAGGTGGATCCATTTTTTATTTGCCTTGAGTCAATTTGGGGGGAAATTCGATCGGGATAACCGAGCCAAATGAAATCAAATCCTCAGACCAGATAGTAACGGGAAGAAGGAATAGGGAGTAGGCCTAGCTGAACCTAACAACCCAAACCCTCAATCAATCAGGCCACCGAGCGAGTGACGGGAGGGAGGGTCGCCAAGCGTGCGCCGACGACGACGTGAAGCAACCAGCGGACGATTCAAGGGTCAACTGAAGCAACCGAGCGCTCAATCGAACGGACCAGGGGTCCCAGAAATCCGGTGAGTCGACCGACGGGACCACGCGGCTCGAGGTGCCGACCGAACCCAGCTAGGAAGTGATGGGGCTGAAATGGACCGTTAGCCGCTACCCCCCTCTACCCGATGGTCAATGACTCGGTTAATTGGGATTTGCCCAGCAATTGGGTAAAGCTTCCCCTATATATTGAACCCACCCAAGCCCTAGCCAAAGCTGTCGATTTCCTTTGTTTGTGAGTCCCAAATTTAAAAAAAAAAAAAAAAAAAAAAAAGTCACAGCAAGGAGAGGGAGCAGGGGAGGCCGATAGGTGGATGTCCGGCTTGATCAGTTACTTTGGGAGAATAAGGAGAAGAGCAAGCCAAACCGCCTTAAGGTATAAGCCCAGATTTTCTGAAGGCCCTTTCCTCTATTTCAGTTTCTTTTTCGGTTTTCTTCCTTCTGTATTGGGATCATGTTGCTGTGTAATTTCCTTTATTCTGTTTAGTCGAATTTTGTTGCTAATTGGTGTGATTGTTGATTGGGATTTTGTGTGTGGCAGAACCATGAAAGGTTCGGACATTATGGTTCTATATAGGGTTTAGGCTAGTTTCAATTTTTGTTATGCCCACAAGGTGCTCGATGTAATGTCAATGAGAATTAATTGTTGAATTTCCTGTGATATTGAGTTAGTAGCCTGTTTTGCTTGTGGGAAATTTTTTAAGAACTGGCATACCCACCATGTGTTTGTTAAAATGACTGAACGGAAACTGTTTCTCTTTTGGTATTACATGTTATGTCAGTGACATGGGTGATAAAATCAGACTTTGGTTTCTTTTATTGTGATAAATTGGACTGGTCACAAACCTAGTAGGCATATTATTGTTAGGAGCCTTGAACGTAAGTATGTGTGAATATGCAAACCTTGGAACAGGGGAGGGTATACACTATACAGTAGCAACTCTGCACAAATTTTCTTTAAATGGTTTAGTGTGGCTGGAACCCAATTGCTGAGAAGGAAACTAACATAAAATTCGACCATCCTCAAATTATTTCAAGTATTGTCCAAATGGATTGAATAATAAAATTGTTTACTATTTTAACTATGAATAATAACAATTTAACTGTTATTTAATAGTAACTAGATATAATGCTAACAGAATGATTTATAGTTATTTTATTTTTGAAATAACAATACACAAATAAAATAGTTAGTTGTTGTTACAAAATAAATAAAGAAAATAGATATTTAGTCAATAAAGTGATTATTTATTATATAATCAATGATAAATTAATTACTTAATATTTAATATTTAATAATAAATCAAGATAATAAATATTTAATTATTATTTAATATTAAATAATAATTAAGTATGAATATAAATAATAAATAATTATTTATTAGCCTAAATAATAAATAAAGATAATAAATATTTAATTGTTATTTAATTAATTATTATTTATCAATAAATAATAAATACAGATAATGAATATTTAATTATTATTTAATTAACATTAAATAATAATAATAAAGTATGAGTATTATTATCAATAAAGATAACAAATACTTATTGCTTATTTAATTAATTAATGTTGAATAAGGAACAAGAAATAATAATTTCTCAATTACCCTTAAGGGTAAATAGTGATTAAGAGTAAAATTAAATAAGTGATCAATGGTTATTTAGTTGTCATTAAACTAGAATAAATTTATTATTTAATTTATAAATAAGGATTTTTAACCCATATTAGAGACGAATAAGGGTAATAATCTGAGTGTTCAAATGATAAGTAACCATAATTAGCTATCATTTATTTTAATAGCTAAGAGTCGTTAATTAATTTCTGTTTAACTAATGTTAAATAGTAATTAAATGTATATGGTGAATTGTTTATCTGCTAAATAAGTAGCATAAGTGAGTGTATCGATATACAGCTATGCAATGCTAATGGATAAACCGACTTTATCAACTGATAGGTTATCCAAGATCAGTTAGTTAAAGCTAAGATTTATTTGTAGCTGAGCAAACATGCAAGTTCCCTAACTTCATTCTTTCAGTATATTGAATGCAAGTTCATCTTACTCAACTTTTACATTGAACAAGTTCTCTATCTCGAAACTTTAATTGTTGCAAGTTCCCTAACTTCATTCTTTCAGTATATTGAATGCAAGTTCATCTTACTCAACTTTTACATTGAGCAAGTTCTCTATCTCGAAACTTTAATTGTTGCAAGTTCCCTTTAACCCTACTCAATTATATTCGAGCAGGCTATTATTGTGTTATAGCATGAAGTTTTATGAATGCCTAAGTGGTTTAAATCAATTAATCCACATCGATATTATTGACATCCGCACTCGTGCATTTGAATTCGTACATTTATTAAAGTTCCGGAATTTACGAACTATTTAAGAATAAGTCTGAACCCTTGTTCGGTCAGGCAAGCATGTGAGAATTTATAAAAGCTATCCGAACTAATCAATGGTAAGGATTCTTAGACTGAATGAACACCTCTTTATTATAGGGGAGTACCCCAGGTACCGTATATAAGGTACAAACAGTAGAGTTAAATGTTATACATACACATAGCGTACGCGAGGCTGATCCCCTCAAGTACTTATTCTGTAGCCAGTAACCAGAGGGTCAACTAGCTATTGACTCCTTTTGAAGTTATTGTTCAGAGTCTACTTGACTATCAATTATTCTAAAAGCAATAATTGTTCTTGTTTCTGATAATTATATTGTTGAAATCTCTTTCTATATTCCTTTCATCATGATATATCTTTATTGTTGTACTCTAAACTTGTTGAGCAAACTCGTTGCTCACCCTTGCTATATCATGACTCCATTGCAGCTAAACCCGAGACATCAGGAAAGAGCAAAGGGAAAGAAAAGATGAAATGATAGGCTTCACATAGCTGATTTTATCTTATGTGTAGTTAATTACTATTAATGTAATTCAAACCCTGATAGTTATTTGGGGTATGGATTTGTATTTAATACTTAAGGTTATTGTATTCTGGGACTAGTAACACCTTTCTAATGAACAACATATGTTTGTTATATTCCGCATTTTAGTCAATGTATGTTGTTGGAGGTGAATGATGTATTGGATCGTGATGACCGGATCCGGGTATTTGGAGACCCGAATCTGGGGGCGTCACAGTAATTGACAATAATTATTCCACTAATATCATTTGAGAGTGATAACTCGTGTCTGAGTTAGGAAACTTGCAATAATGTAGAATACTTTCTCAATAAATAAATTGAGTAAGATAGAACCTGCTCAATAATGCAACTTGCCCAATTATAAAGATTGAGTAAGTTTAAGAACTTGCAATTCGTAAGGCTAAACTCGCACAATAATAAAAGTTGTACGGGTTAGGAAACTTGCAACAAGATATAATACTTGCTCAAATATAATCTTGAGTAAGGTAAGAAACTTGCATTCAATATGTAGAAAGAATGAAGTTAGGGAACTTATCTGAAGCGTTGCTACAATATTACAACACACGCTCCTTAATATCCTACACAATTAGGTACATATTCACATAACAATTAGTCATATACTGGATACCAAATAATGGTCTATACTACTCTATAATGTTTCTTTCTTATTAGAAACATAATATTAAACAAGATTATACACACTAGTTACGGCGTTACGACGCTTGCACGTCTGTACGCCAAACTTGATTATTCGAACGCCCAAGCGACATGCATTTGCGTACACCTAACATGCCCATTCAATTTATCTAATACTAATTGGTTAATGCTAAGTATCATTGTAATTCATAACATTCATATTTTAGAACTTAGAACAACATAACTTAGCATCGAAAACATTGCACATTGCACACGTGCCTGTCCAATGCCCTCCGATTGTCTCCAATCGCACAACAGTCCTAAAGATGGTCAATTTAGGAATTGATCCCGACCTCAAATGTTAAAATTTATTAAAAGGAAGTTGTAGGTCTACTCTTTCTCTTACTGAATCATCTTGGATCATCTCAATCTGAGTTCGTATGAAAACGTTATGCCCATTTTACTAAATGACGTCAAAGCTGTTTGCATAGTCTCTTGTCCAGCGCCTTAGGCGCTCAAAAATGGCCTTTGAGCAGCGCCTAGGTGCTCTCTCACAGCAGCTGAGCTCGTGGCCAGTGCCTAGCCAAGCGCCTAGTTGCTCGACCTGAGTCTCCCAACCCGTTTTCTTTCCGGAATGCTCTGTTTTTGGTGTTCTAGACCTATCTTGCTTCCAACCACCATAACTCCCTCAATATACGTTCAAATTGGTCCGTTCCGGACTCTATGCACTCCTAAGACATAGGGATACAACATATCAAAAATTCAGAGCTATTCATTAACATTAACTTGGCCAAATCTTAGGCCAAAGTATCTACTCATGCTATATTTTTGTGTTCTTGGTGTTCTTTACAAAAATCATCACCAAATCTTTGTTTTAATCCCTTTTTACTCCATTCCAACTGGGTTAAACTCATAACCCATGGAAGTACAACATCATAATAACAAATGAATTAAACAAACACGAAATCATAGCTACAAGGTCCTCTAAATCGTCCAAATGTCCACGTTCATGTCCAAAGTCCATTGTTCTTCATGTTCTTCATCCTCCTTAAGCATAGGTACATATTTATTCCATTTTTGTTCCACTTTGATGTTATTAATATCTTACGAGGTGTCTTGGTAACAATATAAACCAAACACAACCAACAATCATAGCAAAAATCTTAAGAAAACTCAAAACCCAACTAAGAAAGCTTCAAAGCTCAATAATGGAGGAAAATAGAAGGAAAACTTATTTGGAGAGGAGATTACCTCTTGCCTCTTGATCTTGAATGTTAACTAACATGGTTTAGAGCTTGATGCTCTTGTCTTCTTCTTTCTTTGCTACCCTTTGAGCTCTTCCTTCTTGTTTTAAGACACCCACCTCTTTCTCTCTCTAACTTCTCTCTAGTTCCTTCTTCTTTCTTCTTTGTTTCTACAGCAATCTCTCTATCTCAATATTGTTCTCTCCCTCTCTCTCTAGAACTTCTATTTGCAGCAACAAGGAATGGAAGAAGAGAAATGGCTGATGATTTTTTTGATGAAGAAGATAGGAACGGATGGAACAGGGAGAGAAGGAATGATTTGGTAGAAGTGGAGGAGTAATTTTGGGAGAAAATGGGTTAGTGGCTCAATGTTTCTTTCTTGATTTTCTATTGGCTAGCAAATGTTTACTTGTTCCCACTTGTGCAACATGCAACAATTAATCCACCCATTTTGGTCTCTCCCTTACAATGTTACCCGAATACTCCCTCATCTAAACACCAAATTGCTGATTTTTGAACCCATATCCCACATGGGTCAAGTCTTGGGTCATGGGTTGGGTCATGGGTTTGGGTCATTTCTTTGGGCCACCCATAATAAACATTAGGGCCACTAAATAAATCACCAATGACTCCAAATAAAATGTTAACACTTGAAAAAAAATTATTACTTCGCTCGAACGTATTTATAAAATTTATTAAAATCGAACAGGACACAAAATTATTGTGGCATGAATAGTGCCTCGGGAAACGTGCCCTGTGAATAGGGATTTAGTGATGCTACGCGAAATCAATTATTCACTTAATCAAAACTATAACACGTAAAATTTTATGCATTCACATAATCCAAGTTGTCACACAACCTTTAAACATGCAACACAAAATAATATTAATAAAATATAATACATTCATTAATATTCAAAAATTCAAATTACAAGACAAATCCAAAATTCCTGGTCGTTACACTATCATCCTCGTAGCTCTAGATGGGATGATCTCTCCATACTGGATTGTAAGTGTCAAAATAAGGTCATAGCGATGTGGATTTTGTCTTGAGAATGTTCCCACGACATTGACTTGATGAAAAATTACATCCTTTCGTAACATTGGACAAATATCTGTATCATGCCCTAATTTTGAACAAATTCCACACACTTGTGCTACTTGCATGTTCCCTGCAAACATTTGTCGAACCATAGCAGTTAAATCTGAAATCTGTTGCTTAAGATTACCTGTGCTTACCTCATTTACCCTTTTTGGTGCATGCTCATTCCTTATTCTATATCGTTGTGAGTTTGCTGCCATGTTTGCAATTAAGTTCCGTGCAGCCTCAGGTGTCTTATCAACTAGTGTTCCTCCACTTGCTGCATCAATCATGCTCTTATCCATTCGCAACAGTCCCTCATAAAAGTATTGAATCAAGTGTTGATCATCTATTTGGTGAGGTGGACAACTAAAACATAACTTCTTAAACCTTTCACAGTACTCATAGAGTGTCTCTCCATTGAACTATCTGATTGCACACATCTCCTTCCTTAGGTTGGCAACTCTTGAAGCAGAAAAGTACTTCTCCAAGAATAACCCTTGCATATCGTTCTATGATCGAATTGATGCCGAAGGAAGATAGTATAACCAGTCCTTTGCCAAATCTGCTAATGAGAATGAAAAAGTTCTAAGCTTGATTTATTCTTCTGCTACTCCTTGTGGCTTCATGTTGGAACATACCACATGAAACTCCTTTAGATGCTTGTATAGATCTTCACCTACAAGACCATGAAAAGTAGGCAAAAAGCGGATTAATCCTGATTGTAATTCAAAAGCAGCATCTAAAGTAAGATATTCAATATATAATGATGGTTGATCAAGATTAGGCAAAGCTAATTATTTCAAAGTCCTATTGTTGGCAGCCATCCCTTCGTGCAATTTTCTTTAACTCTAGATTAAAATTCAATTCAAGAGAGTGAGAGAATCGAGTCCTAAACTAAAAATAAAAATAAAATAAAAATAAATAAATAAACAAAAACAAAGAATAAATAAAAACAAATAACACTCCCCGACTACGGTGCCAAAATTTGGGAACTGTCGTTTACATTCCTAAATTAAACCTTACTATTACTCTACTAACACAAAAATTAGTATAGAGACAAGCAAGAGTCGATCCCACAGAGTGTGAATTGTTTTATATTTATCCTAATATTTTCTAATAATATTGAATCTAAATTGGGGGGTTTTTGAGTTTAATTAACTAATTAATAAAAATAGAAATTAAGATGATATGAATAACCAATGAATCAAAGCTTCAATTCTTTAGTTCAGTATCCCCTTTTTACAATAATAGACTAATCAAGTATAACAATATTTATCCTTCAATGAAACTAATAACTCTAGGTTTAATATAACAGTAGCATTAAGAATTAGAGAATTAGGTTATTCAAGCAACAATCACACAATCAAGGATTATTTAACCTGTCTTCTGATAATCATAATAATACTCAAAAGCTTGTCCACAATCAGGTATTATTAACTACTACTTATGATCCGATACAATATCGTTTGCTTAATACTATATCTTAATCTAGCAGATGATATTAGCTAGCCAATTTAATTTTGCAGAAATCAAATCAATTAAATCAAATAGCATTCAACAATTAAATCAGATTATCAAGAATGAATTCCATGTAAGAAGAAATAAATAATGAATACTTAATTAAACCATTAATTATAAATAAGGTTCAACATCCCTTAGAACTGAAATAGAAAACTTAGCTTGACATGTCTTCAATCTAGGGTTTTCAATTGTGAGCATCCAAGATCTCTTAAAATCTAACTAATACCATATATTTATACTCCTAGATCATAACCCTATAATTTTAGTAAGTACTAATCCAAGTTGCAGTCAAACTCCTCCAAAAATAACAAAGTTGAGAAAATTCGCCAACTGGCCAAGCGCCCCACGCACCCGCAGAAAACCTCGCGCACCGCGGCTCAGCATTTGAGCGCCGCGGCCTAAAGTCCAGCGCTGTGGCCCACAAGTTTTGTCCATTTTCTCTTTTTCTCCTTGCGCGCCCATTTTGATCCATTTTTTCTCTTTTTTCTCTTTTTAGCTCCAATTCCTCTTAAAATCAATAAACACCTTATTAAACTCATATACATATAGAACATGTAATAAAACTAAACATAAAGGAATCAAAATTATCAAATATTATGCACTTATCAGAGATGGATCATAAAATGCACTCACTTAAGAAAGAATGAACACGGTGAAACAGAGCATAAAATGCATTCACATGGGGGAAAAGAGTGTGAAGTTGATCATTCTAAAAAAAAGGAAGGGCAGAGAAAATATTTTTTGAGTTGTGAGTCAGTAGTGTGCACAGCTATTATTCCATGATAACTGAGTTGAGTATGTGTGTAGATCATAGGAAAGATACTTATGTGGGTACACACTACAAGAAAAAGAGTTACTTCCGACGAAATTATTTCTAACGGAATATATTCCGTCGTAATTAGTATATTTTTGACGGAATAATCTGTCGAAAATAATTCCCTCAGAAATAAATTAAATCCGATGGAATTCCGTCAAAGATATGAGCCATTACTTGGCGCCAATTCTCCCGCCAACGCCAAGCATAATTTCGACGGAATGGGAGATATTTCTGACGAAAATTCTGTCAAACTTAGAGTATTTTCGACAGACTTAGTTCCGACGGAACTTCCGTCGAAAATAAATAAAATAATAACATCAGTTATCTTCCCCAGCCGCCGCTAACATTCTCAATCACTCATTCTCCCTCATCTCTCAAATTTCTCTCTGTTCTCTCTCATCTCTCGTGTGACAACCCGGATTTTCGAGAATAATTATAATAAGAATTTAATATAGAATAATTCTTATTATGAGTCGCGTTTGAATATATATGTGTTATATATATTTATGTGATTAAATAGATGAGCTTAATATGTATATATATATAAATGTGAAATATATACATAGATTCGGAATGAATGAGTTAATAGTTAATTATTGCAACGATCGCGAGTTATGGGTAGCTTAATAATTCGAGGTTATGAATATTATTGAATAAAATAGACTTTTATTGATAATATTATGTGGTAAGTGTTTAAAGGTTATATTATAACCTAGATTATGTGTAGACGATGATTAGTAGGTATCAAAGTTTTCGTATTAGCTAATTTGGCGGATTCGAGAAATATCGCTAGAGTACTATTTATTGGATTAAATAAATAGTTAAAGGATAATATTATTGGACGAGTTATTTATTGAAAAAGACGCTAACCCAAAATATGGGTGAGATATATGTACGTTGATGTATATGATTATGGGGAGTTAATCGGAAAGAGTAGCGATCGCGAATCGTGAATACCCTTGTAATTTGGGTTTATTAATAGTATTAACGGATTAAATATTATTTTTATGCGTTGTTGAACCGTACGAGCGAATAATTGATTTTGCGAAAGATCGCAAAATCACTATTCACGGGGCACGTTTCCCGAGGCACTATTCACGCCATAAAATTTTTGTGTCTTTTTCGATGTTGAATAATTTCATAAATACGTGTATGCGTACGAATAATTTTTCGAAGTGTCAGAAATTTTATTTGAGCTGATACGTGATTTTATCCGTATCCGAAATGTATTATATGGGTGTTCCGAATAATTGGACAAATCCCTTAATAATTATTTTTACGTATCCCAATATTTATGGTAATGGCCATTTTAATTTTGGGTAGAGTTATTTACCAGTTTTGGTACAAAAGTGGGAGTTTTCGGATATATTTTTGGTGCTTTCGGGTATTTATTTTGGCTTATTGCTTCAAGTGGGAACCACCAAACCACTTTCAACCAATCAAATGAGAGCTTGGGGAGAGCATTGCCGGCAAGCCTTTGAAAATTGGCCACCTTGAGCCTTACACCCATTTCTCCCACTTCTCCTTAATTTCCTCCACTTCTCCAATAATCATTCATTCAACTCTTAACCCATTCCATTCCCTTCCAAGTTGCTCAGCTGATAGAGAGAGAGAGAGAGAGAAAGAGAGTGAGAGCTGCCAAGAAGGAAGAGAAAGAGGTCGCCGGAAGTTCGCCGGAAAAAGGAAGGAGGAAGAAGAAGAAGGCACGGGAGGAAGGAGAAGAGGAACCAAGCAAGGAGAACCTTCAAAATCAATCCTAGCCAAGCTTCTTAATCATCTAGGAAGGATTTACAGAGGTAAACAACAACCAAATCCTTTCCATTCGATTTCTTGTTGAGTTTTTCAAGTTTTTCTTAGTTTTGAGCTCTTAAGCTTGTGGGTCGGATTTGTGGCAATTCTTGATGTTTTTGTTTGTTGTGATTGTTTGTAAATGTTGTCAAGAGGTTATGTAAGCTATTAATAATCTCAAAGTGGACAAAAACGCAAGAAATCCTTACCTTGGCTTAATGGAGCAAGAACAATGGACAAAACATGGACTTTGGACTGTTGGACGATTTAGAGGACCTTGTAGCTATGATTTCGTGTTTGTTTAATGTGTTTGTTGTTATGATATTGTACTTCCATGGGTTATGAGTTTAACCCAGTTGGAATGGAGTAAAAAGGGATTAAAACAAAGATTTGGTGATGATTTTTGTAAAGAACACGAAGAACACGAAGAACACGAAAATATAACATGAGTTGATACTTTGGCCTAATATTTGGCCATGTTAATGTTAATGGATAGCTCTGAATTTTTGATATGTTGTAGCCCTATGTCTTAGGAGTCCATAGAGTCCGGAACGGACCAATTTGAACGTGTATTGAGGGAATTATGGTGATTGGAAGCAAGATAGGTCTAGAACACCAAAACAGAGCATTCCGGGAAGCAAAACGGGCAGGGAGCAAAGGCTGGGCGCTCTAGGCGCTTGGCTGGGCGCTGTAGGCGCTGGCCACGGGGTCCAGCTACTGCATGGGAGCGCCAACGGCGCTGGTGTGAGCGCCAACGGCGCTGGACAAGCGACTGTGCAATCAGCTCCGACGTCCTTTAGTAAAATGGGCATAACTTTCTCATACGAACTCGGATTGAGACGATTCAAGATGATTCGGAAAGAGAACGAGTAGACCTACAACTTTCGTTCTTTGAGTTTGTCAATTTGAGGTCGGGATCAATTCGCAAATTGACCATTTGTGTGACTGATGTGTTTTTGGAGGCAATCGGAGAGTGTCGGGCATGCGCGTAAGCACGCGTAATGCTCCCGACAATGTTAAATGACGTTCTAAGTTTTATAACATGAATGTTATGATTTATAATGATACTTAACATTAACCAAGGAGTATTAGATAAATTGAATGGGCATGTTAGGCGTACGCAAATACATGTCGCCTAGGCGTTCGAATAATCAAGTTTAGCGTATAGACGTGCAAGCGTCGTAACGTCGTAACTAGTGTGTATAATCTTGTTTAATATTTTGTTTCTAATACTAATGAAACATGATAGTGTGTTATAAACCAATGCATGAGCATGCTAAGCACATGCCAAAGGAGGCGAATTAGGTGTGTGACGTGTAAACGTCGAAACGCCGTGTAAAGTGTTAATGAACTTGAATAATGTCTCGATTCAAATGAAAAGAACATTATAAGATACGGGATGGGGTTAATGTAACCAATAAGTATTGATGGTGATAAGGGTCGTAACGTTTTCAAACGACGCGACGCCGAGTAACGTTTTAGAGTTAATCGCGTTATTAATTTATAATGCGCGCGAACAATATGAGATAAGAGTTGTTATATTGTAAACCATTATATGAAGCCTTTTTAGTGGCTAATTGGTATTTTATTGTTAAATAAATTGTGTAGGATATTTGAAGGACGAGCCATCATAATTTGGCAAGGAACGCTTAAAGGCAAGTTCTTTCAGTAACTTGTTAACTTGTTTAAATGTATTGATGTACATGACTTGATTACTAAATCTTTCACTATTATGTGGATTATATGAGAGCATGATTAAAGTGTGCTTAACGTGCAATTATGTGACTATATTGTTCTATGTGGAACTTGAATTATTGCAAATATACAATGTGAGATGCATGAAGTATGCTATGAGATACATGATGCATATATATGGATGAATTGCATAAGATTTATAATGCATGAGTAAGATGCATAGTATGAGAATCATGATGCATGGATAAAATGCAAATTTATGTGTTACGTGAAGCATGAAATGTGAAAACTGTCAGTTCTTGCTGAGCCGTCGTGCTCATTCTTGCAAAAATAAAACTTTTGCAGATTTACGATGCAATGCAATTATCTTGATATCGTGATGATAAGGATTAGAGGCGCATGGAAACAGGAAGGTTACTAAATGTTTCCTTTATTGTAATTATTTAGTTATGATGACGGTATATGATGTACGTGAATTTGAGTATGTAAACCCTGAGTTAGAAATGAAGGTTATCCATTATAGTATTTATGATGTGATTATGTTAGTTACTTGTTATAGTAAACTACAAGGATGTCGATGTTGTATAAAGGACATTTTTATAACGAATGTATTGGTTATTGAATAACCTTGCGAATATTCAGGGATTGGATAAAGTCAGAATCTGAACCTTGCGTTCACACATGAGATATTGTAAAGGATCATGGTATTTATTCAACCTTGGTCATAAGTGTTTTATTTAAGGTCTTCGTGCCTAGGATTAGATGAGGATATGTTGTTATATTATTGTAATTACATATTTTTAGTAGCCTATGTTGTATGGGTAGTACCGTGACGTGCCGGACCCGGGTTCAAGGTAAGACCCGAGTTTCGGGGTCGTTACAGTTGGTATCAGAGCTGATAGGTTATAAACCTTGGGTAAGAGTACCTTAGGCTATAACTGTAATGAAGGAAGATGATAATGATGAAGATAGATAAAACTCAAATAGAGTTTAATTGATAGTAAATGAATTTAGAAATTCATAGTAAGAGTTGAGATATATATAAGACGATTCAAAGAAGAATCTCGATGCGTTATAAAAGATGAGAATTGGGAGTTACCTGACTCCAGTGATATAGATGATAAGTATTGATCAATAGACGAGGTCTATAAGGCGTAAAGGCATAAAATCATATATTATGATTAAAGAGAAGAGTAGAGAAGGTCGTAGGATGAAACGATCGTAGGATAAGGAAGATCGTAATGTAAAACGATTGTAGAGTAAGATCACGATGTGATTGGATTAAGTCATAGAATGACAGATGATCAATTGAATGATTGAAAATTTTAGCTGAATGCTATAGACAGATGGTACTATGAGATAGTACGAGTAAAACTCGGAAAGAGTTATAGGTGATGAAACACGAATTAAATTCTTGTTAAGCAACGAGTAAGCTAGGATTGGGGGTGATTTCAATTGAGGACTCATGTTAGTGGCTGAGTTGTACAATTCCTTGTATGGGCAGGGGATTCGTGCTTGGTTTGAGAACCACTTAGCTTCCTATATCGGTATAGTGGTTGAGTTGAACAATTCCTTGTATGGGCAGGGAATTTGTGCTTGGTATAACAACCCCTTAGCCTCCTATATTGATTAGTGGCCGAGTTGATCGATTCCTTGTATGGGCAGGGGATTGTGATAGGTTCGACAATCACTTAGCTTCCTATATTGATAATCGTTGGAACCTAGTATCGCGCTATCGCTATACGTATGACGAGAAGGTGATTCTTTTCTCATATTTATATTTGATAGTTAGAGAATATTAAGATTAGGTGCGAGTTCTTTAAACTCACATGTATGGTAAGTTCGTGACTCATAATCATATGGTCTGGTGGAACCCCTCAGCGAATGGACGATTTTGGTCTGACTAGGATAAGTTTCTAAACCCATATGATTGTGGTAAGTTCCTGAACTCATATTGTGTGGTAAGTTTGATGAACTATATTGGGGTATCGAAAGGTGGTGGATTTAGAACTGTGAATTCTCAAAATGATGAGCATTGATGGAGTTAGAAATAGATAGAATTATTAAATAATGGAGAAATGGGAGAAATTGAAGTTGATGAGGAGACATGGATATTCCAAATCTTCTAGCTATGCTAGACTTCGAAATTTATTGACTTCGTGCTGAAATTTACACTTTTGCTCTTCGAAAAATGTATGGGGCCAGATTTCTGGACCAGGGATTTTAAATGTACTATTATTCATATGTCTATGCAAATTGTTTCGGCTAGACAGAGTTGATTTGAAAATATCAAAATGTATTTTTAAATTTGTCATCAATGCATCATGAGACCTGATGTAGAACGACAGATGATGGAGTCATCAATGCAGATTAACCTAGTGTTGGATGTGATCATAGGATCGTCAGCCCACTATGGTATGATGTAGTATGACAAAGTCACAAATGACGGAATCCTAACACACTGTTGCAACAGTGCAGTATTATGACGTCATAAAATGATTTTTGTTTTCTCTAAGGTATAATAAAAAAAAATTGCATGCCAATTGAGTTGGCTATAATGATTTGATTGATGTCCGAATTATTGATGTAAGTCTAAGCTATTTGATTCGGCTAGACGAATGTTGCAATGTGTTTATGAAATTCAAGCATTATTTTAGAATTTATGCCAAACCAAATTGTTTTGGTGCGGATTCTTGAGCTGGGGGAATAACCCGGAATAGAGGAATATAAGTGTCGGTTATCTGGCACGGTCAGGATTTAATGTTATGCATACACATGGTGTACGAGAGGTCGATCCCCTCAAGTACAACTGACGGAGAGCAACCCTTAATATGGATGCTATAAGTGTCGGGTATCCGATGCAGTCAGAGTTAAATGTTATGCATATACATGGAGTATGAGAGGTTGATCCCCTCGAGTACTACTGACGGACTAATTCCTTGACTATGTTCATGGTCTTTATGAGGTAGATTACCTTTTCTTAATTGAAATCGGTAGGGGTAGTAATACCCGTAAACCTCAATGTTCATGTTCTTTATGGCTCCCAGCAGGGGTAGATTATCTTTTTCATAATTGAAATCGGTAGGGGTAGTAATACCCGTAAACCTCTGTGGTCATGGTTTTTATGACCCCTCAGCATAATATGAAAAGTTTTTAAGGAATATTTTATTTCCTATTTGTTCAAGTTACTTCACAATTATTAAACAATTGTTGAAGGTTCCTATTATTCGGGAAACTGATTTTGGGAAGAGTGATTATCCCAAGGAGAAGTAGTCGTAGAATGCGACAATTTTAAGTGAATCCTTGAAAGAGGACAGTGTAAAGGTTAGATTGAAAACCTAGTTTTGATGGGTAGAATAAGCAAAGATGAATGCATTGAAATTTTGAGGACGAAATTCTTAGAAGAAGGGGTGAATGTAATATCCCGAATGTTTATGAGTTAGTAAATCATGATATTAAATTATTATGATGATTGTGGCATACAATGATCCTTAGAAAAGGAAATTGATGGGTTAAACATAGGATAATACTCAGAGATTAAATAAGTAATATGAAACCTATGTTATAGTAATACGTTAAAATTTATTCAACGATAAAATTTCGGAAGAAATTAGACGAAAACCGAGTAAGAGGTTTGATATTTGTGATTCCGAGGATGGAATCCTTATAAGGAGGGAAGGATGTGACAACCCGGATTTTCGAGAATAATTATAATAAGAATTTAATATAGAATAATTCTTATTATGAGTCGCGTTTGAATATATATGTGTTATATATATTTATGTGATTAAATAGATGAGCTTAATATGTATATATATAAATGTGAAATATATACATAGATTCGGAATGAATGAGTTAATAGTTAATTATTGCAACGATCGCGAGTTATGGGTAGCTTAATAATTCGAGGTTATGAATATTATTGAATAAAATAGACTTTTATTGATAATATTATGTGGTAAGTGTTTAAAGGTTATATTATAACCTAGATTATGTGTAGACGATGATTAGTAGGTATCAAAGTTTTCGTATTAGCTAATTTGGCGGATTCGAGAAATATCGCTAGAGTACTATTTATTGGATTAAATAAATAGTTAAAGGATAATATTATTGGACGAGTTATTTATTGAAAAAGACGCTAACCCAAAATATGGGTGAGATATATGTACGTTGATGTATATGATTATGGGGAGTTAATCGGAAAGAGTAGCGATCGCGAATCGTGAATACCCTTGTAATTTGGGTTTATTAATAGTATTAACGGATTAAATATTATTTTTATGCGTTGTTGAACCGTACGAGCGAATAATTGATTTTGCGAAAGATCGCAAAATCACTATTCACGGGGCACGTTTCCCGAGGCACTATTCACGCCATAAAATTTTTGTGTCTTTTTCGATGTTGAATAATTTCATAAATACGTGTATGCGTACGAATAATTTTTCGAAGTGTCAGAAATTTTATTTGAGCTGATACGTGATTTTATCCGTATCCGAAATGTTATTATATGGGTGTTCCGAATAATTGGACAAATCCCTTAATAATTATTTTTACGTATCCCAATATTTATGGTAATGGCCATTTTAATTTTGGGTAGAGTTATTTACCAGTTTTGGTACAAAAGTGGGAGTTTTCGGATATATTTTTGGTGCTTTCGGGTATTTATTTTGGCTTATTGCTTCAAGTGGGAACCACCAAACCACTTTCAACCAATCAAATGAGAGCTTGGGGAGAGCATTGCCGGCAAGCCTTTGAAAATTGGCCACCTTGAGCCTTACACCCATTTCTCCCACTTCTCCTTAATTTCCTCCACTTCTCCAATAATCATTCATTCAACTCTTAACCCATTCCATTCCCTTCCAAGTTGCTCAGCTGATAGAGAGAGAGAGAGAGAGAGAGAAAGAGAGTGAGAGCTGCCAAGAAGGAAGAGAAAGAGGTCGCCGGAAGTTCGCCGGAAGTTCGCCGGAAAAAGGAAGGAGGAAGAAGAAGAAGGCACGGGAGGAAGGAGAAGAGGAACCAAGCAAGGAGAACCTTCAAAATCAATCCTAGCCAAGATTCTTAATCATCTAGGAAGGATTTACAGAGGTAAACAACAACCAAATCCTTTCCATTCGATTTCTTGTTGAGTTTTTCAAGTTTTTCTTAGTTTTGAGCTCTTAAGCTTGTGGGTCGGATTTGTGGCGATTCTTGATGTTTTTGTTTGTTGTGATTGTTTGTAAATGTTGTCAAGAGGTTATGTAAGCTATTAATAATCTCAAAGTGGACAAAAACGCAAGAAATCCTTACCTTGGCTTAATGGAGCAAGAACAATGGACAAAACATGGACTTTGGACTGTTGGACGATTTAGAGGACCTTGTAGCTATGATTTCGTGTTTGTTTAATGTGTTTGTTGTTATGATATTGTACTTCCATGGGTTATGAGTTTAACCCAGTTGGAATGGAGTAAAAAGGGATTAAAACAAAGATTTGGTGATGATTTTTGTAAAGAACACGAAGAACACGAAGAACACGAAAATATAACATGAGTTGATACTTTGGCCTAAGATTTGGCCATGTTAATGTTAATGGATAGCTCTGAATTTTTGATATGTTGTAGCCCTATGTCTTAGGAGTCCATAGAGTCCGGAACGGACCAATTTGAACGTGTATTGAGGGAATTATGGTGATTGGAAGCAAGATAGGTCTAGAACACCAAAACAGAGCATTCCGGGAAGCAAAACGGGCAGGGAGCAAAGGCTGGGCGCTCTAGGCGCTTGGCTGGGCGCTGTAGGCGCTGGCCACGGGGTCCAGCTACTGCATGGGAGCGCCAACGGCGCTGGTGTGAGCGCCAACGGCGCTGGACAAGCGACTGTGCAATTAGCTCCGACGTCCTTTAGTAAAATGGGCATAACTTTCTCATACGAACTCGGATTGAGACGATTCAAGATGATTCGGAAAGAGAACGAGTAGACCTACAACTTTCGTTCTTTGAGTTTTTCAATTTGAGGTCGGGATCAATTCCCAAATTGACCATTTGTGTGACTGATGTGTTTTTGGAGGCAATCGGAGAGTGTCGGGCATGCGCGTAAGCACGCGTAATGCTCCCGACAATGTTAAATGACGTTCTAAGTTTTATAACATGAATGTTATGATTTATAATGATACTTAACATTAACCAAGGAGTATTAGATAAATTGAATGGGCATGTTAGGCGTACGCAAATGCATGTCGCCTAGGCGTTCGAATAATCAAGTTTAGCGTATAGACGTGCAAGCGTCGTAACGTCGTAACTAGTGTGTATAATCTTGTTTAATATTTTGTTTCTAATACTAATGAAACATGATAGTGTGTTATAAACCAATGCATGAGCATGCTAAGCACATGCAAAGGAGGCGAATTAGGTGTGTGACGTGTAAACGTCGAAACGCCGTGTAAAGTGTTAATGAACTTGAATAATGTCTCGATTCAAATGAAAAGAACATTATAAGATACGGGATGGGGTTAATGTAACCAATAAGTATTGATGGTGATAAGGGTCGTAACGTTTTCAAACGACGCGACGCCGAGTAACGTTTTAGAGTTAATCGCGTTATTAATTTATAATGCGCGCGAACAATATGAGATAAGAGTTGTTATATTGTAAACCATTATATGAAGCCTTTTTAGTGGCTAATTGGTATTTTATTGTTAAATAAATTGTGTAGGATATTTGAAGGACGAGCCATCATAATTTGGCAAGGAACGCTTAAAGGCAAGTTCTTTCAGTAACTTGTTAACTTGTTTAAATGTATTGATGTACATGACTTGATTACTAAATCTTTCACTATTATGTGGATTATATGAGAGCATGATTAAAGTGTGCTTAACGTGCAATTATGTGACTATATTGTTCTATGTGGAACTTGAATTATTGCAAATATACAATGTGAGATGCATGAAGTATGCTATGAGATACATGATGCATATATATGGATGAATTGCATAAGATTTATAATGCATGAGTAAGATGCATAGTATGAGAATCAGGATGCATGGATAAAATGCAAATTTATGTGTTACGTGAAGCATGAAATGTGAAAACTGTCAGTTCTTGCTGAGCCGTCGTGCTCATTCTTGCAAAAATAAAACTTTTGCAGATTTACGATGCAATGCAATTATCTTGATATCGTGATGATAAGGATTAGAGGCGCATGGAAACAGGAAGGTTACTAAATGTTCCTTTATTGTAATTATTTAGTTATGATGACGGTATATGATGTACGTGAATTTGAGTATGTAAACCCTGAGTTAGAAATGAAGGTTATCCATTATAGTATTTATGATGTGATTATGTTAGTTACTTGTTATAGTAAACTACAAGGATGTCGATGTTGTATAAAGGACATTTTTATAACGAATGTATTGGTTATTGAATAACCTTGCGAATATTCAGGGATTGGATAAAGTCAGAATCTGAACCTTGCGTTCACACATGAGATATTGTAAAGGATCATGGTATTTATTCAACCTTGGTCATAAGTGTTTTATTTAAGGTCTTCGTGCCTGGGATTAGATGAGGATATGTTGTTATATTATTGTAATTACATATTTTTAGTAAGCCTATGTTGTATGGGTAGTACCGTGACGTGCCGGACCCGGGTTCAAGGTAAGACCCGAGTTTCGGGGTCGTTACATCTCGCCTCTCTGATCTCTCACCGCCACCGTGCATGTCCTCCTCCTCCTCCCTCCTCTCCTGTCGGCGTTGGTTTGCTAGCTACTATGGGTAATTAGCTCCTCCTCCTTCTCCTCCTCCTTGGTTGCTACTGTAACATTAAAGGTATGAATTCTTTTGCCCTAATTTAATATTTTGTTCAATTTTTCTGTATCAATTTGTATGTGGCCTAATTTTTAATAATTTTTATGCGGAATACATATATGTTCTGATTAATTTATGAATGTTGATTGCTTTGTTCTTCCTCCTCGGTTACTACTGTAACATTATATGATTAATTCTTTGCTTCAATAATTTCATTTTGATGGGAACTGATTTTGGGTATTTATTATATTGGAAAACATAATTATTGATTTCATTTTAATGGTTACTGATTTTGGGTACTGAGCTTTGGCTATTGATTTTGGGTACTGATTCTTTGCTTTGGCTACTGATTATTTAATTTTGGGTATTGATTATATTGGAATCATATAATGTGAATTGGGATTGTCAGATTTTTTTTGGGATTGATTGTGTATATTGGACTGAATTGGGACTGATTATTTTCATTAAGATTCATTGATATTATTTACCTCAATTGGGACTGATTTTGATATCCTTTGGCGTATTTGCTATTTTCGACGGAATTCCCGACGGAATTTCAGTCAGAATGTTCAATTGCAATAAAATAAAAATATATAATAACATAAAATAATTTTAAATAATATAATATAAGATAAGATAATATAATATAAAATAATAAAATTAAATAACATAAGATAATTAAGATAAAATAAAATAAAATAATTTAATTAAAATAAAATAATTTAATGAATATAAATTGAATAATGTGATATACTGTAATATGAAATAAATTAAAGAAAATAAAAGAAAAATAAAAGAAACTAAAAATAAATTAAATAACATAAGATAATTAAGATAAAATAAAATAATTTAATTTAATTAAAATAAAATAATTTAATGAAAATAAATTAAATAATGTGATATAATGTAATATTAAATAAATTAAAGAAAATAAAATAAAATAATTTAATTTAATTTAATTAAAATAAAAATAATTTAATGAAAATAAATTGAATAATGTGATATAATATAATATGAAATAAATTAAAGAAAAATAAAATAAAAATAAAAATAAATTAAATTAAATAACAAAATATAATTAAGATAAAATAAAATAAAATAATTTAATTAAAATAAAATAATTTAATGAAAATAAATTAAATAATTTGATATAATGTAATATGAAATAAAATTAAAGAAAATAAAATAAAATAAAATAAATTAATTTATATATATCTAATAAATAAAATAAAATAAAATAAATTTAATAAAAAATGTAATATAAATAAAATAAAATACAAGAAATAATAATAATAAATTAGAATAAAATAAATTAAATTTAATAAAAAGAGCTAAGTTCGACGAAATTATTCTCGATGGACTCTAGTCCGTCGATAAAATGAAATAATAATAAAATAAATTTAACAAAATAAAATAAAATAAATTTAATTTAATTTAATAAAATAAATTTAATTTAATTTAACTAAATAATTTAAATTAAATGAGGAAATAAAATGCAGTATTAATATATTATATACAATATAATATAATAAACTAAGTAGCATTTACTTAGTTCCACTAATACACACAATAAAGTAAAAATAATATAATATATTCAAATGGTTGTACTAATATTAAACTGAGTAGCATTTACTTAGTTTATCATTGGAAAAATAAACTAAGTAACATTTGCTTAGTTTTTCACAATTACAGTAAACTGCATATATACATGTGCAAGTAGTATAGTTTGGAGCTTAGAAACTCGTTTGACATTCACTCATTAGGAGTGAATGTTGAATAGTCCCCAGTTTGGGACTGTGACTAGATGTTATGTCTCTCACTTATGCTGGTGTCAATGAGTTAAGTACATTTTTAATTGTTTTGATGATTTTTCGACGGTTATCTCTACATGTTCTTCGAGTGTATACTTAGACTAATTTATCTTAGTCTATTTCATGTACCCGGAGACCATGGGGAGGTGCTGCCGAAATTTTCTTGAAATAGGTAGAAACGTCCTTAACGGGTTGACACTAGTGAGGAGACGCATCCAGGAACGGGATAGAAGCCTAACCCCTGTAGAGTGGAGATACGAGGAACATATAATTCATGCATGGACCACATGAATGAATATCCCTGACCTAAATGTGTCTTTTGTTCAATTAAAGATGTCAGCCGACCGGAGTTGGATGTACCGTAGGATACCCATTGATGGGAGGGGATTAGTGGAAGCTTACCGTGAAGGGGTGTGCTATTTTCTGGACAAATCCATAGAACATGCTGATGATCCGAATAGAAAGATAAGATGCCCGTGTGTCAAGTGTAAAAACTTGATCTTAAAGAAAGACGACGAGATTAATGTGACAACCCAAAATCCAGGTACTTCAATCCCACAGATTTTGTGTTCACTTTAAAAACAATTTCATAATATTTCACATCTAACTTCCCACAATAAAAGATAATAACAATATAATAAAACTTAAATAATAAATTCTCTCATAAGAAGGTTACATCATCATAACTAAATTAGTCGCATGTTTTCTAACATTTATTAATCATTTGCGGAAACATAAAACACCAACACGTCTAATACAAAATCTTAATGAAATAAAAATAAATTAACAGTTACTATTACAATATCTTGTCTTTGCCCTTGCTTGTAGATGGCTCGTCAAACTTCTTATTTTCATCTGCGTTGTTTTGTGCAAGAGTGAGCGAACAATTGCCCACAAGACAATAAAGTACAATAATAGCATATGAATCACAATCGACTAAGCTTTAGTTGGTAAAGTATTCTGACCAGAAACAATAAGCTTTACTCAAAAGATAAAAGAAGTTCAAAGAAATAACGAACTATTAAACTGAATAATAGATATCAACATCAAGGAATACACTAAGGGTCACAAGACCACGAACTACATCTAGGTTGTCAAGTATTTTTTACTTTAACCTTTAACAGTCGAAACGACTATAATCATCATCTATGTCCTAGGTTAACAGGTGTTTTTACTGTAACCTTTAGCAGTCTAAACGACTATATGGACCATCATCTCGTACTCCAGGTGATCAACCCTTAGTACTATGTATTGCGCAAACATTTTAACGTTATCGCGTTGCTCTAAAAATAATCCCCCTGATACAGTGTTGTTCATCTTAGCTTAATCATTGAGTTCCGTACCAAAATAAGTTTGGTTTGGAATTAACTTCAAAGAAATCTAAAACTTTAGAATGCACATCAACTAGATTCTAGTTGAATAAATAAGGGATCTTTTAAACGTTCATCAACTATGTACTAGTCGAATCAAATGAATCTTTAAACACTCATCAACTGTAACGAACGAGAATTTTATATTTGATCTTTAAATATTTATTGAATTAAATAAATATTTGTGTGATTTATTTATTGAGCTAAATAAATATTAGATGAAATTGTTATAGATTAATTTAATTAAATGTGTTATATGGATTATATTAATGTGCAATAATTTTATGGTGCAAGGTGTGAATTTAATTGATTTAATTGAGATAAATTAATTAAATGAGTTATTTATTAATTTTGACGTTGTTCTAATTAATTTAATAATTATTTAGAGATTTATTGATTTGTTATAATAAAAGAGAATTTTTATTATATGATTAATTGATTTATTGAGTAGTAGTAGCTTTTATTTAATTGTAATATAATTTGTTTATTAAAGTGTGACAATAAACTGTATAATAAACTAGTTAATTAAAATACACCAAAAAGGAACTTTAAGAGACCAACTAAACAAGGCCTTAAGATCATGGGAGTAGTTGAAGCCAGTATAAGCTTAACTGACACCCATGTATCCGTCGGTTGTTTTATCAGCTTTATTCACATATTATTTTTCTAAGCCAAATCAGGGAAAACACAAAGAGAAAAAAAGAGAGAGATTTGAGAAAATTTGGAGAATTAGAGAGTTTCTTTCATCTTCCTGCATAATTTAAACCACTAATCAAAGGTAATTCTTCTAATTTAAGTTTTTAATTTACGCTCTTGAGTTTTTCTATGAAAAGTTAATTTGGGTTCTTTATAAATTGATTTTGGTGACTAAATTGTTAAGAACTTGATATTAGATGCTTATTAGTATGCATACTTTGTTTTATGTGGTTTGTATGTGGTTTATAGTAATCAAATTCATGAGATTATGCTTTTAATTGAAGTTCTGAAACTTACAGAAGAACAATATATTTGAATATGGCTTATATGTATGAAAATTGATGTTTGATTTACATATTAATCGGTAATTGACTATTGATTATGTTAATACATGTAAAAACAAAGAAAACGGAACTTAAATGGACTGAATTGGTGTAGTAACGAATCTATAATGAGTGATTTCGTTAAATTTGAAGAAACTTTGATAAAATGATAAAAACCTCAAATTTTGGTTTTTAGATTCATGGTTTATACGATTTAAGTTGTTAGAATCATACTAGAAGACTTGGGTAACGATTATATATGAATTATAGTAATTGGGTATATTTAATTCGATGTATGAACAAGAAAGTTGGGAGTTTATTGGCCCTGTTTTTGTGTTCTTCGCGAACCTGAAAAACCGAATCTGCAGTCCAGCATCGCAGTGCCGGTATAAAGAGGAAAACTAGCACCGCAGCGCCGACCCGGTTTGTTCGGGTCTGGTTGATGAGGATATTCCTAGCTTGGATGAGAGCTATGGAGCGAATTCGGTGCAAGTTCTAGTTGGACCAGTGACGAGAGCTTGGGCTAAACGCTTCAAGGAGGGGATTAGCGGATTGATTCGAGAAGCTTGGAAGGATGTACGTAGATTCCAGGATGAAGGTTTTGGAGTTGGAGTCTAAGCTCGTGAATATGATACAAATGTGTATTCTAGGCCAAGAATCGGGGACTAGTCAAGAAAGCCAAAAGTTCCAGCTTGGCGCGCCCCGTGCCAGTTTTGAGCTTGATACAGCGTGCCCCGCGCCGGTCCTACAGAAAGCAGCGCGCCCCGCGCTGTGCTGACTTGAGCTTCTGTATGTCTGGCGTGCCCCGCGCCATTCCTTTGCATTTTCAAGCGCACCCCGGACCGGTCACGCGGCACGAAATCCAAGGAACGTGTTTTTGAAGATTTTATCAGATTTCTTTTCTTATTTTTATGGATTTATCATATCTATCATAATTCTAAGTTGACTAGGATATTTGTTAGATGGAAATTACTTTCTAATTAGTTATTTACTAGTATTTCAATTCCTTTTGTAATTAGGGTTTATTTCTACTAGTATAAATAGGTTACATGGTTATTGTAATGGAATGATCAACAATAATAATCTGAGTTTATTCATACTTGAGAGTTATTCTCTACTTTTGGTTCTTTGAAGGATTTCTAAGTAGTTTTCTTAGTTTTTCTTTTGAGATTCATATTTAACTTATCATACAACAAACCATAGTTGTGTGTGGCGTTATTCTACCGCATCATACAATCATACGGAGATTATCGTTTTCCATCTAAACGAGGGTCTAAGTGTTGTTGGTGTTCCATCCTACGCGAAATCAATTGCTTTATCGAATATATCAAGATTCTCGTCTCCAAATTAGATGTTGGGTTAAGATTTCGAAAGAGTCCAATAATTTTCTTACTAGAAACGATCCGGGCGACGACCACCTCACGCAAGCGTGCCATGGAGTCTATCAAATTTATTTCACACTAGGTGCTTGGTGAATGGGAAGATTTGTTGTGTCGTGATTGACGGGGGTAGTTGCACGAATGTGGCAAGTAAGCTTATGGTAGAGAAATTGGGGCTTTCCACAACCAAACATTCTCAACCATATCGATTGCAATGGCTCAACGATAGTAATGAGATTAAAGTGACTAAACAGGTGTTGGTACCATTTACTATTGGAAAGTATGTGGATGAAATTTTGTGCGACGTGGTTCCAGTGCAGGCGGGTCATATATTATTTGGTCGACCGTGGCAATTTGACAGGCATGTGAAGCATGATGGCTTTACAAATGAATATTGTTTTGTTCACAATAAAAGGAAAGTTACTTTGTGTCCTATGTCACCCCAACAAGTGCATGAGGATCAAATTCATCTGCAGAGAGATCATGAAAAAAGAAAAGAGAGTGAAGAAAAGAAAGATAATGAGGGAAAAACAATGAGGGGAAAAATAAGAGAGAAAAAGAAAGAGAGAAAAGAAAAGATGAGGAACGAAAAACCAATATCTATACAAAAAAGAGCGATGTGAGGCGAGCTTTAGATGTTAAACAGCCAATGATTTTACTTCAGTATAAGGAGGCGCTTTTGAATACTAATGCTAACGAATCTTCTTTGCATAGTGTTGTTTCATCCCTTTTGCAGGAGTATAAGGATGTGTTTCCCGAGGAGCTTCCACAAGGGCTACCACCTATTCGGGGGATTGAGCATCAAATTGACTTCGTACCCAGTGCAACCATTCCAAACCGTCCAGCTTATCGGAGCAATCCCGAGGAGACGAAGGAGTTGTAAAAGCAAGTTGGCGAACTCATGGAGAAGGGGTTCGTCAGGAAAAACATGAGTCCATATGCAGTTCCAGTAATCTTGGTGCCTAAGAAGGATGGGAAGTGGCGCATGTGCATAGATTGTCGAGCGATGAATAATATTACGGTAAAATATCGACATCTCATTCCACGTTTGGATGATATGTTAGATGAATTGCATGGGTCATGTATATTTTCTAAAATTGATTTGAAAAGTAGGTATCATCAAATTAGGATGTAAGAGGGTGATGAATGGAAAACTGCTTTCAAAACAAAATATGGTTTATATGAGTGGTTAGTGTTACCTTTTGGTTTAACTAATGCACCTAGCACTTTCATGAGATTGATGAATCATGTTTTGCGATCATTCATTGGAAAATTTGTGGTAGTTTATTTTGATGATATTTTAATATATAGCAAAAACTTGGGAGAACATGCATTGCATTTAAAATCTGTTTTAGATGTTCTTAGAAAAGAGAAGTTGTTTGCTAATATGAAAAAGTGCACGTTTTGTACGGATAGAGTCGTGTTTCCTGGTTTTGTTGTTAGTTCACAGGGAATGCAGGTTGATGATGAGAAGATACGTGCAATCCGTGAGTGGTCGAGTCCGACAAATGTGAGTCAAGTTCGTAGTTTTCATGGACTCGTGAGTTTCTACCGACGCTTTGTGCGGAACTTTAGCGACATCACAACACCATTGACTGAAGTGATCAAGAAAAGTGTAGGATTTAAGTGGGGTGATGAAATGGAAAAGGCTTTTAATTTAATTAAGGATAAATTGACTAATGCGTCTTTGCTTGTTTTGCCTAACTTTGCTAAAACTTTTGAGATTGAGTGTGATGCTTCAGGTATAGGAATTAGAGCGGTGCTGATGCAAGAAGGAAAGCCAGTAGCATACTTCAGTGAGAAATTGAGTGGGGCATCTTTGAACTATCCAACATATGATAAGGAGTTGTATGCATTGGTTCGAGCTTTGGAGACGTGGCAACACTACCTTTGGCCAAAAGAGTTCGTGATTCACACTGATCATGAATCTTTGAAGTACTTGAAGGGACAGCATAAGTTGAATAAGCAACATGCCCGGTGGATGGAATTTATCGAGACATTTCCATATGTCATCCGATACAAACAGGGTAAGGAGAATGTTGTTGCTGATGCACTTTCAAGAAGGTACGTGTTATTAAATACTCTTGATACAAAATTGCTTGGTTTCGAACGAATTAAAGAGTTGTATGTTAATGACCTTGATTTTTGTGAAGAGTTTAAATCTTGTGAAAAGAATGTTGTAGGTAAATACTTTAAGGTTGATGGTTTCCTATTTCGGGAAAATAAGTTGTGTATACCTGCATGTTCTTTGCGAGAGTTGTTGATCAGGGAATCATATGGGGGAGGTTTAATGGGTCATTTTGGTGTTGAAAAGACTTTATCTGTTTTGAAAGAACATTTTTATTGGCCTCATATGAAACGAGATGTGGAAAGAATTTGTGATAAGTGTATTACGTGTAAACAGTCTAAGTCTCGTGTTCAACCTCATGGATTGTATATACCATTGTCTATACCTAATGAACCTTGGATTGATATATCTATGGATTTTGTGTTGGGTTTACCTAGATCTAAGTGTAATCATGATTCGATATTTGTGGTCGTGGATAGGTTTTCGAAAATGGCACATTTTATTCCATATCACAAAACTGATGACGCTTCTCATGTAGCTGATTTGTTCTTTAGGGAAATTGTTAGATTGCATGGTATGCCTAGAACAATTGTTTCTGATAGAGATACTAAGTTCTTGAGTTATTGTTGGAAGACATTGTGTTGTAAGTTAGGTACTAAACTGTTATGTTCCACTACTTGTCACCCACAAACTGATGGTCAAACAGAAGTAGTTAATACAACTTTATCTGCATTGTTAAGGGCTATTATCAAAAAGAACATTAAAGTTTGGGAAGAGTGTCTACCACATGTTGAGTTTGCATATAATTGATCTGTTCATTCTGCTACACAATTTTCACCATTTGAAATTGTTTATGGTTTTAATCCTTTGACACCGTTGGATTTATTGCCATTACCTATTTCTGAGTTGACTAACATGGATGGAAAGAAAAAGGTTGAATTTGTTAAGCAGATACATGAAAAGGCAATGATAAGCATTGAGAGGAGGACGGAGCAATATGTTAAACAAGCCAACAAGGGTCGACGTCAAGTGATCTTTGAACCGGGAGAGTGGGTTTGGCTTCATATGAGGAAGGAAAGGTTTCCGGCTCAAAGACGATCGAAATTGCTTCCGAGAGTGGATGGTCCATTTCAAGTGCTTGAACGCATCAATGACAATGCCTACAAATTGGATTTGTCTGGTGAGTATAAAGTTAGTGCTACATTTAACATTTCTGATCTAAGTCCGTTTGGTGTAAGTGATGATTTGAGGACAAATCCTTTTCAAGAGGAGAGGAATGATGAGGATATGCCTAGCTTGGACAAGGATGAGAGTTATGGAGCGAATTCGGTGCAAGTTCCAGTTGGGCCAGTGACGAGAGCTCGGGCTAAACGCTTAAAGAAGGGGATTAGCGGATTAATTCGAGAAGCTTGGAAGGATGAAGATTCCAGGATGAAGGTTTTGGAGTTGGAGTCTAAGCTCATGAATATGATACAAATGTGTATTCCACACCAAGAATCGGGGTTCTAGTCAAGAAAGCCAAAAGTTCCAGCCTGGCGCGCCCCGCGCCAGTTTTGAGCTTGATACAGTGCGCCTCGCGCCGGTCCTACAGAAAGTAGCGCGCCCCGCGCCGTGCTGATTTGAGCTTCTTCATGTCTGGCGCGCCCCGCGCCATTCCTTTGCATTTTGAAGCGCGCCCCGCGCCGGTCACGCGGCACGGATTCCGAGAAACGCAGTTTTGAGGATTTTATCAGATTTTTTTCCTTATTTTTAGGGATTTATCATATCTATCATAATTCTAAGTTAACTAGGATGTTTGTTAGATGGAAATTACTTTCTAATTAGTTATTTACTAGTATTTCAATTCCTTTTGTAATTAGGGTTTATTTCTACTAGATAAATAGGTTACATGGTTATTGTAATGGAATGATCAACAATAATAATCTGAGTTTATTCATACTTGAGAGTTATTCTCTACTTTTGGTTCTTTGAAAGATTTCTAAGTAGTTTTCCTAGTTTTTCTTTTGAGATTCATATTTAACTTATCATACAACAAACCATAGTTGTGTGTGGCGTTATTCTACCCCATCATACAATCATACGGAGATTATCGTTTTCCATCTAAACGAGGGTCTAAGTGTTGTTGGTGTTCCATCCTATGCGAATTCAATTGCTTGATCGAATATATCAAGATTCTCGTCTCCAGATTAGACGTTGGGTTAAGATTTCGAAAGACTCCATCAATTTGCTTACTAGAAACGATCCGGGCGAAGATCACCTCACGCAAGCGTGCCGTGGAGTCTATCATTGGTTTAGTCCAGCGCCGCAGTGCCGGTATAAAGAAGAAAACTGGAGCCGCAGTGCCAGCTCGGTTTGTCTGGGCCCGGGTCTGTCCAGCGTCGGTCCGGTTCGGGTCGGGTTAACAGGTCGGGTTGGGTCAAAACCCAAAAAATAAAAATTTTCCAAATTTTAAAATAAAATAATTTCACATATATGGAGCAACATAATAATTATATAAAAGAATAACAATAGTTTAAGAGCTAAGTCTAGTTATGCTTTTTGAAGTGATTAACTGTTTAATAAAGGAAGTGATTAGTTGAACTTTGAGTGTTAATTGTTCAATGTGACTTGAATGTATAGGTTACTTAAAGAGCAAATAGATATTATTAATTGTAGCAGGCGCACGAGACAAGTTTCCATACTCTAAGTTGATTTCAATTACGCAAATTTAAATTCTATTCTTATATTGAGCAAGTTTCTTAACTCCACTTTATATTGACCAAATTCTTTACCCTAGTTCATTCAAGTTCATGAATTCAAATGAGATATTCTAATTCCTTTTTAGTAATACTTCAGTTAAACAGAGTTACTTCAGTTAAACAGAGTTACTTCAGTTAAACATTTTGTGGGCTTCAGTCTTTGGTTCTTGAATATCATTTACATTTTAATTGTTAAGCCTTGATTGACTAGCGAACCCTTATTGATTCAACTAGTCCATTGTTGATGAGCGTTCTAAATTCTAGAAACGTTATTGAAGTAAATCCAAACCAAACTCTGATGTCAAACTGAGATGAACAGCCCTTTTATGGGGAATTATTTTACGCGTTAGCGTTCAGATGTTGTGCATACATGGTACAAAGGGCTGACCCCCCTAAGTACGAGTAGTAAGGTCCATATAGTCTTACGACTGCTAAAGGTTTAAAATAGAAATACTTAATAACCTAGGACATAGTTCGTGGTCTTGTGACCCTCGGGTGTTTTTTTGATTCTTATTTTATAATCTTGATTCAAAAGCCGAGCTTTCAGTTATTCAGTATCCATTGACTATTGTAACGAATGTAATTTTTGTGAATAAATAAAATATTTATTGAGTTAAATAAATATTTTTGTTAATTTATTTATTGAGTAAAATAAATAATTGATAAAGTTATTGTGGAGTAATTCACTTTAAGTGTAATTAGGTGAATTATTATTTGAATGTGATTTGATGTGTTTATTCTAATTTAATTTAATAATTAAATTAGATGATAAAATGATTTATTCGAATAAAGGATTTATTTGAATAAAATAATTTATTTGGTAATAGTGTTGTTGGTCAAATAAAAGTTATAATTAAATTAATAAGGTTTAATTGAATTTATAATTTATTTGGTAATAGTGTTTTGGTCAAATAAAAGTTATAATTAAATTAGTAAGGTTTAATTGAATTTATTTACTAATTGAAAGTGTGACAATTAAACTATATGGTAAATGAGTTATTAAAATAAATTAAAAGAGGATTAATTTAGTTTTATCAAACAAAGTCTTGTGACTTTTGAATTTCTAAATTAATCTAGTTTTGCCAAACATGGCCTAAACTCTTCTTATTCCATATCAGTTAAACCTTTCGTTGGTTTAACTAATTAAACCTTTCACTTATCAGTCTTTTCATCATATACATTCCTTTCTTTAGCATGAATGTCAGAGTTCAGTTAGAGAAGTGGAGAGGAATTGAGAGAAGAAATAAAGAGATATTGAGAGAAAGCAAGAATCCAAGAAATTAAAGAAGGAGATAATCTAAACTTGCAAATCATTTAGCTAATCAAAGGTATTACTCTTAATTCATGCTATATATGTTTCAAAGTTCTTTACTATAAACAATTTGGTTGAATGATTTGGTGAGGTATTGATAATATATGTTTATAAGCATGCTTAATCCGTTATTTGGTGTCTATATATGATTTTGGAGTTATTAATCCATGAAAACATGCTTTAGAATAGAGTTTTGATTTTATAGAGTTTCACTTTCATATATAGAGTATATGTATGAAAATTGATGTTCAATTTGTTTATTAACTGGTAAATTGACTCTTGATTATGTTAATATAATGAAAAACGAAAAGAATGCAAGTGAAATGGATTAAAATGGTTTAGAGATGAATTCGCAGTGTTCAATTTCATCAAATGGGCCAAAATATGAATATTTTGTATAAACGATGAATTTTTGGTCTTTAATTAGTTGATTATGTGTGTTATAATGATTAGAATCGTTAGAAAGATGTTGGGTATTTGTTTTACAACATGTTTGATGTCTGGGTACGTTTAATTTGTGAGTCGGATGGTAGAATTTGGAAATTTTGGTTTGAAATTTCACTGGTTCGCGAACTGTAGGAGATGACAGTCGAGTCCACCGCCCCGGCAGTGAAAACATACTGGAATTAGCGCCCCGATGGTAAAAATGAACAAAATTCATCGCCCCGGCGGTAGCCTCGCCCCAGCGATGGTTTGTGAAGAAATCCACCGCCCCAGCAGTGGAACAGAAAATGAAAATTTTCTTTTTCTTTGTGATTAAGCTATATGGCCATGTGTATGTTTAAGCCTAGACTAAGGTATTAAATAATTAATGAGATACTACGATGGATGATAAGTGAATACTTATTGAATATCAAATGACAATTGATATATTAAAAATGAAAATGGATGAGAACGAATTCTAAAGTGTTTATAATACTATAACTAATTATTGTTACTGCTTTTCAAATGGAATGTATAGGTTGATTAAGGAACGTGAATTTTAATATGTAGTCTACGCATGAGGCAAGTTTTCTATCCTTATTCTCTTTATTTCGTTGAAAGCATGTTCCCTAAACTTAACTTTTACAAGAGCAAGTTTCTTACTTTACTTTCATTGAGTACCTTAGCTTATTATTGCTCAAGCAAGGTTGTTATAATGTCAAATGCTTATGATTTATTCCAGTCATTTTATTATTGAATCAAATGTGTAACCCTTATTGATTCAGCTAGTCCATAGTTGATGAGCATTTTAAAGACTTAGAATATCTTGAAGTTATTCCAAACCAAGTTTCTTTTGGTACGGATTATGTCGTTAAACTGAGATGAACCACCCTATCATAGGGGATTAATTACGCAACAGCGTTAAAATGTTTGTGCATAATACATTGTACAAAGGGCTGATCCCCCAGAGTACGAGATGGACAGTCCATAGTCTATAAGACTGTTAAAGGTTACAGTAGAGATACTTGTTAACCTAGGACATAGTTCGAGGTTTTATGACTCTCAGATTTATTTTTGATCCTGAAATCTAAATTCAATTCTTAAACCGAGTTTTCTATTGAGCTTTCAGTCCTTTGATTGTTGTAGATTATTTTCAGAAAGGCTATTATACCTCAGTTAAAATCTACTTCATTGATTATTTAATTGTTATTGTTATTATACTTGTGGGCAATTGTTTGCTCACCCTGGCATAAAATATTGCAGCTAAGACTGAGAAATCGGATGAGCCGTCTACTAGTAAAGGCAAGGGCAAGATGCAGAAGTAGCTAGCGTGCTGTTATTTGTTATGAAGTTTTTGTAATAGAACTTATTTAATATTATGTTTTAATTCTGCTTTGGTGTATTAAAGTTTAGATGACCTGGGATGTATTTACTTAAGAGATTTAAGTTATAACCCCTATTGTGGGGAGATGGTTTATTCAGTTTAATTATATTGTCTTTCATCTTGGGTAGTTAGTCTTGAATGTATGGAATAGTGAACACCAAATCTGTGGGATTGAAGAACCCGGATTTGGAGGTGTCACAACTATTCGCATGTTATTATTATTATTTTTATTGTGATACTTGCTGGGCAATCGTTGCTCATTTTGCATAATAACATTGCAGCTAGGGTTGAAAGAGTTGACGAACCATCCACTAGTAAAGGAAAAGGCAAGGCGAACAAGTGATGAAGACTTGTTTAATTTATTTGAAAGATGTTTTTGTAATAGACCTATGTTAGTTATGTTATGTTTCTGCATTTATTTGAAAGGTTAGATGGTCTGGGATTTAATATTTTAGATGTTGTAACCCTTTAATGGGAGTATTTCTATTTCAATTCTGAGTTGCAGTTATTTCTTTATTATGGGTAGCTAGATGTGATTTGTTTGGATAGTGAATACCAAATCCTGTGAGAACGAAGTACCCGGATTTGGGGGTGTCACATCAACTATGGACTAGTTGAATCAATAAGAATTATTTAGAATGCCCGTCAACTATGTACTAGTTGAATTGTTAAGGGTTTACTAGCCTTAAAGAATTGACGTAACAATACAAAATTATATAATGCTAATCAATTTTCAAGAGTTGAATAACAACAATTCACAACTGAACAAACATCATATGACAAAGCTATGCTTTCGAAAGAATTTAGAAAACTTAAGTAGAAATTGTAAACTTCGAATAATTCAGGAACCTTGTTTTTAAATAAGGAAATAAAGATTAAAGCTTGTACAACATAAAGTAGGGTTTAAGAACTTATAAGAATAAGAACTCACTCAATAAATGATAAGGAATTTGCTCAACAAGGACTAGGGTTAGAGAACTTGTATAAATATGACAAGTTAAAGAATAAGAACTTACTCAATGTAAAAAGAAGGATAGGAAATTTGCTCAAATAAAAGTTGAGGTAAGAAACTTGCTGAGTGTAAAGAAGATAGAGTTTAGAAACTTGCGTATAAATAACAAGTTAAGGAAAGAAAACTTGCCTCGTGCGTAGATTAATAATACAACACATGTTCATCGATTTATCCTACATATATCATTAGGGTCACAATATAAATTAGATACATTCACGTTAACCTCATTGGTTTAACTCACCATCTTAGTTATACTAACATTAACCATGTAAATTCAATCCCTCTTTAGTTAAACTTGTTAACTTAACCTAAGTTCTAATCATTATATACCACTACACAACACATATCCGAGATCCTTGTTTAGCAAATAGTTCAATACTTAACCCACATTATCAAACTTCACAAACGATAACTTAAAGTTTTCGTAACTTATTAATTCACAATCTAAATCAACATACTTGTGATAACAATCTGTTATAATGTCTAATTACAAGTTTAACATCCCTTTACAATCTTTCATTAAGGTTGCACAAGCATTCCAAGAAGTTATACAATTAAAATTTCAAGTCTAGGCCAAACTGCACAGCGGCACTGCAGCGCTGTAACAACACCAGAAGACTGGTGTTGCGGCGCTGAGGCGCTACGACGCGCAGACAAGCCTGTAAATGTGACGCCCCCAAATTCGGGTCTCCAAATACCCGGATCTGGTCATCACGATTCCATACAACATTTACCTTTAACAACATATGATATCTAAAAGTGCGGAATATAATAAACATACATTGTTCATTACAAGGTGTCACTAGTCCCAGAATACGAATAACCTTAAACACGTCCACAAAATTCATACCCTAATTAGCTATCAGAGTTTAAATTACATTAACAGTAATTAACTACACATGAATCTAAAGTCTGCTACAAGAAATCTATCATTTCATCTTTTCTTTCCCTTTATTCTTCCCTGACGTCTCGGTTTTAGCTGCAATGAAATCATAATATAGCAAGAATGAGCAACGAGTTTGCCCAGCAAGTTTAAAGTGCAACAATAAGGATATATCATGATGAAGGGATATAAAAAGGGATTTCAACAATAGAATAAATCAGAAGCAAGAACAATAAATGCTTTTAGAACAATTGATAGTCAAATAGACTTTGAACAATAACTTCCAGAGGAGTCAATAGCTGGTTGACCCTCTGGTTACTGGCTACAGAATAACGTACTTGAGGGGATCAGCCTCGCGTACCCTATGTATATGCATAACATTTAATTCTGCTATTTGTACCTTATATACGGTACGTGGGGTACTCCCCTATAAATAAAGGGGTGTTCATACAGTCTAAGAATCCTTACCATTGATTGGGTTCGGATAGCTTTTATAAATTTTCACAAAATTGTCTGACCGAACAAGGGTTCAGAATTAACCATGAATGGTTCATAAAACTTCTGAATTTAATTCAATATTCGAATTCAAATGCATGAGTGCGAATGCCAATAAATACACAGATGTGGAATAAATTTTAAAAGTAATTAGACCACTTATAGCATGCTTGGAGATAAAATTCAAGCTTAAAGAATACTTGCAATAATATTTACCTTTTGCATGAATTAAAATACTGCATAAGGTTTTAGAAGTATTGCTCAGGGTAAAAAGTTGAGTAAGGAAGAACTTGCAATAATGTAAGAAGTTTAGGGTTAGGAACTTGCAGAAATCAAAGTTCGGGATAGAGGACTTGCCTGTTTGCTCAGCTACAGATAAATTTTAGCTTTAATTACTTGACCTTGGATAACCTATCAGTTGGTAGAATTGGTTTATCCATTAGCATTGTGTAATTATACCCACTTATGCTATCCATTTAGCAGATAAATAATTCACCGAACTTAATTACTACCTAGCCATCAGCTAACAAAAATTTAATGACCTCTATTTATTATTTAAACAGATAATAATTAATCAGGGTCACTTATCATTTGAATACTCCAATTATTACCTTTAATTGTTTCCAGGTATGGTCTAACAATCCTTATTTATCATTTATAAAATAAATTCATTTTGGTTTAAAGATAACAGAAAACCCTTGATCATTTATTTAGTTTACTCTTAATTACTATTTACCTTAGGGGTAATTTAACATTTATTGAACTTGTCCCTTATTCAACCCTAATTAATGTATAAAGTTATACACTTAATTATTATTTAATATTAATAATTGCTAAGTGTTTATTATCTTTATTTATTAAGGGCCACAGCTAAAAAATTTAGCTTATAAATCTCCCTTATACTTAATCATTATTTCATTAATGATTAAGTAGTTAATTTCCTTCTTATCCAATACTTTATTCATACTTAATTATTATTACTATTAAATAATAATTAAATATTTATTATCTTTATTTATTATTTATTAATAATAAATAATTATTTTATTAACTTTATTCATATTTAATTATTATTATTGTTTAAATAATAATTAAATATTTATTATCTTTATCTATTATTTATTGGAAAAATAATAAATAATTATAATTATTAACTTTATTCATTAGTTACATTAACCAATCATTTTGCAAATGCACTATTGACTCAAATTAACTACCCATTAGTTAAGCCAATACTTGCATAGTGATTAACAACTTGACAACAATTAGGACTCTATCTGCTAATTATTTTGTTTAAAATAAACAAATGAATTTCAAAACCAATTTGGAAAGAACTAAATTATTGTCTAATACTCTTGAACCTCACAGTAATGCTTTCCCACATTAAAACCAACCCAGACAAGGTAATCCAATGCCCACCTCTTAACCGAGGGAACCAACATAAGGAAAAGCTACTATATATGTTTAAACTTCACGGCAGTACAGTCCCAAAACAGGGGAACAGCACAATCCAAATCAAAGGAGAAAGAAAATGAATTTATCCCATTACCAGGTTCCTAAATCGAATCAAACAAGGACATTAACAATTTACTGCTAGATTTTTTTTTTTTTTTTTTTTTTTAACCCAAAAATTTTACAGGACAACCTAACACAGCATCAGTTTTCTCAAAAGAAGGAAAGGCAGAACCAGTTACAACTAACAGTATATTACCAACTTATGACCCCAATAGAGGGATTCTAACTCAATACAGGTAACACTAGAGTACCAAAATCCAATTTCCCCCAAGCCAAATGGCAACAGAACCCACGGCAAAATAAAACAGAAAATGACTACCCACCCCACATTTGTTGCAGAGTTTCTAATACAACACCACATTAATCTTGAAAATCCCAGATAGCACATATTACAACTAATATCGTGTATTCATGGTACAACTAACCAAACATCAGTGCCAGTCTAATTACAGACAATTTCTCAAAGGAACCAAACCCACTAAACTGGCAGTACCAATTTAAGTACAGAAGAAGGAAATAGGGAGGAAAAATTTTATACCAAACCTAAACTAACACGTCTTGGTATACCTTCGAGTTGCCGTCCTTCGCCGTCGTCCAAAGTAGTCAATCCAGCCGGTCATTCACTCTAAAATTTTTTTATTTTTTTTTTTTTACTCAAGTTGGGACTCACAGAATAGGAAAATCGGCAGCTTGGTTTAGGGTGTGGGGGTTCCAATTTATAGGGCAAACATTATCCCATTTGCTGGATATTACCTTGTTCGACCGGGCAATACCCAAGGGTTAGAGGGGTAGGCTGTCGATTGCTTGTCTCCGTCAGTCCTATCCCAACCGACCGCACAATCGTCGGCAGCCTCGAGCCGCGCGTTTCCCCCAGTAAATCGCCGGTCGTCTTCAACCCTTTGGTCCGCTTGATGGTCGTTCGGTCGGTGATTTTCTCCTTTGGTCCAACGGCCGGCTTCCTTCTTGCTATCCCGTCCGACTGAACACTGATGGATTGAGAGCTCCCAATTTCCCCTTTTTCCTTCTCTGGTTTCGTTTGACAGAGGGTTTGGAGGCTTGATTTTCTTTTGGTCCAGTTTTTCCCAAATTAATCCTACGCTTGTCCCAATTCTAGTGCTCGGTTGCACTCATTTTAATTACCACCCCCCCGGTTTCCCTTATTTTAATCGGATCGACCCGGTATAATTAGTCTAATCCGCTGGATTTCAATTTGGGCTTACCCATTAGTTGGGCTGACCGAATTAATTAGGGGAGATGGTCCAATAAAAGGATTTTGGGCTCAGCTAAGATGGGTTCGGCCCAACAGTGAATGGAAAGGGATTTGGGCCATCCAAAATTAAAAGATTGGGCTAATTTATTAATTAGGGTTATTACTCCATACGTTTAGTATTTAATTTAAATGATCACTTTATTGATTAATCGCTTGAAATATTTATTTCAATCATAATTCTTTACGCTAATTATTTAAATCCCATAAAAATAACTGAAATTATTTATTAATCCTTCCACATTTTTCTTGCAATTAAATTCTTAGGGCTAATTCACTAATTTATTTAACCCATCAGTAGGTCCCTTTAATGCACTGAAAATTATTGGACCACGTATTTATATAAATAATGATACCACATGGATCCAATTAAATCCGTAAAATTAGATATAATGAATTTATTTATTCAATAAATTTGGTACAATGTTTAAAAATTCCTGGACCTTACATCCTCTCCCCCTTATAAAAATTCCGTCCTCGGAATTTCAATCTAAGGTTACTCAAATAACTGGGGGTAATTTGCTCTCATCTTTTCTTCGAGCTCCCACGTGGCTTCTTCCACCGCGTGATTTCTCCAGAGAACCTTCACCGAGTGAATGATTTTATTCCTCAGCCTCTGCTCTTTTCTATCCAGTATTTGAACAGGAATCTCCTCGTACGATAAATCTCTCTCGACTTGAATTGGTTCATAGGAGATAACATGTTTGTAATCTGGCTTATACGGACGCAACACTGATACGTGGAACACGTTGTGGATGTGCTCAAGTTCAGGAGGTAATGCTACCTCGTACGCCACTTCGCCGATCCGCCTCAAAATTTCGAACGGTCCTATGAACCTAGGGCTCAATTTACCCTTTTTCCCAAAACGGATCTTCCCTTTCCAGGGAGATACTTTCAGAAACACAAAGCTTCCGACTTCAAAGTCTCGTTTCTGGCGATGTAAGTCGGCGTACTTCTTTTGACGATCCTGGGCTGCTACTAACCGCTGTCTTATTACTTTAATGATTTCTACGGTTTGTTGTACCAACTCTGGCCCCAACAATCTCCGTTCACCAACTTCATCCCAACACAACGGCGTTCGACACTTTCTTCCGTATAGCGCTTCGTACGGTGGCATACCAATACTAGCGTGATAGCTATTGTTATAAGCGAACTCTACCAGGGGCAAGTGATCGTCCCAGCTACCACTTAAATCCATCACAACTGCCCGGAGCATATCCTCTAGAGTCTGAATTGTTCGCTCACTCTGACCATCAGTCTGAGGATGATATGTCGTACTCATTCTTAACTGTGTTCCGAGTCTCTCCTGTAGGCTTCTCCAAAAATTTGACGTGAAGCGCGGATCCCTATCAGACACAATAGATACCGGCACTCCATGTCGTGATACTATTTCCTTCACGTAAAGTTTCGCCAACTGTTCTAATTTGTACCTGATCTTGATCGGTAGAAAGTGGGCAGACTTGGTCAACCGATCTACGATCACCCAGATGGCGTCTAGACCCTTTTGAGTTGTCGGGAGTCCTACCACAAAATCCATAGTAATGTGCTCCCACTTCCATTCTGGAATCTCCAAGGGTTGCAACAATCCGCTCGGCCGTTGGTGCTCAGCCTTGATCCGTTGACAAGTTAAACACCGGCTAACGAACTCTGCAACTTCCCCTTTCAAATGCGGCCACCAATAATGTTGACGAAGATCTTGATACATCTTGGTGCTACCTGGATGTACCGAAAACCTTGTATTATGGGCCTCCTGCAAAATCTCTTCCCTTAAGTCTGGTACGTAGGGTATCCAGATCCTCCCCTCGAATCTCAGCAATCCTGCGCTGTCAACCTTATACTTCGAGGCTTTTCCCTCCGATAACTGTTTCTTAATGCCAATACATTCCTCGTCAAATTCTTGAGCCTCCTGTATCTTATCCAGTAGAGTTGGACCTACCGTCACGGCGAACACCTTTTCGTCCACCTCCATTGGATACCTAACTTCCAGCTCCAGACGTTCAAAGTCCCGTATCAATTCTTCCTGGACTGTCAGCTGCATCAACTTCACCTTGCCTTTCCTACTTAAGGCATCAGCCACTACATTTGCTTTGCCCGGATGGTACAGAATTTCACAGTCGTAGTCCTTGATCAATTCCAACCATCGGCGCTGCCTCATATTTAGCTCCTTTTGAGTGAAGATATATTTCAGACTTTTGTGATCTGTATATATCTCGCACTTCTCCCCATATAAGTAGTGCCTCCAAATCTTCAAGGCGAAAACTACCGCTGCCAACTCCAAGTCATGAGTCGGATAACCCTTCTCGTAATCCTTCAGCTGACGTGATGCGTACGCCACGACCTTGCCGTGTTGCATCAGTACACAACCAAGACCTTTGTGTGATGCATCGCTATACACTACAAAACCCCCAGTGTTGTCTGGTAAGGTCAACACCGGTGCTTGGCTAAGTCTCTTCTTCAATTCCATGAAACTTTCTTCACATTTCTCCGACCAAACGAACTTAACTGTTTTCCTGGTGAGATTGGTCAATGGCGATGCTATCTTGGAAAAATCCTGGATGAATCTCCGATAGTATCCCGCTAATCCCAAGAAACTCCGGATCTCTGTCGGCGTCTTCGGCTGTTCCCAGTTGATAACTGCTTCCACTTTTGCTGGGTCCACCGAAACACCATTCTTGTCTATGACATGACCCAGGAATTGTACTCTCTGCAACCAAAACTCGCACTTAGAAAACTTTGCATACAACTTCTCCTTCCTGAGAGCTTCTAATACCATCTTCAAATGTTCGGCATGCTCCTCCTCTGTCCCGGAATACACCAAGATGTCATCGATGAATACGACTACGAACTTATCCAAGTACTGCTTGAACACTCTGTTCATCATATCCATAAATGCTGCTGGTGCATTTGTCAATCCAAAAGACATTACCAGGAACTCGAAGTGCCCATAACGAGTCCTGAATGCAGTCTTCGGGATATCTTCCTGCCTCACCTTCAGCTGGTGATAGCCGGTTCTTAAGTCGATCTTTGAAAAGTACTTCGCTCCCTTAAGTTGATCGAACAGATCGTCAATTCTAGGAAGTGGATACCTATTCTTAATAGTAACTTTGTTCAACTCCCGATAGTCGATACAAAGCCTCATTGAACCGTCTTTCTTCTTTACAAACAGAAACGGCGCGCTCCCCAAGGGGACACACTTGGTCTGATATATCCTTTATCTAACAGCTCCTGCAGTTGTACCATCAACTCTTTCATTTCTACAGGTGCCATCCGATACGGCGGCTTTGATATTGGTGCGGTTCCCGGTGCCAAATCGATAACAAACTCGATTTCCCTGTCCGGCGGCAGTCCCGGAAGCTCTTCGGGAAAGACATCGGTGAATTCTCTCACGACTGGTATTTGACTCATCTCATCCCCTACTCGACGAGTATCAACCACATGGGCCAAATAACATTCGCAACCCTTCTTGAGTAATCTCCTTGTTTGCATCATAGTAAGACAACAAGATTGGCTTGGTGACTTACTGCCGTAAAATACCACCTTTGACTTATTAGGAGTCTTTAGGTGTATACATTTCTTCTTACAGTCGATAACTGCTCCGTGGGTTGATAGCCAATCCATTCCCAAGATTACATCGAACTCTCCCAGTCGAATTGGTATCAAATCCACTTTGAGCTTAAATCCTCGTAATTCAACACAACAGTTCCTATGAATGCATTCTACGGGGATAATTTCTTTGTTTGCTACTTCTACGCTCATAGGGTGTTCTAACTTTTCACAAGGGACATTTAATTGTCTAGTAAATTCTTCGGAAACAAAAGAGCAAGTAGCACCCGAATCAAATAACACATATGCATTTATATCATTGATTGGGATGATACCTGACACCACTAACGTCCCTTGGATTTCCATGGCATCCTGAACCGTCATGTTGAACGTGCGGGTTGTTGGCCTGTTGGCTTGACTGGATGGGTGGCCCGTAGTTCAACCGGTTACTGTTCCCGTTTACAAGGCTGTTGTTTGTTGTTGTTGTTGTTGTTTCGGTTGCCACTCCCAGTGTCGCCCTTCCTCTTAGGACAATCCTTGATCTGGTGGCCAGGTGATCCACAGGAGAAACAACCTCCCTTTGGTTTGTTCTGACATTGGGGAGCCATGTGCCCCGGTTGCCCGCATTTGTAGCAAACGCTTTTTCCCTTCATACACTCCTCCGTGTGGTTCTTACCACAATTACTGCACCTGCCTGGTTTCCTTGCCTCCCCTCCAGACGGATTTCCTCCGGGTTTATTGCTCCCGAAAGATTGACTTTCATTCCATTTCCGTTTGTTGGGGTTGCTGCCCCCGCTGCTTCCTGACTTCTGGCCCTCATGACCTTTCTTCTTATCCTGATTGTACTTAGCCAGGGCCTCACTGCCACCTTCTGCAATGATTGCTCTTTCCATCAGTTCTGCAAATGTTCTGATTTTCAATACCGCTACAGAACGGTATAACCATGGTTTCAACCCCTGCTCAAACCTACGAGCTTTCCTTTCCTCTGTGCTGACTTGGTGAGCTGCAAACCGTGCCAACTCATTAAACTTGGCCGCGTACTCAGCCACAGACATGTTCCCTTGTTTTAGCTCTAGGAACTTGATCTCCATCTCCTGCTTCATGCTCTCTGGAAAGTAATTTTCCAAGAACATTTCCTTAAAGCGATCCCAAGCGACAGTGTCTTCTTCCACTCGGCCTCTGTTGGCTTTCCACCAGTAGTTGGCTTCTCCTTTTAGCATGAAAGTGGCAAAACTTGTTTTCTGTTCCTCTGCCACCCGTGCTACCTCAAAGACCTTCTCTATCTCTTCTATCCAGGTCTGAGCTTCAATTGGGTTAAGAGTCCCCTTGAACTCAGGTGGTCCGACCAATTTGAAATTTTTAAAGTTTGCCAGATGATGCGCTGGCTCAGCTGCTACTTGAGTCACTACAGGTGGGGGTCTGGATTGCATAGCCTCGGCCAGCATCTCCGCGAACATTCTCATGGGGTTGGTTTGGTCTCCAACCTCACTTTCTGACTCTTCGACCTGTCGGTTACGTGGCCTTCCCCTTGGCATGGTTTAGAATAAGGAAACTGATGACTTTTACCTATAGATTCACATTTTACATCATATGTTATTAAAATAAACAATTAAAGGTAAAATATTTATCAGCACATTCGATTTAAGTGAAACATCTGCATTTATATTCATATACCACCGTTTGTTACAATACGAAACCTGTGGCATACTGCTATAAATGCGCCACTGTGTCCTATTCATCAATAACCCTTCCCCCTAGACAAAAGTGGGGAATCCTAACCTTCCATCCCTCAAAACACAAAAGTTGGGGTTTTAACTGCTACCCCAATCATAACAACAAATATAAAGTTTCATAAACAAACATGAATATGTCCCTAACATACACAAAAGTGGGACTGACTGTACTAACAACTAAACAACCATCCTATCCCATCACTATACATCATGACGGAGCCGAGCCTGCTGGCCAGAAGAGACTGCTCCGTCCCCGATCCTGCGGCGAACCGAGCGGCTGGACTCTCCTATCTCAGTCCGGGGTCTACGGTAGGCTGCATCCAAGGCATGCCCCAGGGTCTCTATCCTCACTGCCCTGGCCTCTAGCTGGTCCTCCAGCTGATCAACCCTCCTGACCTCCCTGGCCCAGGCCTCCCTGACGCGCATCCTCGCAGTCACCTCCAGTCCGGCCTCAAACCTCATGGCCTCCTGTTTCGCCCTCAGGTGGGCGATCTGCAGATCCCGCTGCTCTAGTCTCTCTCTCAACTCAGCGTTTCGGGCCACTAGCTGATGTAGTAGTGGTCCGACCTGCTGTGCTGAGGACTCGTAGCCCTGCAGCTGTACCTTGGCCACCCCTAAGTCGTGCTCGAGCTGGTAGGCCAGGTCTCTATACTGGTCCTCCATATACTGATGGGTTTGGTTTTGCTCCTCCAAATGAGCAATCCGAGCCTCCAACTCCTCGTTTCTGTCGGTCAACCCCTCGATGATATCATCAGCAGTGGACCCCATGCCGTCAATATCAGCAGGTGGCTCCTCCCCCTCGGCCTCTGGATCCTCCTCCTCAGTATCAGGGTCCTGACTACCGGACCTCATCACCCCACCTACCACTGGCTCTGGTAGCTCTCTATGGTAGTCCTCCTCCGGCTCGGACTCCTCTAGCGGTACTCCTGGGGCAGTAGGAGCATACCCCACCAGCTGCTCAGCAACTACTGGGATGTCTATAAATACCTCCTCCTCACGGGCTCCACTAGTCTCCCCTATACCAGCCATCCTACAAACACACAAAAACTCACATTAGTACAACAATAAAATATATTCATTGAAGAAATGAAAGTATATTTCATTGGGTACTACTCGACTCGATGAATTCCCCAATTCATCAAAACCACATATAATAAATCTCCTCGATTTATCTCCTAACACTCAATACGAGTTTACTACGAAGGTTATAACCTAGGTTTCGCGATCCTAAAGTTTATAACCTACAGCTCTGATACCAACCTGTGACGCCCCCAAATTCGGGTCTCCAAATACCCGGATCTGGTCATCACGATTCCATACAACATTCACCTTTAACAACATATGATATCTAAAAGTGCGGAATATAATAAACATACATTGTTCATTACAAGGTGTCACTAGTCCCAGAATACGAATAACCTTAAACACGTCCACAAAATTCATACCCTAATTAGCTATCAGAGTTTAAATTACATTAACAGTAATTAACTACACATGAATCTAAAGTCTGCTACAAGAAATCTATCATTTCATCTTTTCTTTCCCTTTATTCTTCCCTGACGTCTCGGTTTTAGCTGCAATGAAATCATAATATAGCAAGAATGAGCAAAGAGTTTGCCCAGCAAGTTTTAAAGTGCAACAATAAGGATATATCATGATGAAGGGATATAAAAAGGGATTTCAACAATAGAATAAATCAGAAGCAAGAACAATAAATGCTTTTAGAACAATTGATAGTCAAATAGACTTTGAACAATAACTTCCAGAGGAGTCAATAGCTGGTTGACCCTCTGGTTACTGGCTACAGAATAACGTACTTGAGGGGATCAGCCTCGCGTACCCTATGTATATGCATAACATTTAATTCTGCTATTTGTACCTTATATACGGTACGTGGGGTACTCCCCTATAAATAAAGGGGTGTTCATACAGTCTAAGAATCCTTACCATTGATTGGGTTCGGATAGCTTTTATAAATTTTCACAAAATTGTCTGACCGAACAAGGGTTCAGAATTAACCATGAATGGTTCATAAAACTTCTGAATTTAATTCAATATTCGAATTCAAATGCATGAGTGCGAATGCCAATAAATACACAGATGTGGAATAATTTTAAAAGTAATTAGACCACTTATAGCATGCTTGGAGATAAAATTCAAGCTTAAAGAATACTTGCAATAATATTTACCTTTTGCATGAATTAAAATACTGCATAAGGTTTTAGAAGTATTGCTCAGGGTAAAAAGTTGAGTAAGGAAGAACTTGCAATAATGTAAGAAGTTTAGGGTTAGGAACTTGTAGAAATCAAAGTTCGGGATAGAGGACTTGCCTGTTTGCTCAGCTACAGATAAATTTTAGCTTTAATTACTTGACCTTGGATAACCTATCAGTTGGTAGAATTGGTTTATCCATTAGCATTGCGTAATTATACCCACTTATGCTATCCATTTAGCAGATAAATAATTCACCGAACTTAATTACTACCTAGCCATCAGCTAACAAAAATTTAATGACCTCTATTTATTATTTAAACAGATACTAATTAATCAGGGTCACTTATCATTTGAATACTCCAATTATTACCTTTAATTGTTTCCAGGTATGGTCTAACAATCCTTATTTATCATTTATAAAATAAATTCATTTTGGTTTAAAGATAACAGAAAACCCTTGATCATTTATTTAGTTTACTCTTAATTACTATTTACCTTAGGGGTAATTTAACATTTATTGAACTTGTCCCTTATTCAACCCTAATTAATGTATAAAGTTATACACTTAATTATTATTTAATATTAATAATTGCTAAGTGTTTATTATCTTTATTTATTAAGGGTCACAGCTAAAAAATTTAGCTTATAAATCTCCCTTATACTTAATCATTATTTCCTTAATGATTAAGTAGTTAATTTCCTTCTTATCCAATACTTTATTCATACTTAATTATTATTACTATTAAATAATAATTAAATATTTATTATCTTTATTTATTATTTATTAATAATAAATAATTATTTTATTAACTTTATTCATATTTAATTATTATTATTGTTTAAATAATAATTAAATATTTATTATCTTTATCTATTATTTATTGGAAAAATAATAAATAATTATAATTATTAACTTTATTCATTAGTTACATTAACCAATCATTTTGCAAATGCACTATTGACTCAAATTAACTACCCATTAGTTAAGCCAATACTTGCATAGTGATTAACAACTTGACAACAATTAGACTCTATCTGCTAATTATTTTGTTTAAATAAACAAATGAATTTCAAAACCAATTTGGAAAGAACTAAATTATTGTCTAATACTCTTGAACCTCACAGTAATGCTTTTCCCACATTAAAAACCAACCCAGACAAGGTAATCCAATGCCCACCTCTTAACCGAGGGAACCAACATAAGGAAAAGCTACTATATATGTTTAAACTTCACGGCAGTACAGTCCCAAAACAGGGGAACAGCACAATCCAAATCAAAGGAGAAAGAAAATGAATTTATCCCATTACCAGGTTCCTAAATCGAATCAAACAAGGACATTAACAATTTACTGCTAGATTTTTTTTTTTTTTTTTTTTTTTTTAACCCAAAAATTTTACAGGACAACCTAACACAGCATCAGTTTTCTCAAAAGAAGGAAAGGCAGAACCAGTTACAACTAACAGTATATTACCAACTTATGACCCCAATAGAGGGATTCTAACTCAATACAGGTAACACTAGAGTACCAAAATCCAATTTCCCCCAAGCCAAATGGCAACAGAACCCACGGCAAAATAAAACAGAAAATGACTACCCACCCCACATTTGTTGCAGAGTTTCTAATACAACACCACATTAATCTTGAAAATCCCAGATAGCACATATTACAACTAATATCGTGTATTCATGGTACAACTAACCAAACATCAGTGCCAGTCTAATTACAGACAATTTCTCAAAGGAACCAAACCCACTAAACTGGCAGTACCAATTTAAGTACAGAAGAAGGAAATAGGGAGGAAAAATTTTATACCAAACCTAAACTAACACGTCTTGGTATACCTTCGAGTTGCCGTCCTTCGCCGTCGTCCAAAGTAGTCAATCCAGCCGGTCATTCACTCTAAAATTTTTTTTTTTTTTTTTTTTTTACTCAAGTTGGGACTCACAGAATAGGAAAATCGGCAGCTTGGTTTAGGGTGTGGGGGTTCCAATTTATAGGGCAAACATTATCCCATTTGCTGGATATTACCTTGTTCGACCAGGCAATACCCAAGGGTTAGAGGGGTAGGCTGTCGATTGCTTGTCTCCGTCAGTCCTATCCCAACCGACCGCACAATCGTCGGCAGCCTCGAGCCGCGCGTTTCCCCCAGTAAATCGCCGGTCGTCTTCAACCCTTTGGTCCGCTTGATGGTCGTTCGGTCGGTGATTTTCTCCTTTGGTCCAACGGCCGGCTTCCTTCTTGCTATCCCGTCCGACTGAACACTGATGGATTGAGAGCTCCCAATTTCCCCTTTTTCCTTCTCTGGTTTCGTTTGACAGAGGGTTTGGAGGCTTGATTTTCTTTTGGTCCAGTTTTTCCCAAATTAATCCTACGCTTGTCCCAATTCTAGTGCTCGGTTGCACTCATTTTAATTACCCACCCGGTTTCCCTTATTTTAATCGGATCGACCCGGTATAATTAGTCCAATCCGCTGGATTTCAATTTGGGCTTACCCATTAGTTGGGCTGACCGAATTAATTAGGGGAGATGGTCCAATAAAAGGATTTTGGGCTCAGCTAAGATGGGTTCGGCCCAACAGTGAATGGAAAGGGATTTGGGCCATCCAAAATTAAAAGATTGGGCTAATTTATTAATTAGGGTTATTACTCCATACGTTTAGTATTTAATTTAAATGATCACTTTATTGATTAATCGCTTGAAATATTTATTTCAATCATAATTCTTTACGCTAATTATTTAAATCCCATAAAAATAACTGAAATTATTTATTAATCCTTCCACATTTTTCTTGCAATTAAATTCTTAGGGCTAATTCACTAATTTATTTAACCCATCAGTAGGTCCCTTTAATGCACTGAAAATTATTGGACCACGTATTTATATAAATAATGATACCACATGGATCCAATTAAATCCGTAAAATTAGATATAATGAATTTATTTATTCAATAAATTTGGTACAATGTTTAAAAATTCCTGGACCTTACAGTAAAGAGGTGCTGCGGCGCTGCATCGCAGACTCAGTTCTTGCAGTTCGCGATTCAGCACAACACAACCCAAAAACTCCCAATTTCATCGATTTAACAGGAAATTAAACCAAACCCAGAAGCTATAAACTTCATATAATCAAAACCCAGCATGCATCTAACTATAAACTTCATATAATCAAAACCCAGCATGCATCTAACCATTATAACAGCAAAACAACATCAAACACCTAAACATGAAGGATTAAAACCCATGTTTATTCTATTTCTTCACCAACACCCAAATTCATCATGATTCAACATAATTACATGGATTTTGATTTCTGAAAAGCATTTACGAACAACATAAAATTGATTACAAAATCATATTAACAATCTTATTCCTTTGTTACTCAATTTAACCATAGAAATTAAGTTTTCATGATGAATACTCAAGAACACAACTAAAACACTAAAACCCTTTTGGAAGTATAGATACTTACTTGTAATTGTTTAGAAAAGATGATAAGAAACCCTGTTAATCCTTCTTCTTCCTTCTTGACACACCAATTTCCCTTCTCAATTTCACAGACTATGGTCTCTCTCACTTTTCTCTCTATCTTCTCTGTATTCTCTCTAACTATTAGACTTAGGTTAATGAAAAAAACTGATAGAACACGTAAAACAAAACTGACAATATTACGCGTACTAACTCCCCACTAACCCACTAACTTAACAATTACATCTCACCAAGAGTTAGGTCATGTTTGGCTAAGCTCTTTTGAAAAAAATTAAAAACCTTTTTAATTTATTATTATACTTCCCATATAATATATTCCCATGATACACTTCCTTATTTTAATAAAACTTAATATAAATTAATAAATCTTAAGTTCTTAATTTAAATAAACTCTTTAACATGAAGTTTATTTGTCACATCATTAGATTAATAATAATATTAATCCCCTTATAATTTATTTCATAAATTATTATATTTCTAATTTCATTATTAAATTAAATTAAATATTATCACTACACAATATCATGTGTATTAAACAATACACTTATTCATTAATTTAATTATCCCATTAAATTAAGATGTTGCTAACATATTAGCATAATAAAATACACACAAGTAATAAAATCATTTAACATAATTAAATTAATATTACCATACTTAATTAAATAGTTCCACAAAAAATCTCATCAAATATTTATTTTATTTAATAAATAAAACCATTAAAATATTTATTTAATTCCAATAAATATTTATAATAAACTCCAAAATTCTCGATCGTTACATCTTTCCCTCCTTAAAAGGATTCTGTCCCCAGAATCACGACACAATTAAACTCATCTGTTACATTTTTCCCCCCTTAAAAAGATTCTATCCCCAGAATCATTATACAAATATTAAATAAATAATTGAGGATATAAATTTATATTTATATAAATATATATATATATGTATATTTATACACATTATTTTGTCTTCAAATTTCCATGTAGCTTCTCAAGCATTGTGGTATCTCCACGTCATCTTAACATAAAATACTCATTTACTACTGAGAACTTACTATGTTTTGTCAATTATCCGAACAAGTACTTCCTTACAAACAATTCTTTCTCAAATTGCAAAGGTTCATACTTTATAACATGTTTATGGTCCTATCTTCTCGGTCTTATGACCAAAACGTGGAGTATACTATATATATATATATATATATATATATATATATATATGCTAACTCTGTAGGTAAAACAACCTCGTAGGTCACTGCACCTATTCTTCTTAACCTCTCAAAAGGTCCAACGAACCTTAGACTCGACTTTCCATTCTTACCATGTATTATCTTCCCCTTCCAGGGAGATATTTTTTTTAAGAACATGAAAATATCTACTTCACATTCTTACTTTTATCGATACTGATTCACATGTTTCTTCTGCCTGTCTTGAGCAGCTAACAATCTAGTTCTTATCACTTTGACGAACTTCATTGCCTGTTGTACCATCTCAGGTTCTAGCATTTCCTTTCGTATAGTGTAGTGGCTTCTACATTTCCTTTTGTACAACGCTTCACATGTCCATACCTGCATAACAGTTCTTAACATATCCTGTAATGTTCAGATCGTTCTTTTGCTCTACACGTCGATGTGAGGACGGTATGTTGTGATAACTCCTCCTCTGCGTTCCCATGTGTTTTTGCAAGAATTTTCCAAAATTTTGATGTAAAACGTAAATCTCGATACGATACATTTGATACTAAAACATCTTGTTTCGAAATAATTCTTCGACATACAACTGCGCTAACTAATCTGAATTAAACGAACTCTTGATCGGCAAGAAATACTCGTGCAAAACTCTATCTCTGACTTCCGGAATTGACGAAAAACATATGCTCTACTCAATAGAGTTAGACGGTTTTCTATTTGAACAGTTTCTCCTCCGACTCTCTCGAACACCTTACATTTCTATTCCTATTTGTTCATTTTTGTTATAAGTTACTCATGTGTAGTTAGCAATATAACTCCTCTTAATCCTTTCTACTAAAAGATAGACAAAATTATTTTTTTTACAACATTTTGGCAAAACCAATTCTAACTTTGTCCAACACAAAACTTAAAACAAAACCATAATATCTTTTAACTCTTCTTAGGTCTACTAAGTTTTATTATTCAAAACATTTTGTTAGACCATTAAGTCCACTCTCGCCTCCTTTTCGCTTATACTTCTCTATTGATCGACAACAATGTTAGATTTAAGTCTTTAAAATTTACCCTTTTTCCTCATATTAAATGTATATTAGTCTTAGTCAATCTCAATTATGAATCTTCATAACATTCTTCTAAAATTCTTTTTTTAAAGTGTTACTGGTCATGCCGTTAAATTAATAAGTCTCTTCATTTAAAACACATTTTTTTAAAGAAATAAATAAATAAAACTTCTCACCTCAGACGGTGTGATCCCAAAACATCACCACCTCTATTTTTATTAGATTTATTAAAATTCCATTTTAATATTTTAAAAACTTTGTATATCACACACCATCGCTAGTCAACTCGATCGTTTAGGCGGTATATTACCATAAAATAAAATAGTTTGACTACTCCGGAGTTATAAGGTTTACACATTTTTTTTGAAAATCAATTTTTTTTAATGGTTCAATACCCAATCCAAACCTAGGAAAACCTCAGATTTTTCCCAAGTCAACTTGGAATTAAATCCACCGACATTACGTGATCTTTAATATCTACACGAAAATTTCTATGCATAACCTAACAGGAATCACTACTCGTAATTCTATATTCAAAGAAAAGTCTAACTCTTCTTGAAGCAAATATAATTCTCTAGCAAATTATTCGAACATAAATTAATAAGTAGCACTCGAATCACATAACATGCAACATTTAGATCATTGACCAGAATAGTACCTTGCATTGCACCCTTCACCGTCATGTCGAACGTAGGTTCGGTTGGTTGACTTGGCGGCACTGATTCTATAACAACCAACTTACCACCGTTGCTTTCTCCTTTGCCTCCTCTTGCTTTTCCTACCGCTTTCTTTGGATAATTTCAAGCCAAGTGCTCCTTCGATCCGCACGTGAAACATGTTCCTTTCCTCGGACTCGGACAGTTCGGCGCAATGTGGCCCTTCAAGCCACAGTTGAAGCACACCCTCTTTCCTTTCAAACAAACACCTACATGTTTCTTCCCGCAATTGCCACATGTTCCCACTTTCTTCCCTTGCTGATCTCTAGCGGTGATATTGTCGATCCACTTTCTTTTCTGAGCATTACCAGTACGACTACTACCTGCATTAATTGTGAGGCCCCCAAACCCGGGTCCCTTGAACCTCGGACCTGGTGCGTCACGATACATCATATTTACAACTATTGCGGAAGATATAAACATAAATTATTTATACAATAATCTCTGCTACATATCCCAAGGTCTATAACCTTTATTTTAATACATATTTACCTTTAGATTCACAAAAGGTTTACAGCATATCATTTACATCAGACAATTAATTTGGTTATCATGCATAACCATCTAATCTTGTCCTTTGCTTTTGTACTATCTTTCCTTGAACGTTCGCCTTAAATCTGAAATTTGTTATCATGATATAGCAAGGGTGAGCAACTACTTTGCTCAGTAAGTTTAAATACAATAAAGATATATCATGATTGAAAGAATGAATAAGCTTTAGAACTTTTCAATAATATAATAATTGTGAAAGAGCATGAATCAGAATTTTAATAATTGAATGACTGAATTCAGTAATATAGGATGTCAATAATGACCATGAACAAATTAACTGAACCTTATGGTAATGAAGGTGATCAGCCTTTCATACCTGATGAACATATGCAACATGCATTAAGTGCGAATCAATAATCAAAGATGTGGAATAATTAATAAAATTCATCCACTAACATGCTTGGAAAATAATAACTCGAGTCTGAGTTAGGGAAACTTGCTCAATATAAACTTGAGTACGGTTAAGGAAACTTGCCTGTACCGTCGATTACTGCTACGCAATCTAACTTAATCTCTTATGAAAGACCTATCAGTTATAAAATTGATCTTTCAATTAGCAACACATATACCTCATAACACTACTTCTAATATTTAAACACATAAGCAAATATTAGATAACACCTTACACGTTCATAATTCTAAAACTAGCACACATCGAGTCTTTAACAGGGTTCAATATAGTATGCTGAGTGGTTTCCCACAAATAACCAACAAACTAGTTTCCGTCTCATCTACACTGTTTTCACAGTGAGTTAGATCGGTTGCTAGTTCGTATATACCTTCGCTCCCTGAAGGAATCGTTTAGCCCAGATACTATACATCAACTATTAAAGAGTACGATTGTACCACTATTTTATTATAAACTATATGACTTAACACTAAGTCTTTCATTTTATAAGTCTTTCTTTATAATCCATTAAGCCTGAACACCTAATTCAGTAAGTTGGATTATCTAAACATACTAATCCAGCAACCTAGATTTAAACTAAAATCTAATCCAGCAACCTGGATTCGAACTATCCTACAATCCAGCACCCTGGATTCACTAATTCAGTAAACCATATTTACCAATTCAGCAAGCCAGATACTACAATCCAGCAAGCTGGATTCAACTGTAAATTCCTATTTTAGTTGACATTTAACAGTCGGTTAAATGTTTAAAGCTTGACTTGACTTCGTATTGAGAGCCTCTCATTCCATATAATTGATTAAGGTTAATTATGTAACCTTTTATATCAAGTCCCTTTATAACTGTCTTCGATTGCAACTTAACATTTAGTTAAGTCTTAAATCTTATCTTTACATCACGTTGGATGTATAATTATCGTTAACATTATTAAGGTTAACGTTCGTCTTATCCTTCTTTAAAGTTCTCTTTTGATCGACACTTAACGTTTGGTTAAGTAGTCTTAGTCTGAAGTTACATTATATCAATGTATTATCTTCATTAAAGCTAATTAAATAACTCTCCCATCTTGCCTTTAGGCAACTTCTTTTTAATGTTTGCTTAACACTTTAGCTAAGTTCTTATACTATTGTATTCACATCCTTCACATGTTTATTAGGTTAATAGAATTATTACATCAACATTTAAGTCATCATTTAACTTCAAATTATACTCTCAAAGTATTTCTTTTAATTAATACTTAACATGTAGTTAAGTCCTTATCGAATGTCTCCACATCGTTTTGGATGTATATTAGATTAATAAAAGAAAATCTTTAATCATGCTTTCGCTTAACTTCTCCCATTTATACTTAACATGTAGTTAAGTATTTAAACTTTTAAAATATAACCCATTATGGTTAATCTTTACCTCACTATTCAAGATTTACACTTTATAATACTTAGAACGGTAATTAATAGGTTCGGAACGCTTTACGGTTCATAAAACGCAAGCCCGACACCTTTCGTTCGCATCCGGTCGAGCAACATCTTCAAAATGCCCATTACGACCTTTTCCCAAAATCTCAAATTTTAGTTTTTATTACATAAAATTGTAGCATTATCCTTAAGCTTTTTAAAACATCTTGAATTATCAAATTTGGACTTCGTACGCAAAAGTTATGCTTATTTTAGTTTTGGATGTCAAAATCGCATTGCACGGCCAAGGTCAGCTCGGCAGCCACGCGACCGCTCGCGCCCAGCCTGCGCCACGCCCGCGCGCGCCCGCGCCCGTCCCGTCCGTGCGCCCAACAGCCCAGCAGTAGCAGCTCGCGATCTCTTTTTTTTTTCCAGACCCAACCTCGCTTAAACAGTCATAACTTCTTCGTTATTTAAAATTTTTGGGTGATTCCAGTGGCCACGCGAAGCTAACTTCCGTATCTATAATTTTGTCCTACTGAAATTTTTCCAGTTCCCAACACAACAATACAGAAATCGCACGTAAAGGGGGCTGACCCTGAATTTCGCTGGACAGTTTTGCCTATTACTTAGATTGGCCATAACTTTTTGCTCCGAAGTCGAAATTGGTCCATTTTAGAGTCTATGGAAAGCTTATTCAGTGTACAATAACATACCAAAAGCCTAGAATTTTTAGAGCAATTTAGCTAGCCCTTAATTTTCTAATTTTGGGCAGCAGCTCCCTCGTTCTTTCTCTTCTCTCCGTTTGATTTTCGTATCTTGAGTTTTACACAACCAAATCAAATGATTTCAAGTTCTATGAACTCGTAACTCATAATATTACAACATATTAAATCTATACAATTTTTCATCCATACCCACTAAGCGGATCTAAGGATCAAAAGAAAATAAGGGTTTTAGAGTTTTAAGAAATTATTTCTTAGATCCAAGCTTGATAACCCATCAAACCTCTAGATCCAACCATGAATCATCATAAATCATGTAGATCTATCAATATAAAGTATAATAACACTAACTCAAAGCTAGATCCAAGCTTAATCACAAGAAAAATGGATAGAGTTTTGAGTTTTACCTTTTTGGATTTCATTTCCTTTTCTTTCTCTTTCCTTCCATGGATCTTCCATGGCTTCCTTCCTTGTTTTCTTCTTCCTCCATGGTCGAGCTTTCTCTCTCTCTCTCTCTCTCTTCCTTTTGGTTTTACCGAGAATGATAAATGGAGAATAATTGAGGAATACCCTTTTTCTTTTTTTCTTATCCTTTCTTATACATATATATATATATATATATATATATATATATATATATATACATTATCTTTTTTCCAATCCTTTTTATTACTCTCATCCTTAACCGAAGCATTCCTTCCTCATTTGCCCAAATTAATATATTCTAATTGCATTATTTACTTATTAAAGTAATTAACTCATGTGCATTTAATTCATATAACCCAATTAAGCTTACCTTAATTAGGTTTAAAAAAAGTAAATAATACCTTGAGATAATAAAATAAATCTCTTATGTTAGTATATATTTTAAATACTAAAATTGCTCAATATCATAACCTTTAGGTTATTTAATTACCTTTCCTAATATAAAATATTAGGTTACAAGGCTTTCTTTATAATTCTTTTTATAAAACAAATAAATAAATAAATACATATATAATATATATATATATATATATATATATATATATATATTAAACGTCATACACATTTCACATCACATATAGAAAATAAATAATAAATTTATTCTCTCACATTATAAATTATTTATATCAATTTATTTACATATAGTAAATATAACTTAATATATTTACCTTATAAATGGAAATTTATTTAGTAAATAAGATATTCAAATAATATCTTCTCTTCAAAATAATTCAACCCACATAATCACTTTATCCTAATATTTAATTAGGATTTCTTTTCCACAAAATTTAGAATTTAAAATAATTATTCACTTGCATTTATTTATATAACTCAATTAAATTCTTCCTTAATTAAGTTAAAATAAATAATAACTGAGATATATTAAAATAAGTCTCTCTCACATTACTTTTACTAGTTACATTTCAATCGCCATCATTAATCCTCATACTTATCATATAAAGATTAATTTACAATACTTCATGTTATTTGTTTATTATATAATAAACAATTATATATACAATCTCATAAGATTGCTATTCATTTATCTCTCATATCCATTCTATATATACCTCAACATAATTTAATATGTTGAGACATACCATATAAACCACATAGATCAAACACTATGCTTTTTCAATAGCTATAACCCTTTCGGTTATTAAATTTTTCATTACTAATATATAGTATATTAGGTTATATAGTTCTTTTATTATACTCTACACCGTCGATAAATATACATATTCATAATATATATTCACTTTATCATCAAATAATTAATATTTTCTATATAATAGGCTTGACATTTAACCTCATGTTTTTATCAAAAATCTCTTTTTACTATTTGCTAAGCTCCACAAACCTTTATTATATGGCTTGCCATTATACAGTTCACTTACCATGATCTTCATCCCTTCTTGGACTTTTATTAAACTTCTAATACTTGACTACTAGGTTAGGCTCATTTAATTAACACTACCGCACCTAGTTCATCTCTTCCCAATTTAATATCTTTGGGTTCTCTGCAACTACCATTCAGGCTCAATTTCCATTAATCTATATGATCAATTTAATTAAACTTTCTAAGTATAGGTATATATATAATTATACATATACTCATTCTCTTGTTCCTTATTATAACAAGCTAACATCGCTAATACAGCAAACTGTTTTTCTAATTCAGCTAACCGAATACACTAATTCAGCAAACCGAATACACTAATTCAGCAAACCGAATACACTAATTCAGTAAACCGTTTCTTTTTCCATATGTATCTTTACATAATCTCTTTCCTTAATTCACGTAAAGTTAAAGGTAACATAATACCTTGTTCTTAACTACATTCAAGTATAGTTCCATTCGGGGTTTGAATTTTGTAACCCTTATTCTCTCAATTCTCTTTCAAATAGTAAACCATATAGGTTTTTCTTTTTTTTTTTTTTAGAAATTTTCAATAAATCCACAAATTCCCATCGAGGTTTTATTCTTTAACCTTTAATCATCATCCAAGATTTTATTAATAAATCTTATAAATTCTCGAGTCGTCACATTCTTCCCCCCTTATAAGGATTCCGTCCTCGGAATCACGAATATCAAACCTCTTACTCGGTTTTCATCTAATTTCTTCCAAAATTTTATCGTTGAATAAATTTTAACGTATTACTATAACATAGGTTTCATATTACCTATTTAATCTCTGAGTATTATCCTATGTTTAACCCATCAATTTCCTTTTCTAAGGATCATTGTATGCCACAATCATCATAATAATTTAATATCATGATTTACTAACTCATAAATATTCAGGATATTACATTAATCCCACCTTCATTTCTCTTTTCCCTCTGCTCTTGATTATATGACAGTGCGTTACGTTCTCCTTCTACGACAAACGGCCTCTCCAGCCCTGTTGTGAACGAGTTCGGTTGAAACATCGAGATTTGACTATATAACCAGGCATTCAGAGTATTTGTAAGTGTTCCCACTAGCAAATTCACCAACTATGGCAATGGGTTGGCGTCAACTTCATTATCGTGTGCATATCCCTCGGGGGTCTGTTGACGTTGTTGTTTCTTTCTAGGCGGCATCTCTCTATTAAAAAAATTTGACTATTGGATCTTCATCCATTTATGTATTAAAACATTTAAGTTTATCACAACCATCTTTAAATAACACATGACGTATCTTAATGAACAACGATATATATATATATATATATATATATATATATATATATATATATATATATATATATATATTCATTTATTGATCTAAAACATAACAAAGATAGCCTTACTGCTATCTACATCTTCCTTTCTGTAATAATCAAATTCTAGGACTACATCATATTTCCCATTATTTTATTTCAGAAAAACTTAGGATTTATATTTTTCTTTTTAACTTCCATCATGACTTATATATAACATTATTGCTTTTCTCATAACCTACAAGAACATTCCGCATCGTACAGCTTCATTACGTTTTTGCTCTATAACATGAATCATCGTTCAACATATACCACTGCAAATCCTCGAATTATTCTGGATACTAATAAAAACTCGATCCTGCACTTTAGCAAACGTTTATTTGACCCGTCTTCAACATGATCTACGCGTTTAGAAGTCTTCAACTCTACGCGTCTACAGCTCTCACCCGCTCTGCTGACTTCTTTCTTAAGTCATCCTTCATAATCTCGTTCCTAATTATTAACTACTCTTCTTTAATACTCTGGCTGAGCTAATATATGCTCCACGCCTACAAATTGTGCGAAAGGTTTGAATCGCATCATCCTTCTGTTCTTGAGCGGCTTGTCGTATAGTTGCCAGCTTTCCTAACTCCTCGACCTTAAACCGTAACTCTATGTTACCGACATAAATCTCATCATACAACTTCACATTGACAGAGTTAAGGGGTAACTATTTAGGATTCTTCTCCTTCCTCATCTAACTCCATATTCTTCTCCGGATCAAACTTAGGCATATGATCCAATCTTACCACATTAACCAACAGGGATGGCTCCTTTGGCACTAATCGTTACTCATACTGCTCGATACACATGATACTCGTGATCACATAGTTTATTAAACACATAGGCACATAAGATCTTTTATTGTCTTTTATCTTTAGAACTCGGGGAAGTTCCTTATCTTCTCAATTCCTACAAGGCTAATTCCTAAGGTTTTCCCACCTAAGGTTCTTAACCTACAGTTTTGATACCAACCTGAGACACCTCTAAATCCGGGTACTTCTATCCCATAGATTTGGTGTTCACTTTAAAAACAACTTCATAATATTTCACATCTAACTACCCACAATAAAGGATAATAACAATATAATAAAACTTCAATAATAAATTCTCTCATAAAAAGGTTACATCATCATAACTAAATCAATTCCAGGTCATCTAACCTTTATTACATCATTTGCGGAAACATAAAACACCAACACGTCTAATACAAAATCTTAATGAAATAAAAATTAATTAATAGCTACTATTATAGCATCTTGTCTTTGCCCTTGTTTGTAGATGGCTCTTCAAACTTCTTGTTTTTATCTGCATTGTTTTGTGCAAGAGTGAGCGAACAATTGCCCACAAGATAATAGAGTACAATAATAGCATATCAATCACAATCGACTAAGCTTTAGTTGGTAAAATATTCTTATCAGAAACAATAAGCTTTACTCAAAAGATAAAAAGAAGTTCAAAGAAATAATGAACTATTAAACTAAACAATAGATATCAACACTAAGGAATATACTGAGGGTCACAAGACCACGAACTACATCTAAGTTGTCAAGTATTTTTTACTTTAACCTTTAACAGTCGAAACGACTATAATCATCATCTATGTCCTAGGTTAACAGGTGTTTTTATTGTAACCTTTAGCAGTCTAAACGACTATATGGACCATCATCTCGTACTCCAGGTGATCAACCCTTAGTACTATGTATTGCGTAAACATTTTAACGCTATCGCGTTGCTCTAAAAATAATCCCCCTGATACAGGGTTGTTCATCTCAGCTTGATCTTTGAGTTCCGTACCAAAATAAGTTTGGTTTGGAATTAACTTCAAAGAAATCTAAAACTTTAGAATGCACATCAACTAGATTCTAGTTGAATTAATAAGGGATCTTTTGAACGTTCATCAACTATGTACTAGTCGAATCAAATGAATCTTTAAACACTCATCAACTATGGACTAGTTGAATCAATAAGAATTATTTAGAATGGCCATCAACTATGTACTAGTTGAATTGATAAGGTGTAATGTCCAGGAATTTTCGAAACATTGTATCAAATTATTTTGATAAATAAAATTCATCTTATATAATTTTATGAATTTAATTGGACTCATGTAAGAATTATATTTAATTATATAATTATATGGTCCAATAATTTTCTTACATTAAGGGGCCCATTAATAGTGCGATTTAAATTAGTGGGTTAACCCCAAGTTTTTATTTGAAAGAAATTGGAAGAAGATTAATAAATAAACCCATTTTATTTAATAATTCGAAAGAGAAATTTTGCCGAAACAAATGTTCAAATAATTAATTTATTGAATTAGTTATTCAAGTTAAATATTAGAACATAATATTATTAATTTATATTTGGGTCACCTTCATTTGGATTGGCCATTGGTTTTTACTTATTTTGAATTGGACCCCAAATCCCCTTTTATTTTCTGGATTGGGCCAAACCCATGTTATCTTATTTTTGAGCCCAAATTCTAGACCAGCCGGGTTGAGCCAAGCAAATCGGGTCGACCCATTCTCCAGTCGGATGGCTTCAATTGGGGTTGGGGTTATATTAGAACCGACGAAATCAGCTGGGAAGGAAAAACCGAACGGAATCAAACCCTCATACCAGCTAGCAACGGGAAGAAGAAATAGGGGTAGGCCTAGCCACACCCAGTCAATCGAACCAAACCCTAGCACCTCAATCAATCGACCAGCCAAGTCTTGAAACGGACAGGTGGAGAAGGCGCCGGCGACACCAGGGGTAAACCAGCGGGGAAAGGAGGAGAGTCACGAGCGACCGAGCCACAAGCGGCAAGGACCGGAGGTCCCAGAATTTCAGCGACATGACCGGCGACTGACGGAGTGAAGCACGCGGCTCGAGAATTTGCCGGCGAGTCCAGTCGGCTGATGGGAGTCAGTCACAGCTCATCCCCTCTCCTTACCAAAGGTCAATAACCAGTCGTTTGGGGTATTACCCAAATGATTTGGGTAATTTTCTTTCTATAAATTGAATCCCCACCCCCATACCCTAGCTGCCGATTTCCTTTGATTGAGAGAATTCCCAAATTAGGAACTAGGGTTTCAACTTGTGAGAAGATACAGAGAGAAGAGCGAAAAGGGGAAGGCCATTGTGAATGAGCGGTTGGGTTGTGTACTGTGGGAGAAGGAGGAGAGCAGCAGCTAGAAGTCATCACCGTGCCGACCAAACACGAAGGTATAGTTGGTCCTGTGGTACCCAGTAACTGTAATAGGATTTTAGTTCTCTTTTCTGTTGTTGGGCTATACTTCCGTGTGTTGTCTCCTTGTTCATTTTTACTGGATTCCCGTTGCTTTTAGATTTGGGGAAATCTGGTATAGTGTTGATTGTACTATACCTTGTGTTGTATTGAATTAAAATCTTCCTCTGTGTTGGGGTAATTGGTCCTATATACTGGGTTTAATTTTCCTTTATACTGGAAATGGTTGTCCTCTGTATTAGCAAATTACTCTCTGTATTGGGTTTTATTTTTGGAAAATTTTGGATTGGGGTTGCCAACTGTGATAGTGATGGTTATAATATGTATTGTGCTGGCTTATATTAATGTATTAACTGTGTAAATGATACCTTGAGTTGGTTGATATACACTGTGTTGGGAGTGATTCTAGGTTGAAGCTTCGGTATATTAAAGGACCTTAGAGTTCTGATGGCTTAAAATTATACTGTAAACAGGTCGGCATAAATGGTTTAGGAAATGCTTAAAATATGCTGTTGAAATGCTTGAGTAAAATTGGGTTCCAATTGGGTTATGTAATGTCTAACCATTACTTAAATTGGCTTAAATCAATATTGGCTAGACTTGGGCATCTGTGTGATTTTGTGGCTACTGTTAGTACAGGAGGAAATGATCGTATGATGGGTGTCATCAGTAAAAATATGTACTAGTGCAGTAACCTCAAATAATAAATATTTAATTATTATTAAGTAATAATTAAATATAAATAAAGTTAATAAATAATTATTTATCATTTATTAATAAATAATAAATAAAAATAATAAATATTTAATCATTATTTAATAATAATAATAATCAAATATAAATAAAGTTAATGAAATAATTATTTATTTTTGATAAGTAATAAAATTTTTATTTAATAATAATCATAATTAAGTATGAATAAAGTTATTAATTAATAAAGATAATAATTACTTAATCATTAATGAAATAATGATTAAGTATAAGGGAAATTATTAAGCTAGTTATTTATTTTTGGTCCCTAATAAATAATGATAACAAACACTTAAGGACTATTTAAATATATTAAGTGTGGGGAGAATTAATATAGTAAGTATTAAATTAATATTAAACGAGGAACAAGATTAACAATTACTCAATTACCCCTAAGGTAAGTAGTAATTGAGCGCAACAAATTTTAATAAGTAATCAATCGTTACTTAGTTGTTTTTTTAAGTCAAAATAAATTTAATATTTATAATAAATAAAGATTGTTAGCTCACATTCTGAGACAAACAAAGGGACTCAAATAATAAGTAACCCTAATTAGCTATCATATATAGTTAAGAGTCAGTAATTAAATTCTGTTTAGCTAATGCTAATAGTAGTTAAATGTGTTCAGTGAGCTGTTTATCTGTTAAATAAATAGCATAAGTGGATATAATTACGCAATGCTAATGGATAAACCAACTCTACCAACTGATAGGTTATCCAAGGTCAACTAATTAAAGCTAAGATTTAATTGTAGCTGAGCAAACAGGCAAGTTCCTAACCCTAAACTTCTTTCATTTTTGCAAGTTCTTCTCACTCAATTTTTGCATTGAGCAAGCTTTTAAACCTTATGCATTGTTTTAATTCGTGCAAAAAGGTATATATTGTTGCAAGTTATTCTTTAAGCTTGAATCTTATTTCCGAGAACACCTTAAGTGGTCTAATTACTTTTAAAATTATTCCACATCTGTATATTTATTGACATTCGCACTCGCGCATTTGATTTCATATAATCATTTAAATTCAGAAATTTTGAACTACTCATGGTTAAGTCTGAACCCTTGTTCGGTCAGGCAAGTATGAATTTATAAAAGCTATCCGAACCAATCAATGGTAAGGATTCTTAGACTGTATGAACACTCCTTTATGTATAGGGGAGTACCCCACGTACCGTATATAAGGTACAAACAGCAGAATTAAATGTTATGCATATACATAGGGTACGCGAGGCTGATCCCCTCAAGTACGTTATTCTGTAGCCAGTAACCAGAGGGTCAATTAGCTATTGACTCCTCTGGAAGTTATCGTTCAAAGTCTATTTGACTATTAATTGTTCTAAAAGCATTTAATGTTCTTGCTTCTGATTTTTCTATTGTTGAAATTCCTTTAATATCCCTTCATCATGATATATCTTTATTGTTGCACTTTAAACTTGCTGGGCAAACTCGTTGCTCATTCTTGCTATATCATGACTTCATTGCAGCTAAACCCGAGACGTCAGGGAAGAACAAAGGGAAAGAAAAGATGAAATGATAGACTTCTCGTAGCAGACTTTAGATTCATGTGTTAGTTAATTACTGTTAATGTAATTTAAACCCTGATAGCTATTTAGGGTATGGATTGTGTAAATGTTTAAGGTTAATCGTATTCTGGGACTAGTAACACCTTGTAATGAACAACGTATGTTTATTTTATTCCGCATTTTAGATACCATATGTTGTTATAGGTAGATGTTTATGTTGGATCGTGATGACCAGATCCGAGTATTTGGAGACCCGAATTTGGGGGCGTCGCATAAGGGTTTACTAGTCGTTAAAGAATTGACGTAATAATACAAAATTATACAATGCTAATCAATTTTCAAGAGTTGAATAACAACAATTCACAACTGAAGAAACATCATATGGCAAAGCTATGCTTTCGAAAGAATTTAGAAAGCTTAAGTAGAAATTGTAAACTTCGAATAATTCAGGAACCTTGTTTTTAAATAAGGAAATAAAGATTAAAGCTTGTACACCATAAAGTAGGGTTTAGGAACTTATAAGAATAAGAACTTACTCAATAAACGATAAGGAATTTGCTCAACAAGGACTAGGGTTAGAGAACTTGTATAAATATGACAAGTTAAAGAATAAGAACTTACTCAATCTAAGAAGATGGATAGGAAACTTGCTCAAATAAATGTTGAGGTAAGAAACTTGCTTAATGTAAAGGAGATAGAGTTTAGAAACTTGCGTATAAATAACAAGTTAAGGATAGAAAACTTGCCTCATGTGTAGATTAATAATACAACACACATTCACCAATTTATCCTACATATATCATTAGGATCACAATATAAATTAGACACATTCATGTTACCCTCATTTGTTTAACTCACCATCTTAGTTATACTAACATTAACCATGTAAATTCAATCCCTCTTTAGTTAAACTTGTTAACTTAACCTAAGTTCTAATCATTATATACCACTACACAACACAGATCTGAGATCCTTGTTTAGCAAATAGTTCAATACTTAACCCACATTATCAAACTTCACAAACGATAACTTAAAGTCTTTCGTAACTTATTAATTCACAATCTAAATCAACACACGTGTGATAACTCTGACGTCCCCAAATTCTCTACACTTCCCTGTAGCAGATCTGGTGCTCACGTGAATCTATACAACTATAAATATTCAATAAAATATGACTTCTATCTATCCAAGGTTCACAGTATCCCATAACAGATGATAATTCTTGCCAGAACGTGATTTGTGTTTGGATACCCTCACTTGGATGTATAGATTCATATTTAATGAATATCTCTTTCATATTTATATTCCCTATCTATCTGACATTCACAGTATTAATGATAAGATTATCTATAGAACTGAGGGGCGCATTCCGGTAAAGATGGCACCGTATCGGCGCTCATTAAGTGTAACCTCAGAGCTTATAGGACTTTCAATATCATTCAAATACCCTCATTCAGATGTATAGTTCGTATAGATACTGTATTTACTTAGTACAACTATGCTAAAGAAAGTAAAGATCAGAGTACAACGCATTCGATGTAATAAAAGATGATAATATATTACATATCATTAAGTTCGGTTACATTGTTCTCAGTACTAAGTTATTATAACAAAGCCTTATAAAAGACTAGAATTATTCAAAAACAGTAAATAAAACTAGTAAACATGTCCTTTTCATTTGTCTGTCCGAGAAGTGCTGGGAATATCATTTAAAGCTACAAAGAAGATATGCGCAAGAATGAGCTACAAATGCTCAGCAAGTTCATTTGAAAATTTAAACACAGTGTGTTTGATTTGAAAGATGTCAATGATGTATACTGAGGGTTCTGTACATGAACCATATATTTCATTTAGTTCTGTCAGTCTTTAATGACTTAGAACCATTTGAGTTTTGGATATCTGGTAGGGGATCAGCCTAACCAATATCCTAGGAGTATGCATATCATCCTACAATTTGTGGTCAATATATAATCGACATTTTCTGGCCTTCCTATGAAGGCATTTTCATTTTCTCAGTATAAGATGTCTTACCAAACAATTTGGTTTGACACAACAATTTACGCTCGAATAAACAATGTATGAATAATGATTCATTTCTTAAGTTATGTTGAACAAGAAGCAATAACTTTGTATCAATGGATAGCAAGATGTATAATACTTACATAATGTAACAAGGTTTGGAGACTTGCCTTAGCGTAGTTCGATTAACACAATTTCACACAAGGTGTCAGCGTACTTGGTCTACGTTGTCAAATATAAGTGTTAGAACTTATATTAACATGTATTACGCTAATCTAGACAAGTTTTGTTAAGGTCCGACGTTGATTCGGTATCTCGGTCGCGACTTAATTTAGATAGCTAAATACATAGGTTATTCGATAAAACTTCAATTGGAAGCTTAAATATTAGTTTAGATAATGTAATTATCATTTATAATATTTTTATAAGCTTAATATTATTTTTAAATAATTTTTATAAGCTTGGAAGTATTTTTAAATAATTTTATAAGCTTAGGAATATTTTTAAATGATGTAATTATCACTTAGAATAATTTTTAAAACATTATTATGTTATTTAAATAATTTATTTGTCATTTAGAATATTTTTAGATACCTAAAATATTATTTAACTGATTTAGTTATCATTTATAATATTTTTAGAAAGATAGAATATTATTTAAATGATTTTATTTTATCATTAATAATATTTTTAGAATTTATTTTATCATTAATAATATTTAATTATTACTTATATTAATTTCCAAAGCTTAGTTTAATATTTAAATAATTTAATTATCATTTAGAATATTTTTAAATACTTAATATATTATTTAAATGATTTATTTATCATTAATAATATTTAACTATTTAATATTTTATTTAATTATTACATATAATAATTTTATTTAATTTTAATATCATTTTTAAATAATTAATATGATTATTAAATGATTTAATATCATTTTTAAATAATTAAGATAATTATTAAATGATTTATTATAATTATTATTTATTATTTAATTAAATTAAATAATAAATCAGATTTATATAAAAATTATTAAAAATAAATTTTTATAATTAAAAATGAATTTTTGAATATAATTATTAATTATTAATAATTATTTAATATTTATTTATTATTTTATAATTTATTTAATTAATTTTTATTAATTTTTATTGAAAATCCGTCGCTAAAGGGCTTTAGCGACAGTCTTCATAAGGTTTCTAGTTTCTGGGTTTGAAGGATGAATTTCGTCGCTAAAGGTGTTCTTCATGAAGAACACTTGGTCAATGTCAAACAGTGACTTTTGACCTCAAATTTCTCTTTGCTGTGTTGATGTTTATGTTTGATTTTTGTTTGTTGTTAAACCTAGCACGGTAGAGTATAACGACATGTGAAAATTACACTCAAATTATATCATATCATGCTAGATAATTCATGGTCAAACTACCCCGTTCATAATTGTTCTTGAGTTTCTGGGTTACCCAGAAACTCAGTCACTCATAACGGTCAACGTGGTTTGACCACTTATAACTTTGATTCTATGTTAGCTTAATGTGTTTTGATGATTTATACTTGCAGATTACATGGCAAAGAACAGCTACAAACATTTAAACCTCAAAAATTATCTCACATAATCAAGATCTAGGCTTGACAAAGTCTTGTCAGACTCTGTCAGGACCTTCAAACGATTTATGGGTTATCCAGAAATCAGTTTGCATGGTCGGTCAATGGGTTTTGACCATTAATAACTTTCATCCTAGAGATAATTTAACCATTCTACCAGTTGGATCTTAAAGCTAACATGGCATACTAACAATTCATGCTTTAAAACACATCAAACAAATATTTTAAACCGATCAAAAGCTCTGACAAAGTAGCTTGTCAGACTGTTCTTGACTACCAAGAACAGTTTGCTATTTTTGTTTAATTTTGATATCTAAATGTAATAAAAACATGATTTAACCACCCAGATCACTTAATAACATGTTAATAAGTATTCCTAAACACTAAAACATAAAATCTAATTCAACCTTAAAGATCTAGCAATAAATTAGGGTTTATGCACCTTTTTCTTCAAATTTTTGATCTCTGATCTTTGCTACTGATCTTGTGATTGCAGAGGTTTGTTATGGCTGGTAATATAAGTGTTTACGTTTCAAAATTTCGTAGGTCTAATGGTCAGCTTGATGTTCTATTTATAGCAACTTTAAAATTAGGGTTTCTAGGTCATTTTTATTAACTTGCCCCTATAAATATCTTGACCACTTAACTTGTGCTACTTGAAATCTGATCTATATCACCTACTTGTGCTGGAGTGTGTTAAGCACGACACAGCTGCTTGGCGATTTTTTTTTATTTGACCTAATTCTTAATTAGAATACACAATCACATAATACAAAGTCCGAACATGAAATTTCATTTATTAAACACATAATTTACATATACAAATCTTATCAGGGTTCAGAATATTACATTCACCCCCACTAATAAGAATTTCGTCCTCGAAATTACAGTACAGATTATAAAAACAAGTGTGGGTAATTATCTCGCATTTTACTCTCGAGCTCCCACGTAGCTTCCTCTATATTTTGATTTCTCCAGATAACTTTGACTGAAGGGATTACTTTATTTCGTAGATGTTGTTCTTTCCTATCTATGATTTCGATAGGAACTTCCTCATAAGATAAATCTTTCTCGATCTGAATAGGTTCGTAATCGATAACGTGTTTATAATCAGGTTTGTACGGTCGTAACACGGACACATGAAACACGTTATGGATATGTTCTAACTCAGGAGGTAAGGCTACCTCATAAGCTACTTCACCTATCTTTCTCAATATTTGGAATGGTCCAATGAATCTCAGACTCAATTTTCCTTTCTTGCCGAAACGTATTTTGCCCTTCCACGGAGAAACTTTTAAGAATACGTGACTACCGATATCAAAATCTTGTAGCTTCCTATGTTGATCCGCATATTTCTTCTGTCGATCTTGAGATGCTTGTAATCTTCCTCGTATAATTCGAACTACCTCTGCGGTTTGTTGAACTATTTCGGGTCCTAATATTTGTCGTTCACCGACCTCGTCCCAACATAAAGGCGTCCTACATTTTATTCCATACAAAGCTTCAAATGGTGGCATTCCTATGCTGGCATGATAACTATTGTTGTAGGCAAACTCTACCAAAGGTAACTGATCTTCCCAACTTCCCTTGAAATCTATGATGCAAGAGCGCAACATGTCTTCTAATGTTTGAATGGTTCTCTCACTGTGACCGTCAGTTTGTGGGTGATATGTTGTGCTTAGTCTCAACTGAGTTCCTAAGTGTTTCTAGAGACTTGTTCAAAAATTTGAAGTAAATCGGGGATCTCGGTCTGATACTATAGAAACAGGTACTCCATGTCTATAAATAATTTTGTTGATGTAAAGTTTGGCTAACTGGTCAAGACTGAAGTTGACTTTTATAGGTAGAAAATGAGCTGATTTGGTAAGACGATCTACAATTACCCAAATGGCATTGTGACCTTTCTGTGTACTTGGAAGACCTATGACAAAATCCATGGTAATATGCTCCCATTTCCACTCCGGAATTTCTAAGGGTTGTAGTAATCCACTCGGCTTCTGATGTTCAGCTTTAACCCTTTGACACGTTAAACATTTACTTATCCACTCTGCTATTTCTCTTTTCATATTAGACCACCAAAAATGTCGACTTAAATCTTTGTACATTTTTGTATTCCCTAGATGTACAGCGAATTTAGAATTGTGGGCTTCATTCAGTATTTCATCTTTCAATTCTTGTACTGAAGGTACCCAAATTCTATCTTTGTATCTCAGTACTCCATCCTTATCCACTCTGAATTTGATATTCTTCTTATGGGTTATTTCAGTCTTGCACTTCTGACACTCTACATCAGTCTCCTATAGTCGTTTGACTCTCTCCAACAAAGTTGGACCATTATCCACAACAAATAACTTTTGGGTAGAATTCATTGGAACTCTTACCTCGATCTCAAGTTTGTTAAACTCTTTTATCAGTACCTCGTTGTTGGTTATTATATTCAACTTTTCTTGGTTCTTCCTACTTAATGCGTCTGCTACGACGCTGGCTTTCCCGGGGTGATATAAAATTTCACAGTCGAAATCCTTTATTAACTCTGGCCATCGCCTCTGCCTCATATTTAATTCATTCTGCGTGAAAATATACTTCAGACTTTTATGATCTGTGTATATCTCACACTTCTCTCCATACAAGTAATGCCTCCAAATTTTTAAGGCAAACACTACTACAGCCAACTCAAGATCATGTGCAGGATACCTCTTCTCATAATCTTTGAGTTGTCGTGATGCATACGCAATTACCTTCCCATGTTGCATTAACACACAACCCAATCCCTTGTGTGATGCATCACTATAAACGATAATACCTCCTGTATCATCTGGTAAAGATAACACTGGTGCCATGCTCAATCGTTTCTTCAACTGTCAGAAGCTTTCTTCACATTTATCTGTCCAGACGTACTTTACCGTCTTTCGAGTTAAATTGGTTAGCGGGGTTGCTATTTTTGAAAAATCTTGTATAAAACGTCGATAGTACCTGCTAAACCGAGAAAACTTCGTACCTCTGTTGGAGTTGTTGGCTGTTCCCAATTCACAACTGCCTCTATCTTTGCTGGATCTACTGCTATTCCATTCTTGTCAATTACATGACCCAAGAACTGGACTCGTTCCAACCAAAATTCACACTTGAAAAACTTTGCGTAAAGTTGTTCCTTGCGTAATATCTCTAATACGCTCCTTAAGTGTTCAACATGCTCCTCTTTTGTTCTCGAGTATACTAAAATATCATCGATGAACACTACGATAAATTTGTCTAAGCATGGTTTAAACACTCGGTTCATCAAGTTCATAAATGCTGCCGGCGCATTTGTTAATCCAAAACACACCACAAGAAACTCATAATGTCTGTAGCGTGTCCTAAACGCTGTCTTCGGCACATCTTCTTTTTTTACTTTAACTGATGATAACCTGATCGTAGGTCGATCTTCGAAAAGTGTTCGGCCCCTTTCAACTAGTCAAACATATCATCAATTCGTGGTAAAGGATATTTATTCTTTATGGTTAACTTATTTAATTCTCTATAGTCAACACATAATCTCAACGTTCCATCCTTTTTCTTTACAAACAACATCGGTGCTCCCCAAAGTGAAACACTAGGTTGTATGTATTTTTTGTCTAAGAGTTCCTGTAACTGTACAAGTAACTCCTTCAACTCTACTAGTGCCATCATGTACGGTGCCTTCGAAACTGGCGCCGTACCAGGTGCAAGATCGATAACAAACTCGATCTCTCTATCCGGAGGTAGACCTGATAAATCATCTGGAAATACATCCGAAAATTCTCTAACTACAGGTATTTGATCTAACTTTGCTCCTTCCTTTTGAGTATCTATTATATATGCCAAATAACCTGTACAACCCTTCCTAAGTAATCGTTCTGCTTGCATTACTGTCAAACATCGAGATCGCTTAGGTGAACAACCACCGTTGAACACTACCTTTGACTTCGACTCAGTTAACAGGTTTACACGTTTCAGATGGCAGTCAATCATTGCATTATGATTAACCAACCAATCCATGCCTAGGATAATATCGAATTCCCCTAGCTGTATAGGAAAGAGATCCACAAGAAATTTGTGTCCGTTGATTTCTACGTTACAATCTTTGTATACAGTTCTAACGGGAATTATCTCTCTATTAGCAATTTCCACATTGAAAGGTATGTCTAAATCTTCGCATGGCATTTACAAGTTTTTAGCAAAGTTATTAGACACAAATGAACAAGTAGCACCAGAGTCGAACAACACATATGCATTTAAAGTGTCGATAGGGATGATACTTGTCACCACGTCCTGTGAAGCAACAACATCCCTCATCGTTATATTAAACGTTCTGGCGGTTGGACGACTCGGACCTCCAGGTCCCGCTACTGTTGGTTTGAGGGTGTTGTTCGTAGTTTGATTCCCTCCCCCAGTTTGGTTCTTATTCCTGGGACAATTTCTAGATATGTGACCCGTTGCGCCACAAATATAATACTTAAAATTCTGATTTCCCTGATTGGTGTTATTATTATTCTTCTTAGGACAATCAGAGAAATAATGGCCCTCCTGACCACAACCATAACAGTAAACCACCCTCTGGCGACATACTCCCTGGTGGTTCTTTCCACATGTGATACAACGTCCCACTTTATTATTATTGTTTCTGTTGGTGGTGTTGTTGTTATTGTAATTATTCCCCTTTTTTCCAAAGTTAGTAGAAAAAGTGGTATTCCACTTCCTCTTGTTATTATTACTAAACCCACCTGTACTTACTTCCCCTTTAAACCTTCCTCCTTCAGTTTGACTCCGTTTCTCTTTATGAAATTTTAACAAAGCTTCATTCTCGTTTTCAGTTATGATAGCTTTCTCGAGAATTTCAGGAAAAGTCTTCACTTGAAACACTGACAACTTACTACGACTTTGGGGTTTCAACCCCTCTTCATACCTCTTGGTCGTCCTTACTTCCGTATTGACTTGGTATGGGGCAAACCTAGCCAATTCATTGAACTTAGCCGTATACTGGGATACCATAAGCTCCCCTTGTTTAAATTCTAGGAATCGTACCTCCATACGATCCTGCATCGATTGGGGAAAGTAATATTCAAAGAATAGTTCCTTAAATCTATCCCAAGGAATCATCCCTTCCCCTGCACGAACTTTAGTATTTTCCCACCAATGGTTCGCCTCACCCTTGAGGAAAAAGGTGGCAAAGACCGTCTTTTGATCTTCGCCGACATTAGTCACCACAAAGACCTTCTCGATCTCGGTAACCTAAGTTTGAGCCTCAATAGGTTCTGCGGCTCCCTTAAATTCAGGTGGTCCTACAAGTTTAAAGTCTTTGAACATAGTACCCTGTGGATTAACTGCAGTAGGTTGATGTGGTGGATGATTTTGTAAAGCTCCTGAGAGTATATCTACCAGTTGTTGGGTGAGGTTTGTTTCGTTGGTCTCATTTCTAGCTTGGGTTCTTCTTCCTGATGCCATAATTCTATAATAAAGAAAAGACAAGGATAAATACAAGTATATACTACACATAGAACTAACAATTTAATTGTACAAACAAAATTTGTATATCACATGCAGAACGGTTACATATTCGACTAGTAGTTTATATAAGTACTACTAGCTAATACCAAGGATTTCCTACTTTTATAACTCAAAATTGTTATAATACAAACTACAACAATAAAACTTAAGTACTAACTAAACTGATCGATCACGTGCCTCCTTATAGGCATCTTGGATTATATGACAGACCACAAACCGGTCTATCATATAATCCACCCTATTCTCCTCTACTGGGTACTTAAGCACCTGATGCTCTAAGTTGCTGAATGTCTCCTGGCATCCCTTATCCGCTCGGTACAAATACATTTGGGCCTCTTGCCTTTCTTTCTGAGCACTCTGGAGAAGTGTCCTAAGACGACGAGTGTTATCCCTCTCACTCTCCAGTAACCCTTCAGCTACATATGCTCAAAAATTAGCCGCCTCTAGATCTGCGGCTGACTGCTGGACTAATCCCGTCACTATCTCCTCGTGTCTGTCGACACGCATCATCTGACTCGCTTCAATTACCTCATATGGATCCGGATCTACTAGCTGTCCATCTATAGGATGATCATCCTCCTCAGCCTCTAATATCTCCTGATCATGCAGGAGTTCTTCCTCCTCTGGATCCTCCTCTCGATCTTTCTCTGGATCTAACTCAGGAGTGGTTGGCTCATAATCTGGAACCTCATCTGGCTCACTGTCTGACAACCATCCTACCATGGGTTGATCGTTCCAATTGGTCTCTGACATCCTACAAAAGAATTTTTAGTTGTTTAGTATTAACACGAAACAAATTTACACATAATATAAAGCTTTTAAGATTATTTTATGTATAATTAAGTATTTTATGGACTCAAAGACTATATCCTAAGGTATTTTCTAACTACCTTAGAGCTATAATCTACAGCTCTGATACCAACCTGTGACGTCCCCAAATTCTCTACACTTTCCTATAGCAGATCTGGTGCTCACGTGAATCTATATAACTATAAATATTCAATAAAATATGACTTCTATCTATCCAAGGTTCACAATATCCAATAACAGATGATAATTCTTGCCAGAACGTGATTTGTATTTGGATACCCTCACTTGGATGTATAGATTCATATTTAATGAATATCTCTTTCATATTTATATTCCCTATCTATCTGGCATTCACAGTATTAATGATAAGATTGTCTATAGAACTGAGGGGCGTATTCTAGTAAAGATGACACTGTACCAGCGCTCATTAAGTGTAACCTCAGAGCTTATAGGACTCTTAATATCATTCAAATACCCTCATTCAGATGTATAGTTCGTATAGATATTGTATTTACTTAGTACAACTATGCTAAAGAAAGAAAAGATCAGAGTACAACGCATTCGATGTAATAAAAGATGATAATATATTACATATCATTAAGTTTGGTTACATTGTTCTCAGTACTAAGTTATTACAACAAAGCCTTATAAAAGACTAGAATTATTCAAAAACAGTAAATAAAACTAGTAAACATGTCCTTTTCCTTTGTCTGTCCGAGAAGTGCTTAGAATATCATTTAAAGCTACAAAGAAGATATGCGCAAGAATGAGCTACAAATGCTCAGCAAGTTCATTTGAAAATTTAAACACAATGTGTTTGATTTGAAAGATGTCAATGATGTATACTGTGACACCCCCAAATCCGGGTACTTCAACTCCACAGATTTGGTGTTCAATATCTCATTCATTCACATCTAACTACCCATAATTAAGAACAATTAAATAAACTGAATAAAACATCTTCCCACAAAGGGGTTACATCTCCAATCTTTTAATCAAACAAATCCCAGGTTATCTAACCTCTATTACATCAATGCGGAATAAAACATAATTTTAAACAAGTCTTGTTACATAAAACATCAAACAGACAACAAGTCTTAAGCTACTTCTGCAACTTGCCCTTTCCTTTACTCGTGGACGGCTCGTCCTGCTTTTCTAGCTTAGCTGCAATGATTAGTGCAAGAGTGAGCAAACAATTGCTCACAAGTACGATAACAATAATATTTAAATGAAATGGATTTCAACTGAGGAATAATAGTTTTCTGAATCTCAATCAATAAATGATCAAAGTCTAAAAGCTCGTTAGAATGCTTGATTTAAGAAAAAATAGATTTCAAGATTTAGAAATTATATCTGAAGGTCACAAGACCTCGAACTATGTCCTAGGTTAACAAGTATTTCTACTGTAACCTTTAACAGTCATATAGACTATGGACCATCATCTCGTACTCAGGGGGATCAGCCCTTTGTACAATGTATTATGCACAAACATTTTAACGCTGTCGCGTAGTTAATCCCTTATATTAGAGTTGTTCATCTCAGTTTATCATCAGAGTCCGTACCAAAAGGAACTTGGCTTGGAACAAGTTTAAAATATTCTAAGTCTTTGAAACGCTCATCAACTAAGGACTAGCTGAATCAATAAGGGTTTGCTAGTCGCTAATACATTTGATTCAACAATAAAGTTTGTTCAATAGAAACTATACTCAAAATTTGAATAACAAACAATGATTGGAATAAAGCTTAAGTACGTAACATGATAGTAACCTTGCTTGAATATCAATAAGCTAAGGTCAATAAGCTTGCTCAATATAAATAAACTTGCTTTGAATAAATTAACAAGTTAAAAGGGAAGAACAACTTGCCTCTTGCATAGATTATAGATTTAAATAATTTCGCGTTCCTTAATCGACCTATACATTTCGATTATAAAATAGTAACAATAATTAGTTACAGAATAATATTCACTTTAGGATTTATTCTTATTCCAATCATTTAATATATCAAATGTCATTTGACATTCATTAAATATTCGCTTACCACTCATTGTAGTATCTAATTTATCATTAAATACTTTAATCTAAGATTTACTCATGTACACGACATCATATAAAAAAAACAAAAAAAAAATATTTCAGTTACTGTTCCTCGCCGGAGCGGGAATTTTCTGAACAAAACGCTCGCCGGGAAGAAAATTTACAGAACAAAAGTCTCGCCGGGGCGAGACTTCGCCAGGGCGAAGATTCCTTTACATTATCTCGCTGGGGCGAGAGACTCGGCAGTCGTGTTCCCCAGCTCGCGAACCAGTGAAAACTTAGGCCAAATTTGGCCAAATTTTCCGAATTCTACCATCCAATACACAAATTAAACATACCCAGACATCCAACATGCCAGAAAATATTTACCCAACATGTTTCTAACCAATCTAAGCATTATAAAACACATAATCAACCAATTAGAAACCCAAAATTCTCTGTTTATGCAAAATATTCATATTTAGCCATTTTAATGAAATTAAACACTGTGACTTCATCTTTCAACCAATTAACACCATTCTTCTTGCATTATTCTTGTTTTTCATCATATAATCATAAGTAATTATCAATTTACTGAATAACAACTAATTTAAGCATCAATTTTCATACATATATACAATTCATGAAATAAACTCTGTAAAAACTAAAAACTAAATTTAAAAACATGTTTTCATGAATTAACTCTTCAAACTAGTTTATATCCATCATATAATCATCTAATGCATGCTTTATATCAATTACAACAACTATAATCAAATACTTCATGTTTTGAACCAACAAGTTTTTATACAGAGAAACAAAATACAGTGAAGAACAAAATTTAGCAAGAGTTATACCTACTATTGCTTAAAACTTGATTAACCTTTTTTGATTTTGGAATTCTCCTTTCCAATCTCCAAATTCTTCTTCTCAAATTCTCTCTTTTCTCTCAATTCTCAAAGCTCTGCTCACTCTCTCTCAATACTCTGTTCTTCTCTCTCTCTTTTTTAACTGACGTGACTTTTAAAAAAAAATATAAACTGATGGAATAAAGAATAAAAACTGATAATTTAATAAAATAATAACGTATACTGATATTAATCTATCAGTTACATAATTCAAAAAAAAAACCATAAGGCTTGTTTGGCAAACTGATTTAAAAATAATCCATTATTCTAACTAAAGGTCATAAGGCCTTGTTTGGTAAAACACAATTAAAATAACTCATTATTTCCAAACAAAGGTCATAGAGCCTTGTTTGGTAAAACTGAATTAAAACACTTCTCATTTATTTAATAAATCATCATAACATATAGTTCTAATTGTCACACATTTAATTTAATTGAACTTATTATTAAATAAATTCAATTATACCCTACTAACTCAAATAATAATTTTATTTAATCAATAACAATAACACCAAATAAATTATCTTATTCAAATAAATCCTTTATTCAAATAAATCATTAACCATCTAATTTAATTATTAAATTAAATTAGAATAAACACATCAAATCACATTTAAATAACTTTTAACATAAATTCTTTCACCATAACTTTAAAATTATTTATTTTACTCAATAAACAAATTAATAAAATATTTATATAACTCAATAAATATTTTTATTTAATCACAAAAATTGCATTCGTTACATATACTGAGGGTTCTGTACATGAACCATATATTTCATTTAGTTCTGTCAATCTTTAATGACTTAGAACCATTTGAGTTTTGGATATCTGGTAGGGGATCAGCCTAACCAATATCCTAGGAGTATGCATATCATCCTACAATTTGTGGTCAATATATAATCGACATTTTCTGGCCTTCCTATGAAGGCATTTTCATTTTCTCAGTATAAGATGTCTTACCAAACAATTTAGTTTGACACAACAATTTACGCTCGAATAAACAATGTATGAATAATGATTCATTTCTTAAGTTATGCTGAACAAGAAGCAATAACTTTGTATCAATGGATAGCAAGATGTATAATACTTGCATAATGTAACAAGGTTTGGAGACTTGCCTTAGCATAGTTCGATTAACACAATTTCACACAAGGTGTCAGCGTACTTGGTCTACGTTGTCAAATATAAGTGTTAGAACTTATATTAACATGTATTACGCTAATCTAGATAAGTTTTATTAAGGTCCGACGTTGATTCGGTATCTCGGTCGCGACTTTAGATAGCTAAACACATAGGTTATTCGATAAAACTTCAATTAGAAGCTTAAATATTAGTTTAGATAATGTAATTATCATTTATAATATTTTTATAAGCTTAATATTATTTTTAAATAATTTTTATAAGCTTGGAAGTATTTTTAAATAATTTTACAAGCTTAGGAATATTTTTAAATGATGTAATTATCACTTAGAATAATTTTTAAAACATTAATATGTTATTTAAATAATTTATTTGTCATTTAGAATATTTTTAGATACCTAAAATATTATTTAAATGATTTAGTTAGCATTTATAATATTTTTAGAAAGATAGAATATTATTTAAATGATTTATTTTATCATTAATAATATTTTTTAGAATTTTTTTATTATTAATAATATTTAATTATTACTTATAATAATTTCCAAAGCTTAGTTTAATATTTAAATGATTTAATTATCATTTAGAATATTTTTAAATACTTAATATATTATTTAAATAATTTATTTATCATTAATAATATTTAAATATTTAATATTTTATTTAATTATTACATATAATAATTTTATTTAATTTAATATCATTTTTAAATAATTAATATAATTATTAAATGATTTAATATTATTTTTAAATAATTAAGATACTTATTAAATGATTTATTATAATTATTATTTATTATTTAATTAAATTAAATAATAAATCAGATTTATATAAAAAATATTAAAAATAAATTTTTATAATTTAAAAATGAATTTTCGAATATAATTATTAATTATTAATAATTATTTAATATTTATTTATTATTTTATAATTTATTTAATTAATTTTTATTATTTTTTATTGAAAATCCGTCGCTAAAGGGCTTTAGCGACAGTCTTCATAGGGTTTCTAGTTTCTAGTTTTGAAGGATGAATTTCGTCGCTAACGGTGTTTTTTATGAAGAACACTTGGTCAGTGTCAAACAGTGACTTTTGACCTCAAATTTCTTTTTGCTGTGTTGATGTTTATGTTTGATTTTTGTTTGTTGTTAAACCTAGCATGGTAGAGTATAACGACATGTGAAAATTACACTCAAATTATATCATATCATGCTAGATAATTCATGGTCAAACTACCCCGTTCATAACTGTTCTTGAGTTTCTGGGTTACCCAGAAACTTAGTCAGTCATAACGGTCAACGTGGTTTGACCGCTTATAACTTTGATTCTATGTTAGCTTAATGTGTTATGATGATTTATACTTGTAGATTACATGGCAAAGAACAGCTACAAACATTTAAACCTCAAAAATTATCTCACATGATCAAGATCTAGACTTGACAAAGTCTTGTCAGACTCTGTCAGGACCTTCAAACGATTTATGGGTTACCCAGAAATCAGTTTCCATGGTCGGTCAATGGGTTTTGACCATTAATAACTTTCATCCTAGAGATAATTTAACCATTCTACCAGTAGGATCTTAAAGCTAACATGGCATACTAACAATTCATGCTTTAAAACACATCAAACAAACATTTTAAATCGATCAAAAGCTCTGACAAAGTAGCTTGTCAGACTGTTCTTGACTACCAAGAACAGTTTGCTATTTTTGTTTAATTTTGATATCTAGATGTTATAAAAACATGATTTAACCGCCCAGATCACCTAATAACATGTTAATAAGTATTCCTAAACACTAAAACATAACATCTAATTCAACCTTAAAGATCTAGTAATAAATTAGGGTTTATGCACCTTTTTCTTCAAATTTTTGATCTCTGATCTTTGCTACTAATCTTGTGATTGCAGAGATTTGTTATGGCTGATAATATAAGTGTTTAGGTTTCAAATTTTAGTAGGTCTAATGGTCAGCTTGATGTTTTTTTTTTGTTCTTCTTCTACCAGCTCTTGAACCCTTGACCTGTGAGTTAATGATTTAGAACACTAACCAACCGGGCAAAGGAGAGCCAATGTAAAGGTAGGTCATTTTTACTAACTTGCCCCTATAAATATCTTTACCACTTAACTTGTGCTACTTGAAATCTGATCTATATCACCTACTTGTGCTGGAGTGTGTTAAGCACAAGCTTGCACACTCCTAGCTTAATTTCTATTGGTTTAAATTTTATTTTTGATTTATTTACTTACTAATTAAATCTAGATTTTTGTTAATCATGATTAGGATGTTTAATCATGTTTAGTAATACCTTAATTAAGTTAATATATCATAATTAAGGTTTATCATTTCACAATTTAGTGTTATTGAATCAAATTAGGGTTTTAGGGTTTCAAATTAGGGTTTAGGGTTTTCAATTCTATAATTAAGGTTTTAATCTTTCGTTTAGGGTTTTAATATAAGTTCAATAATTCATAATTAGTATTATGATTTATTACTTAGAACCTAATTATATCAATTAATTAAGATTCTTGTGTAGTAATTAGGGTTTTAATTGACCAATTCAGATAACTTTCACTAATTAGGTTTTCTTAATTAGGGTTTCTAATTCAGTTTAACATTTTAAACCCTAATTAACTTATTTTAGAATTTTATCATTTAATACAATATTATATTAACTCCGAAGCACGACAAATCACTTTGTCATTCCGAAGCACGACACAGCAACTTACAAAAAAATAATTTACCGAGACGCTTCTCGGTGAATTCGCCGGAAGCACGACAAATCATTTTGTCCATGTAAGCACGACACAATCACATAATACAAAGTCCGAACATGAAATTTCATTTATTAAACACATAATTTACATATACAAATCTTATTAGGGTTCGGAATATTACAATAACAATCTGTTATAATGTCTAATTACAAGTTTAACATCCCTTTACAATCTTTCATTAAGGTTGCACAAGCATTCCAAGAAGTTATACAATTAAAATTTCAAGTCTGGGCCAAATTTCACAAAGACGCTGTAGCGCTGTAACAACACCAGAAGACTAGCGTTGCGGCGTGCAGACAAGCCTGTAAAGAGGCGCTGCGGCACTGCATCGCAGACTCAATTCCTGCAGTTCGCGATTCAGCACAACACAACCCAAAAACTCCCAATTTCATCGATTTAACAGGAAATTAACCAAACCCAGAAGCTATAAACTTCATATAATCAAAACCCAGCATGCATCTAACCATTATAACAACAAAACAACATCAAACACCCAAACATGAAGGATTAAAACCCATGTTTATGTTATTTCTTCACTTTTCAACATTGTTAGCGAATCAATTCACTACAACCTCAATTCTTAACCAAATCAGATTATTAGACATGCATTATTTTCGTTTCTTAATACCCAAATAACAATCTTCTATCAATTTACATATTTCAACATGAATTGAACATCAATTTTAGACTCAAAGTCATACATATCATATACATATCACCAACACCCAAATTTTTCATGATTTAACATAATTACATAGATTTTGATTTCTGAAAATCATTTACGAACAACATAAAATTGATTACAAAATCATATTAACAATCTTATTCCTTCTTTACTCAATTTAACCATAGAAATTAAGTTTTCATGATGAATACTCAAGAACACAACTAAAACACTAAAACCCTTTTGAAAGTATAAATACTTACTTGTAATTGTTTAGAAAAGATGATAAGAAACCCTGTTAATCCTTCTTCTTCCTTCTTGACACACCAATTTCTCTTCTCAATTTCTTAGAGTATGGTCTCTCTCACGTTTCTCTCTATTTTCTCTATATTCTCTCTAACTATTAGACTTAGGTTAATGAAAAAAACTGATAGAACACGTAAAACAAAACTGACAATATTACGCGTGCTAACTCCCCACTAACCCACTAACTCAACAGTTACATCCCACCAAGAGTTAGGCCATGTTTGGCTAAGCTCTTTTAAAAAAAATTAAAAACCTTTTTAATTTGTTATTATACTTCCCTTATAATGTAGTCCCATGACACACTTCCTTATTTTAATAAAACTTAATATAAATTAATAAATCTTAACTTCTTAATTTAAATAAACTCTTTAACATAAAGTTTATTTGTCACATCATTAGATTAATAATAATATTAATCACCTTATAATTTATTTCATAAATTATTACATTTCTAATTTCATTATTAAATTAAATTAAACATTATCACTACACAATATCATGTGTATTAAACAATACACTTATTTATTAATTTAATTATCCCATTAAATTAAGATGTTGCTAACATATTAGCATAATAAAATACACACAAGTAATAAAATTATTTAACATAATTAAATTAATATTACCATACTTAATTAAATTGTTCCACAATAAATCTCATCAAATATTTATTTTATTTAATAAATAAAATCATTAAAATATTTATTTATTTCCAATAAATATTTATAATAAACTACAAAATTCTCGATCGTTACAATTAAATTCGACTTATTTTCTCGTGGTTTTGTGGATGGGTATTCCGTATAGATCCATCACGGGGAATCAGCTGAGTTGAGGGAACTGACCGATTCAGTAGACCAAACGCCGAAAACTATGATGTCGTGGAGATGTTGGTGGATGCTTATGAGCCAAGATATATATTTTAAAAGGATTGTCAAATGTGTTGGAGAACCAATAACACATTTGTAATCTATTGCTTCCTCTATTGTATTTTGATGGAAAAATATTGCGTTGTTTAACATTTTATACTGCCTCATCGAAGTGTGTTTTGGTTGAGTAAATGGTTCTTTAAAGAAGCAGTTCATGCAAGTGATATTACAATATGTACTTATAGGTGCATGCTCCCATCAAGGTGAAGGTGTCTGTTATTATATGTTTCACTTCAACCCAAAGAGCTACAAGGTCTCTCTCTTCCTCAAAACTATTAGTGGATAGCCAACAAGCACATTGTGACACCACAAACATTTGAAGATAGAACAATGAATGATTATTGTTCTAATTAGGTTTGAGTTTCCATTGAATTAGGCATTGTACATATTAGTTGTTGGCCATATATATATTATTCTCATTAATTTTGAATTATTTTTACTAAATGTTTAAATGAGCAGTCGAGGTAAATGGAGGCAACATCATATATGTAGTTAAAGAAGAGGATTGGCAAGGACATGTCAGGACTGAGCAAGTCCTTGATTATGGGGAAGTTGTTGTCATGCCTGGTTTGGTTGATGTGTAAGACAACTTAACTATCAATCTAGTTTCTCTTAGTTATTCCCTAAGAATATTCTCCACAAATTTTAGGATGATAAAGATTGATTTCACTACGTCATTTCTTTGGTACATGCTAAAAATCTTATATGGTTAGGATTTTTGCTTCTCATGTCTACTAAATTCTATTGCATAAGAGATACCAAAAAAGTTATGAGGTTTTGACTCCTTGTCATTGTTCATTCATACACCTTATGGGTTATGAGATCTATGCAGATAAACTTGTCATAACAAGTGTAACCCCCTAACCCCCCTCCCTAACACACGCTCTTTTTAAATGGAATATAAATAGATAACAGATTATGTGTTCATGGCAGTCATGCTCATCTTGATGATCCTGGAAAAATAGAGCGAGTGGGAAAGATTTCCTTCACGAACTAGAGCAGCTGCTGTTGGTATGTACATCATGCTCTTATATTCATAACTCAACATAAATGTAGATTTAAATAGCTGGCGTGAACATAAATATAGAAGTCTCATTTTTGATCAACATCAGTTCAAGAGTTTATTAGTTTCTCATAGGATAATGTCAACCTTTGCAGAGCATGTCTAGTGATTAAAAATTTGACTCTACTGGGCTATATTGAGAAGTTAAAATTCCTCCTATTATGATTATTAGTCTTCATATATATCCTGTTTCTTTATCAGTTGATTCCAAAGTTTTCAGATGCCATCTCCAAGACTCCAACCATTTGATTTCTTTTACCAATAAATGGTTGCTATAACAAGTATTAATTTGTATTTGTTTGTTTAGGTGGGATAACAACATTAGTTGACTTGCCTTTTAAACTTTACAAACTTTGGTCGTTAACTTTGTTTTAACTGTTCATTTTATTTGAACCAACAATGGGATGCTGGTTTGGTAGAAGCTAGGTACATCAAAGATCTTGAAGATAACCTCAGCATAATCCGGCTAAGGTTCGGTGAGAGCTCCAAACCTATGTTTAGAAATAGAGAATACAAGATTATAAAATGCTTAAGGATTAGCTTTGAAAGACAAGGTCGTAGTATCATGGGTTGCTTTAGTATTCTTTTAATTGTTAATGCAATAATGTTTGTTGCTAAATTATTATGTAGTTGAACAGTGTTTTTACCCAAGACGACTTTATAACAAATGTATTTTCTGTTTTTCAGGTATGCCCAGTTTGTGCAATGAGGGGTGGGGGTAGACATGGTTGCTCATATAACATTGCAACATGGAAATATTTTCAAACATGAGACATAATGTACTGCTTGTAAGTTTTATTTGGGAGAAGGAAAGGTAAAGTCTATCTTAGCACAATGAAATTGTTCTCACTTTTAAAGCTATAAAATTTTGTATATACTCATGACACATATTTGTGGTGAAAAATAGTTTGACACATTTTTAGCGTATCAAGGCCCGTTATCATACATTCAGTATCAAATTTCATTATTGTGGCTACCTGATTGACAATGTAATTAGATTATTTATGATATATATAGTATAAATTAGGGAGTCTGGTTTATCCCTAAGTTTGTTTTGGTAATTCAAATCCATAGAGGGACATAATTAACTATCTATTTGTAATTTTTATGTGAATCAGTGTTTCTCATAGCCAGGTACCATTACGCTTTATTTATTCTTTCATTATTTGATTGCTTTGTATGAACTTGTTTTTCGATATGTTAGTTTTTCTTTGCTCTATGAGTGATTCAAACTGTTATATAATATATGTTTTTTTTAATTTAAAAATTAAAATCTTATATCCATGTTCTATAATTATATTTGTAAACATGTATCCTCTGCTTCTTTTATATCTAAATTTACTCTAATGGTAGTTGGTTTTAAGTTAGAGTTGAAATTTCACGAGTGCTTTTAGCTATCCTAGTAGAAACTACATCAGACAGGGCATGTCTCATATTAGTATTGGAAGTTTCAACTTAAAAATATCATAATACTGTTTACTTACATGTTTATTTGTTGCCTGCTTAATTTTTCAAAATGGTCATACCTAATAGTTAGAGTACAGTTTATAGCTAACTAGGTATGATAATCTCATATATCTGAGCTTTATAAAATTTAAATTATAACATTCTTGATGATTGTTTTGTCTGGTAGCATAGCAAATACTTTTTTATATTAATTGTTTTCCTATCTTTTTAATGGTCACTTTTCAATAACATTGTTGTTATTAATAGTGTGTTCTTATTTATGTGTGCACACATGCCTATGACATGACAGAGTTGTAATGCACTATTGGAGAGCCCTACTGGAACTGGAAAAACCTTGTGCCTTCTTTACGCCACATTAGCTTGGAAGAAGAGTTTGGGTGGCTTTTCAACGGGTAGGAGTACAAGAAGAGGTCACGACAGGGGAAGCAAACATTCAGAAGACATGTCATCACAATCTCATTCCCTAAAACTACCCATTATAATATACACTTCACGTACATACAACCAGCTTCGACAAGTGATTCAAGAGTAGAAAAGAAGATACAATAACAAATTTTGTAGTTATCGAGACTCGAGCATTATCTATTTATATGTGGAGTATTGATTTTAATTATTAGCTCTTTATGCATTAGTTTGAAACAAGTATGACATTTATATTAACTTGAAATATTAAATTTAATATTTATTATAGCAATTAATAATAATAATAAATATGAAATCACTGATTTGAAAATTAATTATAATTTACAATAAATTTTGATTATTTATCAATTAATTTTTTATTTACAAATTTATAATTTGTGAAGGATTTTACTTGAGAAATAGACAATAATGAAGGATTATTTCCCTCATTAAAATCTTTTCTAGTTAATTAGTTAGTCAACAATGAAGGAATTTTTCTCTCACTAATTTGAAGAAAGATTCTCAATTTAGAATTAGTGAAGGAAAATCTTCTCTCGTTAAATAAATTTGTTCTTCACAATATATTATTTGAGAGGGAATAAAGTTATTCACTGATTTCAAATAGTCCTTCTTAAAATATTATTTGTGAAGGAAACCACCTTTTCACTAAATAACAATATTTCATTACCAAATATAATTTGTGAATAAAAAGTTATTCGCAATATATCATTCACAAAAAACATTTAGTTACTACTTAGCGAAGGATACCCTATTGCGACGAGGTCTAATGTCAGCGCGACGAGGTCTAATGTCAGCAATCGTGTGAAGGAAATATTTCTTCGCAATAAATCTCTTGTGAGTGATATATTATGTCTTGTGAATGATTTGTCCTTCATTAGATACCCTTTTTGGTGTAGTGAATTCACTCTTTGTGGGATCGATCCTTACTTATTACTATATTCATTCTTGTGTTAGTAGCGTAAAAGTAAGGTATTAATTTTGGAGTGTTAACGACATCTCCCATGTAGCATATACTTAGTAATCTTATTCATTTGTTAATAAAAAAATTGATATATTAAAGGCATTTTACTTGATCTACATAGTACTGTTATTTAATATGTGATAAACCCATAGTTTTGAGCAATGCTTTTAGAATCATGATGATGATCATGTTGATGAGATCTAAATTCTAAGAAAGCGTAAAACTAAAATCGTTTCTAATCGTTGGATTACTAAAAAGGGATTAGTGAATCCGGATAAATTGGTACATATTTTGCTTGCTCTTAGGAAGAGGATGATTGATCTCATAATAATTTGTGTGGAGATACAATATGTAGGTGCTTATTGGAGAATAAGTTCACTGAACGTGATTCGCTAAAGGAATACCTAATGGAGTTTTACTTGCATGTCAATAGGAATTCCTCTAGTGATAGTAGTACAAGTGATCCTTGGACTTGAGATCATCATGGTATCTTGTGTATGATGAATTATACTTTAACATGTCCCTTAAGACCTTTAGGGTATATCAAAGGGTATGATTGGGTATAATAAATTGTATATGGAGATAAGTGAATGGTCAACAAAGAATCTACCACATCTAGTAAAAGATGAGAATGTCCTATGTGATTCGATAAATAATAACTCAGTATTCTTTGGCCAAGGCAGAATGAAATTAGAAAAAAGTTTCTAATTTGCATTATTTTGAGTTGTGCATTTGAGAATCAAAATACATATAATTAAATAAAATAAGATTTGACAGTAATTCCATATCTTATATTTAATTGGGACATTGTATGGTAGAAGGATTGAATTGTATGGTAATTATTCACTGAAAGGTTCTTTTGTGATTAATGTTGAAATCTATATTATTTGAAAAATCGTTGATCGCTAAGGGGGCTTACCCTTATTGTAGAATAAATATTATTTATTTAAATGAATTAAATAGTTTAATTTATTTATTTAAATAAGATTAGAATTGTTCTAATTGATTTATTCACAACCGGTTTAATATGGAGAACCTAAAGGGTCACACCGCAAAAAAAAATATTTATTTAAGAAGTAAATAGCATAATCGTAATAATAAGTTAAGTATATTTAATTTAATCTATGGAGATAGAATAAATTAAATAACTTAATATTTAATATTTAATATTTTGAAAATATTAGATATAAATTAATAAGAGGAGTATTATTATTATTACTCTTATTTAATTCCTAAAAGTGTTTAGAAATTAATTAATAGAAGTACTCTCATAAATTCCTAATTAGATTAGGAGATTAATTAATTAAAATAGTTTAATTAAAATAAAACCCTAATCCTAAATAGTTTAGCAGGGTTACCCATGTCTATAAATAAGAGGAGTCTTATTATAGATTAGGGTTACATACGCTTCCATAAGATTTGGGAGAGTACTTACAATTTTTATAGAGATAGATTCTAGGGTATTGACAACACTCATCTTCTTGAGTATGTATTATTCCTTGGTAGATCACCTCTAGAGGCCAAACACTTGGGTGGCTAACGTTGATCAAAGGAAGAAATTAATCGGTGAACTTCAAGGAGAATGCGAAAGGATTTGGAGTTGAACTTGTACCCGAGGAAGTACGGTTCTACGAGGGTATAATTCTTATTCTCTATCGCTTTCGTTTAATTGATAATTAAGCACAAGGAAAGATCATGGTGATGGTTTGTATAAAATTTTAAAATTCAATTTTATCGCGCTTCCGCTATATTTGTGTAATTTGATTGCATGCTCGCGTAATATACAAACCTAACAGTTTCAGCTAAACATGATCGAATAGAAGGGTCTGGAAAGGAAAAAGGTAAGGGCAAGCTTAATGAATAATCGGACATGATTATTTGTAATAGATAGACTTTTGTGTTGTACATACAATATCTATCATGTAATGAAAGCAACTAAAGATCTTCGTACGTGAGATAGATAACTCTAATGTAGTAATTGCAGTTATTTTATAAATTAGTATGTTGAATGGGTTGTACCGTGTAGCACTAAATACGGGTTTGAAGGTACCTGAATTTGGGGGCGTCATAGGTTAGAAACTTAAATGAAACTGTTATTGGTTATGTGTATATATAACTTGTATTATGTACTAATCGAGTAATTATATTGCGTATAGATGTCAAGAATCCAGGATGTTCATGTTGAGTCTGAAGAGTCGATCGCTCCACCTCCGCTAGTACCTCAGCCAGCACTAGATCCAGTCCTAGTTGTTGTAATAGAAAGTGATTCTGATTCTGATGATGATCCCGAGGAGGGACCCTTTGAGGAAAAGCCAGGGAATGAGCATGCTAATCCTGAGATGGAGGAGGCCCTGATTCAGCTAGGGGCACTGGTTCATCAGTTAATGGACATAGATCTTGAGTGGAGCAATCGACTCCAAGCAGCTAAGAATAGGGCCCAATACTTTGAGGCCAAGGTTCAAGACATGCAGGTGGAGTATCATGAACTGAATAATGTTATGGCTAATGATCTGCAAAGGCAAGAGAGGACAGATTAGTGATGAGTGCATAATATTCTATGATTTTGATTCCTTTATGTTTTGTTTTATTACATGATTTATGTGTATATGGACTTATTAAGGTGTTTATTAATTACAGGAGGAATTGGTGCTGAAAAGAGGAATTGGAGCTAAAAACAGGGAAAAGAAGAAAATTCTTGGACTCAAGGATACATGATCTTGGCTTGGAACTTAGATTGTATTGTAGATCTTGTCGAGAGCTTCGATTTGATAGTTGGCACGTCCCGTAACTCTTTTCGGATCAAAAGTTATGACCTTTTTACCAACGGGCGATGAACTTCATATTTTCGGCTTGCCATTTACACAGCAGTCACTACAGGGCCAATTTCGACCTTTCTCTAGCCAGTATCTGTAGCGCATCCAAACCCGGGTCCCTTGAATCTCGAGCCTAATACGTCACGATACATCATATTTATAACTATTACGGAAGATATAAACATAAATTGTTTATATAATAATCTCTACTACATATCCTAAGGTCTATAACCTTTATTTTAATATATATTTACCTTTAGATTCACAAAAGGTTTACAAAATTAACTTACATCAAATAACTAATTTGGTTATCATGCATAACACTATAATCTTGTCATTTGCTTCTTTCTCTGTCTTTCCTCGAACATTCGCCTTAAATCTGAAATTTGTTATCATGATATAGCAAGGGTGAGCAACTACTTTGCTCAGTAAGTTTAAATACAATAAAGATATATCATGATTGAAGAATGAATAAGCTTTAGAGTTTTTTAACAATATAATAATTGTGAAAGCGCATGAATCAGAATTTCAATAATTGAATGATTGAATTCAATAATACAGGGTGTCAATAATGAGCATGAACCAATTTAACTAAACCTTATGGTAATGAAGGTGATCAGCCTTTCATACCTGATGGACATATACAACATGCACTATGTGCGAATCAATAATTTAAGGAGGTGGAATAATTATAAAGAATTAAACCACTAGCATGCTTGAAACAAAACAACTCAAGTTTGAGTTAAAAGAAACTTGCTCAATATAAACTTGAGTAAGGTTAAGGAAACTTTCATGTACCATCGATTATTGCTACGCAATTTAACTTAATCTCTTATGAAAGACCTATCTGTTATAAGATTGATCTTTCAATTAGCATCACATATATCACCTTATAATATCACTCCTTTATAAATAAGTTATCTAACATTCAACCACATAACTAAATATTAGATAACACCTTAGCACCATACGCATTCATAATTCTAAAGCTAGCATACATCGAGTCTTTAACAGTGTTCAATATAGTATGTCGAGTGGTTTCCCACAAACAACCAACAAACTAGTTTCCGTCTCGTCTACACTGTTTTCATAGTGAGTTATATCGGTTGCTAGTTCGTATATACCTCCGTTCCCTGAATGAATTGTTTAGCCCAGCTACTATACGTCAACTATTTAAAGAGCATGACTATACCACTACTTTATCATAAACTATATGACTTAACACTAAGTCTTTCATTTTATAAGTTTTTCTTTATAATCCATTAAGCACCTAATCCAGCAAGTTGGATTATCTAAACATACCAATCCAGCAACCTGGATTTAAACTAACATCCAATCCATTAACCTGGATTTAAATTATATATCCTACTGTTAGGTTTGTATATAACGCAAGTATGCAATCAAATTACATAAATAGGGCGGAAGCGCGATAAAATCGAATTTTTAAAATTTTATACAAACCATCACCATGATCAATCTATGTGCTCAATTAACGATATAAACGAAAGAGAAAGAGAATAAGAATTATACCCTCGTAGATCAAAGCTTCCTCGGGTACAAGTTCAACTCCTAGTCCTTCGTGTTCTCCTCGAATTCCACCGATGAGATTCCTTCCCTTGATCAACGTTAGCCACCTAAGTGTTTGGCCTCTAGAGGTGATCCACCAAGGAAGAATAGTTATTCAAGAACATGGGTGTTGGCAAAACCCTAATTTCTATCTCTATAGAAATTGTAAGTACTCTCCACAATCTAATGCAAGAGTGTGTAACCTAATCTATGATAAGACTTGTCTTATTTATAGATGTAGGAAAACCCTTCCCTAAACTATTTAGGATTAGGGTTTCTATTCTAATTAAACTCCTTTAATTAAATTAAACTCCTAATCTAATTAGGAATTCATGTGAGAGTACTTCTATTAATTAATTCCCAATCCCTATTAGGATTTAAATAATAGTAATAGCAATAATAATAATAAGACTCCTCTTATTAAATTATATTTAATATTTCTAAAATATTAAATAATAAATATTAAGCTATTTAATTTATTCTATCTCCATAGATTAAATTAAATACACTTAACTTATTATTACAATTATGTCATTTACTTCTTAAATAAATATTTTCCTTTTGCGGTGTGACCCTTTAAGTTCTCCATATTAAACCGGTTGTGAATAAATCAATTAGAACAATTCTAATCTTATTTAAATAAATAAATTAAACTATTTAATTATTTAAATAAATAATATTTATTCTACAATAAGGGTAAGCCCCCTTAGCGATCAACGACTTTCCAGATAATATAGATTTCAACATTAATCATAAAAGAACCTTTCAGTGCTTAGTTACCGTATAATTCAATCCTTCTACCATACAATGTCCCAATTAAATATAAGATATGGAATTACTGTCAAGTCTTATTTTATTTAATTATATGTATTTCGATTCTCAAATGCACAACTCTAAATAATGCAAATTAGAAACTCTTTTCTAATTTCATTCTGCCTTGGCCAAGGATTACTGAGTTGTCATTTATCGAATCACATAGGACATTCACATCTTTTACTAGACGTGGTAGATTCTTTGTTGATCATTCACCTATTTCCATGTACAACTTATTATACCCAATCATACCCTTTGTTATACCCTAAAGGTCTTAAAGGACATGTCAAAGTATAACTCATCATACACAAGATACTATGATGATCTCAAGTCCAAGGATCACTTGTACTACCATCACTAGAGGAATTCCTATTGACAGCCGAGTAAAACTCCGTTAGGTATTCCTTAGCGAGCCACGTTCAGTGAACTTATTCTCCAATAAGCACCTACATACTTGCTTTAGTGTCTACACAAATAATTATGAGATCAATCATCCTCTTCTTAAGAGCAAGCAACGTATGTACTAATCTATCCGGATTCACTAATCCCCTTTTTAGTAATCCAATGATTAGGAACAATTTTAGTTTGTGAGCTATCTTGAATTTAGATCTCATTAGCATGATCACCATCATGATTCTAAAAACATTGCTCAAAAATATGGGTTTATCACATTTAATATAACAGCACTATATAGATAATGTAAAATACCTTTTAAGAAAATCAATTCTTTTATTAATAAATGAATAAGATTACAAAGTATATGTTACATCATATCAAATATGATTGGCTTGTGTGCATACTACTTTCAATCTCCCACTTGCACTAAAGTCAATCGTCATGGTATCTAATACCCATTTTCTCTATGTGACGATCAAACTGCTGTTGTGTTAAAGCTTTAGTAAATGGATATGCAATGTTGTCTTGAGAGTCCACGCGCTCCAGGGTGACATCTCCTCTTTCAATGATCTCTCTAATCAAATGAAACCGCCGCAACACGTGTTTGGATTTCTGATGAGACCTGGGTTACTTAGCCTGCGCAACAGCTCCGTTGTTGTCACAGAATAAAGGTACTGCCCCTCTAATGCTAGGAACCACTCCAAGTTCAGTTATGAACTTCTTTATCCAAACAGCTTCCTTTGCAGCTTCACTTGCAGCTATGTACTCTGCCTCTGTCACTTAATCAGCAACTGTTTGCTGGTTGGAACTTTTCCAACTCATTGCACCACCGTTTAAGGTAAACACGTACCCTGAAACGGATTTACTGTCATCTTGGTCCGTTTGAAAACTTGAGTCTTTATAGCCCTTTAGTTTCAATTCAGACCCACCGTAGACAAGAAATACATCCTTAGTTCTTCTCAAGTACTTTAGGATGTTTTTCACTGCCTTCTAGTGCTCTTCTCCTGGATTCGACTGATATCTGCTTGTTACACTAAGTGCATGAGCGACATCTGGTCTAGTACATATCATACCGTACATGATAGATCCGATTGCGGAAGCATAAGGAATCTTACTCATACGGTCTCTCTCCTCAGGTGTCTTTAGGGCCTATTTCTTGGAGAGATGTATTCCATGGCTCATCGACATGAGACCTCTCTTGGAATCTTCCATGCTAAACTTCTTTAGCATCGAGTCAATGTACTTTCCTTGGGTCAAGCCCAACATCCTTTTAGATCTATCTCTATAGATCTTTATCCCGAAAATATAGGATGCCTCACCCAAGTCCTTCATGGAGAAGTGTTTAGATAACCAAATTTTGATCGACTGTAGCATAGGAACATCATTCCCTATCAGTAATATATCATCAACATATAATACACGGAATGAAACAGCGCTCCCACTAACCTTCTTGTACACACAAGGTTCATCCTCATTTTTGATAAAATCAAACCTTTTGATTATCTCATCAAAACAGATGTTCCATCTTCGAGAAGCTTGCTTCAATTCATAAATGGATCGTTGTAGCTTACAGACTTGGTTTGTTCCAACCGTTGAAACAAAACCCTTTGGCTGTATCATATATACATTCTCCTCAAGCTCTCCATTGAGGAAGGTCGTTTTCACGTCCATTTGTCAGATCTCGTAGTCATAATAAGCTGGAATTGCAAGCAAAATCCGAATGGACTTGAGCATTGCTACTGGTGAGAAGGTTTCATCATAGTCAACTCCTTGCCTTTGTTTGAAACCTTTTGCAACCAGTCGGGCCTTATAGGTCTCTACCTTGTCATCTGCTCCAGTCTTTCTCTTAAAGACCCATTTACACCCAATAGGCTTAATACCCTCAGGTGGTGAAATCAAAGTCCATACTTGGTTTTCATACATGGAGTCCATCTCGGATTTCATGGCTTCTAGCCATTTCTCTGAGTCTTCACTACTCATAGTCTCTTCGTAAGTCAATGGATCATCATCATCTATGATGCGTACCTCATTATCATCCTCTATGATGAATCCATACCTCTCAGGTATCTTCGGTACTCTTCCAGATTTACGAATAGGTTGTGGTACAGTAGGTTCTTCTACTTGATCAGGTACCTGACTTTGATCCGAAGTATTTTGTGGTTCTTGAACTTCTTCAAGATATATCTTACTTCCACTGACCCCTTCAAGGATAAACTCCTTTTCCAAGAAGGCAGCGTGTTTCACTACAAACACCTTTTGATCAGTAGGATAATAGAAATAATACCCTACAGTTTCTTTAGGGTAACCCACAAATCTACACTTGTCGGATCTAGTCTTTAGCTTATCTTGCTCAAACCTTTTGACATAAGTTGGACAACCCCAAGTCTTAACATACTTAAGATTTGGTTTCCTCCTTGTCCATAACTCATATGGAGTCTTTGGGACGGATTTGGTAGGTACCTTGTTAAGTAGATATGCAGCCGTTTCTAGGTCATAATCCTAGAAGGATACTGGAAGGTCAGTAAAACTCATCATGGAACGAACCATGTCCAACAATGTTCGATTTCTCCTTTTAGATTCACCATTCAACTGTGGCGTCCCTGGTGGAGTCCATTGTGAGATTATACCATTTTCTTTGAGACAATTAAGAAACTCATTGGTCAAGTATTCCCCTCCTCGATCTGATCGAAGAATCTTAATACTCTTACCAGTTTGCTTCTCTACTTCACTTCTGAATTCTTTGAACTTTTCAAACGATTCAGATTTGTATTTCATTAAATACATATATCCAAATCTAGAATGATCATCAGTGAAAGTAATAAAATAAGAATACCCTCGTGCATTAGTTGTCATAGGTCCATATACGTCTGTGTGTACCAATGCTAACAACTTTGTAACTCTTTCTCCTTTTCCACTAAAGGGAGATTTAGTCATCTTACCCATGAGACAAGATTCATAAGTTGGATATGATTCGTATCAGATAGCTCTAAAAGCCCATCTTTATGCAACTTGGATAATCTTGTTTTATTGATATGATCGAGTCAACAGGGCCATATAAAGGTATAATTAACATCATTTCTTTTTCTTTTCTTAGTTTGTTCAATTTGAAGTATATTTTCATGCAAGTCTGTTAGGTTTGTATAACGTGAACATGCAATCAAATTACATTAATAAAGCGGAAGCGCGATAAAATCAGATTTTAAAATTTTATACAAACCATCACCATGATCTTCTTTTATGCACAATTATTAATTAAACGAAAGAGATGGAGAATAAGAATTATACCCTTGTAGAATTCTAGCTTCCTCAGGTACAAGTTCACCTCCAATTCCTTCGCGTTCTCCTTGAATTCCACCGATTAAATTCCTTCCTTTGATCAACGTTATCCACCCAAGTGTTTGGCCTCTAGAGGTGATCCACCAAGGAATAATACTTGTTCAAGAAGATGGGTGTTGGCAAAACCCTAATTTCTATCTCTATAGAAATTGTAAGTACTCTCTACAATTCTTATGCAAGAGTGTGTAACTCTAATCTATGATAAGACTTGTCTTATTTATAGATGTAGGAAAACCCTTCCCTAAACTATTTAGGATTAGGGTTTCTATTCTAATTAAACTCCTTTAATTAAATTAAACTCCTAATCTAATTAGGAATTCATGTGAGAGTACTTCTATTAATTAATTCCCAATCCCTATTAGGAATTAAATAATAGTAATAGCAATAATAATAATAAGACTCTTCTTATTAAATTATATTTAATATTTGTAAAATATTAAATAATAAATATTAAGCTATTTAATTTATTCTATCTCCATAGACTAAATTAAATACACTTAACTTATTATTACAATTATGTCATTTACTTCTTAAATAAATATTTTTCTTTTGCGGTGTGACCCTTTACGTTCTCCATATTAAACCGGTTGTGAATAAATGAATTAAAACAATTCTAATCTTATTTAAATAAATAAATTAAACTATTTAATTATTTAAATAAATAATATTTATTCTACAATAAGGGTAAGCCCCCTTAGCGATCAACGACTTTCCAAATAATATAGATTTCAACATTAATCATAAAAGAACCTTTCAGTGCATAGTTACCGTACAATTCAATCCTTCTACCATACAATGTCCCAATTAAATATAAGACATGGAATTACTGTCAAGTCTTATTTTATTTAATTATATGTATTTCGATTCTCAAATACACAACTCTAAATAATGCAAATTAGAAACTCTTTTCTAATTTCATTCTGCCTTGGCCAAGGACTAATGAGTTGTCATTTATCGAATCACATAGGACATTCACATCTTTTACTAGACGTGGTAGATTCTTTGTTGATCATTCACCTATTTTCATGTACAACTTATTATACCCAATCATACCCTTTGTTATACCCTAAAGGTCTTAAGGGACATGTCAAAGTATAACTCATTATACACAAGATACTATGATGATCTCAAGTCCAAGGATCACTTGTACTACTATCACTAGAGGAATTTCTATTGACAGACGAGTAAAACTCTATTAGGTATTTCTTAGCGAACCACGTTCAGTAAACTTATTCTCCAATAAGCACCTACATACTTACTTTAGTGTCTCCACACAAATGATTATGAGATCAATCAACCTCTTCTTAAGAGCAAGCAACGTATGTACTAATCTATCCGGATTCACTAATCCCCTTTTTAGTAATCCAACGATTAGGAACGATTTTAGTTTGTGAGCTATCTAGAATTTAGATCTCATTAGCATGATCACCATCATGATTCTAAAAGCATTGCTCAAAAATATGGGTTTATCACATTTAATATAACAGCACTATGTAGATAATGTAAAATGCCTTTAATAACCGAATAAGATTACAAAGTATATGCTACATCATATCAAATATGATTGGCTTGTGTTCATACTACTTTCAATCTCCCACTTGCACTAAAGCCAATCGACATGGTATCTAATACCTTTCTTCTCTAAGTGACGATCATCCTGCTGTTTGGATAAAGCTTCAGTAGATGGATATGCAATGCTGTTCTCGAGAGTCCACTATCTCTATAGTGACTTTTCCTCTTTCAATGATTATACTAATCAAATGAAAGTGCCGCAACACATGTTTGAATCCAAAATGAGACTTAGGAACTATTCCTAGTTTTGTGATGAACTTTTCATCCAAACAATCATCTTGCAGCTTCATTTACAGCTATATACTTTGTCTTTGTCACTAAACCAACAACTCTTTGCTGTTAGAACCTTTCCAATTCAGTGCACCACCTTTTGAGGTAACTATTTACCCTAAAGTGGATTTGTTATCGTCTTGCTCAGTCTGAAAAACTTGAGTCTGTTTAGCCCTCTAGTTTTAATTCAGATCCACCATGTATCATGATGACATTCACAATACCGGTTAGGTACTTAAAGATGTTTTTCATTGTCTTACAGTGATCTTCTCCAGAATATGACTGATCTTCATCAGACCTTGTATATTCACTGCATACATGATAGTAACTCATGCGATCTCTCTTTCAATTGGGGACAATTTTAAAGAGATACACTCCATGGCTCATCATTATGAGACCTCTCTTGGAGTTTGCCATGCTAAACGCCTTTAGCATCGAATGAATATACATTCATTGGGTCAAGTCGAACATTCTTTTAAATCTATCTATATAGATTTATATCCCCAATTTATAGGATGCTCTTCCAAAGTCATTCATGGAAGAATGTTTAGACAATTTTATCTTTACTGATTGTAGCATTGGTGTGTTATTCCTTATCAGTAGTATATCAACATATAATACTAGGAATGTCACAATGCTCCCACTGACCCTTTTGTACACACTAAGTTCATTCTCGTTTTTGATAAAATCAAACTCTTTTGATTGTCTCATCAAAACGAATGTTCCATCTTTGAGAGACTTGCTTCAATCCATAAATGGATCATTGTAGCTTAAAACACGATTTGCTTCAACCTTTGAAACAAATTCCTCTGGCTATATTATACATACATTCTCCTCAAGTCTTCATTGAGGAAGGGTGTCTCCATATCCATTTTGCCAGATTTCGTAATAAGCTGCAATCACAAGCAAAATCCAAATGGACTTGAGCATTACCCGGTAATAAGGTTTTATCACAATCAACTCCTTGACTTGAAAAACCTTTTAAACAGGTCTGGTCTTATAGGTCTCCACCTTGCCATTTACCCAGTCTTTATCTTAAAGACCCATATTCACACTCTAGGCACTATGCCCTTTTGTGGAGTAACCAGAGTCTATACTTGGTTCTCATACATGGAGTCCATTTCGGATTTCATGGCCTTCTACCATTTCTCTGAGTGTGTTCTACTCATAGCCTCATCGTATATAACTGGATCATCATCCTCTATGATGCGTACCTCATCATCATCCTCTATGATGAATCCATACCTCCCAGGTATCTTCGGTACTCTTTCAGATTTACGATTCGGTTGTGGTACAATAGGTCTATCTACAGGTTCCTCGGTTCGACTTAAAGTGCTTTGTGGTTCTTGAACTCCTTCAAGATCTATTACCCTCCCACTAGCTCCTTCAATGATAAACACCTTTATCTAAGAAGGCAGCGTGTAGGATTATAGTAATAATACCCTAAACTTTTTTTAGGATATCCCACAAATCTGCACTTGTCAAATTTTTGTCCCAAACTTATCTTTGAAACCTTTTCACATAAGTTGGACAACTCCTTATCTTAACATACTTAAGATTAGGAATCCTCCCTATCCATAACTTTTATGGAGTCTTGGGGCCGGATTTTGAGGTTACCTTATTTTGTAGATATGCAGCCGTTCTAGGGCATAACCCCAGATGGATACTAGAATGTCGGTAAAAATCATTATGGATTGCACCATGTCCAACAAGGTACAATTTCTCCTTTTAGATACACCAATCAATTATTGCATATCAGGAGGTTTCCATTATGAGAAAATACCATTTTGAGATGATCTAGAAACTCATTACATAAGTATACTTTCTTCGATCTGATCAAAGAATCTTAATACTTTGTCAATTTGTTTCACTTCTGAATTCTTTGAATATTTCAAATGATTCAGACTTGTATTTCATCAAATACACACATTCAACTATTCGAATGACCATCTCCTTTTTCTTTTACTAGTTTGTTCAATTTGCAAAATTATTATTATTTTTATGTAAGTCAAGTATACAAAGTCTATCAAGTAATCTTCCAGTTTCAAACAAAACATTATCATTATAAATAGAACAACAATTGTTCTTAAATATAATACCAGAACCTTCCTTGTCCAATAACGGAAGTAATAATGTTTCGAATGAGAACTGGAACATAATAACAACTTATTAACTTAATAGACTTGCCCGTAGGCAATGCTAAACTATAAGTTTTTATGGTTAATGCAGCAACCTTTGCTCTATTCCACACATAAGATTGCTTACTCTTTGTTTAGCTTTCTACTTCTGCTTAGTCTCTGCATTAGATTGCATACGTAAGAACTACAGCTGGTATCCAATACCCAAGTAGAACCTTGACTTACAGAAAGATTTATTTTTTAATCATGAACAAACCTGTATTTGTAACCGAAGCTTCACTAAGCTTCTTCTGGTTAGCCTCTGTAAGAATCTCCTTATAGTTTTCTTTTTAGTATCTAGGCTTATTGCAGTGGAAGCAAACTCCTTTGCTTTCTGCATCAGTCTTGTTCTTATTGTCCTTTGTTTTTGCCTTTTTATTTACCTTCTTTGAATTGTTTTTCTTTTAAGAAGATCCTTTGGCCCTCTTCCGCTTCCTAGAAGAATCATCTACCAGTAAGACTTGGTCTTTCTTGGTTAGAAAGTGACTCTTTTCAATTTTCAACATGTTTAAGCAACTCAGGCAGGCTGACATATAGCTTGTTCATGTGGAAATTCACAACAATTTCTAAGAAAGAGTCCGGAAGTGATTGCAAGATCAAATCTTGAATCAACTCTCCATCCATTAAAACCCAGTTGTCCCAATTGTTCAATCAAATTGATCATTTTAGGACATATGTCTGTACTGTATTGCCATCGGTCATTCTAGATCGGAAAAGCTCCTTAGATATCTGATATCTAATAGTCCTACTTTCCTCACCATTCAACTCCTTGAAGGTACCGGAGTACAGTAGAAACATCCATAATTTCATGCTGACGCTAAAGCTCGTTACTCATGGATGCGAGCATGATGCATTGAGCCAACTGTGCATCATCTTGCCACTTTCAAAAGTAGCAATCTCTTCCTCTGAGGCATTGTCTGCAACTATTGCAGGGATAGGCATATTAAGGACATAAGATAGCTTTTCAGCAGTCCGTTTAATTAGCATCTAATATGCTATGCAGTGATAGTGAATTAAACATCGTAAAATTCTGTAAATGAATTTGTAATTTAACAACATTTTAGCATACATTCATTTTTAATTAATTACCAAAATAAATTAGGTCTTTATTTTAAATTGGTATCTCCCACTATTTTCATCAAACTATATTACCCTCCCTATATAGTTCGGCAATTCTAATTAAAGATTTGCTAGTGAGACTAAGGATCTCATTTCAAATGTATATAGCCTTGTGGTGACACAACAAACGATATATAAATAAATAGGTAGACAACTATTATCAATTACATCACTATGTAACTCCTTGTATTTTGCCTCTTAGATTATTTTGATCAAGTGGTGACACATCCGAATCAAAATTATCCAAGTTAAGTCCAACCTAGCACTTCCATATATTCGAAAGAAAAACACTGTCCTTGTGGTGACACAATAAAACAGCATCGTTCAGTCTATTTATAAGCATCAAATGTGGTAAGACAACATCTTAAATATTTAATACTTGCCTTGTGGTAACACAACAAACTCATATTAAATATTTAATACTCTATTGTTTTACCATGCTAGAAGGTGACGTTCGATATTCCAAATATCTTTGAACGCTTAGGACTTAATATGATTTTTTGAGGGATTTATTATTATTATTCTCATCTTGTTTAGCGCGCATGCACATATATATATATAATACGCGTCATATTATTTTACATGCGAAACATGTTCGATAATATAATATATATATATATATATATATATATATATATATATATATATATAGTAAGCATGCACATATAGAATACTATATTCTACCCGGATTGATTATGAACTTTTATTCTAGTTTGGTTCACTAGAGCCACCAAGTGAACCAAAAAGGTCAAACCTAGGGTGCAAGAATTAAATTTAAATATAACTATTACATTTAAACCCGGGCTCCATTACAAACGGGTCTTCAAGCGCTCCTTGCTCCTTTGTCTCCAATTCTTCAAAATTAATTTTAACTATTCCTATTACAAAAACTATTTACAATAAATAGAAACTCTGATCAGCAGTCAAGGGGAAGTACATATGAGGGAGATAGAATTTACATTAAGAAAAAAATTAGAGAAGACGAGGTACGCAGACCCCATTTATAAAACCCATACATTCAAGCATCCTCTAAAATAATTCCAATCACACATTGGTCAATAGTCCATAATCAATCCCTATTTATTATCATACATATCTCTATATGTATTAATAAATAACATTCATCCCATGAATAATAAAACCATTCCATATATGCATTGATATCATTTAATGGGCAATATTAGTTAGTATAAAATCCAATTTCAACTCCAATTAGTTATCATGGAATCCAATTCCAACTCTAATTAGTTATCATGAAATCCAATTTCAATTAAAATAAACTTCTTTATTTTAATCATATTCCAAATCAAAATAAATTCTTTTATTTTAATTTATCCAATTTTGAATAAAATAAACTCCTTTATTTTTAATCAAATTCCAAATCAAAATAAACTTCTTTATTTTAATTTATCCAATTTTTTTTTGAATAAAAATAAACTCCTTTATTTTTAATCAAATTTCAAATCAAAATAAACTCCTTTATTTTAATTTACAAAAATAAAATAAAAAATAAAATAAATAAAATAATTTTACACAAACAATTATGCCCAATTAAATTATTCTAAACACATATCAATGTATATATAGAATCAAAACAATTAATAATTCGCATAAAGTTTGGCTTTGATACCACTATTAGGTTTGTATAACGCGAACATGCAATCAAATTACATTAATAAAGTGGAAGCGCGATAAAATCAGATTTTAAAATTTTATACAAACCATCACCATGATTTTTCTTTATGCACAATTATTAATTAAACGAAAGAAATGGAGAATAAGAATTATACCCTTGTAGAATTCCAGCTTCCTCAGGTACAAGTTCACCTTCAATTCCGTCGCGTTCTCCTTGAATTCCACCGATTAAATTCCTTCATTTGATCAACGTTAGCCACCCAAGTGTTTGGTCTCTAGAGGTGATCCACCAAGGAATAATACTTGTTTAAGAAAATGGGTGTTGGCAAAACCCTAGTTTCTATCTCTATAGAAATTGTAAGTACTCTCTACAATTCTTATGCAAGAGTGTGTAACCCTAATGTATGATAAGACTTGTCTTATTTATAGATGTAGGAAAACCCTTCCCTATACTATTTAGAATTAGGATTTCTATTCTAATTAAACTCCTTTAATTAAATTAAACTCCTAATCCAATTAGGAATTCATGTGAAAGTACTTCTATTAATTAATTCTCAATCCCTATTAGGAATTAAATAATAGTAATAGTAATAATAATAATAAGACTCCTCTTATTAATTTATATTTAATATTTCCAAAATATTAAATAATAAATATTAAGCTATTTAATTTATTCTATCTCCATAGATTAAATTAAATACACTTAACTTATTATTACAATTATGTCATTTACTTCTAAAATAAATATTTTTCTTTTGCGGTGTGACCCTTTAGGTTCTCCATATTAAACCGGTTGTGAATAAATCAATTAGAACAATTCTAATCTTATTTAAATAAATAAATTAAACTATTTAATTCATTTAAATAAATAATATTTATTCTACAATAAGGGTAAGCCCCTTAGCGATCAACGACTTTCCAGATAATATAGATTTCAACATTAATCACAAAAGAACCTTTCACTGAATAGTTACCGTACAATTCAATCCTTCTACCATACAATGTCTCAATTAAATATAAGACATGGATTTACTGTCAAGTCTTATTTTATTTAATTATATGTATTTCGATTCCCAAATGCACATCTCTAAATAATACAAATTAGAAACTCCTTTCTAATTTCATTCTGCATTGGCCAAGGACTACTGAGTTGTCATTTATCGAATCACATAGGACATTCACATCTTTTACTAGACGTGGTAGATTCTTTGTTGATCATTCACCTATCTCCATGCATAACTTATTATACCCAATCATACCCTTTGATATACCCCAAAGGTCTTAAGGGACATGTCAAAGTATAACTCATCATACACAAGATACTATGATGATCTCAAGTCCAAGGATCACTTGTACTACCATCACTAGAGGAATTCCTATTGACAGCCGAGTAAAACTCCGTTAGGTATTCCTTAGCGAGCCACGTTCAGTGAACTTATTCTCCAATAAGCACATACATACTTGTTTTAGTGTCTGCACACAAATGATTATGAGATCAATCATCCTGTTCTTAAGAGCAAGCAATGTATGTACTAATCTATCCGGATTCACTAATCCCCTTTTTAGTAATCCAACGATTAGGAACGATTTTAGTTTGTGAGCTATCTAGAATTTAGATCTCATTAGCATGATCACCATCATGATTCTAAAAGCATTGCTCAAAACTATGCGTTTATCACATTTAATATAACAACACTATGTAGATAATGTAAAATGCCTTTAATAACCGAATAAGATTACAAAGTATATGCTACATCATATCAAATATGATTGGCTTGTGTGCATACTACTTTCAAGTCAAGTATGTAAAGTCCATTCAGTAGGTTCCCAACACTATATAAAACATTTTTATTATAAATAGAACAACTATTATTCTTTATTATAATATCAAAACCATCCATATCCAATACAGAAATTGAAATAATGTTTCTAATGAGTGTCGGAACATAATAACAATTATTTAAACTAATGAACTTGCCCGAAGGCACTGCTAAACAATAAGTCCCTACAGCTAATGCAGCAACCTTTACTCCATTTCCCACTCGTAGGACGACTTCATCCCTGTTCAGCTTTCTACGTCTGCTTAGTCCCTGCATATTATTACATATGTGAGAACTACAGCCGGTATCCAATACCCAAGTAGAATTTTGACTTTCAGAAAAATTAATTTTAATCATGAACAAACATAGATCGGAAGTCGAAGCTTCTCCAAGCTTCTTTTGGCCCGCAAGATACTCCTTGCAGTTCCTCTTCCAGTGTCCCGGCTGAAAGTAGTATGCACACAAGCTAATCATATTTGATATGATGTAGCATATACTTTGTAATCTTATTCATTTATTAATAAAAGAATTGATTTTCTTAAAAGGTATTTTATATTATCTACATAGTGTTGTTAGTTTTATCTGTGGAATATTTTTAAGTATGTGGGGTCAGAAGAGAAAAAAATAATAAAATGGTTAAGAAGGCTTAATGAAGAAAATGGAGTTACGAGGAGGTAAAATAGTTGATTAAAGTAAAGTCGGGAGTTATATTTAGCACAAAAAAAAGTCGGGAGCTATTGATAAAAATTCTACCGGCTAAAATTTGTTGATATGGGACATATGAGTCTAAGTAAAGGTTAATCACATATTTTTATGAAAATATTATAAAAATGGTGTGAGAGGATGTTTACGTTGGTTTAAGTCGAAAGGACAATAATTTTTACTAGTTGATGATTAACTTAATCAATAAATCCTTATGAATGATGTAGGTTATCATTTGAAGGAAGTAATGAGGTAGATGATGAACTATGGACCGAGGCAAGTATTTTTTTTCAGAACTTATTGTTATGTGTGAACTTGTTAATTGTTATGTGCAAGTTTTTCTTGTATTATGTGAACTTCTTGCAAATGAATTGAAATGTGCACTATGTGTTATACTGTGATATAAATATATTGAATTAAATTAATGATTGAAGTTGTTTGAGTTATGGGAATTCACTATAGTTGTGATATGAGATATATGATAAACATGAAGCATGTATAACTGCTAAGCATGAACATTATGATGCATGAATAAATGCAAAGCATGAGAAATATGAAGCATGTATAAAATACGGAGCATGAAAAAGATAAAGTATGTTTGAATTGCAAATTTGGTGTTATGTAATAAATGTTAAACTTATTGAGCAACGTAGTTGCTCACCCTTACTTTAAATTAACATTTTCAGCGAAGTCAAGAAACCTAAAGGTTCCAATAAAGACAAGAGAGGTAGGAAATTAGACATGACGTTACGAGACATAAATTTAATTTCTTCTTATTTGTATTACAGCTTAATATTGTAAGTTGTTAAATCATTTAATTATGATAGATACTTGTTATATTACAAGTCTTGAGTGGTTAATTGAAGTAGAATGTATAGACAGTAAGTTAGTTTTTGGAAGCTAGTGAATAGGTCGATCACGTATCCGAGGGGCATAGTCAAGGATGTTCTGGTCAAGGTGGACAAATTTATATTTTCGGCGGATTTTGTGGTGCTTGATTTTGAGGATCGAGAAATTCCACTCATCTTGGGACGACCATTCTTAGCTATTGGAAGAACTTTGATCGACGTGCAAAACGGGAAGCTCACTATGAGAGTCAATGACCACGAGGTTAAGTTCAATGTGTTCAAAGCGATCAAGTTCTCAAATGATGTGGAAGACTATTATCTGGTCAAGGAAGTCAATATGGTGGTGCAAGATGAGTCTTTGCGTAACCATGGTTTGAAATTTTCTGCTTGTGATAATTTGTATGAGGAAAAGGAAACAATTGAATGGAACGGGCAAGGTTTGAAGCACTGTTAGGGTTGTGCAGCTGATAGTAAGGAAGCCCTAGACACCTCAGTTGAGCCAAAATAAGATTGAAAGAAGTCAGGTTGAAGACTATAAAATAAGCGCTAATTGGGAGGCAACCCAAGGGTTTTAAAATTCTAGTTCTAGATTGCATGTTAATTAATTTTTAGTTATTTTTATTATTCAAGTTGTTATGCTTATTAAAAATAATAAATCATGGGTTCCGTTTATTTTCCATAGTTTCATTTTAATTACATGTTAGTTTTAATATATGTTATATTTGGTTTTAGTTAATTATTATATACTACGTAGTAATTGCATGTTAGTTAATGATCTCAGGTACCACGTAATTTAAAACATGAGAATGAACGTCGTGGACTTAGCCACGAGCGAGAACGTGCATCAGCGTGCAGCGATGAGCGAGAACGTGCGGCAGCGTGCAAGCATGGGCGAGCAGCGCGAGCACGCGCAGGACAAGGCCAGCGCCAGCAAGTAGCGTCGCAGCACTACCCAAGCTGGAAGACAGAGCCGCAGTGCTGCCCCTACAGAAGCCAAGCGTCGTAGCACTGTAATGGCGTCGCAACATTGTGTGGGTTTCAGCAGCTTAAAAGGTACCAGTTGGGCATTTGGCTTGGCACACTTTCAAGAAACTCTCTCAAGCACTCTCAAATTCTCTCTAATCTTCACCAAGCCACTTACATAGAACAATCCAATTCAAGCTTACACGCATCCTCACTCTACACCGCATCGAAGATCATTAGTGAGGGTTGTGTTGCAAGGGTTTTTGTGGCAAGATTGTGTAGGATTGCTTGTTCAGTGAAGAGGTAAGTGGGAGCGCCCACAAGGTGTTCGATAAAGTGTCCTGAAAGAGGAAACCTAAGAATATTTGGCTATCTAAGCAGTGTTTCACTTGTTCAAGCTTACATACTCATCAAGCATGGCACCCAAGAGGCAACAGGCACATGGATCAAGTTCAAAGGGCTCAACACCTTATGACACGACCCGGTTCATCAATGAGGCCGCATCCGACCGCTATCATAATCTTTTAGCAAACAAAACTTTAGTACCGAAGCGTGGACTACGACCCGATGAGACTGCAAGTAGCTTAACAGCAATGATTGAAAGCTAGGGCTAGGGAAAGTTCACCGACCAATCAAAGCCAGTCGCGGTTTCAATTGTGTAAGAATTTTACGCAAATGCCAAGGAGACTGAGGGACGAGTAGTCCAGGTGCATGGTAAGGCTATAGCCTATGACAAATCAACTATCAATGCCTACTACCGCTTGCCTGACTTCGAGGGGGATGACGAATTTACCGAGTACATGCGGGATGACATTGATTTGGAGGAGGTAATTAAAGTTTTATGTCGACCGGGGGCCGAATGGAAATCCAAGGAACACGAGGCCATTAGCTTTTCGGCAAAGGAGCTAAGTCGTTATGGCAAGGCGTGGCACTACTTCATTTGTGCCAAGTTGATGCCAACGATGCACATTCGTGACGTGATTAATGATCGTGCAGTGTTGTTATATGCCCTTGTGATGCAAAAACGATCAACGTGGGGCAAGTCATCCAGGACTCCATCACGTTTACTATTCAGGGGAGTTCTACAGTCGGACTACCACACTCGTCATTAATATGTGGCTTGTGCAAGTAAGCCAAGGTTAAATGGAGCAAAGATGAGATCATCCAGCCGCCAAAGTCCTTGATAAACAGTGCATCATCATTCGCTTCCAGTAACGGGAAGGTGGTATCGCGGAGCTAAGTAATGCCAGGTTTACAGTGGTGGATGTTCTTGATGATGATATGGGATTGTCATCTCATCAACAGGCAGCTTCAGCTCCACCTCCGTCGACTTCGGACCTGCTTTAGTCGCCTACGGATTACCTGATGGCTGAGGTGCGGGAGATTAGGTGGGACACAGTTGAGTTTAGACGGGGTTAGAGTATACTGCAACGCGAGTCGCGACGTCAGTCCAGACACATCGATAGGATGGCTCAGCAGATGACCTCTTTCATAGGGTATTCTACGAAGTTCAATGAATAATTGGCACAGATGTTTGCGAGTTGCGATATTAACCTAGGCCCATCTCTGATCCAATTCCCAGCTCCATCGCTGAGGTCGCAATATGATTCTGAGGAGGACGATGATGATGATGAGGATGCATGATTTTTACCCCAAGGAAGTTCTTGCGTTTTAATTTTTTTCTATTTATTCTGACATTGAGGACAATGTACATTTTAAGTTTGGGGGTATTGGTTATGTATTCGGTACTTGAGATATTTCTATTCTGTTTATTTTTTTTCATTTTAGTTAAAATATTATGTTAAAAATTTAAAAATAATTTTTGCATTTTAGTTAATTTTTATATAGAGTTGAAAATAATTTTTGCATTTTAGTTAAAAATTTAAAATTTTGAAAATTAAAAATTTGAGCAATGTTTTAATAGAATCTGTTGAAGGCCGAGGATAAGCAAATGAAGGAAACTTGGTAAACTCTTGTGAATTTTTTGAATCATGCTTTAGTTTAAAGTTTAACTTAAGAATTGGTTTTATGGTATTGGTGATCCTGTGAAATTTTTTAAAGCACTTACATCCATCTGTTTAGTTAATTATTTCTTAGAAATTTTATATAGTTGAATACTTATGAACGATATTGATGAAACCCTTGGCAATTATTTGAGCATCATTGTAAGCAAGGTGAGGCATTCACTTAAGTTTGGGGGGGATTCGAAAAAATTTTGAAAATTTTTAAGTGGTAAACCTTCCTGATTTGAAAACTGCATTTGTGATGGGTTGAGATGGAGCGTAAAACTCACTCATTCATAAACACAAGCACGAGATAGAGCGTAAAATGTACTCGTATGATAGAAAGCGAGATGGAGCGTAAACGCACTCGTTCAATAAAGAGTGAGAAGGAGCATAAAATGCACTCATTGAAAAAAAAATTATTTTAAGATAATATTTGGGAAGGTAGAGTTGAAACAAAGAAAATCCTTTTAATCCCCCGGGTTTACATGATGTTTACCTTTGTTAAGATTATTGTGGATAATAAGGTTCTAGGGTAGATATTAAATGTTTTGGGTTAAGTATTGGATTATATAGTCTTATCTAAGTATGATTATTTTGAATAGATTGGAAGCACATTCGTACTTTAAGGATCATGAATTGCTATGGAACTGATGAATAAGTTGAGTTTTAGGCTATAAAAGTGTTGAATTTTTACTGGGAGTTATTGTTATAGGAGATCTTTGAGGCCGTATTGCAGATTTATATTAACTTGTTGTTTAAGTTAGTTGCATGTCAGAGAAGTTAGTTTTAGTTTGGTTTTGTTAGAGGGCAAGCAAAGATGTAAGTTTGGGGGTATTTGATGAGTGGGTTTTATACCTATGAATTGTTTTTATTTATTCTTTGTTTCTTTTTAGTTTATTACTCGATCTTCTCACTCTATTGAATTAAAGTTTGATCCAGAGATTGAAAAGACTGCACGCAGGTTAAGAAAAGAGGCTCGTCAAGTTCAAAGTATAACTGCAGATTCTGAGGAAGCTTTTGTTGCATCACCTGGTCTAAATATAGCACTTGAATTACTCTCTAGTAATTTATCCAGTGATTTAGAAGATATGGCTGCTGCTAATAACAGAACTCTAAAGGAGTTGGCTACTCCTAATCTTAATCAATAACCCTTATGCATTACATTTCCTAATCTAGATACTAATACTCCATTCGAATTAAAATATGGACTAATACATCTTTTACCTACTTTTTATAGCCTCTCAAGTGAAGACCCACACAAACATTTAAAGGAATTTCATGTGATATGCGCGAGTATGAAGCCTACCGGAGTAATAGAAGAACAAATCAAATTGAGAGCCTTTCCATTTTCTCTGAAAGATTTGGCTAAGGATTGACTTTACTATCTACCCTCCGGAAGTATCACCACATGGGAAGATATGAAGAGATTATTTTTAGAGAAATATTTTCCCGCTTCAAGGGCAACCAATATTCGTAAATCAATTTATGGTATGAGGCAAAACAATGGAGAATCCCTACACGAGTATTGGGAACGTTTCAAGAAACTATGTGCAAGTTGTCCCCATCATCAAATCAGTGATCAGCTTCTTATCCAATATTTCTATGAAGGCCTTTTATCTACCAACAGAAGCATGATAGATGCTGCTAGTGGAGGAGCTTTGGTGGATAAAACTCCCGAGGCTGCAAAAAATTTGATTGCAAATATGGCGGCTAATTCCCAACAATTTGGCAATTGGCTTGATTTCTCACCTAGGAATGTAAATAAGGAAAATATTTCTTTAATTGAACAATAACTTGTGAGTCTAACTTCTCTTATTCGTCAATTAGTTGTAGGTAATACATAATAGGTAAAAGCTTGCGGAATTTGTGTGGTAGTAGGACATCCAACTGATATGTGCTCAACTCTTCAAGAGGACTCCATTGAACAAGTAAATGCAGCAGGTGGCTTTCCTGGATAACCACAATGAAAATATGATCCCTATTCGAACACTTATAATCCTGGATGGAGGGATCATCCTAATCTTAGCTATGGGGATCCATAAGCAAATTCACCCGCAAATCAAAATTTCTCAAGTTACCAGCCATACAAACATGTGTATCCTTATAGACAACAGCAGGACCAATCTTCGAACTCTATTATGTCTTTAGAAGATATTGTTAAATCTCTTGCCACTAACACTTTACAGTTTCAACAGGACACAGGGCAAGTATTCAGAATATGGGTACGTAGATGGGACAAATGGCAACCGCAATCAGTCGCTTAAAGGCGCAAGGTTCGGGGAGGTTACGTTCTCAAACAGTGGTGAATCCAAAAGAAAATGTAAGTGCAATCACTTTGAGAAGTGGTAAAGAGGTAGCAAATTCAGAAACGATGGCACTTACATCACAAGAACAAAGCAAAGCAAACACGGACAAAGCAGATAGTGGAGTTATGTGTGATGATGGTGTACCTAAGCGTAAATTTTCACCCCTCTCTGATTATAAATTGGTACCCTCTTTTCCTCATGCTTTAACAAAAAACAGGAAATATGAGAAAAATTCGTATTTGTACGAGACTTTCCGTAGATGCGAGATAAATATTCCATTATTAGATGCTATTAAACAAGTACCTCGTTATGCTAAATTTTTGAAAGAACTGTATACACACAAAAGGAAACAAGAACTTAAAAGATATGAAAAGGTAAAGGTAGGGGAGAATGTGTTTACAGTTATTCAAAGAAAACTCCCTACTAAGTGCCAAGATCTAGGTATGTTCACTATCCCTTGCCAGATAAGTAACACTAGATTTGAAAAAGTCATATTAGACTTAGGAGCTTATATCAATGTCGTGCCATATTCTATATATGCTTCGTTGAAACTTGAACCCTTGAATAAAACTGGTATTGTGATTCAGTTGGCTGATAGATCTAATGTTTATCCTAGAGATGTAGTTGAGGATGATTTGATTTTTCCTACTGATTTTTATATGCTTGATATGGAAAACGGTGACCAAAATGCACTTATTTTGTTATGAAGACCATTTTTAAAGATATCCAAGACTAAAATTGATGTTCATAGTGGTACACTTTCAATGGAATTTGATGGCAAAATTATTAAGTTTAATATTTATGATGTTATGCAATATCCTACTGATGATACTCCTGTTTATTCTATTGATGTGATTGACTCTTTAGCACAGGAAGTCTTTGAACTTGATGGAAAGGATGACTTGGAAATTGCACTTAGTAAGGACATTGATGAAGGAAGTGTGAAGTTGACCTTGAGCACCGAATTGCAAGAAACTGTTACAACATTGAATGATGCTTCGAAGTCAGGTAATATCCTTTATGTTAAATTGCCAGGTTCTAACGAGAAGTCTCTACCCTCTGTTGTGCAGACTCCTATTTTAGAACTAAAACCACTACCAACCCATTTAAGGTATGCGTATCTAATTACGAAGGTTGAGAAGCATTGAGTTGAGTCAATGACAATAAACAAAGGCGATGCTTGGGAAGCAACCCAAGAAATCAGATTTGCTTTTCTTTCCCTTGTCTTCTTTTTAGTTGCATTTAGTTTGTTTAATTTTCTTTGTATTTTACTTTACATTGGGGACAATGTAAGTTTTAAGTGTAGGGGGAAGGATTTAGGTTATTTGTTATTTTATTATGTCATATTTTCATTTTGATAGTTTGAATCTTGAATTTTGTGGGTATATTCACTGCAAACCCTCACGAGACAAAACTCGACCACTTGGGGTAACCTTGGGGTTTAAAGGCTTGTTGCACATGCTAAGTGCAATCGTGTTTCCTACGAAAGTAGGATAGTTTTTAGGATGTATCACTTAAGTAATAAGTTGAATTTAGATTTTAAATTTTGACCAATGATAAAATTTTGATTTCTTTTTGATAACTTCTTGGAAGATTGATAAGCATTGTGTAATCTGAATTTGGTTTTCTTTGTTGATTACTACTTTATTTGAGACCCTTCATTCTTAAGCACATATTCATTTGGTCGACCTAGTTTTAACTTGGAAGGAATTTATTTAATTGAATGTTTGGGGGAGAAATTTTGGAACTCTATTGCTTGTTTAATCATAATTTAAAGTGAATATGAAATATTATTTTAAAAAGGGAAAATAATTTAGGCAAAATTTTGGACGTTTAAAAAAGAAAAAAAATAATTCATGTGGTGGGTTGAGATGGAGCGTAAAACGCACCCACTCATAAACACAAGACATGCGACATAGAGCGTAAAACACACTCGCTGGTAAGATGGAGTATAAAATGAATTTACCGAAGAAAAAAAGATGAAGGAAAAGAAGAAAAAAAAACATTTTGATCCTCTAGTGTTATCTGCTTGTGTTAACTAAGAATGGTGTGAAAATAAGTGCTTGAGTTCCTCTTTTTCCTTTAAGACTTTGATTTCATACGTTTATCTAAGTTTTGATTGGGTTGGTACATTTGGATTCACACACACACAAAGGGTTAAGAGTAAAGTAGGTTTGATAAAGGAGCTTAAGTTCTAGATGATGCATTGTTTTGGAATTTCTTAAGAGTTATTGTTTTGAATCTTTGAGGTTAATGTTGAAATTCATATTAATTCGTGGCTCAAGGTTGACAAGTTTGTTAGTTAAATTTTTTGTATTATAGTTTATTTTTGTTTTGCCCGAAGACGTGCAAAGGATAAGTGTGGGAAAATTTGATGATTATGGAATTTATTGTGTTTTTATCCCTTAATGCTTAATCTTTTGTCTTTATTTTGTGTCTAAATACACTTACTATTCTTATATTTTGATTTTAGGTGCAAATATAGGAGACCGCAACTTTGGAAGCAATTGGCTCAAATCAGCAAAGCAGCGTGGACCGGAACAGAAAGTCAAGAGTCGCGGCGGTGGATTAGAGAACCGCAGCGCTCCATTCAAAAGTTGCGTCGCTTGAGGTGAAAGCCACAACGCTAAGGAATTTTTTGGGCGCGTGAGGCGCGTGGCCAGGATCGCGGATCAGCCAGATTTTAACGCATTTTGACTCCAAATTGGATTATTTTTTCTTCCTAAATTAAGGTTTTCCTATATAAACTATAAATACATGTTATTAGGATAGATAGATAGATCCTTGTTTTTACAATTCTTTCTTTATTATTCTTTGGTGATTTTCATGGCTAAGTGTAGTTAAACTTCTATTCTTGGATTAAGGAGACGGAAGCCTCAAATTATTATACTGTGAGATCTAATTAGTTTTAATTGTTCGATTATTATTTTGAGTATTGATTATTCTTCTGCGCTTAAATTCTATGATTGATTCGTTTAATTGCTAGGATGCATACTAGTTTATTATTCATTGAAATCTACTGCTAAATTAGATATCAAATCCGTAATTGTTTGGTCACTCTAATTTGTGAAACAACTAAGGTTAATAATTAATTGCAGATCAGAAGATTATTATATCTTAGGAAGGATACTCAACTAAATTAAATACAACCGCTTGTGCTTGTGCTGTTTAGCTTCATCGGTCTTTCTAATTATTAAAGCTGCTACTAAATTAAACTTTCAGCACTTGTCTAAAGTTGTTTAATAGTTAGGGTTATTTAGATCGTTTGTTTCTATCTAACTATAATTAAGGAAAGACACGAAAATAATTCCAACGGTGAATATTCAAAATACTAATTGTTTATGCTTGAGTCAATGATCAGTGAAAGTTTCTGATGGTGGAAGTTGAATTAATCCAAGGCTCGTTTTCCTAATTTATTTCGTCAGATTATTTTACATTATTGACGTATTAATTTACTTTGAACAACAATATTCAAAACCCCCTTTTTGGTAAACAAAGCATAAATTTTAAACTAATCTCTCTATGTGGGATCGACTCTTACTTGCACTACTACATAAATATTTTTCGTAGTAAGGTTTTATTTTTGGTTGCCTACGACAGCACACCACTGAGATCAAGCGTTGTGGCGCTTGCTGAGCAGACAGGCAGTGTTGCGGCGCTCGCTGCAATGTAGAGCCGCGGCGCTGGACTGGTTTTGGCGTGTGAGCTTGGCTGATCTGATGTTGTGCAATCCTACTCCAACTGGGACACTACGCTAAGTTAAGGTTGGCTAGGGTTGTGTATTTTAAAACTGTGCATGGACTTATAAATAGAGAAGGAGGCTGATACAATAAGAACACACACACATTTTGATATACACCTAGAAACACAGTAGAGATTTCATCAAATTTTTGAAGAGCAGCACACGAAGGCTTGCAAGGATTCAAAATGGAGTGTGAAGATTGTGTTGTGACAGAGTTTTTTTTCTTCACTCTTAGTTTTTATTCTTGTAATCTGAGGATGCTTGTTGGATTATTGATGATGTTTTCTCTTGTTAATATGAACTAATTCTTTATTTAATATTGCAATGGAACCCAATGCGTAGTTTAAATTAATTTGCTCTCTTTTTAGTTATATTGATTATGGATGAATCATTTATCATATTTTGTGTTTAATTTATAATTGTCTGATCAACAATTATTTGATATAATCTACATAAAATTAGAAAATAAAATATAAGTTTAGATCTGAATATGATAACGTGTGATCTTGTCTATTCTAAAGATTGAATAACTAGATTTATGTATAGGATAGGAATATATCTATATGTCACATGCAACTTTATTGAGAATTGGTGTTTAATGAATTTATTTTTAATTACTTCACAAAGGAATATAATGAATTAATTGGAATAGATATTTTTATCTAATCTCTTGGAAAAGGGTTTTATGAATAATTATAAATTCTCAGTTTACGATTCAATATAATTAATTAACCCTAAACCCTGGTTAGTAAATCCTAAACCCTGGTTAGTAAACCTTAAATCCTGGTGTAGACACCCAAATTTTGCACTTCGTATACTAACCTTGACAGGAGGGCAAATTCGTCAAATGGATCGGCCTGCGAGAGCAAAAGATGGAAAAAATACGAACACTCGACGCCACCATGATAATTTGCAGCCGAAATCGACATGACAGCAGGGCTATCCGAATTTGGCATTCTCGGAAGCTGATCATCGATGGGAATCTGGTAACAATCTCGGCCGAATGTGATGACCCTTCTCATCCCAGGAGTGGCCTACCAGTGATCAATGTGGATGAGTCAGCAGCACCTGCCAGCTTTCAAGCACTAGAGATTAGCACTCCCCATTATAGACGCCTGGAAGCTCCAGCTGTGAAACCTAGGATCTCTCCGGAACTTACCTTTGTTGCAAAGGAAAGGATAAAAATGAACTTCCAGCCTGGACAGGGACTGGGGAAAAGCAATCAGGGAATCATTGAGCCCATCCACCTACCACAGCAGATAGGCAAAGTAGGGTTGGGATACCATGGGGGCGCAGCACGGAGATACCGTCAGGATGCGACTCCGATTCGACTAGCTGGCAGTCCAGTGACTAAAGTCGGCAATGAGCAGGGGATCAGCGGGCCTGTGATTGGGGCAGGGAATGAAAAATTAACCCCCGCACGTAATAAGTCCGCCCGGAGGGAAAGTTTCCTGCAGGAGGTCGCAAAAGAGTTTGAAATCAAATGCTTTATCCCCGGACAATCAACAAACAGCAAGGAGGGGATGGATGTTGTCACGCCACCGGGGGCCCAGCGAGTTATGCCTATCATCAATTGGGCGGAGCTAATGATTCCCGATGAGGGTAAGAGAGGGGACTCAGGCGATATAGCCGTAGTCATCGGGGAAGTGTCCGATGTGAAGCCGCCTTTCATTCGGCGCATTTCGCCCGACCTAACAGTCGACAACTGGACCATGAAACCAGTGATATCCAAGCAAGGGTAAAACCCGACATCAGGGTGTTAGACCCCGGAGGACGGGAGAATGAAGAAGTTTATTTTGTTGTTATTTTATTTTTGCATAAATTATGTCGTTTCTTCGTGTTATTTGAAAATGCGATCGTCGTGGAAGGCAACTTATATATGACAAGTATTTTATTTTATGTCAGGTGTACCAATTTGAGTAATCCTTGCCTAACAAACGATCTTTCAAATTTGAATGGTGATTATGATTTTGACATTGAGCTGGATTTCGATTTGATGGGCATTGAGCAAGACGAGACAGATTACGATGACGCACCTGATGAGATCAAAGGATGGGTCGAAGATAAACCCAAACCCAATTTGGACCAAACCATCACTATAGATATCGGAACCCCTGACAATCCAAAAGAACTCAAGATAGGGACAGACCTTACCCCCAGCCAAAAGGCTGAAATGACTGAGCTACTAAAGCAATATGAGGATGTCTTTGCCTGGTCTCATGAGGATATGATCGGATTATCCACCGACATTGTGGTACACCGATTACCCATCAAGGAGGGTTTCCGGCCTGTCAAACAAAAATTAAGAAAGTTGAAACCGGAGTGGAGCTTAAAAGTAAAAGAAGAGATCATCAAGCAGTTCAGGGCGGGAATCATTATGGTTTTGCTTCATCAGTACAGCTCACGGGACGAAGCGAAAACTGCGTGGTTATGTCATGGCTGAAGCAAAACCCTCGGCGACGGAAGTCGCCGATGGGACTAAGATGACTCATGAACCACACGTATAACAAAGCCGAGCTCCCTCTGAAGGCTCTGCCTCGAAAAGACTGGCAATATGTGGCTGACATATAGGTATCCGCCAATATCATAGGAAGAATGGTGTGATCCTCCTGAAGGGCTCTAACGGCCGCCACCATCCGCATGTCCAAATGATCGGGTCCCTACAGGTAAATACAAAACTGAGATGACACAGGCCATCAGGACATCCACTCTCAAGGCGCCCCAGCGCTCCTCGGACACGGAAAAATCACCGAAGAAAAGTCGAAAAACCTCAGGTGAGCCAAATCGGTCAATAAAGAACTGAAGGGGAACCATATGGTCTGATGTGATCACCGGCAACAGGACAGCCCTTCGCAAACCAGTGAAAGTCAAGAGTTGACGGCGCATGGAACCAACTGTGACCCTAGCACAAGGTCTATCCAGGGGCAGGCCGGTGAAGCGAGCATACTCCTCGAGGGTGGGGGTCAGCTCTACTGTCCCTAACCTAAACACCTGACGGGCAGGGGCCCAATAGCTCAGAAGACCATCCACGAAGCCCGCTGGCATCTGAAGGGTCAATAAGGACCAAGAATGACCCAAAAGACCATCTGCGGTAATCCTTTCTGCCGGCAGTAAACTGTCCAACCAGCGGAGGAGGCTGCCCACCAACCCTGTGGGAGGAGTGGAATCCAAACGAACCACGGCATCTGAGGACGATATCTGTGAAAAAATAGTATCAAAAAAGGACTGTACAGGGGTCATTTCTCTACCCATAAATAAAAAGCATGCATCTACAGTTAATAACAAAGCAGGTGAATCCCATAAAGATGAAAAAGAACTGTGCATAAATAAATAAATGAGTTCAGTACATAGTGCGTAAATGAAAAAGAAATATAAACAGGTACAAAAGGCCCTATCCTATCCTGATCTAAATAAAATCGGTATCATCTATGAAGGAAGGATCCTCGAACTGATCCCCTGGGGTCGTCGAGCTCGGAGGATCAAAGTTCATGTCAGGAATGTAGGGATGCGCTGTGGCATCAGATGAACTCGGGCCTGCATCATAACCCGCACCGTCTGGATCATAGACGTAAGCCTCCTCCGGGGTCCGGCCCAACGACCGAAACAAACAGCGACAACTGATCTACCTGACGGGTCAATGTGGCGATCTGCTCAGCGTGGGTAGGGGTCCGAAACACAGGCAGCCCAATCGGTCATCGTCACCGAGCCTGGAACCATGTCTCCAAGAAAGAAAGTGGCCCGAGTCTGAGGACCGATGGTACGGGGCACCCACCAGGTACGGAAGGCATCACTCGTGCTGGGACCCGTCGAAAGCATCTGGCCGTCCTCCCCCGCAATCATGATCTCTGAAGGCGGAGAATCTAGTGGCCAAGAGGTAGCGAAAGGAGGGGAGTACGGGATGCGGATCTCTCCAGTAACGCATCTGAAGGCGCGCTCCCCCAGGTACATAACCCATCCTCCAACACTCTGCAAAGTGAGGCGACGGGTGGAAAGTGCAAACTCCGGGCCGGTAGGATGTCCATCTATAAACCTCACATCTAGATGCTCAGAAAGATAAGGCCTCCAGACGACCCCTGCAGCCGTGATCAGCTCCAGCTGGATGCGGCAGTGTGCAAAGCTGCCTGATATCGGGACCTCCTCTAGAGTGCTGTGATGCCACCGTCGGCCCCGGGGATAAGTATCAAGGCCGAGAGTAGTGACAGGCCTCAGGCATGGAAGACGCTCGTAGGCCCAGAACTGCGAACAGAAACAGTGAAAAGCATGAGAAAACCGACAGACGCAGAAAGAAAAAGAAATGAATTGACGGGGAAATACATTAAGAAAAAAGAAAGAAGTCTCACCAGCAGAAAATGATAGAATCCAAGCCAAGCGTCTGTCTGGCCCTCCGAGCGTAGACGCATACCGTGGAGGAAATAGGCAAAGGTGAATGACACCCAGTCATAGTCACTAATGCGATCCACGTCTCTGACCGCTCCCACGACGCTGAAATGAATGGTGGAGGAATTGTTCCCTAGGAAACAACCCCTCATGATCGTCAGGAACAAGCGTCGGAGCAGAATGTTCAGGGTACCCTGATCCGCTGGAATGGGCAGCGCGTAGAGACCCCCGACTGCATCGACAGCCAAGGCACCGGATCGAATACTGCGGGCCTTAAAGACCCGGTCCTCAGCAGTAAAGCCCAATAGAGCCCGGACCTCCGCCGGAGTGATGTCGAGATCTAGAGGGACGCGGGACCCGGTAAACTCTATGCCCATAATGTACCTCCAGTCCCATGGGGTCAGCACAACCTCGCAGTCAAGAAGGTGAAGAGACTGCGTCTGGTGGAACCAGCGCTCGGATAAGGCCCTCATGTAACCCCAGGGACACTGTCGGGGGATGATAGTGAAGAAATGACGGAGGCCCCAAGAATCCACCACAGCCCGGTAGTCGCTGTGCAGAGCCGTGTAGAGGGAGTAGATGTTGAACCAGTTGCCCCTCGGCTGGGTAAACTCGGGTACCTGGGGCAATCACCAAGGGGTCAGTCCGGATAAAAGGAGAATTGAGAAATTGAGAAGAAAATCAGAATAGAACTGAATATACCTCGTTAGCCACGAGAGATGCTGAAGGGTGACGACTGAGATCCCGACCCAAAAGATCGGATATCTGCACAGAGGCGCCAGAAGAAGCCTGATGAGTAGATGGAGCCGGTATGCTGGAGGATGGCCCCTCTGCCGCGACCTCCGGAGGAGCAGCCTCCTCAACGTCCGGAGGACCAGGGCGAATGAACAGCCTCCGCCAAACGACGAGCCTGACGGGTCCGAGGAGGAACAGGAGCGGGTGCAGCCCTACGACGGCGAACACCCGAGGTCCGTGACACGGAGGAACTACTATGAGCATCGGGATCCATGACTGGAATGGAACGGGCGAGAAAGAAGGTAAGTTCCCTTTTAAAATTATGTAATGAATATTCTAAATTTCTAGCCTCGTCATATAATTAATGCAACATGATGCATGGTTTAAAAAAATAAAAAAATAAAAAATAAAAAAAAAATCGGCAGAGTTCCGTTTGTAAAATGGACATCCCATGCATATCCAAGCATGTTTTTCAAAGAACTCAGGCCCCAACAGATCATATTTGCATTCATACATGTAAACAAAGCATGTAAAATACCATAAATGCATGATTTTCTTTCAAAAAGGAGCAAACGTACACGTGGGGACCGCCTCATGAACATAAAATAGGACCCACACAGTTAAGACACAGCATGTATATATATGAAATAGTACATTACATAGCATTGTAAAGCATACATTTTATCTCTAAACATGCAAATAGTCAAATGTATAGCGAAACGTTGAAGAAATTGAAAAGTGACCGGTCAAAGTGTTACCTGTAGCGTGTAGATCAATCCTACCGGAGCAGTTTTTGCAGGAAAGTTGAAAAATCGACAAAAAGCCCTTGCGAACAAGCAAAAATCGCGAGAAATAGGTGTGAATTGGAAGTTGAAAGTGACAGATCTGGAAGCGGGGAACCGCTTAAACATGCCGATCTTGGCCGCAGATGTATCTGCGGCTGGCCGCAGATCAATCTGCGGCTGGCCGCAGATCCATCCGCGGCTGGCCCTGGTGGGTCCCACCTTGCTCCCTTGCAGCCAATTGACGTGTTGAGTAAAAAAAAAAGAGATTACGAGACGGGTGACCGGCGACGATACCCGGCCCCGACGAGACGATCGACCGGCGACGATATCCGGCGATCATGAGATGGATGTCCCGGCGACGATAACCGGCTCCGACAAGATAACCAACCGGCGACGATAACCGGGGGTTACGAGACGGGTGACCGGCGACGATACCCGGCCCCGACGAGACGATCGACCGGCGACGATAACCGGCGATCATGAGATGGATGTCCGGCGACGATAACCGGCTCCGACAAGATAACCAACCGGCGACGATAACCGGGGGTTACGAGACGGGTGACCGGCGACGATACCCGGCCCCGACGAGACGATCGACCGGCGACGATAACCGGCGATCATGAGATGGATGTCCGGCGACGATAACCGGCTCCGACAAGATAACCATTCCGGCGACGATAACCGGGGGTTACGAGATGGGTGACCGGCGACGATACCCGGCCCCGACGAGACGATCGACCGGCGACGATAACCGGCGATCATGAGATGGATGTCCGGCGACGATAACCGGCTCCGACAAGATAACCAACCGGCGACGATAACCGGGGGTTACGAGATGGGTGACCGGCGACGAAACCCGGCCCCGACGAGACGATCGACCGGCGACGATAACCGGCGATCATGAGATGGATGTCCGGCGACGATAACCGGCTCCGACAAGATAACCAACCGGCGACGATAACCGGGGGTTACGAGATGGGTGACCGGCGACGATACCCGGCCCCGATCGAGACGATAGATTGAAAGAATGAACCCAACGACTAACAAACACGGTCAGAGGGTTAAAGCATCGACACTCTTGCGGATAGTTTGCATGCGTTACATCTTGTGTTGCATCATAAATCAGATGTGTTGCATCATATATGTATTGTCATTTCTTATACACTGCCATTCATGCATCGGGTGTCTGTTTCTTTATCCTGTTCATTTCATTTAACATTTCATAAACATGATAAAGAGGGGCAGCTGTAGACACCCAAATTTTGCACTTCGTATACTAACCTTGACAGGAGGGCAAATTCGTCAAATGGATCGGCCTGCGAGAGCAAAAGATGGAAAAAATACGAACACTCGACGCCACCATGATAATTTGCAGCCGAAATCGACATGACAGCAGGGCTATCCGAATTTGGCATTCTCGGAAGGTGGGGCGCGCTTCCCGGAAATTCCCGGACTGCAGAATACGAGCCTGTCAGCGAAAACCGACATTGCGGCACGAAAATCGAGGCGTGGCACGAAAATCGAGAAAGTCAAGCCCGCCAGCCGCGGATAGATCTGCGGCCAAATGAGTGCGCCTTTCTGGAAAGTCAGATCCCGAAAACCGGGCTGAGTGGCGAGCCAGCTGGCCAGCCTATTTAAACTCAGCTTCGGACAGTATACAGAAGGTTGAGCAGTTTGGCGGAAGAAGAAGAAAATCAGCAGCAGTTTTAGCTCGGAAATAGAGAGAAATAGCACAAATTCTTGCAACAATTGAGAGAAAAAAGAGCGGAAGTTTCTTTGTTGTTAGATTATATCAATATATCTCATATTTCAATCAAATACACAAGTTTCTACACAATTTTGGTATCATTTGCAAGGTGAAAATCTCATTATTTTTGCAACTTCTATCATGTCATTTGGCTAAATTTAATTGCAATTTTCAAGAATATTGTTTGAAAAATCATGGATTAGGGATTATTGGTGAGGGTTCCATTGGAACGAGATTCTTCCCAATAATCTGATGATATCTAATTGACGAAATTTCTAGCTTATTTATGGATATATATTAGGCGTAGTTTGATTGATTGTATTTTTAGGATGTGTTAGGCAATCTACGTTGTTGTTATTGTAGTATTCATTTTGTGAGTATGTAGTAATCGTGGTTGTGAGCCTAGGAAAGCGACCCCGTGGTTCAAATCCGATGATGGACGTTTTGGTGTATGTAATAGATTCAAGATGCTTGTTTTGTAATATGTAACTGTCGGGCCTTAAAACGACGCTAAGGCGAGAATCGGGTTTAAGGCCCCGTATTAGTGGAATATGTGATTGTTGGCGTTCGGGGATATTTTGATGGCTTACATGCCCATGGATAGCCCCGACGCATGTTTATACTTGATTAGAATTTTGAGGCGCCAAAAGGATGTCAAAAAGATTAAACGATAAGGATCTTTTCTAAAAATCAATCAAAGTAGGATATTAGCATCACGAGGCTAAAAATTTGGGAAACGCTAACGAAGGTCGATTCCTATCCTACGGGAAAAGCTAAAAGAGGTTATTTTCAAATGTCACGAAAAACGGGTTTTACAAAAGAACGAAACGTTTTATTAAACCGTTGTGCATAGGGTGAAAGAGATTCTAGAAGTTGCCCATCATTTGAGTTACGAAAGCAACGTATAGATCTTGATTCCTATTTTGATGAAGGTTTAAAAACTCTTGTTTTGCCAAAACAACCCCTAATGAAAATTCCATGGCTTTTGACGATTAAAATCAAATCTTTCTCATAAAAAAATAAAGCTTTCTCGTATTAAAGGAAAAGACATCCTAAAGCACTCTTCAAAAATAAAGCACGCCTCTTTCATAAAATACCCGAAAGAATTTCTTCCATACAGAACTCACCATAACATTCATTCAGGCACACAGACACACACACACACGCACACATACACATTTTATGAGATAAAGGATAGGAAAGTATCAAGATTGCGGTAACCGTGTTTCACGGGAGTCGAGGGGTGCCTAACACCTTCCCCTCACTTAAAGCAAGCCCCCGAACTCTATGAATCTCGATTCGCAGACCAATTAATTCGGAGTCACATATGAGCCAGCGATTACGAAAACGAAACTCGGATGAGTTGGTACATCCATTTCAAATATACCAACTGGCGACTCTGGTTAATCGGCTCATCATGAAAAACGATCTTTCAAAACCCCGTCGACATTAATGCCGACCCTTTTCCAAAAATCATCTAAACCAAAAGGCTAAATTGGAAAAGACAAAAAGGACAAGCGGACGAAACCGGCGTCGACAGCTGGCGACTCTGCTGGGGACATTTAGAGGGCTTAAGCCGCGTTTAAATCGTGATGTTATCCTATCCTTTAAAATTCATAAAATGTGTGTGCATGCGATATTTTGATTTTTACTTTTGTTGTGCGAATGCGTGTTTTGTCGAATAGATGAATGATTTGAATGGAATTGCTTTACTTTTGAGTAATCATTTGCATACGGTGAGGACGATGAATGTGAATGTATGTTGAGAGAGTACCTCCTCCTGAGGCGAACCTGTCGGTTGCTTATTACTGGACTCGAAGGGGCTGCTCCCCGGAGATGGCTCAGGAAACGCACCACCCAAATCCGCTCCAATCGAAAGGGCTCAAACGAGTAGATTGCAAAGATTTGGGGACCTTCATGCGAAAAGCCCGTGAGAGTAACCCTAGGATAGGTCATCCTCAGATTAACCCAACGCAGGAAAAGTCTCTTCATGCCTTTTTACGTTTATATGTCTAAATGTCATGATCTCATTCAATATTCATATATCCCTTTTCTGTGTCAAAAGAGATTACTAACCTCTGTGAATTGCAGGGAATAGTTGGGGGAGCATAATAAAGCATGTTTAGCATTGGTTATGGCATTAAAGGACTACTAACTTTCTGTTTTACAGGGAAAGATTAAAAAAACACACAAAAAAAATTATTACAGTCTTAGCATGCATCCATTTTGCATTTCCCCAGGACTAAACTTCGAACCATTGTCTCTGTAGGATTGCTCCTCAAACCCGTTCGCAGTCTAAGAAAGCCCAGGTCTCTACCTCTGAAATGGCTGATCTTCCCAATCATAGTTCCATATCTCGGGAGGAGTTTGATGATTTTAAAAGACAGATGATGGAAATGGCCACAATGCTAAAAGAACAGTTCTTAATCAGACAGGATCCGGCAAACCAGGGATCGCATAATATTCCACCACCAGGGGATGATCAGAATCCTCCTAAAAATGGTACAAACTTGCTTAAAGAGGACCAACCCCGACTCAAGGACGAGCCAGTCATCCCAAAGGCCGTTCCCATACCTAGCAGGACAGTGATTACTATCCCAGAAGAAGGGGACAATGACGACCTTCGGAGAAAAATGAAACACATGGAGGAGACCATCCAATCTCTAAGGGGCATAGGCTCCCTGGGCAGGGTTAATTATTCGGATCTATGTGTTTTCCCCGGAGCCAGATATCCAGAAAAGTTCAAGGTCCCCGAGTTTGAGAAATACAATGGAAAGGGAGACCCCTATACACACTTGAAAATATACATTGGAGAACTCGGGTCTTATGCCGAAGACGAAGGGCTAAGAATGCAGCTGTTCCAGAAAAGCTTAACAGGGGAGGCAAGAATCTGGTATGCCCGCCTTGACAACGCCCGAATCCACAACTGGGAGGAATTGGCCCATACTTTCTTAACCCAATACAGTTTTCAGGCCCAGATGGCCCCTGACAGGTACCAAATGACAAAAGTCAAGAAGCAGCCTAGGGAATCCTTCAGGGAATATGCGCAACGATGGAGGGGCATGGCCGCACAGGTAACCCCCCCGATGAGCGAATCAGAGATGGTAATGACCTTTGTAGACATCCAGGAGGCACCGTAGTATGAGCGGGTCATCTCGGGGATTGGAAGACCCTTTGCTGAAATGATTAAACATGGAGAGATGGTTGACATGGGGTTGAAATCGGGTAAAATCCGGGATCTTACTGCTTTAGAAGCTGCTGCCGAGCAAATACAGAATGGAAACTACGGCAGCACTTCCCGGAGGGTCCAAAAGAAAAAGGAGGAGGATGTCTCCCTCATCCTACAGGGGTCATCCAGAAAAACGGAAAGCCATCTTCCGGTACAGGTTCAAAGGGTTGGGCCATCCCGACAGCCAAACTTCACAGATCAAAGGGCAGAGGGGCGAAGAAGATACGAGGCCTCGCAAAATCGAGTATTCACCCCACTCGGGGAGCCTCTCGAGCGGATTTTGGCGGTATTGATGGCCCAAAAGAAGATAATCAATTTGGCTCCCCCAAGTGACCCGAAAGGAAAGAGATTTGACCCAAGCAAACGGTGCGCCTACCACTCGGGTTCCCCGGGGCATGATACAAAAGATTGTTGGACATTGAAACATATAATTCAGAACATGATCGACAATGGGGAAATTGTGGTGGAACAACCAGACTCCCCGAATGTTAAAGCAAATCCCCTGCCAAGACATGATGGGGGGGGAGTCAATGTGACGGAGGCAAATGAGGCTGGGGGGCCACCAAGACCGAACTATGTGCAGAAAATTGAGGAAATGATCAACGTGATACATGATCATGGGAGTGCACGGGGAACGCCCATCAGGTTGATAGGGGTAAGTACGAACGACACGGAGGGACCGGTCAAGTTGACAGCTCCGAGGTCCATCATCCTTACGGCAAGGCCGCAACTCCCCATCAGTAGTCTGAAGACTGTACCCTGGAATTATGGGGGAATGCCAGAGGAAACGGCCAGTTGTGCTTCCGTGACGACAAAAGGGAACCCCTTATATCTTCCCGGACGAGTCCTTGAAAGCCAAAAGAGGAAAAATGAGGAGGTTTCCGAGGAAAGGGCCGTCGAATTTTTGAAAAGGATGGATCATCCAGAAACAAGGGGGATCCAGATTTTAAATGAGGAGTCAACCCTAACATCAGTCATGGACTTGGTGTTGTCATCCAGTAAGCATTGTAGAACCCTGACAAAGGTTCTGGAAGAGGCATACGTGCCCAAAGAAATTAGTGAGGAGGGTTTCGGCCAGCTGGTGGGTCACCTGTTGGAAGGCGATGCAATATCCTTTACGGATGAGGACATTCCCAAGGAGGGAAGAGGGCACCGAAAACCGCTACACATTGCGATAATCTCTTCAGGATATGTCATGAATGGGGTGCTGATCGATGGGGGATCGGCATTGAATATATGTCCTCTCAGTACGCTAAAGAAAATGAACATCAGTTCCAAACGCCTCCGAGCCAGTCAGGTGGTGGTTCGGGCTTTTGACGGATCCCGGAGGGATACCATTGGAGAGATAGAATTGCCAGTGGAGATAGGGCCCTGTATTTTTGATATATCCTTCCAAGTCCTAGATATTACGGCAAGCTACAACCTGCTGTTAGGGAGGCCGTGGATACACATGGCCGGGGCAGTTCCTTCCACGCTCCACCAACAAATCAAGCTGATCATCGATGGGAATCTGGTAACAATCTCGGCCGAATGTGATGACCCTTCTCATCCCAGGAGTGGCCTACCAGTGATCAATGTGGATGAGTCAGCAGCACCTGCCAGCTTTCAAGCACTAGAGATTAGCACTCCCCATTATAGACGCCTGGAAGCTCCAGCTGTGAAACCTAGGATCTCTCCGGAACTTACCTTTGTTGCAAAGGAAAGGATAAAAATGAACTTCCAGCCTGGACAGGGACTGGGGAAAAGCAATCAGGGAATCATTGAGCCCATCCACCTACCACAGCAGATAGGCAAAGCAGGGTTGGGATACCATGGGGGCGCAGCACGGAGATACCGTCAGGATGCGACTCCGATTCGACTAGCTGGCAGTCCAGTGACTAAAGTCGGCAATGAGCAGGGGATCAGCGGGCCTGTGATTGGGGCAGGGAATGAAAAATTAACCCCCGCACGTAATAAGTCCGCCCGGAGGGAAAGTTTCCTGCAGGAGGTCGCAAAAGAGTTTGAAATCAAATGCTTTATCCCCGGACAATCAACAAACAGCAAGGAGGGGATGGATGTTGTCACGCCACCGGGGGCCCAGCGAGTTATGCCTATCATCAATTGGGCGGAGCTAATGATTCCCGATGAGGGTAAGAGAGGGGACTCAGGCGATATAGCCGTAGTCATCGGGGAAGTGTCCGATGTGAAGCCGCCTTTCATTCGGCGATTTTCGCGCGTCCTAACAGTGGACAAGTGGACCATGAAAACCAGTGATATCCAAGCAAGGGTAAAACCCGACATCAGGGTGTTAGACCCCGGAGGACGGGAGAATGAAGAAGTTTATTTTGTTGTTTATTTTATTTTTGCATAAATTATGTCGTTTCTTCGTGTTATTTGAAAATGCGATCGTCGTGGAAGGCAACTTATATATGACAAGTATTTTATTTTATGTCAGGTGTACCAATTTGAGTAATCCTTGCCTAACAAACGATCTTTCAAATTTGAATGGTGATTATGATTTTGACATTGAGCTGGATTTCGATTTGATGGGCATTGAGCAAGACGAGACAGATTACGATGACGCACCTGATGAGATCAAAGGATGGGTCGAAGATAAACCCAAACCCAATTTGGACCAAACCATCACTATAGATATCGGAACCCCTGACAATCCAAAAGAACTCAAGATAGGGACAGACCTTACCCCCAGCCAAAAGGCTGAAATGACTGAGCTACTAAAGCAATATGAGGATGTCTTTGCCTGGTCCTCATGAGGATATGATCGGATTATCCACCGACATTGTGGTACACCGATTACCCATCAAGGAGGGTTTCCGGCCTGTCAAACAAAAATTAAGAAAGTTGAAACCGGAGTGGAGCTTAAAAGTAAAAGAAGAGATCATCAAGCAGTTCAGGGCGGGAATCATTATGGTTTTGCTTCATCAGTACAGCTCACGGGACGAAGCGAAAACTGCGTGGTTATGTCATGGCTGAAGCAAAACCCTCGGCGACGGAAGTCGCCGATGGGACTAAGATGACTCATGAACCACACGTATAACAAAGCCGAGCTCCCTCTGAAGGCTCTGCCTCGAAAAGACTGGCAATATGTGGCTGACATATAGGTATCCGCCAATATCATAGGAAGAATGGTGTGATCCTCCTGAAGGGCTCTAACGGCCGCCACCATCCGCATGTCCAAATGATCGGGTCCTACAGGTAAATACAAAACTGAGATGACACAGGCCATCAGGACATCCACTCTCAAGGCGCCCCAGCGCTCCTCGGACACGGAAAAATCACCGAAGAAAAGTCGAAAACCGTCAGGTGAGCCAAATCGGTCAATAAAGAACTGAAGGGGAACCATATGGTCTGATGTGATCACCGGCAACAGGACAGCCCTTTGCAAACCAGTGAAAGTCAAGAGTTGACGGCGCATGGAACCAACTGTGACCCTAGCACAAGGTCTATCCAGGGGCAGGCCGGTGAAGCGAGCATACTCCTCGAGGGTGGGGGTCAGCTCTACTGTCCCTAACCTAAACACCTGACGGGCAGGGGCCCAATAGCTCAGAAGACCATCCACGAAGCCCGCTGGCATCTGAAGGGTCAATAAGGACCAAGAATGACCCAAAAGACCATCTGCGGTAATCCTTTCTGCCGGCAGTAAACTGTCCAACCAGCGGAGGAGGCTGCCCACCAACCCTGTGGGAGGAGTGGAATCCAAACGAACCACGGCATCTGAGGACGACATCTGTGAAAAAATAGTATCAAAAAAGGACTGTACAGGGGTCATTTCTCTACCCATAAATAAAAAGCATGCATCTACAGTTAATAACAAAGCAGGTGAATCCCATAAAGATGAAAAAGAACTGTGCATAAATAAATAAATGAGTTCAGTACATAGTACGTAAATGAAAAAGAAATATAAACAGGTACAAAAGGCCCTATCCTATCCTGATCTAAATAAAATCGGTATCATCTATGAAGGAAGGATCCTCGAACTGATCCCCTGGGGTCGTCGAGCTCGGAGGATCAAAGTTCATGTCAGGAATGTAGGGATGCGCTGTGGCATCAGATGAACTCGGGCCTGCATCATAACCCGCACCGTCTGGATCATAGACGTAAGCCTCCTCCGGGGTCCGGCCCAACGACCGAACAAACAGCGACAACTGATCTACCTGACGGGTCAATGTGGCGATCTGCTCAGCGTGGGTAGGGGTCCGAACACAGGCAGCCCAATCGGTCATCGTCACCGAGCCTGGAACCATGTCTCCAAGAAAGAAAGTGGCCCGAGTCTGAGGACCGATGGTACGGGGCACCCACCAGGTACGGAAGGCATCACTCGTGCTGGGACCCGTCGAAAGCATCTGGCCGTCCTCCCCCGCAATCATGATCTCTGAAGGCGGAGAATCTAGTGGCCAAGAGGTAGCGAAAGGAGGGGAGTACGGGATGCGGATCTCTCCAGTAACGCATCTGAAGGCGCGCTCCCCCAGGTACATAACCCATCCTCCAACACTCTGCAAAGTGAGGCGACGGGTGGAAAGTGCAAACTCCGGGCCGGTAGGATGTCCATCTATAAACCTCACATCTAGATGCTCAGAAAGATAAGGCCTCCAGACGACCCCTGCAGCCGTGATCAGCTCCAGCTGGATGCGGCAGTGTGCAAAGCTGCCTGATATCGGGACCTCCTCTAGAGTGCTGTGATGCCACCGTCGGCCCCGGGGATAAGTATCAAGGCCGAGAGTAGTGACAGGCCTCAGGCATGGAAGACGCTCGTAGGCCCAGAACTGCGAACAGAAACAGTGAAAAGCATGAGAAAACCGACAGACGCAGAAAGAAAAGAAATGAATTGACGGGAAATACATTAAGAAAAAAGAAAGAAGTCTCACCAGCAGAAAATGATAGAATCCAAGCCAAGCGTCTGTCTGGCCCTCCGAGCGTAGACGCATACCGTGGAGGAAATAGGCAAAGGTGAATGACCCCCAGTCATAGTCACTAATGCGATCCACGTCTCTGACCGCTCCCACGACGCTGAAATGAATGGTGGAGGAATTGTTCCCTAGGAAACAACCCCTCATGATCGTCAGGAACAAGCGTCGGAGCAGAATGTTCAGGGTACCCTGATCCGCTGGAATGGGCAGCGCGTAGAGACCCCCGACTGCATCGACAGCCAAGGCACCGGATCGAATACTGCGGGCCTTAAAGACCCGGTCCTCAGCAGTAAAGCCCAATAGAGCCCGGACCTCCGCCGGAGTGATGTCGAGATCTAGAGGGACGCGGGACCCGGTAAACTCTATGCCCATAATGTACCTCCAGTCCCATGGGGTCAGCACAACCTCGCAGTCAAGAAGGTGAAGAGACTGCGTCTGGTGGAACCAGCGCTCGGATAAGGCCCTCATGTAACCCCAGGGACACTGTCGGGGGATGATAGTGAAGAAATGACGGAGGCCCCAAGAATCCACCACAGCCCGGTAGTCGCTGTGCAGAGCCGTGTAGAGGGAGTAGATGTTGAACCAGTTTGCCCCTCGGCTGGGTAAACTCGGGTACCTGGGGCAATCACCAAGGGGTCAGTCCGGATAAAAGGAGAATTGAGAAATTGAGAAGAAAATCAGAATAGAACTGAATATACCTCGTTAGCCACGAGAGATGCTGAAGGGTGACCGACTGAGATCCCGACCCAAAAGATCGGATATCTGCACAGAGGCGCCAGAAGAAGCCTGATGAGTAGATGGAGCCGGTATGCTGGAGGATGGCCCCTCTGCCGCGACCTCCGGAGGAGCAGCCTCCTCAACGTCCGGAGGACCAGGGCGAATGACAGCCTCCGCCAAACGACGAGCCTGACGGGTCCGAGGAGGAACAGGAGCGGGTGCAGCCCTACGACGGCGAACACCCGAGGTCCGTGACACGGAGGAACTACTATGAGCATCGGGATCCATGACTGGAATGGAACGGGCGAGAAAGAAGGTAAGTTCCCTTTTAAAATTATGTAATGAATATTCTAAATTTCTAGCCTCGTCATATAATTAATGCAACATGATGCATGGTTTAAAAAAATAAAAAAATAAAAAATAAAAAAAAAAATCGGCAGAGTTCCGTTTGTAAAATGGACATCCCATGCATATCCAAGCATGTTTTTCAAAGAACTCAGGCCCCAACAGATCATATTTGCATTCATACATGTAAACAAAGCATGTAAAATACCATAAATGCATGATTTTCTTTCAAAAAGGAGCAAACGTACACGTGGGACCGCCTCATGAACATAAAATAGGACCCACACAGTTAAGACACAGCATGTATATATGATAGTACATTACATAGCATTGTAAAGCATACATTTTATCTCTAAACATGCAAATAGTCAAATGTATAGCGAAACGTTGAAGAAATTGAAAAGTGACCGGTCAAAGTGTTACCTGTAGCGTGTAGATCAATCCTACCGGAGCAGTTTTTGCAGGAAAGTTGAAAAATCGACAAAAAGCCCTTGCGAACAAGCAAAAATCGCGAGAAATAGGTGTGAATTGGAAGTTGAAAGTGACAGATCTGGAAGCGGGGAACCGCTTAAACATGCCGATCTTGGCCGCAGATGTATCTGCGGCTGGCCGCAGATCAATCTGCGGCTGGCCGCAGATCCATCCGCGGCTGGCCCTGGTGGGTCCCACCTTGCTCCCTTGCAGCCAATTGACGTGTTGAGTAAAAAAAAAAGAGATTACGAGACGGGTGACCGGCGACGATACCCGGCCCCGACGAGACGATCGACCGGCGACGATAACCGGCGATCATGAGATGGATGTCCGGCGACGATAACCGGCTCCGACAAGATAACCAACCGGCGACGATAACCGGGGGTTACGAGACGGGTGACCGGCGACGATACCCGGCCCCGACGAGACGATCGACCGGCGACGATAACCGGCGATCATGAGATGGATGTCCGGCGACGATAACCGGCTCCGACAAGATAACCAACCGGCGACGATAACCGGGGGTTACGAGACGGGTGACCGGCGACGATACCCGGACCCCCGACGAGACGATCGACCGGCGACGATAACCGGCGATCATGAGATGGATGTCCGGCGACGATAACCGGCTCCGACAAGATAACCAACCGGCGACGATAACCGGGGTTACGAGATGGGTGACCGGCGACGATACCGGCCCGGCCCCGACGAGACGATCGACCGGCGACGATAACCGGCGATCATGAGATGGATGTCCGGCGACGATAACCGGCTCCGACAAGATAACCAAACCGGCGACGATAACCGGGGGTTACGAAGATGGGTGACCGGCGACGATACCCGGCCCCGACGAGACGATCGACCGGCGACGATAACCGGACGATCATGAGATGGATGTCCGGCGACGATAACCGGCTCCGGACAAGATAACCAACCGGCGACGATAACCGGGGGTTACGAGATGGGTGACCGGCGACGATACCCGGCCCCGATCGAGACGATAGATTGAAAGAATGAACCCAACGACTAACAAACACGGTCAGAGGGTTTAAAAGCATCGACACTCTTGCGGATAGTTTGCATGCGTTAACATCTTGTGTTGCATTCATAAATCAGATGTGTTGCATCATTATATGTATTGTCATTTCTTATACACACTGCCATTCATGCATCGGGTGTCTGTTTCTTTATCCTGTTTCATTTCATTTAACATTTCATAAACATGATAAAGAGGGGCAGCTGTAGACACCCAAATTTTGCACTTCGTATACTAACCTTGACAGGAGGGCAAAATTCGTCAAATGGATCGGCCTGCGAGAGCAAAAGATGGAAAAAATAACGAAACACTCGACGCCACCATGATAATTTGCAGCCGAAATCGACATGACAGCAGGGCTATCCGAATTTGGCATTCTCGGAAGGGTGGGGCGCGCTTCCCGGAAATTCCCGGACTGCAGAATACGAGCCTGTCAGCGAAAACCGACATTGCGGCACAAACGAAAATCGAGGCGTGGCACGAAAATCGAGAAAGTCAAGCCCCGCCAGCCGCGGATAGATCTGCGGCCAAATGAGTGCGCCTTTCTGGAAAGTCAGATCCCGAAAACCGGGCTGAGTGGCGAGCCAGCTGGCCAGCCTATTTAAACTCAGCTTCGGACAGTATACAGAAGGTTTGAGCAGTTTGGCGGAAGAAGAAGAAAATCAGCAGCAGTTTTAGCTCCGGAAAATAGAGAGAAATAGCACAAATTCTTGCAACAATTGAGAGAAAAAAGAGCGGAAGTTTCTTTGTTGTTAGATTATATCAAATATAATCTCATATTTCAATCAAATACACAAGTTTCTACACAATTTTGGTATCATTTGCAAGGTGAAAATCTCATTATTTTTGCAACTTCTATCATGTCATTTGGCTAAATTTAATTGCAATTTTCAAGAATATTGTTGGAAAAATCATGGATTAGGGATTATTGGTGAGGGTTCCATTGGAACGAGATTCTTCCCAATAATCCGATGATATCTAATTGACGAAATTTCTAGCTTATTTATGGATATATATTAGGCGTAGTTTGATTGATTGTATTTTTAGGATGTGTTAGGCAATCTACGTTGTTGTTATTGTAGTATTCATTTTGTGAGTATGTAGTAATCGTGGTTGTGAGCCTAGGAAAGCGACCCCGTGGTTCAAATCCGATGATGGACGTTTTGGTGTATGTAATAGATTCAAGATGCTTGTTTTGTAATATGTAACTGTCGGGCCTTAAAACGACGCTAAGGCGAGAATCGGGTTTAAGGCCCCGTATTAGTGGAATATGTGATTGTTGGCGTTCGGGGATATTTTGATGGCTTACATGCCCATGGATAGCCCCGACGCATGTTTATACTTGATTAGAATTTTGAGGCGCCAAAAGGATGTCAAAAAGATTAAACGATAAGGATCTTTTCTAAAAATCAATCAAAGTAGGATATTAGCATCACGAGGCTAAAAAATTTGGGAAACGCTAACGAAGGTCGATTCCTATCCTACGGGAAAAGCTAAAAGAGGTTATTTTCAAATGTCACGAAAAACGGGTTTTACAAAAGAACGAAACGTTTTATTAAACCGTTGTGCATAGGGTGAAAGAGATTCTAGAAGTTGCCCATCATTTGAGTTACGAAAGCAACGTATAGATCTTGATTCCTATTTTGATGAAGGTTTAAAAACTCTTGTTTTGCCAAAACAACCCCTAATGAAAATTCCATGGCTTTTGACGATTAAAATCAAATCTTTCTCATAAAAAAATAAAGCTTTCTCGTATTAAAGGAAAAGACATCCTAAAGCACTCTTCAAAATAAAGCACGCCTCTTTCATAAAATACCCGAAAGAATTTCTTCCATACAGAACTCACCATAACATTCATTCAGGCCACACAGACAGACACACACACACACGCACACATACACATTTTTATGAGATAAAGGATAGGAAAGTATCAAGATTGCGGTAACCGTGTTTCACGGGAGTCGAGGGGTGCCTAACACCTTCCCCTCACTTAAAGCAAGCCCCCGAACTCTATGAATCTCGATTCGCAGACCAATTAATTCGGAGTCACATATGAGCCAGCGATTACGAAAACGAAACTCGGATGAGTTGGTACATCCATTTCAAATATACCAACTGGCGACTCTGGTTAATCGGCTCATCATGAAAAACGATCTTTCAAAACCCCGTCGACATTAATGCCGACCCTTTTCCAAAAATCATCTAAACCAAAAGGCTAAATTGGAAAAGACAAAAAGGACAAGCGGACGAAACCGGCGTCGACACCTGGTTTATAAACTCTAAATCCTAATTAATAAACCTTAAATCCTGGTTAATAAAGTCAAACCCTTATTCTGATGGTATGTGTTTTTTTTATCGTCCGTTAGTAATAGTAGCGGACATCGATTTTCAATTTCTAATACTAGCCGTTCCTTTTTGTTTTTATTGGTAAACTTTGAACTATAATGTGATAAACTAGGTCACCTCGTTGAGTCACAAAACCTAAATATTATCTTAAATGTATAAATACATCACATTTAGATAATAGATAGTAAAAATATAAATATTCTTTAATTCCGGAATCAAAGTAGTAGATCGCTCAATTTTCTCAAAGTTACACGTCAAAAGCCTAATATTAACCGGATAAACTTGGTCACCTCGTTGAGTCACAAAACCTAAATATTATCTTAAATGTATAAATATATCACATTTAGATAATAGATAGTAAAAATATAAATCTTCTTTAATTGCGGGTTCAAAGTAGTAGATCGCTCAATTTTCTCAAAGTTACACGTCAAAAGCCTAATATTAACCAATACAGTTGCAAAAATACAAATTTGTTAAAATTAAAAACGATGAATATAAAATCTGTAGCCATGCGATAAAATGTGGTAAATCAGGTTCCCCTCCTTAAAGCACAAAAAATTTCAACTCCTATTATGTCCTAGTACTCAATCGGCCGATTCTCTCAAAAGATACATGCAAAGCGAAAATATTAACTAATGTTATCGTAAAATTACAACATAGTTAATATTGTTAGAGGCATGTATACATACTTATAAGAGTACTCTCTTTAACCAATGTGAAGAACTTTTGGAGTAAAAGCACACCCTTTGTGTGTGTGTGGCTGGATGCGTACCTGCTGGAAGCAGTTAAACATAATATAAATTTGCAGCCTAATCAAATAACACTTACCTAAATTCATCTTAAATATAGGTTAGAAAACTATTAAACTTTTGGTGTCATATGCCAAAAATTAAAAAATGAGCAACATAACAGGCTAAGAGAAGTTTCAAACCAACATCAATTACTAGGTCGAGTAAAACCACTTAAAATGGCTGATAACCAATTATAAAATTAATCATTGTACAAAATAACTTGGTCCGATGACATCACCTTCGGCATAAGATAGACAAGTATTTGAATGGGTTCAAATGTTAATTCAAACTCATTAAAAGCTGACAAAATTGATAATATATAAGTTTACATTCCCCTCAACAGCTGAAGTGAAAGTGCAACTCTCTAACAAGAGAACTACATGAAATACGAGAGAACCAAAAGATTGTGTCATTGTTTCTCTTTTTTTGACAAGGATTCCCCCTTGTACTCGCTGCCAGCAGTGACGACGAAACCTGCTCCAACCTGAATTTAAGGTACAAAACAACCATTAGAATTGAAGAACTGAGGATGGTGCATGCACAAACACAAGAAAACACAAGGTCTCTCTAACCTCTAACCTCTAACCACCCCACCCCACCAACCCCACCCCCAAAAAAAAAAAAATAAAGAATAAAAAAAAACCCCAAAACACACACACAGTGATATACAGAGACTAAACCACTAAAGCACAGCAAAGACATGCAAACCCAAAGAGGAAGAGAGATAATACTTGACAGTCCTTCAGTACAACACGGTCCTGGAGTTGTACATTACTGCAAATAACAGAACCTTGTATGGAGCAACCATCCCCAACCGTAACATGGTTCATAACAATTGAATTAACCACCTGCAAATTCAAACTATTACAACACTGCAATTTCAAATGACTCGAGTAATACATTCTTATTTTGTTTCATTCGATAAGTGTCGGTTTGTAATACACTATGACTGCGTTTTGTACAAAATGTATTTAAGCCAAGCATTTGTATTTTACAGATATTAATGTAAAATAATTCATGGAATCTTCATATTATTTCTAGCTTTAAGTCTTTTTCATATATTCAAGTTCTAATTGCAGGCATCTGGCTCTATATTGTGGAAATCTTATGTTACCTTTACATTGGAACCTATCCGACAATGAGGGCCAATAACAGATCGTTTGACACTACATTTGTCACCCATTTGCGAGCCTTCCCCAAGCATACATTGTGGTCCCACCTAAAAGAATTAAAATAAATGAGCATATCAAGAGATTGCTCAATCAACCATAAATGAGATGACATAAACATTATGCAAACACTCGGTTAACATTTTAGAGGTGCCAATTGTAAAATAATACAATTAAAAATACAAGCAAGTTGTGCTTCAGAAGCGAACTTTAGTACTAAAAAACTGCAACTCACTGTAGTTTTCGACCCAAGCACTGCAGAAGGATGAATTATGTTGTTGTGAGCAGAGAAGGAATACCCTGATAGATGACTGGCGTCTCCTATTACCTGACAGAATTAATAATCACAATCAGCTACAACTCATATAACAAATAGGTAGAATATAACTAATAAAACAAACAGAAAACTATATACATCTAGAAGAGCTTCAATTGCAAAAACTCACATCTCGATTTATGTCGCAGAACCCTTGAATCGAATTCACGCATGCACAATACTTGCTTTTGCTAGCAATATAAACGCAGCATTTGTGGGAATTTCGTGGAACAGGGGTTGACCCATTAGGATACATGGCATATAGTTCATGAAAACTTGGTGTAGATGCATTAACCAGAAGTTGAGACAACATTACTATGTCATTCTGGGAAGCATCATTCTCATTCCCATTTTCTTCTGCTCGTCCCCCATTGAACAATAATTCAGACCTCTGATGTTTCATTAAAACAATGAACTATATCAGAATTTCATAATATGAAAAGAAACCCAAGTCACCATATTATGGAGGGATAAAGCAGGTGTCTTTACAAACCAACCAGCTGGCTCCTGACAAGATAAGGCACCACATCCTGCTTTAAGCTGTGAAAAGCTAGCTTTTGACTAAGAACTTCTTGCAGAGCAGACCTGAACAAAATCAAATGAAAAATAAGAACATTTGAGAATATTCATTAAAGAAGAACGAATAAAAATTACTTATAACTAGAGAGCAAAACCTCAAACCTCTTGAATGCATACAAGTGAGCATCCATCAGATCAGCACGAAATTCCATCTAAAGAAGGAATGAAAAGAGAGAGCCTGAGTATGGACCAAGCAGAAGCTTGTAAACTTTTGCAGAATATCGTGTCAATCCTCTTGATTTAGAGTCTTGCTATATATTGCGAGAGTTTTTTGCCGAATTACGATTGTGACGTATATCAATACATGGGATTGGGTAGGATTATAAAATTGGCCCACCATATTAGATACGTCATTAACATATTACCAACCATAATTATCCACGTAACTCGCAACTAAAAAGTCGACATATAAAGTCGCAAGATATATCATTATCCCTTGATTTATTAGAAACAAATAAACAACAAAGATCCTAAAGAAAAGGAGAGGACATAAAAAGGTCTAAACAGGTATCTAGCATAAGCACTGTAAGATTCCCCAACCGCAACAATTTATTCGGCTAGTTGAATCGAAGATATCTAATTAGTGGGACATGGGAAATTGTGGATAAGAGCATACAGGCATTTAGCATGTAATCAAATCAAATTGTCTCTCATTCATCAATGTCAAACTTGAGAAGAATATAAGGAGTAATAAAAGGACCCATTTCACCTTCTACTGACAACCCACCTGAGCCAACTTTTTATGTTACCCTTCATCATATTTAAACCTCCAAAAAAGAAATCAATGGTAAAAGAATTCTGCTTCTATTCTCTATAGTTAGGGCGAAACTTACCAATAAAAAGACAGACAAAAGTATAACGACTAGTACAAACCAAACAAAGAAAATAAAAATATCATCTTATTATTGTGCTAGGTACCACTGCAGGAGTTCTTCCAAAAAGAATTTGGACGACTGAGAGTCTGACAAACTGCAATTTTTTTTACCTGGCCTACTGCACGGAGGATGCTCTTCTGAACTCTAATGTCTTTCTCAACTTCAGTACCTGACAGAAGCCACAAAACATGCTAAATAAGATATAATCCGGTACAGATGCAGAATATATAAATATCTAAAAAGACCTAACCAGATGCTATATGCAATAGAAATTGTTTTTGAGGGGTCCAGTCCTATGATATTGTATCGTCCAGGTTTCTTGGCTTTGTCTTTTCCACCAGGACCCGATTCTGGTGATCCACTGGACAGGAGCAGAGCAAAGCATTGCGGTTACTACAGCATCATGTCGTCTATGGAGTAGCTGCCACAGCCCCGGGAGCAACATCACAGACAAGATCACCATTGACCACCTGCATAAGCCAAATTAAATTAATAGCTGCAACAAAACAATTCACATGCTCAAATGCAACGAAGGACAAGAATTCCAACCAAGATATCATTTGCAGTTAAGTGGTGGGCAATTGCCCGAAGAGCTCCAGCAGACCCAACATCCTCAGGGACAGCAGCTACCTGAAGATGTTAAACAAACTCTTTAGCTCTATTCACAATGAGAGTAACATAATAATGTAGGCTACCACTAAAAGAATGATTGGTGGGGCGAAATCCATGCCAATGTTCATTGTAAAAATAGTAGCAAACCGATGTCATTAGATTATTAGTGAATTCTGCTATGTATTGCGATAAATTTAGGCCGAATTACAATTGCGAAACTTATCAATACATGGGATTGGTAAGAATTATAGGAGGGCTCCACTTATTACACATCTCGTCAAAAATATTACCACTAATACTTATCCACGTAACTGACAATCAAAAGGTCGACATAAACATTCACAATATATATCATTTTCCTTTTAAATGTAAAGGAAACCAATCAAGTGGTAAAGAAAATTAGGTTGAGGGCTTCAAATATTCTACAATATCAGTAAGGTTCAATAGGGTATAGTACAAAGATATGGTGAAAATTAATAATATACTAGGACTTCGTATGAAAACTGAAGACAAAACATCATTTCAAAGATTTATTACTCATAAAAAATATAAATAAATAAAATAAAAACTAGGGTTTAATATTTATCACAAATTGTGATGCATTTAAACCTCTCCTATCACTCAAATCCCAAGGGGCGAAGAAATGGCAGAGGCCTTTAAGGAATAACATCAAGGTCGATGGTGTTCTCATACTTGGAGAAAAATTTACTTGTCAAAAAAAGAAAATGTCCTGTCACTCAAAGAGGAGAGACCTTGACGCTTTAAACCGTAGCTTAGGCATGATTTCTATAGCAGTGGGTTTCTCCCGGTTAGTCCTGAAACAAACCCCAATTTTACTGGGACAGTTTCACCACCAAATCGCTAGGGTTAAGCAATTTACTGAGAGACAGCGCCATACGAACCCAATCTCGGAGTTTATACACATATCGCTGTCGACATGTGTCCTATAATTCTTCTGTGTTCATAAACCATAGGGTTTTTAGTGGTCCATCACGAGAATAAGGAAATTCTCACAACACACTTAATTACCAGGGGAAAAAAGAGTGAACACACTTTACCTCCAAAGGGTTGACAAGAGACAGGTCAGTTTTCCACCTAAACTTGGTGAACTGTCACACTTACCCTTCCTGTATTTGGGTTCCATAGAAACTATTTGATTTTTTGTCAAAATTGATGTCACCCCAAAATCAAAATCTTGATTACCAAAGGACATCAATACCTGGTATCTGCACCCTCCTGCATATTATTTACTGTCCACTCTATCTCATTTTCTTTTCCTTTCCCCAATAGTATATCTCATCAAAAACATGTGTTGGGCCCATTCATGTGGCCTAACAGTGCACATTTCAGTATTTCTTCAGTTTTCAACATCATCACGTGCCCACGTCACGTGATGGGACTATTGGGTTGAAGTCCACATCGAAATAACTTGAGAATTATACTAGATATATTTTTCCAAGGTATTCAATTTGACACTTTTGTATATGCATTCTACCTTCACATGTAACACAATGGAGTTAGGATGATTGCACGTGGACATAATGAATACAAGAAGACCCACAAAAGACAACCAGAAGAAAGCTATTAAACCAAAGCAACTTATTGGCCCAACTAACAAATGGCTACTAATAGATTAATGCATAACTTTGGCCCGAAATGAAAGGCAAGTGGTTAAGAATAAAATGTCAAGAATAGAGTATTTTGGTAGCCCAAAGATAAATCCAATCTGATACCATCAAAGAAATAGCACTATGGCCTTTGAAGAGCTAGGGACTTCCCCTATTCATGTTGTCTAACGGTGCATATTTCAGTATGTATTCAATATTCATCACCCCATGTAGGGGACGCGTGAGGGGGAGTGTTAGAGTATAGTATTGTCCAACATTCAAATATCTTTGAGATATATTCTAACATATAAAGACATCAAATTCTCTGAGCAAAAATCAATTGGCAATAAGTGGTGAGCCACTCATGTATACATAATGAGTTTCCATGTCAAATTTAACCAATGTGGGACTTTAATCAAATAAGCTTAAAAGTGTGTCGTTAGGCTATATGAACGGGAGAAGACCCTAGCTTCGATACCATGTTAAAATACAACATGCAGAACAAATTTAGCATATATGATATTAAGTTCTCTAAATTTAAATCTATTCGCCAAAAGTATATATAATCAAACTCTCTAACCAAAAATCAAATGATAGTAAATGGAGAGATCACTCAAGTATATACAACAAGTTTTCAGGTCAAACTTAACCGATGTGGGACTTTAATTAAATAAGCTTACCACGTGGTGACGTCAAATACTGAAGAAATACTTAAAATGCGCCATTAGGTTACATGAATGGGAGAAGACCCCTATCTCCGATACCATGTTAGAATACAACATTAAGAACAAATCTAGTATATAAAGACATCAAGTTACTTAAAACTAAATGTCATAAGCGGAGAAATCCCTCAAGTATATATAATGAGTTTCCAGGTCAAAAACTTAATCAATGTGGGATAAACTTTAACCCAATATGCCCCCAAGTGTCCCCACCTCCCCCCCCCCCCCCCCCCCCCCTCAAAAAAAAAAAAAAAAAAAACTGTGGTGACGTTAAGTACAGGGGAAAAAACTAAAATGGATGTTGTTAGGCAGCATAAATCAGTGAAGGTACTAATTCTTATACAATATTGAAGCATTCAACTTAAAACCAATTGACAATAAGTGAAGATGCCTCAAAAGTGTGTGTGTGTGTGTATATATATAATGAGTTTACAGGTCAAAATTAACTGAAGTGGAACTTTAACCAATAGTTGATTCTCGTTTTTACTGAAACTTCTGATCTAATCGTTGTTTTTCTCTTGCTATAAGTACACACTATACACTTCTATTATGTGAACAAAGCTCATAAGATTTCAAACGGAACATATGAGGTTTGGTGGTTTTTAGTGAGATTTGATGTGCTACATTGATTTTTTTTTTCAAAAAAAAAAAAAAGAAACACAGTGTAAAAAAAAACGAGGGTGAAGGAGATAAAGCTTGGCCTAGGATGAGACCTCTGACACAATCTGTCAGGCTTTAACTCGAGTTAAGCCTGATCAATCCAAACCAAATGAGCAACTAATCAACTAGCCATAGTTGTTAGTTGAACAACTAAGCTCAACGATGAACAATGGAAAAGGATGACAAAGAGAAATAGAAATTGCATAAAACTAAGGAATTCAGAAATGAAATTCTTTGCACTTGGAGAAAAAGATAGCTGTGATAGATTGAATGAATGAATCCATTTTCAATACTCTCTTGCACATGAAGTCACACTTCTCAAACCTCTCTTAGTTATAACAAAGATGCTCAGACTAGCTAACTTGCACCACGGAGGTACACAATCCCACTCTACATATCTTGTTGTAGACTGAGTTGTCAACTCGACGCACTGTTGTTGCTCATTAGATCTTAAAAGCGAAAATATTAGGTTCACTATTCCACAAAAGAGATTAAATAAACATCTTGGCAGACAAATTTAAGCATGTTTAAAGGAGTTTCTTAAATCAAGTTCCCCCCCCCCCCTCGAACTTGATTTAATATTGTTAGTAACTTGTGTTAGTACATGAATGGGTGTGAATTAATCTACGTTCATGGTACATGAATGTATTAGAAGTGTCTTGAAATATGCATGGTCAAGTTCATGTACATATATTTGGTCAAATGGTAATTATTAGAGTAACTCTAGAAGTGTCCTAAGAGTCCTATAAATAGTCTTGTGAGTCATTTTATGCAAGTGGATAGAAGTGAAATCAAAGTTGAAGTAAGACAATTATTTCTATATCTCCACTTTATCTCTATAATATATCATCTTCCATATTTTCCAACACTGGGTCTAGTAACGCAACCCTCGGGTCCAGGTAACACAACCCCAAGGTCCAAGTAACACACCCAGTATGTCATAATAAATTTAGTTGGTAGTTATATATTATCATGCTATATTTTTTTTCCTGATAAGCAGCATCACGTATAATCATAGTTGTCACCGCGTCGCCATGGCATCACCATGGCGTCGCCTAGGCAACGCCTAGGCATCCAGGCAATGGAGAAACTGTCACAGCGAGGGTCGATTTGAGGTGGAGCTTCGCCTAGGCGTCCAGGCGATGGAGAACCTGTCACGCCAAGAGTCGACTTGAGGTGGAGCGTCGACGCCGTGAGAGGTCGAGCTGCCAAGGCGCACGCCGTAGTAGCTCTGCCCCAACTTAAATGTTTAACCCATTGACCCATGGCATTAACCCATGACCCATCAATTAAAAAAGGAGAAAGGAAATAAAACCCTTATCTGTAGACTGCAATCGCGATTCGCAGCTCTCCAAAGTTTGGACAAGATCGCGACTGATTTGGACTCGATCGAGACTTTTCCGACCCATCGCAACTCCAGCGACTCCATCGCAGCCCATCGGAACCATCACAGCCCATCAGAACCATCATCAGCGACTGTGACTGGTGGCAACTGAGTCGACCGCGACCCAGCCTTCTCTCACACGGCCACAGGTTCTTGTTCTTCTTGCTTTGCTTTGACCTTCTCTCTCACACACACATCTTTGATCCAGCTTCTCTCTGTCTCTCTGTAAATCTATTCTATGTTACTCTTTCTCTCCTTCTTAACTCTGTTTCTATGTTACCCTTATCCTTCTTTCTTTTTTCAGAAATATATATTTTTAAAGGAACTTCATCTTATATCTGTCATGCATAATTGCATATACGTATGCCAAGTGTCAACTGCCAACTAAATAATGCCAAGCTAATATAATATACATCTCTGAACAGTAAAAAAAAAAAAAATTTATTTTGAGTACTAGTAAGGCCTATTTTATTACAAGTAAACTTAGAAGTTGAGTATGTTTCATCCTAATAACCATTATGTTTTGCACTTAATAATATATTTAAGAGTAGAATATTATATTTGGTTCACTTGTCATCTGAAAAGAAAAAGAAATAGACAAAAAAGAAAACAGTCAGCAGTACATGATAGGTTCAGATTTCAATAGAGCACCAGTTACTTTTGGCCCTGAGAAGGACTGTTCCAGTGAACTTATTTTCTGCAATTCTTTTTTCCCCAGCAAGGAATAGTCTACTCCAATAAGTATTTGCTTTTATTAATTTACACTTCCAGGTAGCTAAGAAATACTCCATTTCTTCCATTAAAAATAAAAAATAAAAATTCCATTTACTCTGAAATTTATTGAGTACTAAATTCAATAATAATTATATGATAATAGAACTATTATAATAATAATTTTGAGAACATTTTGTCTCTTTATACTTTTATTAAATACTTCATTTTTATTTATATTTATTCTTCATTTCTTCTACTAGTTTTTAATATCAAGTGTTTTATTTTTGGATTGTTATTGCTAAGTATTTACATAATTGTGCTTTTAATGTTATTCCATGGTGTTATGTTTTGGGTTTTAACGTATATGAAATTTACTGTCAATATACTTGTTAAGTAAAATAAATAATATACAAATTGCACATTGTAAACGACTTGTCGCCATGTCGGTCGCCTTGTCGCCTAGGCGTCCAGGCAGTCGGCTACTGCCATGACTCGCTGGGGCACCGTGACAACTATGCGTATAATTACTCCACACATTATAAATATTAGTTTACAATTAGATAGAAAAGGAATATGTCATTAATAGAATAGAAGAGATACATAAACAGGAGGTAAGGAGTCGGCAAATTAGAGTAACTAAAACCCTTCTACTCAAATACCACGAAATGATCCCACAGTTGAAGACTAAAAGAAGCAAGAAAAATAACCCCTACCCCTCAGCAAATATAAAGGTAGATACTAATCACTAGAAAGCCAGGAATTTCGTGCAGTCCATATAATGTGAGTACACACGATAAGTATGGATACTACTGTTCTGTACATTTTCTAAGTTATGCTTGTTGTCTGTTAATTTTAAAGCTTATTTTCACAAATTCTAAGGGGCAAGGAGAACTTTCCATTTCTTTACTAAATCCCCCCCCCCCAAAAGTTAAACAGGTGCTTGTTGCACTAGGAGCAATTGCACCAGGTGCTAAAGCATGAGTGTTTTGTATTCATTGAGCAAAGACAGGTTGTAATTGGATAGCGGTATCTGAAAACATGTGTTCAGGACGCCCTAAATTTTCAGCCTATTCTTTCAGCCTATTCTTTTAGTCCTCAAATACCCGTATTTTTTCCTCCCCTTTTTTATTTCATTTTCCCTCTCAAATTCCATATATATATATGTGTGTGTGTGTGTGTATGTGCTTCTCCATTTGTTTCCATCTACTTGTATTCTTTTACTTTATTCATTTCTTATTTTCATCTTTTTAATCTTTTAATTTTCTTTTGAATCTCCTTGCTTTTCATTTCCAGCCTACCCCAACTAATTTAGGAGGAAAGGAATTGTAGAGTTGAGACTTGAGATACCCAAACTGTTGTTTATATCCTTCAGGGACCTTCTCGTATCTATCTTTTTTCATTTATTTGTTCATCAACCAGCTCTACACTTTCCTCTAGAATCTTTTGATCTTTTTCTATGGAAAGCAAAGGCACCCTCAAGAATTAACGCCTTTTTGTAATCTTACATGCATTGGGCACCTTGGCCTTTCAGTTGTTTTTATCTAGATGAGTATGTAGATACTCATACCCAAATGTTTATTCATTTCTGGATTGGCAGGTGCGGTACTTTTAGTCGGACCTGGTGGATAAATGTTTGATTTGTCCTTCTAAATTCTAATGTGGACGAACTTCTTCCATAGAGTTTTAGAGGGTTTGGGAAAGGGGTGAACAGGGGAAATAATGTAGAACAGGTGGAAAGATTGAATAAGGGTAAGGGATAAACTAGGCTCTCAAGCCACAAAACTCAAAATTTTCAAATCAATTCATATTCAATAATCTGAAAATAAATAAAGACTACAACTCTTTATATAGATACTCTACGACTTAGTGACCAAGTAAAGAATACTAACATAAAAAGGACATAATCTTCTAATTAGAATCTATCATAATAAAAACTAATTTCCTAATTCAAATCAACAACTATAATTGCAAACCCTAATTTAAAAGGAAACAATCTCCTAATTAAAATCTACTACTATAATTAAAACTTCTAAAATATCCTAAAAATAAGTAATAAATAATTACATTAATAATCAAATATTTATCTCTAAATAACAATACTAAATTAACAATAAATTACTTCTTCTTTTTTTCCCTTTCTGCATCAAAAATTTTGGGGAGGTGAACTTACTTTGCCATTTTGTGGGGTGTATGAACAAAGAGTAGGGTTGTAAACGAGCTTATTCGAAGCCAGATACAGTGCTATCCGCATTTGTATCCCCAAAAAAAATATTTTATCCATATTTGTATCCAGTATTTGACGAATTTCTTAAAGAACCATTCGAATTCGATATTCGGAAAATTATTCGAATATGAAAATTATCCATTTTTGAGTGACTATCCAGATGATTACATTATTTAAATATCCGAGCATTCATATTCGTTTAACATGTACCAAGGACCATTCATTGGCATAAATAAATAAATAAATAAAAACTCAAAAACTTCAAATAATTAACCAAACAATCAACTAATAGTATCTGATATTTGTTATTTGACTGACATGTTGGCGGACAGATGTTAAACGAATGCAAATATGCATGTATCTGTATTTGTATCCATTTATTTGCGAATATCTCTAATCGAATACGAATAATATCCCCTTTGAGTGAATACAAATACGGACGAATATCCTATCTTAAGGTTACCATTTACAGTCCTAACAAAGAGGAATTCAACCACTTTTTTGTGGGCGGTTGATAAATGTTGGCTTACTTTAAAGGATATATTTGGCCTATTTCTAATTTTCTATGGGATCACTTTGGTCATCAACATTGACACTAATAAAGCAATCAATAACAAGGAATCAAACATCCATATCAGTCTGACAGTTTTCTTCACAATAGTTTACCTTATCCTTTTAATTGAAAATATGTTTGCATAAGCAAAAAAAAAAAAGATAAATAAAATAAAATAAAAAGATATGTTTGCATGACTTGTATACCAGAGATTCATCATTATGAAATAAAACAACATAATTACCTCGACATGTAGACGATCAACATAAGCCCCTGATATCCAAGCTCCAATGAGAAGGGCTGCATCCTCTCCTTCAACAACCTACATAGTAACCGCACTACCCAAATCAAGAATCCCCAATATATATATATATATATATATATATATATATATATTATATATATATATATATATATATATATATAGACATAACAAACCCTTCATTTGTTCAGCAAAATATTTCATTTGTTCAGCAAAATAAAATTTAAAAGAAACTAAAAACAACATGACTATAAACATATAAATATAATATTTGTTCAACTGTCAAGGTAAAAACAAGCCCAATTTTGACTCTGCAAATTTTCCATTTAAAACAAACAGAAATATATCATCACACACATAGGTAGAGAGAATCATACAACAATGAGATCTTTGAGGTTACTTTGCTCCAAAAGCTCAAGAACATAAGACAGTACAGGACGATTTGCCACAGGAAGTAGTGCTTTGGGAACATCCTGCACGTTTTATTGTGTAATTAAATAAATAATATATACATACATATACACATTTGTATAGTTTAAGACATCAATTGAAAAAGAGAAGGAAAAACCTTGGAAACCAGAGGGACTAATTCCTTTGAAGTGCCACCCGCTAGAACAACTACTTGAAAATCCATTCCTCTGTATCTATGTAATGAATCTCTCTGTGTATATAAATATGTGTATATATATATATAGCAGGGAAAGTGAGATGGGCACAAAACAAATTGGGGGTTTCTTTGTTGGGTTTCTGTCTCGCAAAATAATTAAACTGGGGGTTCATGAAATCACAGTGGTCTATTCAAAATACGTTTTTAGTAGAATTTTGATGTAGCTCAAATGCTAGACCGCTCGCTTTGCGTGCGAGAGGTACAGGGTTCGGTACCCTACATCTCCTCCATGTCACTTTTTGTATCGACTTGTTTGAGTCCCCACAATACCTAAATATTAATTAAATATATTTTAACTTTTTGTATTGACTTGTTTGAGTCCCCACGAGACCTCAATATTGATTAGGGTCTATTTTAAAATTAAAGATATATTTTTGATTTTTTTGAATCAATTTGTGAAATGTTAAAATTCAAAATAAATATATGAAGTTATTTAATTTTAATACAAAGAAATATAACAATCGTAAACTAACTATAAGATGCTATTAATTATCATCTTTGTTATTTCCAAAACTTGAACGAAATTATATCAATTTTGAGTTTTAAGATTTCCCGAATTGACTTTAAAAAGTTAAAATGTATATCTAATTTTAGAACGGATGTAACATTATTTTTAGCATTCATCTCAACACAAGGTCTTATCGTAAAACTATGATACTTTTAACATTTTATTAAATTTTTTTTACAAATATATATAATTAGGCAAAGTAATTAATTTTTATTTTTAAATTTTTTATTCTATTTTTGTAAATATATTATCATATGGTTGGTCAATATATTATATTTATGCTTCCAATCTCAATATCCAGTGCGAAGTATTGATTTTTGAAAGTCCAAAATAATCTAGAAGGGGAGTTGAATAAATTATTACCGTTTAAAAAATTATTTTAGGCCTTTTTGAATTTTTAGTAAATTAATTTGCAGTGTTAGAAATTAATATGCAATACAATAAAAAAATCAATCACACAATGCACAGATATTTACCACATCTAGTAAACGATGTGAATGTCCTATGTGATTCGATAATTAACAACTGAGTAGTCCTTGGCCAAGGCAGAATGAAATTAGAAAGGAGTTTCTAATTTGCATTATTTAGAGTTGTGCATTTAAGAATCAAAATGCATATAACTAAATAAAATAAGACTTGACAGTAATTCCATGTCTTATATTTAATTGGGACATTGTATGGTAGAAGGATTGAATTGTACAGTAACTATTCACTGAAAGGTTCTTTTGTGATTAATGTTGAAATCTATATTATCTGGAAAGTCGTTGATCGCTAAGGGGGCTTACCCTTATTGTAGAATAAATATTATTTATTTATTTAAATAAGATTATAATTGTTCTAATTGATTTATTCACAACCGATTTAATATGGAGAACCTAAAGGGTCACACCGCAAAAAGAAAATATTTATTTAAGAAGTAAATGGCATAATCGTAATAATAAGTTAAGTGTATTTAATTTAATCTATAGAGATAGAATAAACTAAATAGATTAATATTTATTATTTAATATTTTAGAAATATTAAATATAAATTAATAAGAGGAGTTATTATTATTATTATTTAATTCCTAAAAGGGTTTGGGAATTAATTAATAAAAGTACTCTCATAAAATTTTAATTGGATTAGGAGTTTAATTAAAATAAAACTCTATTCCTAAATAGTTTAGGAGGGTTCTTTATATCTATAAATAAGAGGAGTCTTGTCATGGATTATGGTTACACACACTTTCATTAGAATTGTGGAGAGTACTTACAATTTTTATAGAGTTAGAAACTAGGGTTTTGCCAACAACCATCTTCTTGAATAGATATTATTCCTTGGTGGATCACTTATAGAGGCCAAACACTTGGGTGGTTAACGTTGATCAAATGAAGGAATCTCACCGTTGAATTCGATGAGAACGCGAAGAAATTAGAGGTGAACTTGTACCCGAGGAAGTTTTGATTCACGAGGGTATAATTCTCTATCTTTGTCTCTTTCGTTTAATTGATAATTAAGTACAAGGAAAGATCATGGTGATGGTTTGTATAAAATTTTAAAATACGATTTTATCACGCTTCCGCTCTAATTATGTAATTTGATTGTATGCTCGCTTTATATACAAACCTAACAGTGGTATCAAAGCCAATTCTTGTGTTAATTATCGATTTTGATGATTCCATGCATGTATGAGTATGTGATTGGATCAAATTTTCTGGGCAAACCAAGTTTTCTGGATCTACGATGCAGCGCGACCGCGCCGCTTCCAGTTCATTCTGGAGCGCGGTCACGCCTGAACCTAGAAATTGTTTCTGGGGTTGCAGCGCGGCCGCGCCGCTCCTAGTTCATTTTGGAGCGCGGCAGCACCGGTCTGCAGATTTTGAAAATTTTATTTTTCTTCAATTAAAGTAAACGATTTATTTAATTGGTGTATGTTTAAAAAAAATGTTTATGTTATTTCCAGGTTGCTAAAATTAAAGGAGTTTAATTTTGATTTAGTTTTTGATTAAAATAAAAAAGTTTATTTTTATTATTCATGAGATGAATGTTATTTATTGATGCATATGAAGATATGTATGATAATAAATTGGGATTGATTATGGACTATTGACTAATGTGTGATTGAATTTATTTTAGAGGATGTTTGAATGAATGAGTTTTTTTATAAATGGGGTCTGCGTACCTCGTCTTCTCTAATTTTTCTTGATGTAAATTCTATTTTCCTCCTGTGTACTTCCCCTTGACTGCTGATCAAGGTTTCTATTCATTGTAAATAGTTTATTGTAATAGGTTTAGTTAGAATAATTTTGAAGAATTGGAGACAAAGGAGTAAGGAGCGCTTGAAAACCCGTTTGTAATGGAGCCCGGATTTAAATATAATAGTTATATTTAAATTCAGTTCTTGCACCCTAGGTTTGAACTTTTGATTCTGTAACGACCGAGAATTCTGAAATTGTCTTGTAATTCGAATTTTGAATATTAATGGATATATTATATTTTGTTAATATTATATTTGTGTTACGTATTTAAACGTTGTGTGACAACCCGGATCATGTGAATGCATGAAATTTTACGTGATATAGTTTTGATTAAGTGAATAATTGATTTCGCGTAGCGTCGCTAAATCACTATTCACGGGCACGTTTCCCGATGCACTATTTACGCCATAATATTTTTGTATCTTTTTCGATTTTAATAAATTTCATAAATACGTGTATGCGTACGAATAATTTTTCCAAGTGTCAGAAATTTTATTTGAGCTGATACGTGATTTTGTCCGTATCCGAAATGTGTTATATGGGTGTTCCGAATGTTTGGACAAATTCTACAATAATTATTTTTATGCGTTCCAATAATTTATGGGAGTATCCGTTTTAATTTTGGGTGGAGTTATTTACCAGTTTTGGTACAAAAGTGGGAGTTTTCAGATATATTTTTGGTGTACTTGGGTATTTATTTTAGCTTGTTACTCCAAGAGGGAACCAACCCACCAATTTAGACCAATCAAATGAGAGCATGAAGGGAGTTGCCGGCAAGAATTTGAATTTGTTGGCCAACCTTGAGCAACTAACCCACTACTCCTAAAATTACTCCTCCACTTCTCCTAAATTATTCATTCTCTCTTGCATTCCATCAAACCATTCCATCAGTAGATATAGAGAGAGAGAGGGAAAAATCTGCAGCAAAGAGGAAGAAGAAAGAAGGAGAAGGTCGCCAGAAAAGTCGCCAGAAAAGAAGAAGAGTCGCCGAAAAAAGAAAAGAGGAAGAAGAAGAAGGCACGAATGGAAGAAGAAGAGAATCCAAGCAAGAAGGACCCTCAAAATCAAGCCTAGCCGAGCTTCTTAATCATCCAGGAAGGATTTACAGAAGTAAACACCAACCAAATCCTTTCCATTCGATTTCTTGTTAAGTTTTTCAAATTTTTCTTAGTTTTGAGCTCTTAAGCTTGTGGGTCGGATTTATGGCGATTCCTGGTGATTTTGTTTGTTGTGATTATTTGTAAATGTTGCTAAGAGGTTATGTAAGCCATTAATAACATCAAAGTGGAACAAAAACGCAAGAAATTCTTACCTTGGCTTAATGGAACAAGAATAATGGACAAAACATGGACTTTGGACGTTCGAACCATTTTAGAGGACTGTAAAGCTATGATTCCGTGTTTGTTAATTTTGTTTGTTATCATGGTATTGTAGTTCCATGGGTTACGAAGCTAACCCAGTTAGAATGGAGCAAAAAGGGGTTAAAACGAGTTCATAGGAATGATTTTTGTAAAACTTGTCAAGAACTCGAAGAACAAAGCATGAACTTTGTATTTTAGCTTAAGATTTGGCTATGTTAATGTTAATGGGTAATTCTGCATTTTTGATATGTTGTAGCCCCATAAGTTAGAAGTCCATAGAGTCTAGAATGGACCCATTTGTTATAACCCAAGTGCTAAGCTTCACGCCGCAGCATGAAGCCTGCCATGGAGAAGACACGGGACTCACGCCGCAGCGTGAGGTCCAGTGCTAAGGCTTGGCACTGCAGCGCCAGTGCCGTGTTCGGCCTGGGTCGGGTGTGTCAGACCGGATCGGGTCTGGTCGGACCTAACGAATCCTTTCAGCGGGTCCAACACGTATATATTTTATCCTAAATGATTAAACAAGTTAGTCATTTATACCTTATTAAACCTTAACCTTAATTACTTAATTATTTATTAAATGTCAACCAAATTGGTATTGTCTTAAGGCGTAAATTGAGTAATCTGGATGCAACTCACATTTGGTTTCTAGGGGGCGCTGCCCCCTTAGACCCCCGCCAGCTCACCGGCGAGCTGGGCAGCCGCTTGCTCACCGGGGAGCGAGACCCCCGACTGGGTAGTCGTAGGGCAATCAATGTGTTTTAATGATGCAACGTCTGTTTTGAACCTAGTCTTTATGTGACTAATTATTATATGAATATGTATTTACATGTGTAGGATATTAAGGAGCGTGTGTTGTAATATTGTAGCAGCGCTTCAGGCAAGTTTCCTTTAACCCTACTCAATTTACCTTCGAGCAGGATGTGGTGTATTATGCAAGTTCCTTAACTTCATTCTTTTATATATTGAATGCAAGTTCTTCTTTAATCCTTGTCTATCCCTTGTGTTGGGCAAGTTTCTAAACTTTATGCACTATTCTTTTTATTTCGTGCAAACAGGTGTATGTATGCAAGTTCCTATCTTAACTCAATTTATTTATTGAGCTAGTTTCCTCAACCGTACAACTTTTGTTTATTGTGCGAGTTGCTTGTTAATTGAGCAATCATTCTATATTATTGCAAGTACCTTACTCAACTGTTTACATTTGAGCAAGTTTCCTATTTTATATAAATGTTGTATATTGTTGCTAGTTTCATGACTTAAATTGAGTTATTTCTTTCAAGTTATATTAGTGGATTAATTATTGTTAATTATTCCACATCAAGGATAAATTATTGATATTTGCAGCTTATGCAATTGAATTCATTATCTGTTATTGGATTGTAAAACGTTAAGTTCTTCATTCATGAACTGTTTAAGGAAATAGTCTATGCCATTTGTTTCGGCTAGACATGTACATGTTATTATTTTAAAAGCTATCCAAACCAGTTGTTGGTATGGATTCTTGGACTGAGAGAGCAACCCTTATCTAGGGGATTTTAATGTGTCGGTTATTCGATGCAGTCAGAGCTAAATGTTATGCATATACATAGGGTACGAGAGGCTGATCCCCTCGCGTACTACTGACGGGCCAGGCGTTTAAAAGGGTTAGTTGAATAACTGATCCTTTGGCCAAATAGTTCATGGTCTATTAGACCACTCAGCAGTAAATAATCAATATTCATCATTTCTTTTGAACTTTGATTATATTGTCAGCTATTTCTTCAATGTTCTTAAATTATTGAACTATGCGATTATTGTTCTCATTCATTCATGATATATCCTTTTTATTCATTTTAAACTTGCTGAGCAAAGTAGTTGCTCACCCTTGCTATATCATGAACCTATTGTAGTTAAGCTGGGGAGTTCCAAAGCGGACAAAGGCAAAGAAAAGCTTAAGGAATAGTTATATGTACTATCCCGTTATGTAATCGTGGAATCGTTTTGTATTATTATTGTATTCTGTGATGTATTTGTTTAAGGTTATAGACTTTGGGACCGTAGTAAATCTTTTGTAATGAACAACATATGTTTATTTATTCCGCATTAGTTGATTTATGTTGTTTAGAGATGTATGGATGTATTTTATCGTGAACACCAGATTCGAGGTATTGGTACCTGAATTTGGGGGTGTCACAGATTCACTTGGTGGATCTAGTGAATCAAACTAGAATAAAAGTCCATAATCAATCCGGGTAGAATATAATATTCTATATATGCATGATTACTATATATATATTATATATTATACAACATGCTTTGCATGTTAAATAATATGACGCGTATTTTATATATATATATATATATATATATGTGTGTGTGTGTGTGTGTGTGCATGCGCGCTAAATAAGATGGGATAAATAATAACAAATCCCTCAAAGAAATTATATTAAGTCCTAAACGTTCAAAGATATTTGGAATATCGAACGTCGCCTTCTAGCATGGTAAAGCGATAGAGTATTAAATATTTAATATGAGTTTGTTATGTCACCACAAGACAAGTATTAAATATTTAAGATGTTGCCTTATCACATTTGATGCTTATTAAGGAATTGAACATTACTGTTTTGTTGTGTCACCACAAGGACGATATTTTTCTCTTCACATATATGGAAGTGCTAGGTTGGACTTAACTTGGATATTTTTGATTCAGATGTGTCACCACTTGATCAAAATAATCTAAGAGGCAAAATACAAGGAGTTATATAGTGATGTAATTGACAGTAGTTGTCTACCTATTTATTTATATATCGTTTGTTGTGTCACCACAAAGTTATATTTGAACTGGGATCCTTATTCTCACTAACAAACCTTTAATTAGATTTGCCGAATTATATATATTGAGGGTAATATAATTTGATGAAAATAGTGGGAGATACCAATTTAAATAAAGACCTAATTTATTTTGGTAATTAATAAAACGAATGTATGTTAAAATGTTGTCTATTTCACATGCAGAATTTGAAAAATGTCAAACTCACTATCATTGCGTTACACGGGCTGGTTAAAGAATCTGAGAATTGTTCTCATTGCAGAAACAACCTCTGAGGAAGAGATTGCTACTTTTAGAAAGTGGAAAGATGATGTAACCTTGACTCAATGCATCATGCTCGCATCCATGAGTAACGAGCTTCGACGTCAGCATGAAACTATGGATGTTGTTACTATATTGCTGCACCTCAATGAGTTGTATGGTGAGCAAAGTAGGATTATAAGATATCAAATATCTAAGGAGCTCTTCCGTTCTCAAATGACCGAGGACACTACTGTTGAGACGCATGTCCTAAAGATGATCAATCTGATTGAACAACTTGGACAATTAGGGTTCGTAATGGATGGGGAGTTAAGTCAAGATTTGATCTTGCAGTCACTCCCAGACACCTTCTCACAATTTGTTATGAATTTTCACATGAATAAGTTGGACGTCAGCTTGCCTAAGTTACTTAGCATGCTAAAAACTACTGAAGGTCACTTTCCATTCAAGAAGGACCAAAACTTATTAGTAGATGATTATTCCAAGAAAAGGAAGAGTCCCAAGGTATCTTCTGAAAAGAAGAAAAAGAAAAAGGCTAAGGGCAAGGCGAAAAGAAAGGATAATAAGAAAGTTGATCCTGATAGCAAAGGAATTTGCTACCATTGCAATAAGTCGGGACAATGGAAGAGGAACTTCAAGGAGTATCTTGCGGACCAAAAGAAGCTTGGAGAAGCTTTGACTTCCGATCTAGGCTTGTTCATGATTGAAATTAATTTTTTTGAAAGTCAAAATTCTACTTGGGTATTGGATTTCGGCTGTGGTTCTCACATATATAACAATATGCAGGGACTAAACATAAGTAAAAAGCTGAACAAAGATGAAGTCGTCCTATGAGTGGGAAATAGAGCAAAGGTTGCTGCATTAGCTGTAGGAACTTATTGTTTAGCACTGCCTACGGGCAAGTCCATTAGTTTAAATAATTGTTATTATGTCCCAACACTTGTAAGAAACATTATTTTAATTTCTGTATTGGATATAGATGGTTTTGATATTATAATAAAGAACAACAATTGTTCTATTTATAATAAAAATATTTTATATGGCGTTGACAATTTACTGAATCATATCCAACTTGTGAATCTTGTTACATAGTTATTAGCGTTGGTACACACAGATGTATGTGGACATATGACAACGACTGCACGAGGAGGGTATTCTTATTTTATTAGTTTCACTGATGATCATTCAAGATTTGGATATATGTATTTAATGAAATACAAATCTGAATCGTTTGAAAAGTTCAAAGAATTTAGAAGTAAAGTAGAGAAGCAAACTGGCAAGAGTATTAAGATTCTTCAATCGGATCGAGGAGGGGAATACTTAACCAATGAGTTTCTCAATTGTCTCAAAGAAAATGGTATAATCTCACAATGGACTCCACCAGGGATGCCACAATTGAATGGTGTATCTGAAAGGAGAAATCGAACATTGTTGGACATGGTTCAATCCATGATGAGTTTTACTAACCTTCCAGTATCCTTCTGGGGTTATGCCCTAGAATCGGCCGCATCCCTACTTAACAAGGTACCTACCAAATCCGTCCCAAAGACCCCATATGAGTTATGGATAGGGAGGAAACCAAATTTTAAGCATGTTAAGACTTGAGGTTGTCTAGCTTATGTCAAAAGGTTTTAGCATGATAAGCTAAAGACTAGATCTAATAAGTGTAGATTTGTGGGATACCCTAAAGAAACATCATGGTATTATTTTTATCATCCTATTAATCAAAAGGTGTTTGTTACGAAATACGCTGCCTTCTTGGAAAATTAGTTTATCCTTGAAGGGGTCAGTGGGAGTAAGATATATGTTGAAGAAGTTCAAGAACCACAAAATACTATGGATCAAAGTCAGGTACCTGACCAAGTGGAAGAACCTACTGTACTACAACCTATTCGTAAATCTAGAAGAGTACCGAAGATACCTGATAGGTATGGATTCATCATAGAGGATGATGATAAGGTACGCATCATAGATGATGATGATGATCCATTGACTTACGAAGAGACAATGAGTAGTAAAGACTCAGAGAAATGGCTAGAAGCCATGAAATTCGAGATGTACTCTATGTATGAAAACCAAGTATGGACTTTAGTTTCACCACCTGAGGGCATTAAGCCTATTGGGTGCAAATAGGTCTTTAAGAGAAAGACTGGAGCGGACGGCAAGGTGGAGACCTATAAGGCTCGACTGGTTGCAAAAGGTTTCAAACAAAGACAAGGAGTTGACTATGATGAAACCTTCTCACCAGTAGCTATGCTCAAGTCCATTCGGATTTTACTTGTAATTGCAGCATATTATGACTACAAAATCTGGCAAATGGACGTGAAAACGATATTTCTCAATGGGAAGCTTGAGGAGAATGTATATATGATACAACTAGAGGGTTTTGTTTCAACGGTTGGAACAAATCAAGTCTGTAAGTTATAACGATCCATTTATGGATTCAAGCAAACTTCTCGAAGATGGAACATCCGTTTTGATGAGATAATCAAGTTTGATTTTATTAAAAATGAGGATGAACCTTATTTGTACAAGAAGGTTAGTGGGAGCGCTGCATTATTCCTAGTGTTATATGTTGATGATATATTACTGATAGGGAATGATGTTCCTATGCTATAGTCGATCAAAATTTGGTTATCTAAACACTTCTCCATGAAGGACTTGGGTGAAACATCCTATATTTTGGGGATAAAGATCTATAGAGATAGATCTAAAGGGATGCTTGGCTTGACCCAAGGAAAGTACATTGACTCGATGCTAACAAAATTTAGCATGGAAGATTCCAAGAGAGGTCTCACGGTGATGAGTCATGGAATACATCTCTCCAAGAAACAAGCCCCAAAGAAACTTGAGGAGAGAGACCGTATGAGTAATATTCCTTATGCTTCAACAATAGGATCTATCATGTACGGTATGATATGTACTAGACCAGATGTCACTCATGCACTTAGTGTAACAAGCAGATATCAGTTGAATCCCGAAGAGGAGCATTGGAAGACAGTGAAAAATATCTTAAAGTACTTAAGAAGAACTAAGGATGTATTTCTTGTCTACAGTGGGTGTAACGATCAAGAATTTTATGTTTAAATTTGAAATATTTATTGAATTAAATCAATATTTTAGTTGATTTATTTATTGAGTTAAATAAATAATTGATGATATTATTGTGGACTAAACTATTTTGTGATTATACTAATCAAGTTTATGTTAAATAATTTTATAATTGGCGCGTATTTTATTACGCTAATGTGGTGATAATATTCTAATTTAATTAAATAATTAAATTAGAGGATTAATGATTTATTGAATAAAATTGTAGTTAGCTAATTAAAAGTTATAATTTTAAGGTTTAATTGAATTTATTAATAAATAAGTTTAATTGATTAAGTGTGACATTAGAAAATATATCATGTAGTATAATAAAGTAATAATAATATGTAAATAAACAAGGATTGTTTATTTGAGTTTGCCAAACACGACCTAACCTTTTGAATTATGTAACTGATGAGTTAAAGGCAAAATACGTTAATATACTCGATAGTTAAGGTTTGTCAGTTTATATTTTATATAGTGAAGGTTTGTCAGTTTATATTTTTTGAAAAAGGCTGTGAGTTGAGAGTTCAGAGAGAGAGAGATAGAGAATTGAGAGAAATTCTGAAAAATCAAAGAGAAAGAAGGAGGATTGTTAAGCCATTCTCATCATCTAGCTACGTCTTAGAAGGAATCAAGAGGTAATCATTTAGTTTTTGTTTAAACTTTTAGTTTGTTTTCAAAGTTTACTGTATAAGTTCTTCACTGTAAATGGATTTTTGATGGTTGATTATTGAGAAATTGTATATATGTGTTCTTTGGGTTAATTAATCTGTTATATATCATCTGTAACTGATTTTGAAGCAAACAAATTCGTGATTATGTGTTAAAAGAAGAAGAATTAGACATTAGTTTGTTTTCTATGTTTTGGTCTGGTATAGAAGTAAAATTGGTAATGAGTTCATGTTTAATCTGTAAATTGATAGGTAATAATTGTAGTACTCTGAAAGACAAAAATAATATGGTTTGAATGAATCAAAATGGTTTAGAAACAAATTCGTGATATTTGACTTCACTAATATGTTAGAATATGGAAAATAGAGCATGAACATGGAATTTGAATCCTTAATTTAGTTATTTGAACATTCTGAGATGTTGAAATGGTTCTGTAAATGTTTAGTTTTGTGTTTTTTAAGTTTATAGCATCTATGATCGGCTAAATGGGTCCTTAAGTGTTGAATGTATGGGATTTTTGGCTTGAGTAGAGTCTGCTACAAATTGCAGATTCTGAATCTGCGCACCAGCACAGCTGCGCTGTTATTGGGAGTCTGATGGTGCAGTCAGGCGCAGTTGCGCTTGAAATAAGAGTACAAGAAGCGCAGATGCGCTGCTACCTATTCAGACCCAGTATTGAGATTTTAAATGTATGATTTTGGGGATGTTTTTATAACTTCATAAGATGTTTGTAGCAGAGTGTAAGATATATTATTAAGACATAATAACAAGTCTTAATCTCATGAGATAATATAATGTGATAATTAAGGAATGATGGGTTATAAAATGCGAATAGTATAAGCGATTAGTGAATATTGTTTCAAAACTAATCAATGTGGTATTATGACTTTAAATGGTGTCGACGCTGGGAAAATCGCTTCTATGCTAATTATTACCCTTTCCAATTTTAGCCTTCTTATTAGATGATTTTTTGGAAAAGGTCGGCACAAATGTCGACGGGGTTTTAAAAAATTGTTTTTTATGATTAGCCAATTTGACCAGAGTCGCCAGTTGGTATATTTGAAATGGATGTACCAACTCATCCGAGCTTCGTTTTCGTAAATCGCTGGCTTATATGTGACTCCGAATTAATTGGCCTGCAAACCGAGATTCATAGAGTTCGGGGGCTTGCTTAAGCGAGGGGAAGGTGTTAGGCACCCCCCGACTTCCGTGAAACACGGTTACCGCAATCTCGATGCTTTTCTTATCCTTTAATTCTTAAAATGTGTGTGTGCGCGCGTGTGTACCTATGTGAATGTTGTGGTGAGTTTGCATGAAAAAACCATTTGTTTTTTTTATGAAAAAGTCGTGTTTTAATTTGAGAATGCTTTAGAATGTCTTTCGGCCTATACGAGAAAGCTTTATATCCTTTTTTGTGAGAAAGGTTTGATTTTAATTGTCAAAAGCTGTGAGATTTTCATTAGGTGTCGTTTTGGCAAAACAAGAGTTTTTTTTAAACCTTCGTCAAAATAGGAATCGAGACCTATACGTTGCTTTCGTAAATAAAGTGACAGGCAACTTCTAGGATCTCTTTAACCCTATGCACAAAGATTTAATAAAACGTTATTTATTTTTATAAAGCCATTTTTGTGATGTTTGAAAACGATTTTTTTTCTTTAGCCTTCTCGTTTAAATAGGAATCGACATTCATTAGCACTTCCAATTTTAAGTCTCGTGATGCTAATAACCTAATTTGATTGATTTTATGGAAATTTTCATCGTTTAGCCTTGAAATCAATTTTTGTGTCGTAAATCAAATCAAGCATTAAAATGCGTGGGGGGCTATTCATGGGCATGTGAGCCATCAAAATAACCCCAAACGCCCATAATCACATATTTCACTATTACGGGGCCTTAAACCCGATTTTCAACTTGATATCGTTTTAAGGCCTGACAATTACATATTTACAATAAAGGATACATCGACCCTATTACATACACCCAAAAATGTCCATCATCGGATTTGGACCACGGTATCGCGTTCCTAGGCTCACATCCAAAATTGCTACACAACCACAAAATGGATACTACAAAAATTAAACAACACCGGGTTGCCTCACACACCCCAATATCCTAAAATAGCAATCTAAATACACTACGTTTAATACATTACCATAACGAGCTAAAAATCACCAAATGGATATCATCGGGCCATTATGAAGAATTTTGTTCCGTTGGAACCCTCACTAATAATCCTTAATCCATGTATCCTCAACAATATACAAGAAAAACTACATTTACTATAGCCTGAATGACAAAAACTTAACAAAATGATATAATAAAAATGCTATAAAAAAGGGCTTTTCACCTTGCAAATGACACCACGATGCGTATAAACTCGTATATTAAATAGAGTAGAAAGTGTATATGATACAATCTAACAAAAGGGGTACAAATCCTCATTTTTTTCTCTCTTTTCTCTCTTTTCCGCTCCTGCTTGCTGCTGTTTCTTCCCCTTTTTTTTTCTTTTCGTCTCCCTGTCCCTCTGGATGAAAATGAAGAACTGCATTGATAAAGGCTGCCAGAGGCAGCCGCAGATTGATCCGCGACTTGGCCACAGATTGATCTGCGCCGAGCCTCGGTTCCCCCGCGCCGCGCTCGAGTGCTGTGTCGTCAGTCGTCCCATTATTGGCCGCAGATTGATCTGCGGCTGGCTGGGCTAATTTTCTTGTTTTTCGTACCGCACCTCGATTCTCGTGTTGTACTGTTGGTTTTCACTGAAAGGCTTGTATTTTGCAGTCCGAGAACCGCTGGGAAACATGCCATGTCATTCAGGAATGCTTGTTTCGAATGGTTGCGACATGACGCAGGATTTATATTTGGAGCTTGGTTTCCAGGGGGTGCTGCCCCCCGACCCCCCACTAGCTCACCGACGAGCAGGTAAGTGTAGTGGCCATTAGTCGATTCCTGATATCCTCTTGTTGTCATGTCGGCTTTGATCGCAAGTCGTTGTGGTGGCTTTGAGCATTCGTACTTATGTCCACCTTTCGTTCTCGTAGGCTGGGCTAATTAACGATTTTGCCCTCCTGTCAAGGTTAGTATATGAAGTGCAAAATTTGGGTGTCTACAGCTGCCCCTCTTTATCATGTTTATGAAATGTTAAATGAAATGAACATGATAAAGAAGTAGGCACCCGATGCATGAATGATAGTGCATAAGAATGACAGTACATACATGACGCAACACATATAGCTTATGATGTAACACAAGATGTAAGGCATGCAAAACATTCGTAAAGGTGTCAATGCATCACGCAATCGTAAATTTATTGTGAGTATCGATCTCAACAGGACTCAATCACTGATCGCATTGTTGTTGTTGGGTTCCGTCTCTGACCGGTCGTTGCTATAATCGTTATCGCAGATGTTATGCTCCGTCTCGTAATCATCGTCGTCTTGGAATCGTCGTCGTCTCATAACTGTCGGGTCTCGCATCCGATCGATCGTCTCGTAGATGTAGGGTCTGGTTTATGATGGGTCATCTCGTCTGTATCGGTTCTCATCTCCGATTGGTCGACTCGCCTGTATCGGTCTTGTCTCCGATCGGTCGACTCGTCTGTATTGGTTCTCGTCTCCGATCGGTCGACTCGTCCGCACCGGGTCTCGTTTCCGGTTGATCGTCTCGTCGGCACCGGGTCTCGTTTCTAGTTGATCGTCTCGTTGGCACCGGGTCTCGTTTCCGGTTGACCGTCTCGTCGGCACCGGGTCTCGTTTCCGGTTGACCGTCTCGTCGGCACCGGGTCTCGTTTCCGGTTGATCATCTCGTAAATCACGTCGTTCCTGCAGGGTCCCGCCCCGACAATCGATTCGTCGTGTTTCGCACCCGAATGGTCAAAATCTCGTATTTTATTTTCACATAACAAGTCAAATGGGTTTGAAAAATTGATCAATTACTCTATTATTAACTGTATGATGCATGCTTTTTATTCATGGATAGAGAATGACCCCTGCACAGTCTTTTTGACACTATTTTTCACAAATGTCATCACCCGACGCCGTGGCACGTTTGGATCTCGGTCCTCCCACAGGGTTGGTTGGCAGGCTTTTCCGCTGGTTGGACAGTTTGTCGCCGGGCAACAGGGTTATCGCAGATGGTCTTCTGGGACATTCCTGGTCCTTATTATCCTTTCAGGTGCCGGCGGGCTTTGCGGAGGGTATTCTGAGCTATTGGGCCCCTGCCTGTCAGGTGTTCAGATTAGGGACAGTGGAGCTGACCCCTACTCTCGAGGAGTATGCCCGCTTTACCGGCTTGTCTTTGGATGGTCCTTGTGCCAGGGTCACAGCTGGTCCCATGCGCCGTCAGTTCTTGACTTTTACTGGGTTGCGGAGGACAGTTCTGTTATCGGTGATCACATCAGACCATCTAGTTCCCCTTCATTTCCTGATTAACCGATTCGGCTCACCCGATAGTTTTCATCTATTCTCTGGTGATTTTTCCGTATCTGAGGAGCATTGGGGTGCCTTGAGAGTAGATGTTTTGATGGCTTGTGTTATCTCAGTTTTGTATCTGCCAGCCGGATCCGATCTGTTAGATATGCGAGTTATTGCGGCCACTAGAGCCCTTCAGGAGGATCACACCATTATTCCCATGATACTAGCAGACACCTACATGTCAGCCTCATATTGTTAGTCTTTCCGAGGCAGAGTATTCAGAAGGAGCTCTGTTTTGTTGTATGTATGGTTTATGAGCCATCTCAGCCCCATCGGTCATTTCCGTCGCCATGGGTTTTGCTTCAGCCACGACATAACCACGCAATTTTCGTTCCGTCCCATGAGCTGTATTGATGCGGCCTCCTGGATAGAATTCTTATCGGCTATTGAGGAGCCCTTTCATCTCTTGATCTATTCGAGTTATTGCTCCTTCATGAGCTTCTCGACTCATGTGCCCACCTTGGATTTCATCCCTATTTCTGGCCTGAGGGGCGTGACGACTTATCATCCCTTGGCGGTTATGGGACAGTTTGATCAAATACAGGATTTCCACCCTTTCACGGGCGCAGCCGACTACCGATTCCTCATGTCACCCCAAACAGAAAGAGATCTACTGTGGGTATATGATCTTTGGTCTCACAGGATCTTTGCCGAGTATAGTGAGAGTTGCCTCATTCAGAAATCTGCTTCTGTGCAATGGTTGCACGGAGACTCTGATATGGTTGGTTTGAGTCAGACTGGAGTATTTGATGACTCTCAAGTGATTTTCACAGATGATACCACCCCAGAGGTATTTATTCCTCCTGAGTCCACAGAGATGATATCTAGATATGATTTTGAAGGCTTCTCTACTCCCGCCCATATTCCTCATTCCATCTTAGCTGATTCTACCCCTAGTCGGGTTACTGAGGATAGCCGGGATCCGACTGGCCTTGATTACTACTGAGGCTGAGAGGGACGCCGCTCTTGTTGAGAGAGATGCTGCTATTCTGGCCAGAGATGCCGCCCTCACTGACAGAGACGCCATTGTATTGCAGACTAGGGCAGTTATAGATGCTCATTCTGATACTGTTAGCCGAGCCACTGCTTTATTGGATCGCATCGACATGATGGGGCAGCAGATTGCAGGGGATGCCGATGCTTCAGATCTATCCACCACTTTATCCATCCTGCTTCAGTTAGTTTCAGATTTGTAGATCATTTTATTTCCTGCATAGACTATGTCAGTTTCATCGGTTATCGAAAGAGAAATCTTGTAACAAAATGACTTATATATATATAGACATGTATTTAAATTTAGTCATTTTCCCTTTTTTGTCATATCGTTGCCTTTCATTGGATCCTCATTTTATCCAGCTAACCACAATTTTGATATTTCGCCTTCTTTCTCTTCTCAAGTCTTGATGGAGATTTGACAGATATTGCCGCACACCCTGTTGATTTCATCGGACTGAGTCTTAGATTTTGGCTAACTGTTTGGTTGGGTTAGGGTTATGTCATTTGAGATGAAGCTGATTAGGTGGCTGGTTTCGGGAAGGTTTCGAGGGTATAGGAAGGTTTTTCTGGCTGTTGGGAATCGGTTTTGGTTAGAGAAAGTATTATTATTATTATTATTATTATTATTATTATTATTATTATTATTATTATTTTAAGCATAGAACCGCTTCACCGAGTCAGAATTGATGGGCTGTGGAAACACCTCACCGTCCATCTCTTGTAATATAAGGGCTCCTCCGGACAGCACTTTCTTAATCACAAAAGGTCCTTCCCAGCTCGGGGCAAACTTCCCTTTGGCTTCGTTTTGACAAGGCATGACTCTCTTTAGCACTAGGTCATTTTCCTTGAACTTCCGAGGTCTTATCCTTTTGTCGTACGATCGAGAGATTCTTTGCTGATATAACTGACCGTGCAAAACAGCAGCCACCCTCCTTTCATCAATTAGGGCCAATTGGTCGTACCGACTTTGCATCCAATCCTCCTCGTTTATCTGAGCATCAATCAAGATTCTGAGGGACGCCATCTCAACTGGCAGAACAGCCTCCATTCCGTATACCAAAGCGTAAGGGGTTGCCCCTGTAGAAGTACGCACCGACGTTCTGTATGCCAGCAGGGTGAGAGGTAGCAGATCCGGCCATCCCCGATGATTAGCAGACATTCTCGCCATGATCTTCTTGATATTCTTATTTGCAGCCTCCACAGCCCATTCATCTTAGGACGGTAAATGATAGAATTGAGGTATTTGATCTTAAACTGGTCACATAATTTCTTCATGAGGGCATTGTTCAAATTCTTGGTATTGTCGGAGACTAAGACCTCAGGTTGCCCGTATCGGCAAATGACATTATTCCTGATGAAACGGACGATGATCTCCAGAGTTACTTTGGGGAAAGAACTTGTTTCTACCCATTTAGTGAAATAATCGATCATGACGAAGATAAATCGGTGTCCGTTGCTTGCTTTGGGCTCCACTGGTCTGATTACATCCATACCCCACATTGAGAATGGCCAAGGGGAGGTCATACAATGCAGTTCATTAGGAGGCGCATGGATTACATTGCCGTGCGCCTGGCATTGGTAACATCGTTTGACATGATCATCGCAGTCGGTTTTCAGTGTTAACCAGTAATGCCCCGTTCTCAAGATCTTTTTGGCCAGCATCGGTCCACTCATGTGTGGCCCACACACTCCACCATGTATTTCGTCCATAATCTTTTGGGCCTGCGTTTCATTTACACATCGCAACAATCCCAAACCGGCATCCCTCTTGTACAATGAATCCCCGCTCACATAAAACCTCATTGCCATCTTTTGGATTCTCAACCTCTCAGCTTGGCTTGCTTGGTCGGGAATGGATCTATCCCTCAGATACTCCCTTATGTTGTGATACCAAGGCTGCTTTGGCAGAACCACCTCCTCCGATAATACTGCCACATGCTCCTCGTATGCCGGGGCATTCTGTACCGCTATTTCAATCTGTGGAACGTCCCTGCTTTTGATTATGTGGATTAAGGAAGCCAGAGTTGCCAATGCATCGGCAAAATCATTCCGTCCCCGGGGGATATGTCGGAAAGCGATATCTTCAAACTCTCGCATCAATTGGATAACACATCGGTGGTATGGAAGTAACCGGAGCTCCTTAGTGCTATACACCCCGATCGCCTGTCTAATTACCAGCTCTGAATCCCCGAACACCGCTAGTCTCTTCACTCCCATATCGCGGGCAAAACGGAGTCCCAATATACATCCCGCATACTCAGCTGTGTTATTCGAATTACTGAACTACAATTTAGTGGCCACGGGGTATTGCTCTCCTGTGATAGAGACCAGGACTGCTCCGGCTCCTGCCCCTTCAGCATTCATGGCACCATCAAAATACAACTTCAAGAACTGCCCCTCGTCATCACATCTCGTGTGTAAGACCCAGAATACATCTTCGTCCGACAAAGGAGTTTCTAAAGGCTCCATCCCCCCTGCTGGCATTTCTGACAACTGATCTGTAATTCCCTGCCCTTTCATGGCTTTCTGAGTTACGTATACGATGTCGAACTGCTGTAAGATTAACTGCTACCGTGACAATCGACAGTTCGGCGTGGGCCTTTCAAAGATATATTTCAGGGGATCCATTCTCGATATCAGGTACATAGTGTGCCCATGGAGATAGTGCTGTAATCTCACTGCAGCCCACGCCAACGCACAACAGGTCCTTTCGATGGGGGTGTAATTCTGTTCACATCGGCTAAATCTCTTGCTGAGGTAATAGATGGCCTGCTCTTTGCCTGATTCATTCTTCTGTCCCAGCATACATCCCATCGCAATGGCATTGCCCGATATATACATAAACAGAGGGATCCCATCCTTCGGGGGTACCAGCACCGGTGCTTCTGTCAGCTGCTTCTTAATAGTCTGAAAGGCTTTCTGGCATTGCTTATTCCACTCTTGGGAGACATCTTTCCTTAACAGTTTAAAAATCGGCTCGCATTTAGTTGTCAAGTGGGATATAAAGCGGCTGATGAAGTTTATTCTTCCCAGAAATCCTCTTATCACCTTTTTTGTGCGAGGTGTCGGCATATCCACAATGGCCTTAATCTTCGTCGGATCCAACTCAATGCCCCGATTACTAACTAGGAATCCCAAGAGCTTGCCCGACTGCACTTCGAAAGCATACTTTGCTGGATTGAGCTTCAAATTATATTTTCTGAGCCGATCGAATAGCAAGGTGGAGACCTATAAGACCAGACGTGTTTAAAAGGTTTTTCAAGTCAAGGAGTTGACTGTGATAAAACCTTATTACCGGGTAATGCTCAAGTCCATTTGGATTTTGCTTGTGATTGCAGCTTATTACGAAATCTGGCAAAATGGATGTGGAGACGCCCTTCCTCAATGAAGACTTGAGGAGAATGTATGTATGATACAGCTAGAGGAATTTTTTCAAAGGTTGGAGCAAATCATGTTTTAATCTACAATGATCCATTGATGGATTGAAGCAAGCTTCTCAAAGACGGAACATTCGTTTTGATAAGACAATCAAAAGAGTTTGATTTTATCAAAAACGAGAATGAACCTAATATGTACAAAAGGGCCAATGGGAGCACTGTGACATTCCTAGTATTATATGTTGATATACTACTGATAAGGAATAACACACCAATGCTACAATTAGTAAAGATAAAATTGTCTAAACATTCCTCCATGAATGACTTGGGAGGAGCATCCTATAAATTGGGGATATAAATCTATATAGATAGATTTAAAAAGATGTTAGGCTTGACCCAAGGAACGTATATTCATTTGATGCTAAAGGTGTTTACCATGACAAACTCCAAGAGAGGTCTCATGATGATGAGCTATGGAGTGTATCTCTCTAAAATTATCCCCAATTGAAAGAGAGATCGCATGAGTTACTATCATGTATGCAATGAATATACAAGGCTTGATGTTGATCAGTCATATTCTGGAGATGATCACTGTAAGCCAGTGATAAACATCTTTAGGTACTTAACCGGTACTGAATATGTGATCATGATTTATGGTAGGTCTGAATTAAAACTAGAGGGCTAAACAGACTCAAGTTTTTTAGACTAACCAAGACGATAACAAATCCACTTTAAGGTAAATCGTTACCTTGAAAGGTGGTGCAGTGAATTGGAAAAGTTCCAAACAGCAAAGAGTTGTTGGTTTAGTGACAAAGACAAAGTATATAGCTGTAAATAAAGCTGCAAGTTGATTGTTTGGATGAAAAGTTCATTACAGAACTAGGAATAGTTCCTAAGTCTCATCTTGGATTCAAACAAATGTTGCGGCACTTTCATTTGATTCGTGGAATCATTGAAAGAAGAAAAGTCACTATAGAGATAGTGGACTCTCAAGAACAACATTGCATATCCATCTACTGAAGCTTTATCCAACAACAGGATGATCGTCACTTAGAGAAGAAGGGTATTACATACCATGGCGATTGACTTTAGTGCAAGTGGGAGATTGAAATTAGTATGCACACAAGCCAATCATATTTGATATGATGTAGCATATACTTTGTAATCTTATTCGTTTGTTAAAGGCATTTTACTTTATCTACATCGTGTTGTTATATTAAATGTGATAAACCCATAGTATTGAGCAACGCTTTTAGAATCATGATGGTGATCATGTTAATGAGATCTAAATTCTAGATAGCTCACAAACTAAAATCGTTCCTAATCGATGGATTACTAAAAAGGGGATTAGTGAATCCGGATAGATTAGTACATACGTTGTTTGCTCTTATAAATAGGATGATTGATCTCATAATCATTTGTGTGGAGACACTAAAGCAAGTATGTAGGTGCTTATTAGAGAATAAGTTCACTGAACGTGGCTCGCTAAGGAATAACTAATGGAGTTTTACTCCCCTGTCAATAGGAATTCCTCTAGTGATAGTAGTACAAGTGATCCTTGAACTTGAGATCATCATAATATCTTGTGTATGATGAATTATACTTTGACATGTCCCTTAAGACCTTTAGGGTATATCAAAGGGTATGATTGGGTATAATAAGTTATACATGGAGATAGGTGAATGATCAACAAAGAATCTACCACTTCTAGTAAAAGGAGAGAATGTCCTATGTGATTCGATAAATGACAACTCAGAAGTCTTTGGCCAAAGTTGAATGAAATTAGAAAGGAGTTTCTAATTTGCATTATCAGAGTTGTTCATTGGAGAATCGAAATGCATATAATTAAATAAAATAAAACTTGACAGTAATTCCATGTCTTATATTTAATTGGGACATTGTATGGTAGAAAGATTGAATTGTACGGTAAGTATGCACTGAAAGGTTCTTTTGTGATTAATGTTAAAATCTATATTATCTGGAAAGTCGTTGATCGCTAAGGGGGCTTACCCTTATTGTAGAATAAATATTATTTATTTAAATAAATTAAATAGTTTAATTTATTTGTTTTAATAAAATTAGAATTGTTCTAATTGATTTATTCACAACCGGTTCAATATGGAGAACCTAAAGGGTCACACCGCAAAAGAAAAATATTTGTTTAAGAAGTAAATGACATAATTGTAATAATAAGTTAAGTGTATTTAATTTAATCTATGGAGATAGAATAAATTAAATAGGTTAATATTTATTATTTAATATTTTGGAAATATTAAATATAAATTAATAAGAGGAGTCTTATTATTATTATTATAATTATTATTACCATTACTATTATTTAATTACTAATAGGAATTGAGAATTAATTAATAGAAGTACTCTCTCATGCATTCCTAATTGGATTAGGAGTATAATTAATCAAAGGATTTTAATTAGAATATAAACCCTAATCCTAAATAGTTTAGGGAAGGGTTTTCCTACATCTATAAATAAGAGATGTCTTATCATAGATTAAGGTTACACACTCTTCCATAAGAATTAGCGAGAGAGAGTACTTGCAATTTCTATAGAGATAGAAACTAGGGTTTTGCTAACACCCATCTTCTTGAACAACTATTATTTCTTGGTGGATCACCTCTAGAGGCCAAACACTTGGGTGGCTAACGTTGATCAAAGGAAGGTATTTAATCGGTGGAATTCAAGGAGAACACGAAGGAATTGGAGGTGAACTTGTACCTGAGGAAGTTTTGATTCACGAGGGTATAATTCTATCTCTATCTCTTTCGTTTAATTGATAATTATTCATAAGGATGATCATGGTGATGGTTTGTATGAAAATTTTTAAAATCCGTTTTATTACGCTTCCGCACTATTTATGTAATTTCATTGCATGTTCGCACTATATACAAACCTAACAAGAAGAAGGTCCATATAGTTTTATGACTATTAGAGGTTTAAAATAGAAATACTTGATAACCTAGGACATAGTTCATGGTCTTATGACCTCAGATGTACTTTTGATTCTTGTTTTCTAATCTTGATTCAAAAGCTGAGCTTTCTATTGTTTCGTATCCATTGATTGATCGCATGTTATTATTATTATTATTGTTATACTTGTGGGCAATTATATGCTCACTTTTGCATAATAACATTGCAGCTAAGGTCGAAAGAACTGACGATCCCTCCATTAGTAAGGGAAAAAACAAGGCAAACAAGTGATGAAGACTTGTTTAAATTATTTGAAAGATGTTTATGTAAAAGACTTATGTTAATTATGTTATGTTTCCGCATTGATGTTTTATTTAAGGTTAGATGACCTGGGATTAATTTTATTATGATGTTGTAACCCTTTAATGGGAGGATTATTTATTAAGTTTATTATTGATATTATCCTTTATTGTGGGTAGTTAGTTATGAATGTGATGGATAGTGAGCACCAAATCTGTGAGATTGAAGTACCCGGATTTGGGGGCGTCACAAGTTGGTATCAAAGCTGCAGGTTATGAACCTTAAGTGGGGAAACCTTAGGCTATGACCTTATAGGAGATCGAAAATATAGAGGTGAAAAAACTCTCATCGAGTTCTAAGGAATGAATTAAGGAAATTCATTGAAGATTAATAATAAAAGACTTTATGTGCTTATTTGTTAATAACTTATGTGTAACTTATGTGCTCGCTAGTAGTATCGCGTAGTAATTAAAACTTAAAATTTTGGTGGCAGGATGGCTGAGACAGGAGAGCGCAGTAGACTAGAGAGGATGGGCCCCGTGATATTTATACAGTCGGGAGCAGTTAGTGTCGAGGGAGCCATCCCCATTGATCACAGTTGTAGGCCTTGAGTATGAGCCTAAATCTGACCCTAAGGAGTTAGAGGTAGATGATGATGAGGAGGATCCGATTGAGGTGCCACTTTCCTCATTAGGAGTTGAGGTGTTTGATGAGGTGTATGATCGCAATATTAAGTTGCAGGATAGGGTTGAGGAGTTAGAGGAGCAGGCAGCAGAGCGTCAGACTATCCTAGAATAGAAGGATTTGGAGATTCAGAATCTCACTACTCGAGTGGCAGAGCTTGATCAGAAACTGGCTCAGCAGGAATATCAAAGAACAAAATTAATGGTCGAGAATGAAGACATGAAGGATGAATTGAGGGAGGAGTCAGCTAAACGGGCGAGAGCCAAGGATGCGTGGTTGAGGGCTGCTGATCGAGCAGATTGTGTTGAGAATGAGGTTCAATCAAAGAAGGCCAGAATGAATGAGATGGACTATGCGTTCCACACAACGATGGATAGAGCTCAGGATCAAGTTTTCCACTATCCAGTGCAGTTCGAGGATTTACCATGGTACATGATGGATCGTAGGATGATGATTTGTATCATGGAGCAAGAGCACAAGGAAGTTGTGCGACGTGGAATGTCCTTATAGGTCGCGAGTAGTAGCAATAATAAGATGATAACTAAGAGAGTTGGTATGATGTAAATCCCAAATATGAATATAAAATGGGATATGATGAATGGTGTAATCCTAAATTTATGATTTTAGGATAGATGATGTAAATGACTATGATGCTATCTATGTTATGTTTTAAAGCAGTGAATGAATAAAACACGAAAGTTTGTCAGATGTGTTATGTGTTGTTTAAAAATGATTGAGTTACGTCTTAAATGTTTAAGTGAATGAATAACAATCTAATAGTGAATACTTTAAACAAAAAGATGCCGCCAAGACAAAGACAAACTCGTCAGCAAACCCCCAAGGGGTCTACGAACAATAATGAAGCTAAAGTTAACCCAATGCAGTAGTTGGTAAATTTATCGATGGGAGCGTTTGCGAATCAACCCCAAGTTCAGGCCACGACATTCAAAGACTTCAAAGCAGTAGGACCCCCCAGAATTTCAAAGGGTCTGTGAATCCAATCGAAGCTCAAACCTGGGTTATGAAAATGGAGAAGGTGTTCGATATCGCTAGGGTTAGCGAGGACCAGAAGACTGCCTTCGCGACGTTTATGCTCAAGTCAGAAGCTAGTTACTGGTGGCAAGCTAACAAAACCCGAGGTGGACAAGGGATAATTCTGTGGGGAAGATTCAAGGAAATGTTTTTCGAAACATATTTTCCGCCAAGTTCGCAGAATCAAATGGAGGTTCAATTTTTGGAATTAAAGTAGGAGAAAATGACGGTGCCTGAATACGCCTCGAAATTTAATGAGTTGGCGAGGTTTGCCCCGTATCAAGTCAACACCGATAAGAGGAAGGCGAGGAGGTTTGAACAAGGACTAAAGCCCTGACTGTATAGTCGAGTCTCTATGTTTCAACTCAACTCGTTTGCAGCAGTGTTAGAGAAGGTAATAATAGTAGACGGGGGAAGTGATGCCCTAACAAAGTATAATCAGGAACAGAAGAGGAAGAAAAATGAAAATGAGGACAAAGCAAGTGGTAGCCATAGTAGCAGTAATCAGAAGAGGAAATGGAATGACAGTGTTTCTGGTGGCAGTCAGCAGGGAAATTTAAAGAAGAAAATTGAAGCTTGTGGTTATTGCGGAAAGAATCATACCGGCGTTTGCTTGAGAGGTAAGAGAGTATGCTTTAACTATGGTCAGGAGGGCCACATTGCACCAAATTGCCCCAGTCCGAAGAAGGACGCATGTTTCACTTGCAGGTCAAATGATCACTTTGCTCGCGATTGTCCCAAGAAAACAGCATGTGAAACTAGTGGAGGCAGAGGTAATAATAGCAACAATGGCAAACTGACCCTCACTGGACCAGCTCAGCCGAGTCGACCAACCGCTCGTACTTTTAACATGACGGTGCAGGATGCTGTGCAGTCAAAGGATGTGGTGTCAGGTATCATTCCGATCAATGATATTAATGCTTATAAATTATTTGATTCGGGTGCTACTTATTCATTTATATCCGATGAATTTGTTAAAAAATTAGAATTGCCTCAAGAAGAATTAGATTGCCCTTTGAATATAGAAATTGCGAATAAGGAAGTGATTCCTATTAGGTTTGCACACAAGAATTACCGTGTAGATATTAAGGCTTATTTGATGACAGTGAATTTGATTCCGATTAAATTGGGGAGTTTGATGTTATTTTGGGAATGGATTGGTTATTTAACCATGGGGCGATAATTGATTGCCATAAGAAGTGTGTAAACCTAATAACTCCGAAGAAGTCAAAGGTAGTATTTTATGGTAGTAAGTCATCTAGACAAGCGAGTTGTCTGACGATGATGTAGGCCAAGAGGTTGTTAAGGCAAGAATGTGTGGGATACTTAGCTTACATAGTCGATACTCGGAAAGAGGGTGTGAAGCTGGAGGAAATACCAGTCGTTAAAGATTTTGCGAACGTGTTTCCAGATGATTTGCCAGGACTTCTGCCAGATAGGGAAATTGAGTTTGTGATCAATTTAGCACCAGGAACTGCCCCTATAGCGAAAGCCCCATACCGAATGGCTCCAGTGGAGATGAAGGAGTTGATAGTGCAATTGCAAGAACTGTTAGATAAGAAGTATATTCAGCCGAGCGTATCACCGTGGGGAGCGCTGGTATTGTTTGTCAAGAAGAAAGATGGACCGATGCGACTCTGCATTGATTATAGAGAGTTGAATAAGGTTACCATTAAGAATAGGTATCTATTGCCAAAGATCGATGATTTGTTCGATCAATTGAAATGAGCAAAATATTTCTCGAAAATAGATTTGAGAAGTGGGTACCATCAGTTAAAGGTTAGAAAGGAGGATGTACCGAAGACGATATTCAGAACTCGGTATGGTCATTATGAGTTTCTGGTAATGTCTTTTGGTTTAACAAAGGCACTTGCAATGTTTATGGAATTAATGAATAGGGTGTTTAAGCCATTTTTGGATAAGTTCGTAGTGGTCTTCATTGATGATATTTTGGTGTATTCTAAAACCAAGGAGGAGCACACTGAGCATTTGAGACTGACGTTGGAGTCGTTAAGAAGGGAGAAATTATATGCGAAGTTTTCAAAATGTGAATTCTGGTTGGAGCGCGTGCAATTTCTTGGGCACGTAATTGATAAGGACGAAATTTCGATGGATCAAAAGTGGAAGCTGTGATAAATTAGGATTAGCCGAAGACACCGTCGGAAGTGAGGAGTTTCCTAGGCTTGACAGGTTATTATCGTCGGTTTATTTAAGATTTCTCCAAAATAGCCACTCCGTTAACAAATTTGACAAAGAAATCAGTTAAGTCCGTTTGACAGAGAAATGCGAAGAAAGTTTTCAAGAATTGAAGAAAAGGTTAAGTATGGCACCTGTGTTGTCTTTGCCAGATGACACAGGGAATTTCGTGGTTTATAGCGACGCATCGCACAAGGGACTAGGCTGTGTGCTTATGCAGATCGACAGGGTCATTGCGTATGTATCACGACAATTAAAAGATTACGAAAAAGAATATCCGACCCATGATTTGGAATTAGCTACAGTAGTATTTGCTTTGAAGATTTGGAGGCACTATCTCTATGGGGAGAAGTGTGAGATATACACGGATCATAAAAGTCTGAAGAATATTTTCACACAGAAGGATTTAAATATGCGTCAGAGGCGATGGTTGGAGTTGATCAAGGATTATGATTGCAAAATTCTATACCATCCGGGGAAAACTAATGTGGTTGTCGACGCCTTAAGCAGAAAGGGTTGGGAGAAGTTGATGTTGTTAACTGCTCAGGAGAAGCTCATATTAGAAATGGCGAAGTTAGAGTTAGAGGTGAAATATCTAACAGAATTTGAAGGAAAATTATTTCAAATAGAGACCCGTCCAACCTTGGTGGACAAAGTAAACGAAGCGCAACTCCAGGATGAAGAGTGTGAGAAAATAAGGAAGAAAGTGTCCGAAGGGGAGGAAGTTAAATTCAAAATCGATACCAAAGGATTGATGAGATTTGAAGGCAGAATCTGGATTCTTCCAGTAGAAGAAGTCAGAGATGAAATTTTGAGCGAGACTCATAGTTCAAGATATTCAATTCACCTGGGGAGTACGAAAATGTACCAGGATCTTCGACAATATTTCTGGTGGCCAAATATGAAGAGGGAAGTTGCTGAGTGTGTTGCAAAATATTTAACGTGTCAGAAAGTCAAAGCAAGGCATTAAAGGCCGAGTGGTTTGTTACAACCGTTGGAGATACCGGAATGGAAGTGGGAGCATATTACGATGGACTTCGTGGTAGGTCTTCCAACTACTCAGAAGGGTTGTGATGCGATATGGATAATCGTGGACCGACTGACGAAATCAACACATTTCTTGCCGATCAAGATTAGATTTAATTTAGATTAACTAGCAAAATTATATGTCAAAGAAATTTTTTCTAGGCACGGTGTTCCAGTGTCAATTGTGTCAGACCGAGATCCGCGATTTACATCAAATTTTTGGAAGAGTTTGCAAGAGCGTTTGGGAACACAGTTGAGAATGAGCACGACGTACTCTCCTCAAACCGATGGCCAGAGCGAAAGGACAATCCATACATTAGAGGATATGTTGAGAGCTTGTGTAATGGATTTCAAAGAAAATTGGGACGACCATTTACCTTTAGTTGAGTTCGCTTACAATAATAGTTATCATGCAAGTATTGACATGCCGCCTTATGAAACGTTGTACGGAAGGAAGTGCAGAACTCCATTATGCTGGGATGAAGTTCGTGAACGCCAATTGCTAGGACCTGCACTAGTACAACAAACTACAGAAATCATCAAGGTGATAAGAGCCGGATTGTTAGCTGCTCAAGACAGACAAAAGAAGTATGCCGACTAGCACCGACAGAAGCGAGAATTTGATGTTGGAAGTTTTGTTTTCTTGAAAGTATCTCCCTGGAAGGGGAAAATTCGATTTGGCAAGAAGGGAAAATTGAGTCCGAGGTTTATTGGCCCCTTTGAGATACTGCACAAAGTTGGTGAAGTGGCGTATGAGGTAGCTTTACCTCCGAAATTAGAACACATTCATAACGTATTCCACGTTTCAGTGTTACGACCGTACAAGTCTGACTATAAACATGTTATAGAATATGAACCATTACAAGTTGAGAAAGATTTGTCTTATGAAGAAGTTCTTGTTCAGATAGTTGACAGGAAAGAGCAAGTTCTCAGAAATAAAGTTGTGCCTTATGTTAAGGTAATCTGGAGGAACCACAACGTTGAAGAAGCAACGTGGGAACTCGAAGATCAGATGATGAAAAACTATCCTCATTTATTTGATTAAAATCTTTGTATAACGATTCTGGGGACAAAATCTTTTAAGGAGAGAAGAATGTGACGGATGAGTTAATTGTGTGGTAATTCTGGGAACATAATCCTTTTAAGGAGGGAAGGATGTAACGATCAAGAATTTTATGTTTAAATTTGAAATATTTATTGAATTAAATAAATATTTTAGTTGATATATTTATTGAGTTAAATAAATAATTGATGGCATTATTGTGGAATAAACTATTTTGTGATTATATTAATCAAGTTTATGTTAAATAATTTTATAATTGGCGTGTTTTTTATTACGCTAATGTGGTGATAATATTCCGATTTAATTAAATAATTAAATTAGAGGATTAATGATTTATTGAATAAAATTGTAGTTAGCTAATTAAAAGTTATAATTTTAAGGTTTAATTGAATTTATTAATAAATAAGTTTAATTGATTAAGTGTGACATTATAAAATATATCATGTAGTATAATAAAGTAATAATAATATGTAAATAAACAAGGATTGTTTATTTGAGTTTGCCAAACACGGCCTAACCTTTTGAATTATGTAACTGATGAGTTAAAGGCAAAATACGTTAATATACTCGATAGTTAAGGTTTGTCAATTTATATTTTATATAGTGAAGGTTTGTCAGTTTATATTTTTTGAAAAAAGCTGCGAGTTGAGAGTTCAAAAAGAGAGAGAGAGATAGAGAATTGAGAGAAATTTTGAAAAATCAAAGAGGAAGAAGCAGGATTGCTAAGCCATTCTCACTAATATGTTAGAATATGGAAAATAGAGCATGAACATAGAATTTGAATCCTTAATTTAGTTATTTGAACATTCTGAGATGTTGAAATGGTTCTGTAAATGTTTAGTTTTGTGTTTATTAAGTTTATAGCATCTGTGATTGGCTCAATGGGTCCTTATTGAATGTATGGGATTTTTGGCTTAAGCAGAGTCTGCTGCAAATTGCAGATTCTAAGTTTGCGCACCAGCGCAGCTGCACCGGTGCCAAGTGTAAAAGCAGTGTAGCTGCGCTGCTACTGGGAGTCTGGTGCAGTCAGGCGTAGTTGCGCCTGAAACAAGAGTAAAAGCAGCGCAGCTGCGCTGCTACCTGTTCAGAGCTAGTATTGAGATTTTAAATGTATGATTTTAGGGATATTTTTATAACTTCATAAGATGTTTGTAGCAGAGTGTAAGATATATTATTAAGACATAATAACAAGTCTTAATCTCATGAGATAATATAATGTGATAATTGAGGAATGATGGGTTATAGAATGCCAATAGTATAAGCGATTAATGAATATTGTTTCAAAGCTAATCAATGTGGTATTGTGACTTTAAATGGTATGTAGGATTAATTGGAGAACGTGAATTGTAAATTATAGCTTACGCACGAGGCATGTATCTTATCCTTAACTTATTACTATTACGCAAGTTTTCTATCTTTGACTTGCTATCATTATGCAAAAGTTCTATAACTCTAATTTCATTGAGCAAGTTCATAAATCCTGTTCTTATATTGAGCAAGTTCTTACTCTTGTTTATTCAAGTTTATAATTCCGAATGAGACATTTTAATTTCTTTGAAGTAATATCTCGGTTATTCAATGTTTATTCAGTTGTATTCATTGAGATTCAAACTTCGATTTAAATATCGTTTACATTACTGTATTGAAACCTTGAATGGCTAGCGAACCCTCTTTGATTCGACTAATCCATAGTTGATGAGTGTTCTAACTTCTAGAACTATTGTTGAAGCTTATCCAAACCAAACTTCCTTCGGTGCAAACTCTTATGTCAAAACTGAGACGAACAACCCTATTATAGGGGATTATATTACGCAATAGCGTTAAGATGTTTGTGCACAATATATTATACGAAGGGCTGATCCCCCTAAGAATGAGAAGAAGGTCCATATAGTCTTACGACTGTTAAAGGTTTAAAGTAGAAATACTTGATAACCTAGGACATAGTTCATGGTCTTATGACCCTCAGATGTACTTTTGATTCTTGTTTTCTAATCTTGATTCAAAAGTTGAGCTTTCTATTGTTTCGTATCCATTGATTGATCGCATGTTGTTATTATTATTATTATTATTATTATTATTATTATTATTATTATTATTATTATACTTGTGGGAAATTGTATGCTCAGTCTTGCATAATAACATTGCAGCTAAGGTCGAAAGAACTGACGAACCCTCCACTAGTAAGGGAAAAGGGCAAGGCGAACAAGTGATGAAGACTTGTTTAAATTATTTGAAAGATGTTTATGTAAAAGACTTATGTTAATTATATTATGTTTCCACATTGATGTTTTATTTAAGGTTAGATGACCTGGGATTGATTTTATTATGATGTTGTAACTTTTTAATGGGAGGCTTATTTATTAAGTTTATTATTGATATTATCCTTTATTGTGGGTAGTTAGTTATGAATGTGATAGATAGTGAGCACCAAATCTGTGAGATTGAATTACCCAGATTTGGGGGCGTCATAGTGGGTCTGAATTGAAACTAGAGGGCTATACAGACTCAAGTTTTCAAACGGACCAAGATGACAGTAAATCCGTTTCAGGGTATGTGTTTACCTTAAACGGTGACGCAGCTAATTGGAAAAGTTTCAAGCAGCAGACAGTTGCTGATTCAGTGACAGAGGCAGAGTATATAGCTGCTAGTGAAGCTGCAAAGGAAGCTGTTTGGATGAAGAAGTTGATAACTGAACTTGGAGTGGTTCCTAGCATTAGAGGAGCCGTACGTTTATTCTGTAACAACACTGGAGCTGTTGCGCAGGCTAAGGAACCCAGGTCTCATCAGAAATCCAAACATGTGTTGCGACGGTTTCATTTGATTAGAGAGATCATTAAAAGAGGAGACGTCACCCTACATCGTGTGGACTCTCAAGACAACATTGCAAATCCATTAGCTTTAACCCAACAACAGTTTGATCGTCACTTAGAGAAGATGTGTATTAGATACCATGACGATTGACTGTAGTGCAAGTGGGAGATTAAAAGTAGTATGCACACAAGCCAATCATATTTGATATGATGTAGCATATACTTTGTAATCTTATTCATTTATTAGTAAAAGAATTAATTTATTAAAGGCATTTTACTTTATTTACATGGTGTTATTATTTAATATATGATAAACCCATAGTTTTAAGCAATGCTTTTAGAATCATAATGATGATAATGCTAATGAGATCTAAATTCTTAGAAAGCTTAAAACTAAAATCGTTCATAATCATTGGATTACTAAAAAGGGGATTAGTGAATCCGGATAGATTAATACATGTTAGGTTTGTATATAGCGCGAACATGCAATGAAATTACATAAATAGTGCGGAAGCGCAATAAAACGGATTTTAAAATTTTTTATACAAACCATCACCATGATCATACTTGTGATCAATTATCAATTAAACGAAAGAGATAGAGATATAGAATTATACCCTCGTGAATCAAAGCTTCCTCAGGTACAAGTTCACCTCCAATTCCTTCGCGTTCTCCTTGAATTCCACCGATTAAATTCCTTCCTTTGATCAACGTTAGCTACCCAAGTGTTTGGCCTCTAGAGGTGATCCACCAAGGAATAATAGTTGTTCAAAAAGATGGGTGTTGGCAAAATCCTAGTTTCTATCTCTGTAGAAATTGCAAGTACTCTCTCTCTCTCCAATTCTTATGAAAGAGTATGTAACTGTCTAACCCTAAATCATGATAAGATTCCTCTTATTTATAGATATAGGGAACCCTCCTAAACTATTTAGGATTAGGATTTTTATTTTAATTAAACTCCTTTAATTAATTATGCTCCTAATCCAATTAGGAATGCATGAGAGAGTACTTCTATTAATTAATTCCCAATCCCTATTAGTAATTAAATAATAGTAATGGTAATAATAATAAGACTCTTCTTATTAATTTATATTTAATATTTTCAAAATATTAAATAATAAATATTAAGCTATTTAATTTATTCTATCTCCATAGATTAAATTAAATACTCTTAACTTATTATTACAATTATGTCATTTACTTCTTAAACAAATGTTTTCATTTTACGGTGTGACCTTTAGGTTCTCCATATTAAACCGGTTGTGAATAAATCAATTAGAACAATTCTAATCTTATTTAAATAAATAAATTAAACTATTTAATTTATTTAAATAAATAATATTTATACTAAAATAAGGGTAAGCCCCCTTAGCGATTAACGACTTTCTAAATAATATAGATTTAAACATTAATCACAAAAGAATCTTTTAGTGAATAGTTACCGTACAATTCAATCCTTCTACCATACAATGTCCCAATTAAATATAAGATATGGAATTACTGCCAAGTCTTATTTTATTTAATTATATGTATTTCGATTCCCAAATGCACAACTCCAAATAATGCAAATTAGAAACTCCTTTCTAATTTCATTATGCCTTGACCAAGGACTACTGAGTTGTCATTTATCGAATCACATAAGACATTCACATCTTTTTACTAGAAGAGGTAGATTCTTTGTTGATCATTCACCTATCTCCATGTATAACTTATTATACCTAATCACACCATTTGATATACCCTAAAGGTCTTAAGGGACATGTCAAAGTATAACTCATCAAACACAAGATACTATGATGATCTCAAGTCCAAGGATCACTTGTACTACTATCACTAGAGGAATTCCTATTGACAGCCGAGTAAAACTCCATTAGGTATTCCTTAGTGAGCCACGTTCAGTGAACTTATTCTTTAATAAGCACCTACATACTTACTTTAGTGTCTCCACACAAATGATTATGAGATCAATCATCCTCTTCATAAGAGTAAGCAACGTATGTACTAATCTATCCGGATTCACTAATCCCCGTTTTAGTAATCCATCGATTAGGAACGATTTTAGTTTGTGAGCTATCTAGAATTTAGATCTCATTAGTATGATCACCATCATGATTCTAAAAGTATTGCTCAAAACTATGAGTTTATCACATTTAATATAATAACACCATGTAGATAAAGTAAAATGCCTTTAACAAATGAATAAGATTACAAAGTATATGCTACATCATATCAAATATGATTGGCTTGTGTGCATACTACTTTCAATCTCCCACTTACACTAAAGCCAATCGCCATGGTATCTAATACCCTTCTTCTCTAAGTGACGATCATCCTGCTGTTGGATAAAACTTCAGTAGATGGATATGCAATATTGTTCTCGAGAGTCCACTATCTCTATAGTGACTTTTCCTCTTTCAGTGATTCTACTAATCAAATGAAAGTGCCGCAACACTTGTTTGAATCTAAGATGATACTTAGGAACTATTCCTAGTTCTGTAATAAACTTTTCATCCAAACAATCAACTTGCATCTTCATTTACAGCTATATACTTTATCTTTGTCACTAAACCAACAACTCTTTGTTGTTTAGAACTTTTCCAATTTACTGTACCACCTTTCAAGGTAACGATTTACCTTAAAATGGATTTGTTATCGTCTTGGTCAGTCTGAAAAAACTTGAGTCTATTTAGCCCTCTAGTTTTAATTCAGACCTACCATGAATCATGATCTCATCTTCAGTACCGACGAAGTACCTAAAGATGTTTATCACTGTCTTACAGTGATCATCTCGAGAATATGACTGATCAACATTAAGTCTTGTATATTCATTGCATACATGATAGTAACTCATGCGATCTCTCTTTCAATTAGGGACAATTTTAGAGAGATACACTCCATGGCTCATCATCATGAGACCTCTCTTGGAGTTTGTCATGCTAAACGCCTTTAGCATCAAATGAATATACGTTCCTTGGGTCAAGCCGAACATCCTTTTAAATCTATCTATATAGATTTATATCCCCAATATATAGGATACTGCTCCCAAGTCATTCATAAAGGAATGTTTAGACAATTTTATCTTTACTGATTGTAGCATTAGTGTGTTATTCCTTATCAGTAGTATATTAACATATAATACCAAGAATGTCACAACGCTCCCACTGACCCTTTTGTATACACAAGGTTCATTCTCATTTTTGATAAAATCAAACTCTTTTGATTGTCTCATCAAAATGAATATTCCATCTTTGAGAAGTTTACTTTAATCCATAAATGGATCATTGTAGCTTACATACACGATTTGCTTCAACCTTTGAAATAAATTCCTCTGGCTGTATCTTACATACATTCTCCTCAAGTCTTCATTGAGGAAGGGCGTCTCCATGTCCATTTGCCAGATTTAGTAATAATAAGCTGTTATCGCAAGTAAAATCCAAATGGACTTGAGCATTTCCTGTTAATAAGGTTTTATCATAGTCAACTTCTTGACTTGATTTTAAACATTTTAAACAGGTCTGATCTTATAGGTCTCCACCTTGCCATTTGCCCCAATCTTTCTCCTAAAGACCCATATACACCCTCTAGGCACTATGCCTTTTGGTGGAGTAACCAGAGTCTATACTTGGTTCTCTTATATGGAGTCCATTTTGGATTTCCTGGCCATCTGCCATTTCTCTGAGTGTCTACTACTCATAGCCTCATCGTATAAAACTGGATCATCATCCTCTATAATGCGTACCTCATCATCATCCTCTATGATGAATGCATACCCCTAGATATCTTCGGTACTCTTCCAGATTTACGATTTAGTCGTGGTACAATAGGTCTATCTACAGGTTCCTCGGTTCGACTTAAAGTGCTTTATGGTTCTTAAACTCCTTCAAGATCTATTACCCTCCCACTAGCTTTTTCAATGATAAATGCCTTTATCTAAGAAGGCAACGTGTAGGATTATAGTAATAATACCCTAAACTTTCTTTAGGATATCCCACAAATCTGCACTTGTCAGATTTTGTCCCAAACTTATCTTTAAAACCTTTTCACATAAGCTGGACAACCCCTTATCTTAACATACTTAAGAGTAGAAATCCTCCCTATCCATAACATTTATGGAGTCTTGGGCTCGGATTTTTGAGGTTACCTTATTTTTGTAGATATGCAGCCGTTTCTAGGGCATAACCCCAGATGGATACTAGAATGTCAGTAAAAATCATTATGGACTGCACTATGTCCAACAAGGTACAATATCTCCTTTTAGATACATCAATTAATTATTGCGTATCAGGAGGTGTCCATTATGAGAAAATACCATTTTAAGATGATCTAGAAACTCGCTGCACTAGTATTCCTTCCTCGATCTGATCAAAGAATCTTAATACTTTGTCAATATGTTTCACTTCTGAATTCTTTGAACATTTCAAATGATTCAGACTTGTATTTTATCAAATACACACATTCAACTCTTTGAATAACCGTCTCCTTTTCTTTTATTAGTTTATTTAATTTGCAAAATGCTTCTCATGTAAGTCAAGTATACAAAGTCTATCAAGTAATCTTCCAATTTCAAACAAAATATTATCATTATAAATAGAACAACAATTGTTCTTAAATATAATACCAGAACCTTCCTTGTCCAACAACGAAAGTTCTAATATTTCTAATGAGAACTGAAACATAATAACAATTTATTAACTTAATAAACTTGCCCGTAGGCAATGCTAAACTATAAGTTCTATGGTTAATGCAACAACCTTTGCTCCATTCTAACACATAAGATTACTTACTCTTTGTTTAGCTTTCGACTTCTACTTAGTCTCTGCATTAGATTGCATACATGAGAACTACAGCCGGTATCCAATACCCAAGTAGAACCTTGACTTACAAAAAGATTTATTTTTTAATCATGAACAAACCTGTATTTGTAACTGAAGCTTCACTAAGCTTCTTCTAGTTATCCTCTGTAAGATTCTCCTTACAGTTTCCTTTCTAGTATCCAGGCTTATTGCAGTGGAAACAAACTCCTTTGCTATCTGCATCAGTCTTGTTCGTATTGTCCTTTGTTTTTGCCTTTTCATTTACCTTATTTGAATTGTTCTTCTTTTAAGAAGATCCTATAGCCCTCTTCCGCTTCCTGGAAGAATCATCTACCAGTAAGACTTGGTCTTTCTTAGTTGAAAAGTGACTCTTTACAATTTTCAACATGTTTAAGCAACTCAGGCAGGCTGACATATAGCTTGTTCATGTGAAAATTCACAACAATTTGTGAGAAAGAGTCCGAAAGTGATTGCAAGATCAAATCTTGGATCAACTCTCCATCCATTAAAACCCAGTTGTCCCAATTGTTCAATCATATTGATCATTTTAGGACATATGTCTGTACTGTAGTGCCATCGGTCATTCTAGATTGGAAAAGATCCTTAGATATCTGATATCTAATAGTCCTACTTTCCTCACCTTTCAACACCTTGAAGGTGCAGGAGTATAGTAGGAGCATCCATAGTTTCATGCTGACGCTGCAGCTCGTTACTCATGGATGCGAGCATGATGCACTGAGCCAACTGTGCATCATCTTACTACTTTCTAAAAGTAGCAATCTCTTCCTCAGAGGCATTGTCTACAACCATTGCAGGGATAGACATATTAAGGGCATAAGATAGCTTTTCAGCCTTGAGAACTATTCTCAAATATCTTAACTAGTCCGTATTATTTGGTCCAGTTAATTAGCATCTAATGTGCTCTGCAGTGATAGTAAATTAGACATTGTAAAATTCTATAAATGATATAGACAACATTTTAGCATACATTAATTACCAAAATAAATTAGGTCTTTATTTTAAATTGGTATCTCTCACATTTTCATCAAACTATATTACCCTCATTATATAGTTCGACAAATCTAATTAAAGATTTGCTAGTGAGAATAAAGATCCCATTTCAAATGTATATAGCCTTGTGTGTGCACAACAAACTATATATAAATAAATAGGTAGACAACTATTGTCAATTACATCACTATGTAACTCCTTGTATTTTGCCTCTTAAATTATAATTGTCAAGTGTGTGCACATCCGAACTAAAATAATCTAAGTTAAGTCCAACCTGACACTTTCATATATGTGAAGAGAAAAAGACCGCCCTTGTATGTGCACAACAAAGTAGTAATGTTAAATTCCTTAATAAGCATCAAATGTGATAAAACAACATCTTAAATATTTAATACTCGCCTTGTGTGTGCACAACAAACTCATATTAAATATTTAATACTCTATTGTTTTACCAAGCTAGAAGGTGACGTTCGATATTCCGAATATCTTTGAACGCTTAATATGATTTCTTTGAGGAGTTTGTTATTATTTGTCTCATCTTATTTAGCGCGCATGCACATATATATATAAAATACGCGTCATATTATTTAACATGCGAAGTATGTTGGATAATATATATATATATATATATATATATATATATATAGTAAGCATGCACATATAGAATACTATATTCTACCTGGATTGATTATGGATTTTTATTCTAGTTTGGTTCACTAGAGCCACCAAGTGAACCAAAAGGTCAAACCTAGGGTGCAAGAATTAAATTTAAATATAACTATTATATTTAAATTTCGGGCTCCATTACAAACGGGTCTTCAAGCGCTCCTTGCTCATTTGTCTCCAATTCTTCAAAATAATACTAACTAATCCTATAATATAAACTATTCACAATAAATAGAAACCTTGATCAGCAGTCAAGGGGAGGTACATAGGAGGAAGATATAATTTACATCAAGAAAAACTAGAGAAGACAAGATAAGCAGACCCCATTTATAAAAACCCATTCATTCAAACATCCACTAAAATAAATTCAATCACACATTGGTCAGTAGTCCATAATCAATCCCTATTTATTATCATACATATCTCCATATGTATTAATAAATAACATTCATCTCATGAATAATAAAACCATTCCATATATGCATTGATATCATTTAATAGGCAATTAAAAGTTTACTAGAAATCCAGTTTTGAAACAAAAATAAACTCCTTTATTTTGATCAAAATTTAAATCATAATAAACTTATTTATTTTATTTTATCCAATTTTGAATAAAAATAAACTCCTTTATTTTTAATCAAATTTCAAATCAAAATAAACTCCTTTATTTTAATTAACATGGAAACCAATTTCAAGTTCAAAATAAACTCCTTTATTTTAACTTAAAATTGCTTGAAAAAATAAAATATGTTAAATCCTATTCCTTATCAAAATAAACATCTTTATTTTTAAGGAAACATGGAATCCTATTCCATATGTGAATAAACTCCTTTATTCTAGGAAACCTAGAATCCAATTCCAAGTTCAAATAAAACTTTTAATTTTAATTATATTCTAATTCAAAATAAACCTTTTATCTTAATTGAAAATAAATAAAATTAAAATAAAAAATTTTCAAAATCTGTGGACCGACGCGACCACGCTTCAAAACGAACTAGGAATGACGCGGCTGCACTGCACCCAGAAATAATTTCTGGGTTCGGGCGCGACCGCGCTCCAGAATGAACTGGAAGCGGCGCGGCCGCGCCACGTAACAGACTTCGAAATTTTTTCCGTTGCCCAAAAAATCGATCCAATCGCATACCCATACATGCATGGAATCATAATAATCTATAATTAGCACAAGGTTAGGCTCTGATGTCACTGTTAGGTTTGTATATAGTGCGAACATGCAATCAAATTACATAAATAGTGCAGAAACGCAATAAATCGGATTTTAAAATTTTTCATACAAACCATCACCATGATCATACTTGTGATCAATTATCAATTAAACGAAAGAGATAGAGATATAGAATTATACCCTCGTGAATCAAAGCTTCCTCAGGTACAAGTTTACCTCCAATTCCTTCGCGTTCTCCTTGAATTCCACCGATTAAATTCCTTTCTTTGATCAACGTTAGCCACCAAGTGTTTGGCCTCTAGAGGTGATCCACCAAGGAATAATAGTTGTTCAAGAAGATGGGTGTTAGCCAAACCCTAGTTTCTATCTCTATAGAAATTACAAGTAATCTCTCTCCAACTCTTATAAAAAAGTGTGTAACTGTCTAACCCTAAGTCATGATAAGACTCATCTTATTTATTGATATAGGGAACCCTCCTAAACTATTTAGGATTAGAATTTTTATTTTAATTAAACTCCTTTAATTAATTATGCTCCTAATCCAATTAGGAATGCATGAGAGAGTACTTCTATTAATTAATTCTCAATCCCTATTAGTAATTAAATAATAGTAATGATAATAATAATAAGACTCTTCTTATTAATTTATATTTAATATTTCTAAAATATTAAATAATAAATATTAAGCTATTTAATTTATTTTATCTCCATAGATTAAATCAAATACTCTTAACTTATTATCACAATTATGCCATTTACTTTTTAAACAAATATTTCCTTTTGCGGTGTGACCCTTTAGGTTCTCCATATTAAACCGGTTGTGAATAAATCAATTAGAACAATTCTAATCTTATTTAAATAAATAAATTAATCTATTTAATTTATTTAAATAAATAATATTTATTCTACAATAAGGGTAAGCCCCCTTAGCGATCAACGACTTTTTCAGATAATATAGATTTCAATATTAATCACAAAAGAACCTTTCAGTGTATAGTTATTATACAATTCAATCATTCTACCATACAATGTTCCAATTAAATATAAGACATGAAATTACTGTCAAGTCTCATTTTATTTAATTATATGCATTTCGACTCTCCAATGGACAACTCTGATAATGCAAATTAGAAACTCCTTTCTAATTTCATTCTGCTTTGGCCAAAGACTTCTGAGTCGTCATTTATCGAATCACATAGGACATTCTTTCTTTTTACTAGAAGTGGTATATTTTTTGTTGATCATTCACCTATCTCCATGTATAACTTATTATACCCAATCATACCCTTTGATATACCTTAAAGGTCTTAAAGGACATGTCAAAGTATAACTTATCATACACAAGATACTATGATGATCTCAAGTCCAAGGATCATTTATACTACAATCACTAGAGGAATTCCTATTAACAGGCGAGTAAAACTCCATTAGGTATTCCTTAGCGAGCCACGTTCAGTGAACTTATTCTCTAATAAGCACCTGCATACTTGCTTTAGTATCTCCACATAAATGATTATGAGATCAATCATCCTATTCATAAGAGCAAGCAACGTATGTACTAGTCTATCTGGATTCACTAATTCCCTTTTTAGTAATTCATCGATTAGGAACGATTTTAGTTTGTGAACTATATAGAATTTAGATCTCATTAGCATGATCACCATCATGATTCTAAAAGCATTGCTCAAAATTATGGGTTTATCACATTTAATATAACAACACCATGTAGATAAAGTAAAATGCCTTTAACAAACGAATAAGATTACAAAGTATATGCTACATCATATCAAATATGATTGACTTGTGTGCATACTACTTTCAATATATACGTTGCTTGCTCATAGGAAGAAGATGATTGATCTCATAATCATTTGTGTGGAGACACTAAAGTAAGTATGTATGTGCTTATTGGAGAATAAGTTCACTGAACGTGACTCGCTGAAGGAATACCTAATGGAGTTTTACTTGTCTGTCAATAGAAATTCCTCTAGTGATAGTAGTACAAGTGATCCTTGGATTTGAGATTATCATAGTGTTTTATATATGATAAGTTATGCTTTGACATGTCCCTTAAGACCTTTAGGGTATATCAAATGGTATGCTTGGGTATAATAAGTTGTACATAGAGATATGTGAATGATCAACAAAGAATCTACCGCATCTAGTAAAAGATGTGAATATCCTATGTGATTCGATAAATTACAACTCAGTAGTCCTTGGCCAAGGTAAAATGAAATTAGAAAGGAGTTTCTAATTTGTATTATTTAGAGTTGTGCATTTAAGAATCGAAATGCATATAATTAAATAAAATAAGACTTGACAATAATTCCGCGTCTTATATTTAATTGGGACATTTGTTAGGTTTGTATAACGCGAACATGCAATCAAATTACATAAATAAAGCGGAAGCGCGATAAAATCAGATTTTAAAATTTTATACAAACCATCACCATGATCTTTCTTTATGCACAATTATTAATTAAACGAAAGAGATGGAGAATAAGAATTATACTCTTGTAGAATTCTAGCTTCCTCAGGTACAAGTTCACCTCCAATTCCATTGCGTTCTCCTTGAATTCCACCGATTAAATTCCTTCATTTGATCAACGTTAGCCACCCAAGTGTTTGGCCTCTAAAGGTGATCCACCCAAGAATAATACTTGTTCAAGAAGATGGGTATTGGAAAAACCCTAGTTTCTATCTCTATAGAAATTGTAAGTACTCTCCACAATTCTTATGCAAGAGTGTGTAACCCTAATCTATGATAAAACTTCTCTTATTTATAGATATAGGAAATCCCTCCCCTAAACTATTTAGGATTATAGTTTCTATTCTAATTAAACTCCTTTAATTAAATTAAACTCCAAATCTAATTAGGAATTTACGAGAGAGTACTTCTATTAATTAATTCCCAATCCCTATTAGGAATTAAATAATAGTAATAGTAATAATAATAAGACTCCTCTTATTAATTTATATTTAATATTTCTAAAATATTAAATAATAAATATTAAGCTATTTAATTTATTATATCTCCATATATTAAATTAAATACACTTAACTTATTATTACAATGATGTCATTTACTTCTTAAACAAATATTTTTCTTTTGCGGTGTGACCCTTTAGGTTCTCCATATTAAACCGGTTGTGAATAAATCAATTAGAATAATTCTAATCTTATTTAAATAAATAAATTAAACTATTTAATTCATTTAAATAAATAACATTTATTCTACAATAAGGGTAAACCCCTTTAGCGATTAACGACTTTCTAAATAATATAGATTTAAACATTAATCACAAAAGAACCTTTTAGTGAATAGTTACCGTACAATTCAATCTTTCTACCATACAATGTCCCAATTAAATATAAGATATGGAATTACTGTCAAGTCTTATTTTATTTAATTATATGTATTTCGATTCCCAAATGCACATGTAATATCCCAAATATTTCGAAAATTTAAAATAAGAATTTAATAAATAAAATTCTTATTAAGGGATGAAGTAGATTTGGACATATATGTATATATGTGTTTCATATAATGTGAAGTATGTGATTTTGTGTAATAGATTAAATGTGTATATATAGATATGAAATATATACATATATTGGGTAAAATTAATTAATTAATTAATATTAATTGGTTGAGATTAAATTGAAATTATATTACGAAATAATATAATTTGAATATTGAGCCTTAGACGATGATAGAATTATTATGGACTAAATTTTCATATATGAGTTAATTAATTCACTTAGTTAAAATTAGTGAATTAATGTATGTACTTTGTTCTAATAAAATGAAGTTTATATGGATAATATTTTGTGTAAGTGTGATGAGTAAATAAATATATGTGATATATATTTATTTGCTAGTATGTGTGTTATGTATTTGCTAGTAAGAAATTAATCTAGGTTGCAAGCCCAATGTATAAAATAGTTGTGGAGAATTTATTTGGCCCAAATTTTGGTCTAACTTTATATGAGAAAAGTGCAAAGAATTATGGTGTCAAGCCTAAATTTTAAAGAATTAAGATGGCCCAAGTTATTTAATTAAAAACTTGTGACAAGTCCAATGAAGAAGCCCAATGAGAATTTAATTTAGTAGCCCAAAATAATGGGACATGTGTTAGTAACTATGGTTAGGAACTAACCATGTTTGAGTTAAATGTAGGAAATTGTGAGAAATGATTATATTATCCAAGAGAAAGTGATTAATGACTCATGTGTCCTAAGAAGGAAATTGCTAGGAAGATTCCTAGTAATTGGAGAATGACTATTTTGTCCCAAAAGAAAAGTATTAATGATCATGGTATCCTTGAAGGAAATTTCTAGAAAATTTCCTAATAATGAAGGAAAGACTATTTTGTCCTTAGAGAAAATTATTAAAAACCATTATGTCCTAAGAGGAAATTGCTAGAAAGTTTTCTAGTAATAGGGGAATGACAATTTTATCCTTAAAGAAAATTACTTATGACCATTGTGTCCTAGGAGAAAATTTCTAGGAAATTTCCTTGAGATGTTTTAAAGACCATTATGCCCTTCCCTAGCAATGGTTGATGGCCATTTTGTCCTTGATGTTTCTTATGTAATTGAGCCTAATAACACAAATTTTTAGCACTCTTCTCTCATTATACTCCCTCCCGTAGCCTAATTTTTAGCAAAGTAAGAGAGAGAGAGAGAAGGGAGAGAAGAAGAGAAGAAGAAAGAAGAAGAAAGAAAGAAAATCATAATTAAGGTAATTCCTAAAACTTAATCCATGGAAACTTTTGGATTACTCTCTTTTATTTGAGAATATGAAAATACTCACCATGTTAAGGTGTTTTGTATATATCTCAAATAATGTGTAACCATGGAACATTATAGAGGAAGCAAAGCTATGAAACAAAGAAAAGGAAGAAAACTAGCTAAAGGTATATATCTAAACCCTTATAAAAATACTTTGATTTTTGTATGGATGTTAAGTTTTATGAAGTAAGATCATGACTAAACTTACAAATATTGTTTTAGCCATGGATTAGCAAGAATCCAACAAAAGAATTCAAGAAAAGAAAAGAAATGAAAGAAGAAGAACAAAAACATTTTTTAAGCTCAAAAGTCCTAAATTTCAGTCCACTTTGGACTTTTACCATTTGAAATCTGTAACTTCTTTTTGTGATCCGTCAAAGAGTGGTGTTAGATCTATGAGTTATCTGATGAACCCAAGTAGAATCATTTAAAAAGATTAAACGGATCAACCGTGCTGTAATTTTTAGTAAAACAGTTCCTGCAGCAAAAATCTGGAAAAACCTTAAAAGTTTCCTAGCCAGTTTATTTCGTGGGCTATTTCGGTCACTTTTATTACTCTAAAAATTCTAGTCTTTTGTGGTATGTTAGTATATCAAGTTAACTAGATGCTGTCCACAGATGAGAATTTTTCGATGTCCTGAGAGAGAGTTATGACTTTTATAAGAAAATGCGATTTTAAAAGTAAACTGCTATAACGCAGCGAATACAACCCAGAAAATTATGAAAATTTAACTGGGATCAGTATATGGTAGCATGAGTCTACCGTATAAATTTCATAATTGTTAAACAAACGGATAATTTATGATAAATGTACCCATTTTGGACAGTTTTAGCCTATTTAAAAATAGGAAACGAAATTAAAAAATTGTAGAAAAATTATTTTGTAACTAAAATACCATATACTGATATTTCCCAGAAGATATAAAAATAATAAGTTATTTTGGTATTTTTCATATCTTTAATCAAGTTAAGAATAGATGAGTAAATTAAGTTATGTTAAGTTGAAAAATGTGTTAATGTGATTTTATTGCTTAATGACCTTTAATATGATATATTAAGATTTTATATGGGTAATTTGGTCATTTTTAATTAAATATTATGTGTATGACCAAATATGTATGTTAACTAAATTAAATAGTAAGGATAAACAATTAAATTAAATTGTTCATGAGTCTAATAAATGATTAAAATATTATTAAATAATTAATAATATTATATTAAATTATTATTAGATGATTAAAATATTATTAAATGATTAATAATATTTGTAATGATTAAGACATTAATAAATGATATTAAGTGATCAAAATATTATTAAAGGGTTAATAATATTTGAAAGTGAATTAAGCATTTTAACGATTAAATCTTTTAAGTTTTATTTCGGGTATTATAACCGCTTATAAATAAGACTCCTTCTAATATACATGAAATAATCTCAGCATTATAACTGCATATAAAATTAATATTCATCAACTATATTTAAAATAAATTGAGCATTATAACTACTTATAAAATGAATATTCGACTATTATATTTGAAATAATTTCAGCATTATAACTGCTTATAAAATGAATATTCTTACTAAATACTTGAAGAAAATCGGACATAGTAACTGCTTATAAAAATATATTTTCTAATATATAAGAGAAATAAATCGGACATTATAACTGCTTGTAAATAGGACTTTTGTACTATATACTTAATATAATTTGGGCATTATAACTCCTTGTAAATAGGACTTTTGTACTATATACTTAAAATAATTTGGGCATTATAACTGCTTATAAAAGTATATTTTTACTAAATATATAAAGAATAATAAAAATAATAACTACTGGAGTAATACCTCTTGTAATTGCTAGCTTTACTTCTAATCGCGCAACGCTTCGATGCTTAGAAAGTAATTTTTATCTCACAATATCTCTCAGAATATAAATATAGAGTGTTTTTACTCTTGAACTGCTCTTGAAAAATAGTAAGGAATGAATGAACTGAGCTTGCTATTTATAGAAAAACTAAGTTTCGCTAATTGCACGTTAGGGGCTCGCCTTAGTACACTTTAGTACCTAAGTTAATTACACTGTAGTACCTAGCAAATTCTTAGAATATTCTTCTAAGCTCCTCAATGAAAATATCTTCCAAGCTCGACAATGCAACTTGCAATCTAAGCTCCTCAATGAAAATATCTTCTAAGCTCGATAATGCAGCTTGCAATTGTACCTATCTTCTAAGCTCCTTAATGAAAATATCTTCCAAGCTCGACAATGCAACTTGCAATCTAAGCTCCTCAATGAAAATATCTTCTAAGCTCGACAGTGCAGCTTGCAATTGAACCTATCTTCTAAGCTCCTCAATGAAAATATCTTCCAAGCTCGATAGTGCAGCTTGTTACCGTAAGCACGACAAATCACTTTGTCATTCTTAAGCATGACACAACAACTTGTCAAAAATAATTTGCCAAGATACTTCTTGGTGAAATCGTGGAAAACACGACTAAGTAGCTTGACCAAAAATTTTTATTTGACCTAATTCATCGTTTACACTATATAATCACAAAACACCTGTTTCGAAACATCATTTCGATCTTTATTAAGCACAAAATTCTAATCTCATTAGGGCTTAAGGTTTTAAACTTCTCGATACCTAATTTTAGGTTACTAAATTAACCTCTAACCATATATGATCATATTTATAAGCCACATAAATATTCGGGGTATTACACCAAGTGTTCGCCAGATTGTGACAAAGATAAGGTAGTCTGATTGAGCAGTGGTTTGATAGTTGGTTCAGCCTAGTCTTGACAGTTTTGACAGTTGGTGCATAACTTTGGAGTTGTTCGTCATGTCACCTAAACGATAAAGGGGTGAGAGTGTGACAACCCGGATTTTCAGAAATTATTAAATAAGAATTTAATAAATAAAATTCTTATTACGAGACGTTTTGGGATTGAATATGTGTATATATATGTTTCATATTGTGAAATATGTGGTTCGGTGTGAAAGAAATTATATATTCATGTAATAGGGAAGAAATTGTTTAATAATTAATTAAACCATTGAAAAGACTAAATGAAATTATCATGAGAAGGAAATTAGTTAAGTAATATTAGTTAATTTAATTAAGTTAAAATTATATTGGAAAATAATATAATTTGATTGGTATGTCTTGTGGACAATGAAAATTATTGTGAATTAAATTTCATTAATAATGTGAGTGAGTCACTTAATTAAAATAGTGAATTGATGTGAATATATTTGTGTGTGAAGTGTTGGTACGTATTTTAGTACGCTAAAGTGATGATCGAGAATATTATATTTTGATTAAATAATTAAATTAGCGGATTAATATTTTATTGAATAAAATAATTTATTTAATAAAATTATAGTTTGGCTAAATTAAATTATAATTTGGTCAGTAAGGTTTTAATTGAAACTATTAATAAGTTTAATTAAATTTATTTATATAATAAATTTAATATAATTAAAGTGTGACACCGTATTATAATAAGAATGTTATTAAGATAATTTAAAAAGATGTTAAAAGGGTGTCAGCCAAACATGGCCTTATGACCCTTGGATGTTGTAACTGCTGAAAAACTAATATACACGTAAAGTGTATTTGTCAGTTTATGAGAGAAAGAGAGTGAGTGGGAGAATTCTTTGAGAATTGGAAAAGAGCCTTAGAAAATCAAGAAGGAAGAAACCTTGTTCATCACTTGTTTAGATTGATTCAAAGGTAATAATCGAACCCTGAAGCTTTTCTTTCTAGTTTTCTTAAGTATAAGAGTATGGAATTTTTGTAAAATTATTTTGGTTGAAAGAATTGGAGAAAAGCTTGATTGTGTGTTGTTGGGTTTAAATTAGTGTGATATATGTTGATTATAAATGAAATTGGAGTAACAAAATTCGAATTTGTGTGTAAAAGAGGAAGAATTGAGTTTTGATTAAATATATACGTTTTGCCTTGTTTTAAAGTAAAAAAAATTGATGGTTAATTCATGTGGTAATCTGTAAATTGATGATGGGTTGTTGTTATTCGTTAAAAAATGAAAACAACGAAAGTTGAATGGACCAAATTGGTTGAATAACGAATCTGTAATGATTGATTACGCTAAATTTGTCAAAGTTTGTAAAAATTAGTATGAACATGAGATTTGAGGCTCTAAATTGGTGGATTAATGTGAGTATGTATTTAGGATAGTTAAATACATGTTTAGAATTATTTTAACAAAATTTATGATAATTGGGTAAGCTTAGAATTGATGCTCGATGCTTAAAATTCGTGTTTTTGGGTTTGAATATTCAGCAGTTCGCGAACTGCAGAAGTTGACTTTTAGGTTCACCGCCCCGGCGGTAGAAATGAGTTGTTTTTGTCGCCCCGACGAGGACTTCGCCCCGGCGCCCAAAATGAACTAACTTAACCACCTCGGCGGTATAAATGAGCTGTTTTTGTCGCCCCAGCGAGGACTTCGCCTCGACGCCCAAAATGAACTAACTTAACCACCCCGGCGGTATCCTCGCCCCGGCGGGAAAATTGTGAAGGAAACAACCGCCCTGGTGGTGGAACAAAAAAAAATAAAAGAGTAAAAAGAAGAGAGTAAAAATTTTCTTCTTTTTTTGTGGTCATGTTATGTTATCGTAGACATATCTAAAGTCTAGGCTAATGTATGAAAAGAATATTAAAATATTGTGATGGGTGGTAAGCATATACCCATTGATTATCCGGTGACAATTGAGATATTAGAATGGAAATTGGATGAGAATGAATCCTGAAGTGTTTATAATACTGTAACTAATCATTGTTACTGCCTTATAAACGGAATATGTAGGTTGTTTTCTAAGTGTTGCTATGTGACTAATAAATGTTGTGCATGATTATATATCGTGTAGGATACGTGAAGTGCAGATAAGTATAGGCTAATTATAGTAATTGGTAATCTACGAACCAGGCAAGTCTTTCAGTTCCTATTTGTTATGTGAACTAAATGATTAATTATTTTAAATCTATGATGTAAAAGTATGATGTATTCTATGTGTTGTATGTATGAAACGACAAAGTCAATTTATGACAACGTCCATTGAGTTAAAATGTTGATTGAGCTATGGAATTCAATTTATTACTTGGTAATTGATGTACAGTATGTATGATATGTTTAGCTAAATGTTTATGATATATATGATGAGCATGTTATCTATGTATTATGTGATATATGTTAACTGTTAGATTTTGCTGAGCTGTCGAGCTCATTCTTGCAAATAACCAATTTTGCAGGTTAAAGATACAAGGAAAGGTTATGTGCTACCCAAATGACATGGATCAAAATAATGCATGAAGATTAAATGTTTTAGTTGAAGTTATTACCTGAATTATGTTAAGTTTTCGATAAATGTATTTAAGTTGAGTTGTAAAGTTTGTATTGAGGTGTAAACTTTTATAGTAATTTCGACAAGGCGAATCATGATATTAACATGATTCTAAGATATTTAGATGTAAAGGTTGAAAATTTTGGGATCGAGAATTATTTGTAATAGAAAAGTTTAAATTATTCCGTATTTTTATTAAGTTTAATACTGGATATTATTGTAAAGTCAGAACAACGATGTATTGATAACGACCGATATTGAGAGTTAAATTGTATGAATTTTGGGGTCGTTACAAAGAGTTCTTCATCGGCACAGACACAAGCATATGACCATAAGAAATTTGTTAGTGCCGAGGCAGCTGATAAACTTGATTCTTACTTAGAGGGTAAAGCTCTAACTCCCGAGCATGGTCTCCAGCCTGATGAGGTATTAGATGGGGAAATGGCTCATCAACTTATTGAGAGAGGTTGGCTTACCTTCATAGATCATCCTGACTCGGCGATTGTAGCTATTGTCAAAGAATTTTATGCTAACGCCGAGGACAGGGTACCATATCAAGCGCTGGTTCGGGGCAAAAGTAGTGTCTTTTAGTGGTACGACGATTAATCAGTATTATAATTTGAGAACACCAGAACAATGCCAGTTTACACAGTTTCTAAGAGATGGGCCATACTATGAGAAGGTTGTTACAAAGTTATGTAAGCCTAGTTCTACATGGACGTCAAAAGGTCTAAGGGGTGCTACGTTTTTCCAAAGCAAGGATTTAAGCCGCTATGGCAAGGTTTGGTATGCATTCCTTTGTGCTAAACTACTTCCCTCACAGCACGTCAGCGACGTCCCGTAAGAGAAGGCTACTTTGTTGTATGCAATTGTGAAGGATTTCAAGATCAATGTGGGAAATATCATTGAACAGCCTATTCAGAGGGGCTTGAAGGGAACCATTCAGGGAGGTTTGCCTCATCCATCCCTTATTTGTGGCTTATGTCATCGTGTGGGGGTGAGGTGGGCAACCAATGACGTTGTACACTAGCCTTTGCAATTCTTGGATCTTAGTCTGATTAAACGCTACAAAGAATGGGAAAGAGGTGAGTCGCATCCGTGGGGTGTTGGTTTTATCATTCCACCTCCTTCTGAGGATGAAGAGGAACCTGATTCGGATGAGCCAACAACTTCGACACAGCGATCCAAGGCACAGTTTAGTACTCAATTTCAAAATTTATAGTTGCACATCGACGAACGGACTAAACAATTAGAGAGATAGAATATTAGGTTAGCAGAGAGACAGGCGCACATGTTTGCCTATCAAACGAGTTGCACTACGGCGTTGGCCGAGATGTTTGATAAGATGAGGCCGCTTGTGGATGCAGTTCAATTTCCTGAGCCCCATTCGTTGCCAGTTTTTCCACCACCCGACACAGATGATGATGCGGAGGTCGAGCACGACGCTTGACCTGTCAAGGAAGTCCACTGTTTCCATTTCTGAATTTATACACAATGAGGACATTGTTTATTCTGAGTTTGGGGGTGGTTGCATGTCTTTATATATAATCATTTCATATTGCATTGCAGATTAATTTAGTTCAACATACATTTTAGTGTTGGTTATTGTAATGTTAGTTATTTTTAAATTTTGTAGATTATTATCATCATTTAATTAAGAAAAAAAAAGAAGATATAATTTTAAAAAATCACAAAAATATTTTCTTTTGCATTAGAGTTAGTTTTTGCATTCACATATAAATTTGTATTTAGGGTCATTTGAGCAGTGAATTAATGTAGAGCATTTAAAGATGGGCAATGAAAATTTTTTTAACAGTTAACTAATCAATTTAGTAGACGGATATGGATTGCCAAGTCAGGAATGTTAACTGAATCTGGTTTTGTCAAACTCGAGACCCTAGTTTTTAATTGCGCACGTCGATGTGTTGGATTAGTCAGATTTTGGTTCAATGTCATGTATTAGGTGCTCTCATTAAGGATATACAGATCTCTTATCACTTGTTGGAACACAAAAAAAGGAATAATTACTACTTCGATGTCTGTCTTAAATGCAAGAAAAAGAAGAAATTTATAAAAGATAAAGCATAGACAGATATGAGCAGATCTTGACTAGTTTATTTTTGTGGCCTTTGTCATTCAAATAAGTAAGCCCTTAGGAGTGTCTCGACACTTAGTGCCCTAAAGTTGTCTGGTTTGGGAGTCATTGGTGGAAAGTTCACTACATGGGTGACATTGAAAAGCCTAATAAAAATAGACATTGCACAAGTATAAATGAAATGAATGAAAAATCAACGAGATGGAGCGTAAAACGCACTCGTTGTACAATAGAGAAAAAAATGTGAAAACGAGTGTATAAGAGGGGTACTCAAGAGTAATATATCCTATGTTATATCTTTTATTGAGCACTGTGGTATATGGATTGGATTGAGACCTTACTTAGTTTTATTGGTTGACTTCACACACACATAAAAGGGTCAAAAGTATGATGAGATTGGTTATATGTTAAATTTCTGATGGTGCATGAATTTGAAGTTTTGTTGAATTGTTAGTTACTGATTTTTGAGGCTGGATATCTATGAACTATGTTGGGTTATTGCTTGAAGTGAATAGATCATGCATATGCATTCATTTAGTTAGTTCAGTTTAGTTTAGGTTAATTTCTATTTCTTTTGTGTTTGCTTGAGGACAAGCAAAATCTTAAGTTTGGAGGTATTTGATGAGTGGGTTTTATACCTACGAATTGGATATTTCTTAGGCTCAATTCTTTGCTATTTTTGAGTATTTATAGTACTATTTTACTTGTTTATGCATTTGTTTTGCAGGAAACGGCTTTGGAGGGTCAAGATGGGAATTTTGGGGCTTAATGGCAAATTTATAATTTCAGCATGGCTGAATCCGCCAGGACGAATTCCACAAACATATTGAATTCGTCGGGGCGAATTCAGCGGGAATTGAGTGTAGTTTTTATTTTGCTTCAAAAGTTGATGCGGACAAGGAGTCTTGGTGGCTGGCAGTTTTAATAAGGTTTTACGGAGGGTTAAAGGGGGAGACTGGAGAACATAACGTGACAAGAGTATTGTAGAGAAACGAAGAGGAGAACACAAAGGGGATTGCAAAGCTTGAAGATTAAGAGAGATTTAGAGCAGCTTAATAGTTTCTTCTATTCCTTCTTTTATCTTTAATTTTGTAAATCCATGGATGTTTTTATTTATTATTAGGATGATGTTTTCCGTATTCGTTATGAACTAAGCTTTTCATTAAGATCGCAACGGAACTTAGTATGTAATTTAAATTGATGCTTTCTGTTTAATGAAGGTTAAGTATTATTGAATCATTTATTATATCTTGCACTTGTTGATTAATTGTTTGGCCAGTAATTACTGGGAAAATTTATATGAAGTTGGAAAACGGAGTATAAATTGAGATCTAGATATGATAACAACTGTTCATATAATCTGAATAAGGTCAATATGATTAGCATGTAGGATAGGGATATACCTACGTGTCTGTTGTAGCCATTGAAAGAATTTGAGCTTCAAACCCTAATTAACTTGATTCACATAGGAATATAGTGGGTTAATTAATTAGGGTGTTCCTTTGTGACGCCCCCAAATTCGGGTTATTCACACCTCAGATTTGGTGCTCACGATACAACCTACACATTCATTCTAACTACCCATTTGATATAAAATGCACCATTCATTTCGTTAAACTAATAAAAATACCTTAATACAAAAGTACATCGCTATTCCAGGTGATCTAACCTTAACATAAACTGCCTATTTATACAAAAGGCTAAATACAACATATAATATAATATTCATTCAACAACTAACTACTCGGTCACCTTTGCCTTTCCTTTGTCCTTCTTGGAACCCTCGGCAATCTTAGCTTTAGCTGAAATATTTTAATTAAGCAAGAGTGAGCAACAAATTTGCTCAACAAGTTAAAACGAACAATAAAGGATATATAGGAATAAAATTTTAACAATATTTTAAAAATTATGAAGTAGTTGATCAATAAATCATTGTCAACAATAAGAATTATATCAAGTTCAATGCTGAATAATATCTTGAGAATGAAAAGTAAAATTCTTTCTAAGATTCAAGAATTATCAACTGAATAAGATGATTTCACAATATTATAACAATATTTAATAATGAGATATACCCAGATTTCATACTGAGTGATCACAAATGGATCAAGAACTACTAGAAGTAATATCAGTTAGTAATACTGAATTACCACAAGAATATAGGTTAGTTATTAAAACTAATCATTCTCTTCTGCAAGTACTTGAGGTGTACGGCCTCATTATACCTGTGACACCCCCAAATTCGGGTTTCCTAACCTTGAACTCGGTGTTCACGATACTCAACAACAAACATACTTTCTAACTAATGCGGAAGAATAAACATACATTTTTTTTATCATAATAGTAATAAAATCTTACAATCATAGTCCCAAGGTTCTTTAACCTTAACTTAAAACGTACTCTTAATACTTTAAAGAGTTTACATAACCAAATAACATTTAAAATAAACTACTACATAAGCTTTCTCAAACATCTACTCTTGAATGAAACTTGAACCTTCCATTTTCCTTTGTCCCCTTTGGACGTTTCTGCCTTAATTGAAATAAATGTAATGATATAGCAAGGGTAAGCAACTAATTTGCTTAGCAAGTTTATACACAAGGGAGATATATCATGATTAGAAAGAAGTTTCGCTTTCAATGTTCAACAACAATATAAAATTATGAAGGAACGTGAATTAATAGTCAACAGTTGAATATTTGAATAATTGAATAGCAGATACTGAGTGGTTTGAAATAACCATGAACATTTGTCAAGGTTCTCAGCATTTAAACTGGACATTTTAATGAGTTTTAGTCATCAAGGGGGATCAGCCTTTCATACCCCGTGACTTATACATAAACACTTAATAATCCAGCATTGATATCATGCTTTAATCAAATTCGTCCTTTTCTCAGCTAAGAGTTCTTACCATATCAATTTAATAAGAACAACATTTAAGACACATTTGATTTAACAAATTTAGACATGTTTGATCTAGCTGATACAATTAGCCTAAATCTATCTCATAAACAGTTCATGCATGAAAGAACTTTAATTTAATTCACAGTTCAATAATAATAGAACATGAATTCAATTGCACAAGGTGCGAATTTCAATAATCAGTATAGATGTGAATAATCAACAATAATTATTCACTAACATGCTTCAAAAATAATAACTCGAGTTTGAGTTAGGGAATTTGCCTCGTTCGTAGGCTACTGTTATGCAATTAAATTATACTCGCTAGGCAGTTTAATTATCTTCCTTCAAGAGACATATAGTTAATCTTCCAATTAGCCATAGCATAACATTATATTATGTAATCACATAGATATTACATATTACATTTAGTTCTTAGAAATATTATCATGCCTCGATAATATTACTATTAAATAACAACTACCTTTAATTCACTTAATATTATTAATCTTGATAATATTTAATTCACCTCTTAGTATTATTAGTCCACTAATAACACTTTTATTCGCTTACTAATATTATTAACATCTTAATAATATTTTAATACTTTAATAATATTATTAATCCTCTTAATAATATTTTATATATTATTACTTTAATAATACCTTACTTATTCTTTAGTATTATTAATCAATTAATAATACTTTATTTCATTTACTAATATTATTAATCGTCTAGTAATATTTTTTTCCTTTACTAATGTTATTACATTTTTAATAACATTTTTATTTTAATTTCGAATATTATTAATTTACTTAATAATATTTTATTCATCCAATAATACTTTAATCTAATATTATTAATTTTTTAATAATATTTTAATCTCATGCTAATAATATTTTAATCTAATATTATTAGCCATTTAATAATATTTTAATCATTTATTAATGCTTAAATCAAATATTATTACCCACTCAATAATATTTCCATAAAGTTTTAATCTTAATATTTCTTTATTTACTTAAAAATATCAAATTCTTATATTACAAATATAATAGTAATACTCAAAATAGCGCAATGGGTCGGATGTCTGAAAATAATGTTTCTTTTTATTATAAGGGTTGTCCATCTCAGTCTTATATCATGAGTCCTTATCATATCAATATGGTTTGGATTAGCTACCAAGAAATTCTGTGATTTCAATAAACAATATCAATTTTTTTATCAAGCCGAAGTAAGTGGCATTGATCCTTTAATAATGATAATCAGTTCAATAATAGAACAGAAATACAATTGCACTATGTGCGAATAAAAACAATCAATACAAATGTGAATAATCAACAATAATTATTCACTAATATGCTTTGAAGGCAATAACTCAAGTTAAGTTAAGGAACTTGCCTGTTCGACGAGCTACAATAATCTAGCTTTAATTAATATTCTTCGATTGACCTAGCATTGATAATGTCGGTCTATCAATTAGCATTGAGTATAATTAAATATTTATACTCTATCACATACTATGTAAATAGAAATCAAATAATCACATATCACTTATAATTTTTATACTATCATTAAGTCTATTGGACATTTAACAGACCTTATGTTAATGCTTTAATTAAGCAATACTATTTTTTTTCTTAAGTGGTAATCATTTATTAAATCTTTAAACGGTTAATTAAAATTGTTTACTTAATGTGTTAATTAAATTCACTTTATTTAATTAACTCTATTTGTATTTAGTGTTAGTTAATTAGTAACTAATCAGTTATCTTTAGTTATTATTTAATAATAAACAATAACTAATTATATTCACTTATTATTTTGCTAAACTTTATCTTCATTTAATTACTATTTAATAGTAATTAAATAGTAACTAATTAATTACCTTTAGTTATTATAAATAATATCTAATTACATCATACTTTATTATTTAATAATAAATAATCAAATTATTACTCTCATTTGTCTTTAATTATTATTTAATCTTAATTAAATAATAATTCATTAATTACATATCCTTATTTATTATTTAATATTAATTAAATAATAAATAATTAACTTAATAACTTTATTTGTCTTTAGTTATCATTTAATGCCAATTAAATAATAACTAATTAACTATTTGTCCCTATTTATTTTTAAATCTTAATTAAATAATAAATAAATAGTTTATTAGCTTAAACATCCTTTAATCATCAATTAATATTAATTAAATAATAATTAGTTAATAATTTTTCATTTCTTAAATCTTTAATTGTTTTTTTCTCAAAAATATTAATTAGTATTTGTACTTATTTATTATTAAATAATAAATAATTATTTTGTTGGTGAAACTAAGTAATTACATCATTATTACCTAATATCATTTATTCACTCTTTAATTATTATTTAATATTAATTAAATAATAATTAATCACTTATTAATCTTTACTTTAATCTTTAATATTTCTAACATTTTCGTCAATTTTTCAGATTTAGGGTCCCTTACGGAAGAGCTTATAAAACGAAATTTACAACTTGGATTCAGGTTCCGTCAGAGGTGTTGGATTCGTATTTTTCTGAACTATAGTTTTCATTTATCAAACACCAAATTTGGAACTGTCTAGGTCTCAAAAATCAATCCCAAAGTGGCTGATTAGTAGCTATTTTTTTCTAATTTTTCCATCAAGGATGTGCTTTAGCAAAAATTCCATAACTTTTTCATTTCTCAACATTTTTAATCCAAATCAAAGGGCTTTTGCCCCTAACTCATACTTCTAGCACACCCAATAAAAAAATTTCAAATATCAACATAGATCACAAAATAAATCCTAGAGATCACACTTTACTACTAAAATATTTTTCCGGAACAACTAAAAACTCATTAGCTTCATTTTCCCCAATCTTGCAACATAATCTAATATATATCAACATATTACACTAAATAATCTATGATCCAGCCTTCTCATAAGGTTTCAGCCAAATAAATTATAAAACTTCATAGATCTAGCACAATAGTACATATTCACTTGAACTTTAACAAAACTTGAAAATTTTCTCTTATACCTTAATTTTTTGTGTGGCTACTTTTTCTTCATTTCAAAGTAAGATCTAAACTTGGGGAGCATGAAATTTCTTCTCTCCTCCGTTTTCTTGCCGTGACCCCCTTTTTTTCTCTCTCTCTCTCTAATTTTCTTTTAGCTTTCTAGGAATAAAATGTGAATGGAAGGAAAATGGTTTACTAGATTATGTTGTTAGATATATTTAGTATATCTATCTATTGTTCCTAATATATCTCTCTCTCTTCATTCTTATCTCTTAGTGGCTAAGCTAAGTTAATAAAACATGTGATGAAATTAAGAGATGACACCTAGCTTAGGAGATAAACTTAAAAAAAAAATCATTTCTTTTCTTAATGCTTCCCACCATTGATGAGTGTGTTTTATACACACAAATTAGGTACTTTTGAGCTTGGTAATTTGTAAATCCTAAGTCATTTCGTTTGGTTTTATGTGTTTTCATCTTATTGTTGTGTAATGTAATTTTGTATTTATTTTATATGTTTTTATATGCTTTTATGTATTTTTACGTTGTTTTGTAGGAATTGAAATAAAGGTCCCTTGGATCGATGTGTTTTTGGCTTGAATTTGACATTTCAGCTGCTTGTTTCTCAATTTCACCCATGATCCAATCCGAATCTCTCAAAACTCAAAGAACAAAAGTTGTAGATCTTTGTCTTAGCTTTTCATAACATCTTGAATCATCCAATTTAAAGTTCGTATGAGAGAGTTATGGTCATTTTACCATCGAATTTGGCATAAATTTTACACAGCAGTTACTTCAGGCTCAATTTGAGCCTTGCTCCAGCCAATATCTCGATAAGCTCCAGTTATGAAAGTTGTAGAGCTACTTCTTAGCTTTCCATAGCCTCTTTAATCGCCTTAATCTAAGTTCGAACGAAGAAGTTATGGCCATTTTTCCAATAGATGTCGAAACTGATTCGATGTACACTATTCTAGCGCTGGAGCGATATTTTCCAGCACTATTCAAGCGCCGGGGCGAACTCACTGCTGGGGCAGTAATTTCCAGGGCAATTTTCACCGTCGGGGCGGTAACTCCCTGGATGCAGTCGGATTTCGCGATTTTTGGCCAAAATTTGATGTGTAGGCTAGGGTTTCTCATACCCATCTCTTATAACATCTAGGGGGTGGCTAGAAACACAATTCTAATACCATCTAACACTACTAACATCAATTCTAGAAAGAGGGAGGCTACACATAACATCAATTGGAGAGGAAAAATCTACAATACAAGGCAATTTTCAGCAAATCCAAGGAGCAAGAAGAGCAAGGAGTATCAAATCTTGAGGGAAAGCTAGAGAACGAGAATCAACCCATCAAGCAACCATTGAATATCTTCCTAAGGGGTTTTATCATTCTATTATAGTATTCTCTTCTTAATTTGTAATTCCATCATGATGTATAGATCAAATTTGATGTTTATTGTAATTCCCATGAACTAGAACTCATTTTCTACGATTTCAATGGAACTCATCACATAGTTTGAATTGATTTCTCTCTCTTTGATATTGGTTAATTATTTGTGAATTGGGTATCATAACTTGTGCTTTATTTATTAATTACCTAGCTAGTAATTACATTTGGAACCTATATGAAATTGAAAAATGGATTATAGTGTTAAGACCTTGTTATGATATCATGTGAAAATTAGATATTCCTATGAGTAATTTATGAAATTAAGTGACGTGTGTTTTATTTATTATCCTCATGAAATGATAATTTGATTGTATTTAGGATAGACATATACCTAAATGCCACATGTATCTATTTGAGAATCCTTGCTTAATGATTTCTATTGCGAAAGTTGGTAATTAATAGGGTGATTAATGAGATTTGGTGACACGTGTCTTGTTAATTATTCTTGATATTCGATTCTTGCTAGTGTGTAGAATGGAAATATATCTATACACCGCATTGGGAAATACGTATTTGACCATCGAGAGAGGCTTGTATATACTTGTGAATTCTCGGATAACAATTTTTGTGATTTAACTAGTTTAAAAGAGAGAGTTAGGATATTTAAATGAAGTGTTGGGGGAAATTGTGATCTTAGACTTGTTAATATTAGATTTCATTATCTTAATGCTTTTCATAGTTTTCGATTACTTGTTTTCCTTTATTAATGCAAAACAACAAAAACATTAATCGTTTGTTTAAATAAAATTGAGATGATAAAATGTTAGTACTTGGAAAAGATTAGTAATAATTCCTCGTGGGATCGATACTCTACTTACACTTTATTACTTGTTGACCGCGTATACTTGCGTGTAAATTGTCGTTATATAAATCGAACAACAAGTTTTTGGCACTGTTGCCGGGGAATTATTTTTCTAGTGTTTTTTCAATATTAATTACAATCAAGATGATCTTAATTTAAGCTTGTATATAAAGTTGTTTTTAGTTTATTTTATCATTTATTTTTTTGTTTTAATGTTTTCTTCTTTGCGAGGTACACCATGGATAACTATAATGATTAATGGCCTTACACAATGACTAAACCAAGTGCGATAGGGAGGTATGGACTCGAGGAGGTATCACCACATAGGGAGGCAATTTTGAGGAGCATTGAGGCATTAGAAGCACAGAATATTCAAAATATGGCGATGATTTGTGATTATTGTGCTAAAAACCATTCGAGTCATACTTGTCCCATCAATTTCGAGGCGACACTGTATGGTGGCAATTTCGGCGACTACCCCAACTACTACACCTATCCCAACAATTATCATCAGGATTTAGGGTATCATCCGGAGTTTTCTTGGAGCGACAACATTCAAGTTCAAACTTTTGCTGTAAGCCCATCATACACTCTTGAATCTCAGAATTAAGCTCCTGCTCAGGAAGAAGGAATGTCAAAATTTGAGGAACTTGTGAATAAGTTCATGGCTTCGAATGATGAGACTATGAAAAGTCAGGAGATGTCGATTCAAAATCTTGAGAACGAAATTGGGGAACTTATCAACGTCATTAGCAATCTTTCTCAAGGTGAATGGCCCAATGACATGGTTCCTGAGATTGATGGACTACCCACGCCAAATCTGCAGTTGGATGGGCCACAAGAGATTAAAAGAGAGGAGACAAACACAGTCGACGACGAGATTTGTATGAGTTCAAACGAAGATGACTCAATTGTATTAGTGCCCTAAGTGCCTTCTCCACCTAAGTTCAAGAATCCAGTCAGTTTTGCAAAACTGTGTCCACTTGGGAGTCATGTCGTCGACAAAGCATTATGTGACTGGAAAACTAGTATAAAGTTGGAGTCATGGTGTGATGATGCAGGGGTCCAAGAGAAGAAAGCTAAGGATTCTATTGTGTTTGAGGAGCTTCAATGCAACAATCTTTTCATAGACACAATGGAGCAATCACCTAGTTATGTGAAGTTCTCAAATGAAATTTTATCTAAAAGTAACAAGCTAGGTGAACTTGAAACAATGATCCTTATTGAGAAGAAGCCCTCAAATATTACATGGCTATCAATGGATGGTGGGTTCCTCAATTATCGAAGGGGAATTGGATAAAAACAGGGAGTTAGTTAGGCTGAAAGACTTTAAATCAAGCGCTCGATGGGAGGCAACCCATTCATTTGCATTCGTTGTTTTTCATTTACCGCATTTTCAAAGTTTTCAAGTTATGTGTGTATTTAGTTAGTTAAGTTTTAGGATTGGATTTTCTTGATATGTCTCATCATAATCTCAATGTTATCTATTTAATCTTTGATATGTTGCATTAATGCAGGTGTGGGGCATTGAGAATGATTGCTAAACTGAAAAGCTAAAAAGATCAAGTTTTGGGATACAGGGTTACCGCCCCGGCAGCAATTGTTAGTGCATTTTTACCACCCTGGCGCTGAGCTCGCCCTGGCGGCAAAAATCAAGCTTATTTTACTGCCCCGGTGGTAAACGCGGACACCAGTTTTTAAAAACTCCTTCCAGGCAGTTCATTTTTCATCTTTTCTCCATCTCCTTCGCTTCCAAACTCATTCTTCCCCTCTCCCACACGGATTCATCCTCAACCCACTGAGCATTCAAAAGTATTCGTCTCCAAATTGAAGGTACTACCAAACAACTTCTTTTGCCAACACAAAGCAAGGTACACACTCCAATTTTTTCTTACAAGTAAAGTAAATTTATCAATTGTGATGCGTATGCTTGGTTAGTTAAACTATTGTACTTGGATTTACATTGGGTAATCATATATTGTTCAAATTTGCATAAATTTAAATTGGTTGCCCAATTGAGTTTGTGTTGGCTCAATTGGAAGATTTTGGGTTATGCATTGCTATGATTTGATTGAATATTACAATAACTTAACAATTTTTGTTGAAACTGAGTTTGGTGGAGGTATTTAATGAAGAATTTCAGTCAGTGCACATCACGTAGTCAATGAATTGTCTAAAAGAAAGTTGGCCTGATTGAGCATTGTTTGGTAAGGAATTGCTTGGTTATTATCCGAATGCCGCCCCAATGCATGTTCTTGAGCCATAACCGTTACCAGTTTATTCACCACCAGACTCAAATGTTTAGAAGGTTATGGTCGAGCACGACGCTTGGCCAATCAAGGAAGTTCTCAGTTTTCATTTCTTTACCTTATAAATAATGAGGACATTGTTCATTTTGAGTTTGGGAGTGGATCATATAGCATTGGCATCATAGTTACATAGCATGTGTTAGTTATTTGTGCATTTTAATATTTGTTTGCTAAATTAAAATATATATATATATATATATATATATATATATATATATATATTTAAGATGTGTCTCTTGAGCATTGTTTTAATTTGATTTGACCTATAATCAGTGGTCAATGATAAGAACTTGTTTGAATTGATTCTAACTCATGGAAAATAGATAAATGTTGCTTAATCTTTATGGTTAATCGTTATTGTTGGTTATTGTTTTGCTTATGCGTCCTTTCACTCTTTTGCACATACCCATGAATATTGAGCTAGTTGTATGCTTAGAGAAGACTTTTATAACCGAATGCTTGTGGGAAATATCTATAAACTCTAGAACTCGTTTAAACATCACTCTAAGCAAGGTGTCCAAATTCGTTGTGTTTGAATTGATGGTCATGTGGTGAGTTGAGATGGAACGTAAAATGCACTTACTCATGGACACATGCGTAGAAGAGATAGAGCGTAAAACGCACTCTCTTATAATTGTGATTAAAGAAAGAAAATTGTATATTGCAAATCTTGCAAGGGGTTGAAGTTGAGCGTAAAACGCACTCGCCCATATGAGCGTGCTTAAGGTTGAGATGGAACATAAAATGCACTCACCTAGAGCCCTTAGTTCTCAAAATATTTGGAATTATGATTTGTATACATTTGCGGTGAGTGATGTGTTAAACATGTAGTTTTTGTGGTTTATTTTGATTATTTCATAAGGTAATGTGGTTGCATAACTTCATCCGAGCTTGATTGATTTAGTGCTATTGGGTACTCACACACACACTGAAGGGACCTCAAGCAAGCTATAACTAGCTAATTGTAAATCTAGACTTGCAACGTTTTAAAAGTTTCCTTGAGTTTTTATGTGTTTATGCTTCGAGACCATTGGTTAGCTTATTATCTCGTTGCTCAAGATAAGTTTTATTAGAAGTATTTAATTTTTATAGTTTGTGTGTTTTGTTTGAGGACAAGCAAAGGTTTAAGTTTGGGGGTATTTGATGAGTGTGTTTTATGCACACAAATTAGGTACTTTTGAGCTTGGTAATTTGTAAATCCTAAGTCATTTCGTTTGGTTTTATGTGTTTTCATCTTATTGTTGTGTAATGTAGTTTTGTATTACTTTTATATGTTTTTATATGCTTTTATGTGTTTTTACGTTGTTTTGTAGGAATTCAAATAAAGGCTCCTTGGATCGATGTGTTTTTGGCTTGAATTTGGCATTCCAGCTACTTGTTTCTCAATTTCACCCATGATCCAATCCGAATCTCTCAAAACTCAAAGAACGAAAGTTGTAGATCTTTGTCTTAGCTTTCCAGAACATCTTGAATCATCCAATTTGAAGTTCATATGAGAGAGTTATGGTCATTTTACCATCTTTGGCATGAATTTTACATAGCAGTTGCTTCGGGCTCAATTTGAGCCTTTCTCCGTCCATTATCTCGACGAGCTCCAGTTATGAAAGTTGTAGAGCTACGTCTTAGCTTTCCATAGCCTCTTTAATATCCTTAATCCGAGTTCGTACGAAGAAGTTATGACCATTTTTCTAACATACGTCGAAACTGATTCGGGGTACACTATTCTAGCGTCGGGGCGGTAATTTCCAGCACTATTCTAGCGCTGAGGCGAACTCACCACCGGGGCGGTAATTTCCAGGCCAATTTCGACCGCTGGGGCGGTAACTCCCTGGATGCAGTCGGATTTCGCGATTTTTGGCCAAAATTTTATGTCTAGGCTAGGGTTTCTTATACCCATCTCTTATAACATCTAGGAGGCGGCTAAAAACACAATTCTAACACCATCTAACACTACTAACATCAATTCTAGAGAGAGGGAGGCTACACATAACATCAATTGGAGAGGAAAAATCTGTAATACAAGGCAATTTTCAGCAAAATCCAAGGAGCAAGAAGAGCAAGGAGTATCAAATCTTGAGGGAAAGTTAGAGAACAAGAATCAACCCATCAAGCAACCACTGAATATCTTCCTAAGGGGTTTTTATCATTCTATCTCTAGTATTCTCTTCTTAATTTGTAATTCCATCATGATGTATAGATCAAATTTGATGTTTATTGTAATTCCCATGAACTAGAACTCATTTTCTAAGATTTCAATAGAATCCATCACATAGTTTGAGTTGATTTCTCTCTCTTTGATATTGGTTAATCATTTGTGAATTGGGTATCATAATTTGTGCTTTATTTATTAATTACCTAGCTAGTAATTACCTTGGGAACCTATATGAAATTGAGAAATGGATTATGGTGTTAAGACCTTGTTATGATATCATGTGAAAATTAGATATTCCTATGGGTAATTTATGAAATTAAGTGACGTGTGCTTTATTTATTATTCTCATGAAATGATAATTTGATTGTATTTAGGATAGACATATACCTAAATGCCACATGTATCCATTTAAGAATCCTTTCTAAATGATTTCTATTGCGAAAGTTGGTAATTGATAGGGTGATTAATGAGATTTGGTGACACGTGTCTTGTTAATTATTCTTGATATTCGATTCTTGCTAGTGTGTAGAATAGAGATATATCTATACACCGCATTGGGAAATACGTATTTGACCATCGAGAGAGGCTTGTATATACTTGTGAATTCTCGGATAACAATTCTTGTGATTTAACTAGTTGAAAAGAGAGAGTTAGGATATTTAAATGAAGTGTTGGGGAAAATTGTGATCTTAGACTTGTTAATATTAGATTTCATTATCTTAACGCTTTCCATAGTTTTCGATTACTTGTTTTCCTTTATTAATGCAAAACAACAAAAATATTAATCGTTTGTTTAAAAAAGATTGAGATGATAAAATGTTAGTACTTGGAAAAGATTAGTAATAATTTCTCGTGGGATCGATACTCTACTTACACTTTATTACTTGTTGACCGCGTATACTTGCGCGTAAATTGTCGTTATATAAATCGGACAACAACCATGCCCGGTCACTTCCTCTCTTTTTGTCCTATTTTTAATTTATTTTTAATTGTTAATTTACTTAACAAATGACCAAAAAGTCCTTCCTTAATTGGGCTAAGGCTTGGGCCTTTAATTAAATTAGTTTGGGCTAATAATTTACTAATTTGAGCTACTAGCAACCAAATTTAATTATTACCAACATTTGGGCTACTAGTGTATCAATTTATTGGGCTCCCAATATGTTAGTTAATTAATTCTCAATTGGGTAATTTATTAAATTTACTCATTAATTGTAGACGCCCAAATTTTGCACTTCGTATACTAACCCTGACAGGAGGGCAAATTCGGCAAATGAACCGGCCTGCAAGAGCGAAGGATGGACAAGGGCGAACGCTCAACACCACCACGATGATTGGCGACTAAAGCTGACGTGACGATAAGGCCATCCGAAACGGGCATTCCCGAATAAGGTGGCACGTCTCCCGGAAATTCCCGGACTGCAGAATACAAGCCTGTCAGCGAAAACTGACGTTACGACACAAAAGTCGAGGTATGGCACGACAATCGAGAAAGTCAAGCCAGCGAGCCGCGGATTGATCTGCGGCCAATGAGTGCACCTTTTGAAAACACGGAACTCGAAACACGGAACTCGAAACAAGGCTGAGTGGCTGGTGGGCCAGCCAGCCGCAGATCAATCTGCGGCCAAGCCGCAGATCAATCTGCGGCTGCCCTAGGCCAGCCTATTTCAGCTCAGTTTCTTCATTTCATCCAGGAGGTGGGCAGCAGCGGAAGAAGAGGGAAAAACAGCAACAGCAGCAACGAATTAGGGAGAGAAAAGAGAGAAAATAGTGAGGAATTATATTTCTTTTGTGAGATTGTATCACATATATTCTCTACTCTAATTAATATACGAGTTTATACGCATCGTGGTGTCATTTGCAAGGTGAAAAAGAATTATTTTTATAGCAGTTTTGTTATATCATTTTGTTAAATTTTTATCATTTTGGATTATACTAAATGTAGTTTTCTTGTATATTATTGAGAATACATGGATTAGGGATTATTAGCGAGGGTTCCAATGGAACAAAATTCTTCCTAATGACCCGATGATATCCATTTGGTGAATTTTAGCTTGTTAATTTTTGTAATATCCATTTTAGGGGTGTGTAAGAATTGTGTATGTGAGCCTAGGAGCGCGACCCCGTGGTCCAAATCCGATGATGGACAATTTTGGTGTATGTAATAGGATCGATTATCCTTGGTTGTAAACATGTAATCGTCGGGCCTTAAAACGATACCAAGTTAAAAATCGGGTTTAAGGCCCCGTAATAGTGAAATATGTGATTGTTGGCGTTCGGGGTATTTTGATGGCTTACATGCCCGTGAATAGCCCCCTACGCGTTTTGATGCTCAATTTGATTTGTAACACCAAACAAAGGATCTTCAAAGCCAAAACAATAAAGATTTTTCTAAAATCAATCAAAGTAGGATATTAGCATCACGAGGCTAAAAATTGGAAATGCTAATGAAAGTCGATTCCTATTCTACGAGAAAGCTAAAGAGAAATTATTTTCAAATGCCACAAAAAATGGTTTTTATAAAAGGAAATAAATGTTTTACTAAACCTTGATATATAGGGCGAAAGAGATCCTAGAAATTGCCCATCATTTACGAAAGCAACGTATAAATCTCGATTCTTATTTTGGCTAAGGTTTACTAAATTCATGTTTTGCCAAAACAACACTTAATGAAAAATCTCTTAGCTTTGACAATCAAAATCAAAATTTTCTCATAAAGAAATAAAGCTTTCTCGTGCATGCCGAAAAGACATTCCGAAGCGTTCTCAAATTAAAGCACGACTTTCCCTAAAAATCCAAATGATTCTTTCATATAAACTCACCACAACATTCATATAGGCACACACACACACGCGCACATACACACACACCTTCAAGAATTAAAGGATAGGAAAAGCATCAAGATTGCGGTAACCGTGTTTCACAGGAGTCGGGGGGTGCCTAACACCTTCCCCTCGCTTAAACAAGCCCCCGAACTCTATGAATCTCGGTTCGCAGACCAATTAATTCGGAGTCACACATGAGCCAGCGATTTACGAAAAAATGAAACTCGGATGAGTTGGTACATCCATTTCAAATATACCAACTGGCGACTCTAGTTAATTGGCTCATCATAAAAAACGATCTTTCAAAACCCCGTCGACATCAATGCCGACCTTTTCCAAAAATCATTCAATCAAAGGCTAAAATCGGAAAAGGACAAAGATAGGATTAAACCAGCGTCGACAGCTGGCGACTCTGCTGGGGAATACATTAGAGGGCTTAAGCCGCGTACATAATCTTGATGCTATCCTATCCTTTTAAAAATTCATAAAATGTGTGTGTGCGATATTTTGATCTTTCGTACGTTTTGTTGTGTGAATGTGTGTTTTGTCCAATAAGTGAATATTTGAATGGAATTGCTCTACTTTTAAGTAATCATTTGCATACGGTGAGGACGATGAATGTGAATGTATGTTGAGAGAGTACCTCCTCCTGAGGCGAACCTGTCGGTTGCTTATTACTGGACTCGAAGGGGCTGCTCCCCGGAGATGGCTCAGGAAACGCACCACCCAAATCCGCTCCAATCGAAAGGGCTCAGACGAGTAGATTGCGAAGATTTGGGGACCTTCATGCCGAAAAGCCCGTGAGAGTAACCCTAGGATAGGTCAGCCTCAGATTAACCCAACGCAGGAAAGGTCTCTTCATGCCCTTTTACGTTCATGCGTATAAAATGTCATGATCCTATCCATATATGCCTCCCTTGCTGTCAAGAGAAATTACTAACCTCTATGTTTTGCAGGGAACAACTGGGGAAGCATAATAAAGTCATGTTTCGCATTCGTTACTGCATTAAAGGACTACTAACTTTCTGTTTTACAGGGAAAGATTAAAAAACCCAAAAACACAGAAGTTACAGCTTTAGCATGCATCCGCATTTTTTATTCCCCTGGACTGAACTTCGAACCGTTGTTTCTGTAGGATTGCTCCTCAAACCCGTTCGCAGTCTAAGAAAGCCCAGATCTCTACCTCTGAAATGGCTGACCTTCCCAATCATAGTTCCATATCTCGGGAAGAGTTTGATGATTTTAAGAAGCAGATGATGGAAATGGCCACAATGCTAAAAGAACAGTTCCTAATCAGACAGGATCCGCCAAACCAAGGACCGCACAATATTCCACCACCAGGGGGTGACCAGAATCCTCCTAAGAATGTTGCAAACCTGTTTAGGGATGACCAACCCCAACTCAAGGACGAGCCAGTCATCCCAAGGGCCGTTCCCATACCTAACATGACAGTGATCACTATCCCAGAGGAGGGGGACACTGACGACCTTCGGAAGAAAATGAAACACATGGAGGAGACCATCCAATCTCTAAGAGGCATAGGCTCCCTGGGTAGGGTTAATTACTCGGATCTATGTGTTTTCCCCGGAACCAGATATCCAGAAAAGTTCAAAGTCCCCGAGTTTGAAAAATACAATGGAAAGGGAGACCCCTACACACACTTGAAAATATACATTGGAGAACTCGGGTCTTATGCCGAGGACGAGGGGTTGAGGATGCAGCTGTTCCAGAAAAGCTTAACAGGGGAGGCAAGAATCTGGTATGCCCGCCTTGACAACGCCCGAATCCACAACTGGGAGGAATTGGCCCATACCTTCTTAACCCAATACAGCTTTCAGGCCCAGATGGCCCCTGACAGGTACCAAATGACAAAAGTTAAGAAGCAACCTAGGGAATCCTTCAGGGATTATGCACAACGATGGAGGTGTATGGCCGCACAGGTGAATCCTCCGATGAGCGAGTCAGAGATGGTAATGACTTTCGTAGATATTCAGGAGGCCCCGTATTATGAGCGGGTTATTTCAGGGATTGGTAGGCCTTTTGCCGAGATGATTAAACACGGAGAAATGGTGGACATGGGGTTGAAGTCTGGTAAAATTCGGGATTTCACGGCTTTGGAAACAGCTGCAGAGCAAATCTAAAGTGGAAACTATGGCAGCATTTCCCGTAGGATCCAAAAGAGAGGGGAGGAAGATGTTTCCCTCATCCTGCAGGGATCATCTAGAAAGGCAGGGAACAATCCTCCAGTACAGATACAGAGAGTGGGGCCATCCCGACATCCTAACTTCACTGATCAGAGGGCGGATGGGCGAAGGAGATTCGAGACCTCGAAAAATCGAGTATTCACCCCACTCGGGGATCCCCTTGAGCGGGTGTTAGCAGTATTGATAGCCCAGAAGAAAATAGTCGACTTGGCACCCCCAAGTGACCCGAATGGAAGAAGGTTTGACCCAAGCAAGAGATGCGCATACCACTCAGGTTCCCCTGGTCATGATACGCAGGAATGTTGGACGCTGAAGCACAAAATTCAGGACTTGATTGATAGTGGGGAAATTATGGTGGAACAGCCAGGGTCACCCAAATGTTAAAGTCTATCCTCTACCTAAGCATGATGGGGAAGGGGTAAATCCAGGAGTATGGCAGTGAATCCCGGCTAGTAGAGGATCAATGGGTTTTAAAATTTTGAGTTTTATTTCAAATCCTTGCACGCTCATGTCGTTTTGTCATGTTATCCAAAAAGAAGATCATGTGTTAAAATATATTATATATATGATAAGCATTTATTGTTTTATGGCAGTACCCCGATTTGAGGCATCCTAGCCTGACAAGCAATAGGCCAAATTTGAAGAAGGATCACGATTTTGGTATAAAGCTAGATTTCGACCTGATGGCGATTGAGCAGGACGAGACAGATATCGACAATACGCCTGACGAGATCAAGGGATGGGTCGAAGGTAAACCCAAAACCGACTTAGACCAAACCTTCGCCATCAAACGTCAGAACCCCTAACGGTCACAAAGAACCCGGAGTAGGAGAAAAAAAAAATAAAAAAAAAAATCTCAAAAATCAAAAAATCCCCCAAACCTTTCAACAAGTCAAAGGACCGGATCTTTTGTCAGCATAGCGAGATACCGATGCGACCGGTACGGGGGAGATCACAAGAAAAGCAACTTAACACTAGGGCATTTGTCACTACCCGGGAAATGATGACGTGCAAATTGGCCCCCATGCGACAATCCCATCAACATGCACCATCATCATCAAATGCTACCTCATGTCTTCAATCTTCAACGGTACGATCATCTGGCATTTGTCAAGCATAGTTTTCTCGGGATACGATGATCCGCGTGAAAGGGGATTTTATTTGGCTTGATAGGAATCAGATTAATTCTGACAAGCAACCGTGGAGCATGATTGTGAGTATGATTAGACGAAGAAGGCTATTCAACCTTTTTATCGGGTACAAGGCCTTAATTCAAAGCAGTGTTTGCGACAGAATCGACCTCATATGACAGCCTTCACTTTGCATTTGCACAAACTTTCAGTTGTGGGGTATAAAGCTATGACAACGTTGATGGCAATTAACACGTAGTCAGACAGTCAATAATCATCAAGCTAATATCAAGAAGTCAGACGATAAATGATTATCAAGCTAATGTCTCGAATCGTGGCCTGGGTTATTCGAGTAATTAAGCCCGAGGGGTGTCTCTACACCTGGTGCCCTAAAGCCATCTGGTTTGGGAGTCGCTGGCCCAACCCTCGTTACATGGGTAACTCAGAGCCTAAGAAAACGAGCATTACAGCAGAGGAGGCCTGAGCAGATTCGAATCGTGGCATGGGCTACTCGAGTAATTAAGCCTAAGGGGTGTCTCTGCATCTGGTGCCCTAAAGCCGTCTGGTTTGGGAGTCACCGGCCTAACACTCGCTACATGGGTAAATCAAGCCTAAGAAAACGAATCTTGCGCAAGGTCAAGCAAAGAATGAATGGTGCAGACCACTAGCTTGTCTCGAACCGTGGCCTTTGTTACTCGAGTAAATAAATCCGAAGGGTGTCTGTACACCTAATTCCCCAAAACCATCTGGTTTGGGAGTCATTGGTCCAAAACTCGTTAAATGGGTAACTTTGAATAGCCTAAGAAAACGAGACAAGTGAAGTGGGCAAGGAGAAAAGATAATACGAAAAAGCTCTCGGCCTTAAACAAGAGGTCATGGAGGAAAAACCCCTACTGAATGCTACATCGCATAGTGCATTTGTCATATGACGTCAATCCTGCTAAGAACGTTGTCGAGAATGGAGACAGGATACCTTTGACGAGGGAGGGTAGTTCTTTTGAATTCGACCGTACTCACGTACAATGATCATGAATGCTTGAAGGTATTCTTACGATTTCATAACTCGTTAAATAGAAAATCATCAACTCACGAGGGAGTGAAAATAACTTCCAATCTGGTACATTCACGGTTCACAACTTGCTAGATTGTGCGATCAACAGATATTCAATTTCATGTGCTTTAACTGCATTTACTCTTTTGTCGAGATTATAATATCTTTGTGTTGAACTAACACTAACGGCCCGAGCCTTCAGGTTTTGGCATTTGTTAGTCATCTGATGTGCAGGATCTTACAGAGATGTGGATAACTCAGCACGGTCAACATCGCGAGTTTCCAATAGAAATCCTTGGTAACAACACGTGCCAAGGCTGGGGCAGTTAAGAATCGTGAAATGGAAGGAAGCTGAGGCTGCACAGAACTTTTCGTCATTGGGCTTCTCCCAAATCCTGACTACCACTGCCTCGACATCCAAATGATCCACGTGCATGAGCATATACAAGGATGATATAGTGCGGGACAACAGCATATCGGCCAGCAGAAATGATCAAAAGGCTAAGGAGCCCAACATAGCTGTCGATCATTACAGAGAGCGAAACAGACTGCCTCAACTCGATGAAATGAAGACGACTAAGAACAGGCAGAGTACCAAACCAATGTTGAAGTCTAGAAACTACACGTCACGACGAGGCGGGATCCAATCAAATATTGGCAAACAATGACGACGGTCGAATCGTATCATTTGACTGAACATGGGTCATTTCTATCTAAACATATGTGTGCACATGCATCTGTCCATAACATATCTTCCAGATCATGCATAACATCTGTTGCATGCATACATGTACGATCAAAATGAAAATCTTCAGGGAAAAGACAAGCATGTCGCTTTCAACCTCACAAATGATCAGACTGTGATGGCTTTTGCAGCATGGTACGTGGACGATGTTGGTGGGAGATCCAGGACATGAAGCCGATCACACATCCCATTTCAAAAAAAAAAAAAAAAGAATCACTCAAATCCAATCAATGACCCCTGGGAGGGGCTGGTATCCAACTAATCAATGACCCCTGGGAAGGGCTGGTATCCAACCAACAGACGACCCCTGGGAAGGGCTGGTATCCAACCAATCAAAGACCCCTGGGAAGGGCTGGTATCCAAAAAATCAGTGACCCCTGGGAAGGGCAGGTATCCAAACAAGAAGTGAACCTGGGAAGGCATCCAAGCAAACCACGACAAGGTGGTGAGTGAACCTGGGAAGGCATCCAAGCAAACCACGACAAGGTGATGAGTGAACCTGGGAAGGCATCCAAGCAAGCCACAACAAGGTGGTGATCAAACCTGGGAAGGCATCCAAGCAAACCACAACAAGATGGTGAACACCCTGGGAAGGGCTGATATCCAAACACCAACACCCTGGGAAGGGCTGAGATCCAAACAACTAACACCCTGGGAAGGGCTGAGATCCAAACACTAACACCTTGGGAAGGGCTGATATCCAAACAACTAACACCCTGGGAAGGGCTGAGATCCAAACACTAACACCCTGGGAAGGGCTGAGATCCGAACAACTAACACCCTGGGAAGGGCTGAGATCCAAACAATTAACACCCTGGGAAGGGCTGGTTTCCAAAAAAATTCAACGACCCCTGGGAAGGGCTGGTATCCAAAAAATTCGACGACCCCTGGGAAGGGCTGGTATCCAAAAAATCAACGAACCCCTGGGAAGGGCTGGTATCCAAAACATTCGACGACCCCTAGGAAGGGCTGGTATCCAAAAAATCAACGAATCCCTGGGAAGGGCTGGTATCCAAAAATTCGACGACCCTTGGGAAGGGCTGGTATCCAAAAAAATCAACGACCCTTGGGAAGGGCTGGTATCCAAAAAATCAACGAATCCCTGGGAAGGGCTGGTATCCAAAAATTCGACGACCCCTGGGAAGGGCTGGTATCCAAAAAATTCGACGACCCCTGGGAAGGGCTGGTATCCAAAAAAATCAACGACCCCTGGGAAGGGCTGGTATCCAAAAAAATCAACGAATCCCTGGGAAGGGCTGGTATCCAAAAATTCGATGACCCCTGGGAAGGGCTGGTATCTAAAAATTCAACGACCCCTGGGAAGGGCTAGTATCCAAAAAATTTCGACGACCCCTGGGAAGGGCTGGTATCCAAAAATCAACGAACCCCTGGGAAGGGCTGGTATCCAAACAATCAATGAAACCCTGGGAAGGGCTGAGATCCAAGCAAACCCCGACAAATGGTTACACTTGTAGAACAGTATCAAAAGACTGTACAGGGGTCATTTTTCATCAAATCTACATTTTAAGTTGTGTCACATGCATTGAATAGATGATAACTCTGTACGTGATCCATGCAGGTTAAGTGTCAAGGTCCTAACCTATCTGAGTCAAAGGCAATGGCTGCCAAGGACGATGTACGAGGATGAACTCCAAGGATGCCTTTCAAGCTAGTTAGGAGAATAACTTCCCTTGATGACAATGCGATGGAATAAGGCGATTACGAGATGGGTGACCGGATACGAGAGCCGGCCCCGACAAGACAATCGACCGGAGACGAGACCCGGCGGTTACGAGACGATCGATTGGAAGACAAAACCCGACGACTAACAGTGCGGTTGGGGATTGAGGCATTGACACCTTTACGAATGTTTTGCATGCCTTACATCTTGTGTTGCATCATAAGTTGCATGTGTTGCATCATGTATGTATTGTCATTCTTGTGAATTGTCATTCATGCATCGGGTGTCTATTTCTTTATCATGTTCATTTCATTTAACATTTCATAAACATGATAAAGAGGGGCAGCTGTAGACACCCAAATTTTGCACTTCGTATACTAACCCTGACAGGAGGGCAAATTCGGCAAATGAACCGGCCTGCGAGAGCGAAGGATGGACAAGGGCGAACGCTCAACACCACCGCGATGATTGGCGACCAAAGCTGATGTGACGATAAGGCCATCCGAAACGGGCATTCCTGAATAAGGTGGCACGTCTCCCGGAAATTCCCGGCCTGCAAAATACAAGCCTGTCAGCGAAAACTGACGTTACGGCACGAAAGTCGAGGCATGGCACGACAATTGAGAAAGTCAAGCCAGCCAGCCGCGGATTGATCTGCGGCCAATGAGTGCGCCTTTTGAAACCACGGAACTCGAAACAAGGCTGAGTGGCTGGTGGGCCAGCCAGCCGCAGATCAATCTGCGGCCAAGCCACAGATCAATCTGCGGCTGCCCTAGGCCAGCCTATTTCAGCTCAGTTTCTTCATTTCATCCAGGAGGTGGGCAACAGCAGAAGAAGAGGGAAAAACAGCAACAGCAGCAGCGAATTAGGGAGAGAAAAGAGAGAAAATAGTGAGGAATTATATCTCTTTTGTGAGATTGTATCACATATATTCTCTACTCTAATTAATATACGAGTTTATACGCATCGTGGTGTCATTTGCAAGGTGAAAAAGAATTATTTTTATAGCAGTTTTGTTATATCATTTTGTTAAATTTTTATCATTTTGGATTATACTAAATGTAGTTTTCTTGTATATTATTGAGAATACATGGATTAGGGATTATTAGCGAGGGTTCCAATGGAACAAAATTCTTCCTAATGACCCGATGATATCCATTTGGTGAATTTTAGCTTGTTAATTTTTGTAATATCCATTTTAGGGGTGTGTAAGAATTGTGTATGTGAGCCTAGGAGTGCGACCCCGTGGTCCAAATCCGATGATGGACAATTTTGGTGTATGTAATAGGATCGATTATCCTTGGTTGTAAACATGTAATCGTCGGGCCTTAAAACGATACCAAGTTAAAAATTGGGTTTAAGGCCCCGTAATAGTGAAATATGTGATTGTTGGCGTTCGGGGTATTTTGATGGCTTACATGCCCGTGAATAGCCCCCTACGCGTTTTGATGCTCAATTTGATTTGTAACACCAAACAAAGGATCTTCAAAGCCAAAACAATAAAGATTTTTCTAAAATCAATCAAAGTAGGATATTAGCATCACGAGGCTAAAAATTGGAAATGCTAATGAAAGTCGATTCCTATTCTACGAGAAAGCTAAAGAGAAATTGTTTTCAAATGCCACAAAAAATGGTTTTTATAAAAGGAAATAAATATTTTACTAAACCTTGATATATAGGGCGAAAGAGATCCTAGAAATTGCCCATCATTTACGAAAGCAACGTATAAATCTCGATTCCTATTTTGGCTAAGGTTTACTACATTCATGTTTTGCCAAAACAACACTTAATGAAAAATCTCATAGCTTTGACAATCAAAATCAAAATTTTCTCATAAAGAAATAAAGCTTTCTCGTGAATGCCGAAAAGACATTCCGAAGCGTTCTCAAATTAAAGCATGACTTTCTCTAAAAATCCAAATGATTCTTTCATATAAACTTACCACAACATTCATATAGGCACACACACACACACGCGCGCACATACACACACACCTTCAAGAATTAAAGGATAGGAAAAGCATCAAGATTGCGGTAACCGTGTTTCACGGAAGTCGGGGGGTGCCTAACACCTTCCCCTCGCTTAAACAAGCCCCCAAACTCTATGAATCTCGGTTTGCAGACCAATTAATTCGGAGTCACACATGAGCCAACGATTTACGAAAAAATGAAACTCGGATGAGTTGGTACATCCATTTCAAATATACCAACTGGCGACTCTGGTTAATTGGCTCATCATAAAAAATGATCTTTCAAAACCCCGTCGACATCAATGCCGACCTTTTCCAAAAATCATTCAATCAAAGGCTAAAATCGGAAAAGGACAAAGATAGGAGAAACCCGGCGTCGACATTAATCATTCAAGTCCACAATCCAATAATTAAGTGGGCTTAATTATTTAAATTAATTGGGCTAGTCCACTAATAATTTACTAATTGGACTATTACATATTTTCATTATATCAATATTCATATTTTATTTTCATAACCTAATTAGACTTGCTTTAATCAAGTTATAAATTTTTATTTAACTAATTGAGATGTATTAAATCTCTAGGGTTAGGGTACTAATATATAACTTATTTACTAGTATACCTTAATTATTATAACCCTTAGGTTATTTAATTTCCACTTATAATATATAATATTAGGTTATAAGCTTTTCTTTTTGTTCCACTAATTTACTAATTCAATTAACCCTAATTGGCTTAATGAATTATTATACATCTTTATCTACTTTGTATTAGTTATACTAATTAATCACTTAAAGATTATAAATTATTTCATTTGTCATTCAAGGCCAATATTCAAGCTATGTTAATTTATACATGAGCTTGTCTTTCTTTTCTTCCATTAATTTAATTAGTTAATCATCTGTGCCTCGTTTACATTTCTTAGTCAACTTAAAATAAATAAATTTACTTAACTTGCTTAATTCATAAATATAAAAAAATTTATTCCTAAAATTTACATATTTAAATGTTTAAATATTCAAAAATTCTCGGTCCTTACATTCTCCCCTTCTTATAAGGATTTCGTCCCCGGAATCACAATAACCATCCTACCAAAATTTGTCTATTCTTAGACCTTCATTTATTCGTCAACAATTTATTACCCTGTTATAGGGATTATTTAATTTCTTCTCACATTTACACTTTTTCATTCCATTCAGGAGTGGAAACTTTATGTTTAACTCAAGTCTCACTTGACTTGTCATGATTCATAATTATATTCATTATTTTTTCCGAATAACTTTTTAAAGTTTTATCATCAATTTGTTTATTTCTATATATGCAATACCAGCCTATGATACCAACCCGTGATATCAACTAAAATACTATATTGCAACTAATATCAAACCTGTGACTAATATCCGTAAATGGATAACACTTCACAGTGATATAAAATGAGTAATATGCACGTAATTTATATTATTAATTTAAATTTACCCGTCACTTTCTCCTTCGGAGCGACTGTGTCATGAACCGTCATGTTGAACATACGCGCCATTTGCCTTCCTGATTGAGCTGGTTCCTTAATCATCAACGTTCCACTGCTATTTCCTTTATTATTGCTTTCTCTCTCAGCATTCTTCTTTGGACAATTACGAATTTGATGGTCCGATGATCCACACAGAAAACATCCTTGTATCTTCTTCGGATTTAGACAGTTAGGAGACATGTGTCACTATTGACCACAGTTAAAGCATACTCCTTTTCCTTTTAAACAAACTCCTGAGTGTTTCTTGCCACAAACGTTACACATCTCACCTTTCTTCCTATTCTCTTCTGACTTACGCCCCGATTGGTTGCTGTCATTCCACTTATGCTTATTAAAATTACTACCTCCACTGCTACCTCCTTCATTCGTCCTTTTCTTCTTTTGTTCTTGGTGGTACCTTGACACCGCTTCACTTCCTCCCTCAACGGTAATGGCTTTTTCTAAGAAAGCCGAGAATGTATTGATCTGCAACACCGATACCTTACTAAATATCCTCGGTTTCAGTCCGTTTTCAAACCTTCGCACCTTCCGTGCCTCTGTACTCACTTGATGTGGAGCGAATCGAGCTAATTCGTTGAATTTCGCGACGTATACTGAAACTGACATATTATCCTGCTTCAACTTTAAAAATTTCACCTCCATTCTTGCTTGAGTACTTTTCGAGAAGTACGTCTCAAAAAACAGTTCCTTAAATCTGGTCCATGCTACAACTCTTGTTCTAACCCTAGTCTGATTCGATTCCCACCAGAAATTTGCCTCACCTTTCATTAAGTAGGTAGCAAAAGCTGTCTTTTGCTCCTCTCTACTCTTGCGATGATAAACGCTTTCTCTATTTCCTTAACCCATGTTTGAGCTTCATCTGGGTCTGTTGTTCCCTTAAATTATGGCGGACCTACTGCCTTAAAGTCTTTGAAATTCGCCAAACGGTTATCTGGTTGATTCCCAGCGACTGTTGTTCTATTCTTCATAGCTTCTGCCAACATATTGACGAAGTCTTTCATCGAGTTTGTTTGTTCTCCTTCATTATTCACAGATCTTTCATCCCTTTGGTTTCGTGGTTCCCTTCTTGGTGGCATTATCTAAATTAAATAAGACCTTGAATTATTCTTTATTGATTTGCATATATGCCTTATTGATTAAATGGTAACATTCAAAATGTAACAAGTAATTTTAAACTCAGACAATCATATAATCATAATGTTGTATTTTAAAATTCGGCTTACTATAATAACAAATTCAGCTTACTGAATTGACTAATGCGGTTTGCTGGATTAACAAATTATCAAAAAGAAGCTTATTTTTTTTAATTCTCAAAACTTATTTACTTAATCAAAGACATATTCATATTCATTTAACTATTTCATAGTAGTTTACATCAAATAATACAATTTGCTATAAACGTTTACTATCCCCTCTTGACCACAAAAGTCGGGAATTACTATTATAACTTATATAAAAGTTAAAATTTTAGAGATTATTTCCATACTCATACAAAAGTGAGAATTACGTTCACATATATATATATATTTATATACATACACTTATTCTTCATACTTAAATTTTCTTTTGATCACTTCTTCACCTGTCCTTTTATTGGGACATTTCTTAAACCGATGCCATACTCCTCCACACGCGAAACATCCTCCTTTCTTAGGTTTGGGACAATTTGGAGATATATGCCCTCCTTGTCCGCAATTATAGCACACGTTCTTACCCTTCATACATTTACCAAAGTTCTTCTTTCCGCAGCTTGTACAATCCATTACCTTCAGCTGTGAATCCTCCTGTTGTTTACCAGAGTAATTGCCACTGTCGTTGATCCTTTTCCTCTTATTCTTACCCTTCTCCTTTTTCGGTTTACTGCATTCAACCCCCATGTTCTTGATTTGTGCTTTGAGCTCATTACACTCTTCTATTATTTCCCGCAATGCCCTTTCCATCTTCCACGTTTCTTTCAGTAATAACACCCTATTCTTCAGATCTTGAACTTCCGTGGATGTTTGACCATCTGCGACTACTACTTTACCTTTTTCCCCACCTTCTGGTTCTACCTTAGCCTCTTTGCAATCTACTTCTTCCTCTTCGTTTAGCTCCATTTTAGGATACTGTTCATGATCGTCTCTTAAGTTAATCATAGGTTCGTATTTTAAAACTTCTTCAACTATCGCCCTCTGAACTGCCACCTCAGCTAACGATATTGATGTAGCTGTTAATTCCTCAGTAACAACTTGAGTTCCTTTAATCTCATCATCTCCTGACATCCTTCAATCAGTTTAAACAACTTTATTAGGACATCATCAGCAATCGCAACCTATACGTACAACATATTCACCAATCATACTATTGATGAATTTTCGTCATCCATCACTTATAACTCCAAATGAGTCTTTCTATCATTCTTATAGTTATAATCCTAAGGCTTTTCCCTCCACATAAGGTTTATAACCTAAAGCTCTGATACCAACTTGTGACGCCCCCAAATCCGGGTTATTCACACCTCAGATTTGGTGCTCACGATACAACCTACACATTCATTCTAACTACCCATTTAATATAAAACACACTATTCATTTCATTAAACTAATAAAAATACCTTAATACAAAAGTACATCGCTATTCCAGGTGATCTATGTGAAGCCCCAAAAATCCACCTTCTAGCTTCTTTTAGCCAGGTCGGACTTCGTGCTCACGTGTACAACCTTTACATAATGTTATAGAAATCTTAACTTCTAATAATCAGAGTAAATTGCGGAAAAATGATAATATTATAATATCATTCGTTCATTGTTACAACATTCCCAGGTTACTTGTTCTTCTTACAAATAAGTCCTAAAAGACTTAAAAATAAATCTCTATTTATCTATTCGAGACTTGCAGTATTAGCAACCAGTTAGTTCCCAAGAAAGAGGGGGCTTTCTGTTAAAACAGCGCGCAATTAAATGACTTAACCCCTTCCGCGTCAAAACTTTCTAGACATTGCTAATAATGTTAATCTAGCATAGTTAAAATGACTTCTACATATTCAACTTAAATCTTTATACCTCTATAACAGATCTGGTGTTCAAGCTTAACTAGTTAAACACCTACTAGATATTCCATAATATATAACTTCTATCTATCCAAGGTTCACAGTATCCCATAACAGATAATAGTTCTCGTCAGAACGTTAACTGTGCTTGGATACCCTCACTTGGATATATAGATTTATATCTGATGTATATCTCTTTCATATTGATAGTTCCTATCTATCTGACATTCACAGTATTAATGATAAGATTGTTCCTAGAACTGAGGGGTGCATTCCGGTAAAGATGGCACCTTACCGGCGCTCATTAAGTGTAACCCCAGAGCTTATAGAACTCTCAACATCATTCAAATACCCTCATTCAGATGTATAGTTCGTATGGATACTGTATTAACTTAATACAACTATTCTAAACAATTTAAAGATCCGAGTATAACGCATTCGATATAATAATGGATGATAATATATTTTATATCATTAAGTTCAGTTACATCGTTCTCAGTACTAAGTTATTACAACAAAGCCTTTAAAAGACTTAAATAAAGTAAAATTAATTAACACGGTCGTTTTCCTTTGGTCGTCTCTAAAGTTTCAGAATTATCATTTAAGACTGCAAAAGAGATTATATGCAAGAATGAGCTACAAATGCTCAGCAAGTTTATTTAGAAACGTAAACACAATGTGTTTGATTTGAAAGATGTCAATGATATATAACTGAGGGTTCTGTACATGAACCATAAGTTTCAATTAGTTCTATCAGTCTTCAATGACTTAGAACCGCTTGATTTCGGATATCTGGTAGGGGATCAGCCTAACCAATATCCTTGGAGTATACATATCATCCTACAATTTTGTGTCGATATATAATCAACATTTACCACCACCTTATATCAAGGTGTTTCAGTTCACCTTACATCAAGGTGTTCCATTTCTCAGTATAAGATGTCGTACCAAAACAATTTGGTTTGACACAACATTTTACGCTCGAATAAACAATATATGAATAATGATTCATTTCTTAAGTTATGCTGAACAAGAAGCAATAACTTCACAATAATTGATAGCAAGATGTAATAGACTTGCTTAAATGTAACAAGATTAGAAGACTTGCCTCCTATATCTTTTACAGTTAATATAACGGTCTAAATGTTCATCGTAAATCCTATACGATTATCGACGTACATAACTAGTTAAACGTTTAATAATTAACAATTAACGCTTATAATTAAGACTTCTTCTACTATACATGAAATAATTTCAGTATTATAATTGCTTATAGAATGAATATTTTTTAACTATATTTAAAATAAATTGAGCATTACAACTACTTGCAAAATGAATATTCGTTTACTATGTTTGAAATAATTTCAGCATTATAACTGCTTATAAAATGAATATTCGACTATTATATTTGAGATATTTTTAGCATTATAACTGCTTATAAAATGAATATTCTTACTAAATACTTGAAGAAAATCAGACATAGTAACTGCTTATAAAAGTATATTTTCAACTTTATAAGAGAAATAAATCGGACATTATAACTGCTTGTAAATAAGACTTTTGTACTATATACATAAAATAATTTGGGCATTATAACTGCTTGTAAAAGTATATTTTTACTCAATATATAAAGAAGAATGAAAATAATAACTAATAGGATATACCTCTTGTGGTTGCTAGCTTTACTTCCAATCGCGTAGCGCTTTGATACTTCGAAAGTAATTTTTATCTCACAATATCTTTCAGAATATAAATATAGAGTGTTTTTGCTCGTGAATTGCTCTTGAAAATAGTAAGGAATGAATGAACTTAGCTTGCTATTTATAGGAAAACATAGTTTCGCTAATTGCACGTTAGGGGCTCGGCTTATTACACTTTAGTACCTAGGTTAATTACACTTTAGTACCTAGCAAATTCTTAGAATATTCTTCTAAGCTCCTCAGTGAAAATGTCTTCCAAGCTCGACAATGCAGCTTGCAATTGAACCTATCTTCTAAGCTCCTTAATGAAAATATCTTTAAGCTCACAATGCAGATTGCAATCTAAGCTCCTCAATGAAAATATCTTCCAAGCTCGACAATGCAGCTTGCAATTGAACCTATCTTCTAAGCTCCTCAATGAAAATATATCTTACAAGCTCGACAATGCAGCTTGTTACCGTAAGCACGACAAATCACCTTGTCATTCCTAAGCACGACACAGCAACTTGTCAAAAATAATTTGTCAGGATGCTTCTTGGTGAAATCGTAGAAAGCAGGACAAATCATTTTGTTAATGTAAGCACGACTAAGCAGCTTGACAAAATTTTTTTTATTTGACCTAATTCATCGTTTACATAATATAATCACAAAATACCTGCTTTGAAATATCATTTGGATCTTTATTAAGCACATAAATTCGAATCTCATTAGGTCTTAAGGTTTTAAACTTCTCGATACCTAGTTTTAGGTCACTAAATTAACCTCTAACCATATACGATCGTATTTATAAGCCTCATAAATATTTAGGATATTACATTCACCCCTACTTTAATTAATTTTGTCCTCGAAATTAACTTTATAGCTAATTTTAGTAATTCAATATCATATTTATAAGTTCTATAAATATTCAGGATATTACATTCTCTCCTCCTTATAAGAATTTCATCCTCGAAATTCCAGTGTAAGCATTTTTTTAACTTTCTTTTTACGAGTTTTTTTCTATCCCCAAAATTTTACGCAGGCTATATCTTAAGGTACTCTTACCCTAGAGCTATAACCTAATGCTCTGATACCATAATGTGAAGCCCCGAAAATTCACCTGCTAGCTTCTTTTAGCCAGGTCAGACTTCGTGCTCACGTGTACAACCTTTACATAATGCTATAGAAATCTTGACTTCTAATAATCAGAGTAAAGTGCGAAAAAGTGATAATATTATAATATCATTCGTTCATTGTTACAACATTCCCAGTTTACTTGTTCTTCTTACAAATGAGTCCTAAAAGACTTAAAAATAAATCTCCATTTATCTATTCGAGACTTGCAGTATTAGCAACCAGTTAGTTCCCAGGAAAGAGGGGGCTTTCTGTTAAAACGACGCGCAATTAAATGACCTAACCCCTTCCTCGTCAGAACTTTCTAGACATTGCCAATAATGTTAATCTAGTATAGTTAAAATGACTTCTACATCTTTAACTTAAATCTTTATACCTCTATAATAGATCTGGTGTTCAAGCTTAACTAGTTAAACACCTACTAGATATTCCATAATATATAACTTCTATCTATCCAAGGTTCACAGTATCTTATAACAGATAATAGTTCTCGTCAGAACGTTAACTGTGCTTGGATACCCTCACTTGGATATATAGATTTATATCTGATGTATATCTCTTTCATATTGATAGTTCCTATCTATCTGACATTCACAGTATTAATGATAAGATTGTCTCTAGAACTGAGGGGCGCATTCCGGTAAAGATGGCACCTTATCGGCGCTCATTAAATGTAACCCCAAAGCTTATAGAACTCTCAATATCATTCAAATACCCTCATTCAGATGTATAGTTTGTATGGATATTGTATTAACTTAGTACAACTATTCTAAACAATTTAAAGATCCGAGTATAACGCATTCGATATAATAATGGATGATAATATATTTTATATCATTAAGTTCAGTTACATCGTTCTCAGTACTAAGTTATTACAACAAAGCCTTTAAAAGACTTAAATAAAGTAAAACTAATTAACACGGTCGTTTTCCTTTGGTCGTCTCTAAAGTTTCGGAATTATCATTTAAGACTGCAAAAGAGATTATATGCAAGAATGAGCTACAAATGCTCAGCAAGTTTATTTAAAAACGTAAACACAATGTGTTTGATTTGAAAGATGTCAATGATGTATAACTGAGGGTTCTGTACATGAACCATATATTTCAATTAGTTCTATCAGTCTTCAATGACTTAGAACCGTTGATTTCGGATATCTGGTAGGGGATCAGCCTAACCAATATCCTTGGAGTATGCATATCATCCTACAATTTTGTGTCGAAATATAATCCACATTTACCACCACCTTATATCAAGGTGTTTCAGTTCACCTTACGTCAAGGTGTTCCATTTCTCAGTATAAGATGTTGTACTAAAATAATTTGGTTTGACACAACATTTTACGCTCGAATAAACAAAATATGAATAATGATTCATTTCTTAAGTTATGCTAAACAAGAAGAAATAACTTCACAATAATTGATAGCAAGATGTAATAGACTTGCTTAAATGTAACAAGGTTATAAGACTTGCCTCCTATATCTTTTACAGTTAATATAACGGTCTAAATGTTCATCGTAAATCCTATACGATTATCGGCGTACATAACTAGTTAAACGTTTAATAATTAACAATTAACGCTTATAATTAAGACTTCTTCTACTATACATGAAATAATTTCAGTATTATAATTGCTTATAGAATGAATATTTTTTAACTATATTTAAAATAAATTGAGCATTACAACTACTTGCAAAATGAATATTCGTTTACTATGTTTGAAATAATTCCAGCATTATAACTGCTTATAAAATGAATATTCGACTATTATATTTGAGATATTTTTAGCATTATAACTGCTTATAAAATGAATATTCTTACTAAATACTTGAAGAAAATCAGACATAGTAACTGCTTATAAAAGTATATTTTCAACTTTATAAGAGAAATAAATCGGACATTATAACTGCTTGTAAATAAGACTTTTGTACTATATACATAAAATAATTTGGGCATTATAACTGCTTGTAAAAGTATATTTTTACTAAATATATAAAGAAGAATGAAAATAATAACTACTAGAATATACCTCTTGTAGTTGCTAGCTTTACTTCCAATCGCATAGCGCTTCGATACTTCAAAAGTAATTTTTATCTCGCAATATCTCTCAGAATATAAATATAGAGTGTTTTTGCTCGTGAACTGCTCGTGAAAATAGTAAGGAATGAATGAACTTAGCTTGCTATTTATAGGAAAACATAGTTTCGCTAATTGCACGTTAGGGGCTCGACTTATTACACTTTGGTACCTAGGTTAATTACACTTTAGTACGTAGCAAATTCTTAGAATATTCTTCTAAGCTCCTCAATGAAAATATCTTCCAAGCTCGACAATGCAGCTTGCAATTGAACCTATCTTCTAAGCTCCCCAATGAAAATATCTTTAAGCTCGACAATGCAGCTTGCAATCTAAGCTCCTCAATGAAAATATCTTTCAAACTCGACAATGTAGCTTGCAATTGAACCTATCTTCTAAGCTCCTCAATGAAAATATATTACAAGCTCGACAATGCAGTTTGTTACTGTAAGCATGACAAATCACTTTGTCATTCTTAAGCACGACACAACAACTTGTCAAAAATAATTTGTCAGGATGTGTGACAATCCGAAATTTTTGAAAATTATTAATAAATAAAATATATTAAATTATATATTTTATTTAATTTATATATTGGGATACACTGAGTTTGACTGTATAAATGTATATGTGTTGTAAATTATGTGTGTGAAAATTTAAATGTTTAAATAAATGTAGAGAATATGCAATTTTTTTGAAAAGTTATACATCATAGTTAATAAAACTATTAAATATATTCGTTTAAATTAGCTGCGTTATTAAACGGGTAAAATTAATTGACTAATTGAAAGTTAGTGAGTTAAATGTTTGTTTTAATTAAATAATGAAATTTATTTAATTAATAATGATAGTTATATATATGTTATAATAAATAAATAATGGAATAATATTTAATATTATTTCTAATGAATGTATATTTAATAATATGAGGTGTGATATATATATATATATATATATATATATATATATTTACCGGTATCAAGTTTTTATGAATAATGTGAATAAAAAATAAAATATATTGAGTTATATATTTTGTTGAAAACAATTTATGGTACGAAAGAGATATTTGATTTTATTTAGTTGAATATATTAAATTTATATATTTAAATTGTTTGAAGACAATTTATGGAAGGAATGAGATGATTATTTTTAATTATACAAAAATTAGTTGTATACATTAAATAAATGAATTAAAATAATTAATCAATTGGGTATTAATTATTTTAATATAGTTGGTCCGTCGCATAAAAAAAATGTTAACTTAATTATGGATTAATTTCATAATTAATGTGATGATTTTGAAACATCATATAAATGTATAATTATTCATTCTTGATTAATAATACAATACATGTATGTAAATGTATAAGAGCAATGTAAAATGTATAATACATATATGTAATATGTATGAAATTCCAAAATACAAAGATAGGTGATTATTTTATTTTATTTTTAATATCTGATGACCCATATTACGAAGCATATTGGTGAATCATATTTGTGTAGTATGAGGTGTTAAATATATAGTATGAGCTGTTACTTGCTAAAAGCAATAGCAGGACACTAATCAAAAACAAGAAGGAGCTGTAAGTTTTTTTTTAAACCATTGTCTGATGAATAAGGAACTTATTACTATCTTCATTTCCATGTTCCTTCTTTAAACTCTATGCCTTTCCCCTTCGTTTCAAAAAAAAAAGAAATAAAAGAAACATTTCCCTGACCAATTCCATTTTCACTCGTCCCAAAGAAAAATAGCTCCCCTAACCTTCCTATCCGTTCTAAAAAGGAAGAAAAGAAAGAAATAAAAATAGCTTTTCATTCTCAAAACATACCAAGACACAAACAATCACCAAATTCTAAGAAGCTAGAGTAAAAAACTGAAATTGAAGGAAGAATTGAAACCAAGAACTGATGCTATGTTTGGATTGGTGGAATAGGAGGGAGAATGGAATAACTCATTCCTATAGAATGAAAAAAATTGTGTTTGGTTGCAATTGGAATGAAAAAATTGTGTTAGGTTCGTTAAGGGTGAGAAAGCATATGTAATAACTCATTTCAACTAGAATGGAATGAATCATTCCACTCTTCATTCTATTCCTTCAATCCAAACGTAACATGAGATTAAGGTAAGGACTTAATCAATTCAAAGTACTCTCATCTTTTCCTTTATTTTATGCATAGATAATGAATAGAAATTGATAACGTATAATTATGTATTTGCTCTGTTTGGTTGTTATTGACCGAAATTAGATAAGGTGATTAGTTGTTGTTGTGCGGAGTTATAATGATGGCGAAATGGGATTAGAAAGGAAAGAAACCTTTGCGAAATCTGTCCTAAAATTTAATGCCTATGTTATGTTTGATAAAAGGTTTCTTAGAAGCTTTTGGGTATAATTAAGGAATTTGGTTAAGTTTATGGTTTATAAACTCTTTATACTTATTTTATGTAATAACTTAAGTGGATTGAACAAGTAAAATTTAAATTTGAATTTATTTTTGAAATTAAGAACATGTTAGTTTTTGGTGTAAAACAGTTGTAACAGGGCAATTTCGGGGCTCTGTTAAGCCAGTCTAGAATGTCCAAATTGGATGGTTTATAATTTTTAAAAATAGTCTGTTGTACTAAGTACAACGTATTAAAAATTGGTAGCAATCAGACTTATGGTTTGGAAGACGTAAATTTGCAAAGTGGGCAGTTTAATCATGGGGCTGCAGCTGGACAGCAGCAACCATGTGCGCACTTCGCTGCGCTGCTGCAACTGTTTCTACTGGGTAGTTTTGGTGCGCAGTTTAATTCGCCTAATTCACTTGTATATTGTAACTTGTATTTTATTTAAATGAGTGGGTATACCCCTATATCATACCAAAAATACGTCATGAATGAATTAGTAGATTGAAAGATAAAAATACACAAAATAAGGGGAAGGGGAAGGGGAATGGGGGTTGCTGCCTAGCAATAGCAGCAGATGGCAGCAGAGTAGCGACAGTAGCAGCAACCACAATTAGGCTATGCCTAGTTGTGGCCTGTTTTGATAACGCGATACAATACTCATAGTTTAGTTATAAAATAAATCGTTGTAAAAGCATAACAAGATATAAGAACTAAAGAATATGTAAATTCGTTTTAATACGGAAAAGAAACTAAGAATGCGTAATAAGACTTCAAGTATACGGACTAGAAAGCAATCATTATGTATATCAAGAGCGATGTACAAACTAAATGGATAATGATTCTATATCTTAAAATTTATTTTGAAATATTTTGTTTGGAGTCTAAAATTATTTAATCAAATAAACGTTTCAAGAAAAATTTAAACAAAGGATTAACTATAAATACGCAAATGAAATCGAATACACTATATGATTTCAAAGTTTCGTATAAGGATAAGAAATGTTCGTAAAATGGCGTAAATGGCTTGTAAACTAAAAAGATAACGGTTTGATATGTTAAAAGCCATGTCAAAGCCTTTTTGACATAAAATGGTGACGACACGCAAAATATTTTAAATGAATACGTAAAGACTTTAAGACAAAAATGGAATGTATTAGTTAAATGAAATATATTAGTTAAATGAAAACCATCAAGTGTGGTCTATATGGTAATCTAATATACATACATGAGTACGTGATATATGACATGGATGTATAGCTAACGGGTGTATATATGTGATTGTAACTGTGTAGGGCTTATGGAGTGATAATAAGCTAAATTATAATTGTTAAATTACACGCAAGGCAAGTATCCTAACCTAAGCATTTACTTTATACAAAAGGCCTATGATTACGTAAGTCTCTTGAACTTATATCCTTCTTGTGTAATATTTTTAAATTATACAAGTTATCCATGTTTGAATGGTTGTGCAAGTTTCCTAACTTGTACAATTCAACGTTTGTATGCAAACTTTCTCTATTACTACAACTATCCCAATTCTGTGCACTACTTTTCTATTGTGCAAGTATCCCAATCCAATGCACTACTTTTATAATATGCAAGAGGAGCTTTAATTTCGGAAGTATCCTAACTCATTGCAAATTCTTTAACTTCATTCGATTTTTACATTGAATGCAAGAATTCTAATTCATTTCAAGTTTCCTAATTACATTCAATGTAGTTGTTGATAAGCTTTGCTATAAGAAATATCTTCCAGTCCTGCTGAACTGTTAAGAAACAAGTCTATGCTATTGTTTCGGCTAGACTAGAGTAAAATAATTCTTCATTATCCATTGCAAGCCTTGAAATATTATTGAGATTAGATAGAGCATTCCAACCGAATTGTTTTGGTATGAAATTCAAGTCTGAGACGAACATCCCTTATTTGGGAAAACTTTTAATCGTGCCGAAAGGCAGTGAGGATAGCGCAAGTTGTAACGACCCCAAAATTCAGACCATTTTCATATCCGGTCTTGTGCATTAAAAGACAATATTGTTCCCATTTTACGTCGTTATCAGTATTATAATCGATAAAATACGTAGATTTTCAAAACTTTTTCAACATTCGATACCAATATAGATATTACAATTCAGTTAATTAAATCTTGTCTCAGTTCCAGAATTCGTAACCTTTAACTTCTACACTTATATTCGGGATCGAATAAGTACCATGATCCATTACAAAGTATTATATGTGAACATAAGGTTCAACTTCTGACCTAGTAATTCCCTGAATATTCGCAAAATAATCCAATATATATATATATATTCATTATACACTATTTTTTTTATACATCATCATCATACTAATTTACTTTATAAAGTAATTAATACAATTACATTTCAACTTCGAAATGAACATTCTTTGATCAAAGACTCAAAACTTTACATGACTAAATGTACATAGATCGTAAACCGTCATCTCAGCTTAATATAAATTCAACTAAAGAAGAAAGTTAAAAGTTATCGTTTTCACGTGTCTTAAATCCGTATCATCTTGATGTTAGGTTTGTATATAACGCGAGCATGCAATCAAATTACATAAATAGAGCGGAAGCGCGATAAAACGAATTTTAAAATTTTTATACAAACCATCACCATGATCGATCAATGTGCTCAATTAACGATATAAACGAAAGAGAAAGAGAATAAGAATTATACCCTCGTAGAACAAAGCTTCCTCGGGTACAAGTTCAACTCCTAGTCCTTCGTGTTCTCCTCAAATGCTACGGTGTGATTCTTTCCTATGATCAACGTTAGCCACCCAAGTGTTTGGCCTCTAGAGGTGATCCACCAAGGAAGAACAAGTATTCAAGAAGATGGGTATTTGGCAAAACCCTAGTTTCTATCTCTATAGAAATTGTAAGTACTCTCCACAATCTAATGCAAGAGTGTGTAACCCTAATCTATGATAAGACTCCTCTTATTTATAGATGTAGGAATAACCCTTCCCTAAACTATTTAGGATTAGGGTTTCTATTATAATTAAACTCTTTTAATTAATTATGCTCCTAATCCAATTAGGAATTCATGGGAGAGTACTTCTATTAATTAATTCTCAATCCCTATTAGCAATTAAATAATAGTAATAGTAATAATAATAATAAGACTCCTCTTATTAATTTATATTTAATATTTCTAAAATATTAAATAATAAATATTAAGCTATTTAATTTATTCTATCTCCATAGAGTAAATTAAATACACTTAACTTATTATTACAATTATGTCATTTACTTCTTAAATAAATATTTTTCTTTTGCGGTGTGACCCTTTAGGTTCTCCATATTAAACCAGTTGTGAATAAATCAATTAGAACAATTCTAATCTTATTTAAATAAATAAATTAAACTATTTAATTCATTTAAATAAATAATATTTATTGTACAATAAGGGTAAGCCCCCTTAGCGATCAACGACTTTCTAGATAATATGGATTTCAACATTAATCACAAAAGAACCTTTGAGTAAATAGTTACCGTACAATTCAATCCTTCTACCATACAATGTCTCAATTAAATATAAGACATGGATTTACTGTCAAGTCTTATTTTATTTAATTATATGTATTTCGATTCCCAAATGCACAACTCTAATTAATGCAAATTAGAAACTCCTTTCTAATTTCATTCTGCCTTGGCCAAGGACTACTGAGTTATCATTTATCGAATCACATAGGACATTCACATCTTTTACTAGACGAGGTAGATTCTTTGTTGATCATTCACCTATCTCCATGTACAACTAATTATACCCAATCATACCCTTTGATATACCCACAAGGTCTTAAGGGACATGTCAAAGTATAACTCATCATACACAAGATACTATGATGATCTCAAGTCCAAGGATCACTTGTACAACTATCACTATAGGAATTCCTATTGACAGGCGAGTAAAACACCATTAGGTATTCCTTAGCGAGCCACGTTCAGTGAACTTATTCTCCAATAAGCACCTACATACTTGCTTTAGTGTCTCCACACAAATGATTATGAGATCAATCATCCTCTTCCTAAGAGCAAGCAACGTATGTACTAATCTATCCGGATTCACTAATCCCCAATTTAGTAATCCAACGATTAGGAACAATCTTAGTTTGTGAGCTATCTTGAATTTAGATCTCATTAGCATGATCACCATCATGATTCTAAAAGCATTGCTCAAAACTATGGGTTTATCATATTTAATATAACAACACCATGTAGATAATATAAAATACCTTTTGAGAAAATCAATTCCTTTATTAATAAATGAATAAGATTACAAAGTATATGCTACATCATATCAAATATGATTGGCTTGTGTGCATACTACTTTCAATCTTCCATTTGCATTAAAGCCAATCGCCATGGTATCTAATACCCATCTTTTCTAAGTGACGATCAAACTGCTGTTGAGTTAAAGCTTTAGTAAATGGATCTGCAATGTTGTCTTGAGAGTCCACACGCTCCAGGGTGACATCTCCTCTTTCAATGATCTCTCTAATCAAATGAAACTGCCGTAACACGTGTTTGGATTTTTGATAAGACCTGGGTTCCTTAGCCTGCGCAACAGCTCCATTGTTGTCACATAATAAAGGTACTGCTCCTCTAATGCTAGGAACCACTCCAAGTTCAGTTATGAACTTCTTCATCCAAACAGCTTCCTTTACAGCTTCACTTGCAGCTATGTACTCTACCTCTGTCACTGAATCATCAAATATTTACTGCTTGGAACTTTTCCAACTCATTGCGCCACCGTTTAAGGTAAACACGTACCCTGAAATGGATTTACTGTCATCTTGGTCCGTTTGAAAACTTGAGTCTGTATAGCCCTCTAGTTTCAATTCAGACCCACCGTAGACAAGAAATACATCCTTAGTTCTTCTCAAGTACTTTAGGATATTTTTCACTTCCTTCTAGTGCTCTTCTCTTGGATTCGACTGATATCTGCTTGTTACAATAAGTGCATGAGCGACATCAGGTCTAGTATATATCATACCGTACATGATAGATCCTATTGCGGAAGCATAAGGAATCTTACTCATACGGTCTCTCTCCTCAGGTGTCTTTGGGGCCTGTTTCTTGGAGAGATGTATTTCATAGCTCATCGGCATGAGACCTCTTTTGGAATCTTCCATGCTAAACTTCTTTAGCATCGAATCAATGTACTTTCCTTGGGTCAAGCCTAGCATCCTTTTAGATCTATCTCTATAGATCTTTATCCCCAAAATATAGGATGCCTCACCCAAGTCCTTCACAGAGAAGTGTTTAGATAACCAAATTTTGATCGACTGTAGCATAGGACATCATTCCCTATCAGTAATATGTCATCAACATATAATACAAGGAATGAAACAGCGCTCCCACTAACCTTCTTGTACACACAAGGTTCATCCTCATTTTTGATAAAATCAAACCTTTTGATTATCTCATCAAAACGGATGTTCCATCTTCGAGAAGCTTGCTTCAACCCATAAATGGATCGTTGTAGCTTACCCTCTGGCTGTATCATATATACATTCTCCTCAAGCTCTCCATTGAGGAAGGCCATTTTCACGTCCATTTGCCAGATCTCGTAGTCATAATAAGCTGCAATCGCAAGCAAAATCTGAATGGACTTGAGCATAGCTACTGGTGAGAAGGTTTCATCATAGTCAACTACTTGTCTTTGTTTGAAACCTTTTGCAACCAGTCGGGCCTTATAGGTCTCTACCTTGCCATCTGCTCCAGTCTTTCTCTTAAAGACCCATTTACACCCAATAGGTTTAATGCCCTCAGGTGGTGAAACCAAAGTCCATACTTGGTTCTCATACATGGAGTCCATCTCGGATTTCATAGCTTCTAGCCATTTCTCTGAGTCTTCACTACTCATAGCCTCTTCGTAAGTCAATGGATCATCATCATCTATGATGCGTACCTCATCATCATCCTCTATGATGAATCCATACCTCTCAGGTATCTTCGGTACTCTTCCAGATTTACGAATAGGTAGTGGTACAGTAGGTTCTTCTACTTGGTCAGGTACCTGACTTTGATCCGTAGTATTTTGTGGTTCTTGAACTTCTTCAAGATATATCTTACTCCCACTGACCCCTTCGAGGATAAACTCCTTTTCCAAGAAGGCGGCGTGTTTCACTACAAACACCTTTTGATCAGTAGGTGTTAGGTTTATATATAGCGCGAACATGTAATCAAATTACATAAATGGTGCGGAAGCGCGATAAAACGGATTTTAAAATTTTTCATACAAACCATCACCATGATCATCCTTGTGATTAATTATTAATTAAACGAAAGAGATAAAAATATAGAATTATACCCTTATAGAACCATGCTTCCACAGGTACGAGTTCACCTCCAAATCCTTCGCGTTCTCCTTGAATTTCACCGATGAGATTCCTTCCTTTGATCAATGTTAGCAACCCAAGTGTTTGGCCTCTAGAGGTGATCCACCAAGGAATAATAGTTATTCAAGAAGATAGGTGTTGGCAAAACCCTAGTTTCTATCTCTATAGAAAATTGCAAGTACTCTTCATCCTCTCCAATTCTTATGGAAGAGTGAGTAACTGTCTAACCCTAAATCATGATAATACTCTTCTTATTTATAGATATAGGGAACCCTCCTAAACTATTTAGGATTAGGGTTTTTATTTTAATTAAACTCCTTTAATTAATTGAACTCCTAATCCAATTAGGAATTCATGAGAGAGTACTTCTATAATTAATTCTCAATCCCTATTAGGAATTAAATAATAGTAATAGTAATAATAATAATAAGACTCCTCTTATTAATTTATATTTAATATTTCCAAAATATTAAATAATAAATATTAAGCTATTTAATTTATTCTATCTCTATAGATTAAATTAAATACACTTAACTTATTATTACGATTATGCCATTTACTTCTTAAATAAATATTTTCCTTTTGCGGTGTGACCCTTTAGGTTCTCCATATTAAACCGGTTGTGAATAAATCAATTAGAACAATTCTAATCTTATTTAAATAAATAAATTAAACTATTTAATTCATTTAGATAAATAATATTTATTCTACAATAAGGGTAAGCCCCCTTAGCGATCAATGACTTTCCAGATAATATAAATTTCAACATTAATCACAAAAGAACCTTTCAGTGAATAGTTACCGTACAATTCAATCCTTCTACCATATAATGTCTCAATTAAATATAAGACATGGAATTACTGTCAAGTCTTATTTAATTTAATTATATGTATTTCGATTCTGAAATGCACAACTCTGATTAATGCAAATTAGAAACTCCTTTCTAATTTCATTCTGCTTTGGCCAAAGACTTCTGAGTCGTCATTTATCGAATCACATAGGACATTCTCTCCTTTTACTAGAAGTGGTAGATTCTTTGTTGATCATTCACCTATCTCCGTGTATAACTTATTATACCCAATCATACCCTTTGATATACCCTCAGGGTCTTAAGGGACATGTCAAAGTATAACTCATCATACACAAGATACTATGATGATCTCAAGTCCAAGGATCACTTGTACTACTATCACTAGAGGAATTCCTATTGACAGGCGAGTAAAACTCCATTAGGTATTCCTTAGCGAGCCACGTTTAGTGAACTTATTCTCTAATAAGCACCTACATACTTGCTTTAGTGTCTCCACACAAATGATTATAAGATCAATCATCCTCTTCATAAGAGCAAGTAACGTATGTACTAATCTATCCGGATTCACTAATCCCCTTTTTAGTAATCCATCGATTAGGAACGATTTTAGTTTGTGAGCTATCTAGAATTTAGATCTCATTAGCATGATCACCATCATGATTCTAAAAGCATTGCTCAAAACTATGAGTTTATCACATTTCATATAACAGCACCATGTAGATAAAGTAAAATGCCTTTAATAGACGAATAAGATTACAAAGTATATGCTACATCATATCAAATATGATTGGCTTGTGTGCATACTACTTTCAATCTCCCACTTGCACTAAAGCCAATCGTCATGGTATCTAATACTCTTCTTCTCTAAGTAACGATTATCCTGCTGTTTGGATAAACTTCAGTAGATGGATATGCAATGTTGTTCTTGAGAGTCCACTATCTATATAGTGATTTATCCTCTTTCAATGATTCCACTAATCAAATGAAAGTGCCGCAACACATGTTTGAATCCAAGATGAGACTTAGGAACTATTCCTAGTTCTATGATGAACTTTTCATCCAAACAATCAACTTGTAGCTTCATTTACAGCTATATACTTTGTCTTTGTCACTAAACCAACAACTCTTTGCTGTTTGGAACCTTTCCAATTCACTGCACCACCTTTTTAAGGTAACGATTTACCTTAAAGTGGATTTGTTATCGTCTTGGTCAATCTGAAAAACTTGAGTCTGTTAAGCCCTCTAGTTTTAATTCAGACCTACCATGAATCATGATCACATCTTTAATACCGGTTAAGTACTTAAAGATGTTTATCACTGTCTTACAGTGATCTTCTCCAGAATATGACTGATCAACATCAGGCCTAGTATATTCATTGCATACATGATAGTAAATCATGCGATCTCTCCTTTAATTGGGACAATTTTAAAGAGATACACTCCATGGCTCATCATCATGAGACCTCTCTTAGAGTTTGCCATGCTAAACGCCTTTAGCATCAAATGAATATATGTTCCTTGGGTCAAGCCGAACATCCTTTTAAATCTATCTATATAGATTTATATCCCCATTTATAGGATGCTCCTCCCAAGTTATTCATGGAGGAATGTTTAGACAATTTTATCTTTACTGATTGTAGCATTGGTGTGTTATTTCTTATCAGTAGTATATCAATATATAATACCAAGAATGTCACAGCGCTCCCACTGACCCTTTTGTACACACTAGGTTCATTCTCGTCTTTGATAAAATTAAACTCTTTTGATTGTCTCATCAAAACGAATGTTCCATCTTTGAGAAGCTTGCTTCAATCCATAAATGGATCATTGTAGCTTAAAACACGATTTGCTTCAACCTTTGAAACAAATTCCTCTGGCTGTATCATACATACATTCTCCTCAAGTCTTCATTGAGGAAGGACGTCTCCACATCCATTTTGCCAGATTTCGTAATAAGCTGCAATTGCAAGTAAAATCCAAATGGACTTGAGCATTACCCGGTAATAAGGTTTTATCACAGTCAACTCCTTGACTTGAAAAACCTTTTAAACAGGTCTGGTCTTATAGGTCTCCACCTTGCCATTTGCCATAGTCTTTCTCTTAAAAGACCATATTCACACTCTAGGCATTATGCCCTTTTTGTGGAGTAACCAGAGTCTATACTTGGTTCTCATACATGGAGTCCATTTCGGATTTCATGCCATCTGCCATTTCTCTAAGTGTCTTCTACTCATAGCCTCATCGTATATAACTGGATCATCATCCTCTATGATGCGTATCTCATCATCATCGTCTATGATGAATCCATACCTCCCAGGTATCTTCGGTACTATTCCAGATTTACGATTCGGTTGTGGTACATTAGGTCTATCTACAGGTTCCTCGGTTCAACTTAAAGTGTTTTGTGGTTCTTGAACTCCTTCAAGATCTATTACCCTCCCACTAGCTCCTTTAATGATAAACACCTTTATCTAAGAAGGCAGTGTGTAGGATTATAGTAATAGTATCCTAAACTTTCTTTAGGATATCCACAAATCTGCACTTGTCAGATTTTGTCCCAAACTTATCTTTGAAACCTTTTCACATAAGCTGGACAACCCCTTATCTTAACATACTTAAGAATAGGAATCCTCCCTATCCATAACCTTTATGGAGTCTTAGGGCCAGATTTTTGAGGTTACCTTATTTTGTAGATATGCAGCCGTTTCTAGGGTCAAACCCCAGATGGATACTAGAATGTCGGTAAAAATCATTATGGACTGCACCATGTCCAACAAGATACAATTTCTCCTTTTAGATACACCAATCAACTATTGCGTATCAGGAGGTGTCCATTATGAGAAAATACCATTTTGAGATGATCTAGAAACTCATTGCACAAGTATTCTTTCTTCGATCTGATCAAAGAATCTTAACACTGTCAATTTGTTTCACTTCTGAATTCTTTGAACATTTCAAATGATTCAGACACACATTCAACTCTTTGAATAACCACCTTTTCCTTTTACTAGTTTGTTCAATTTACAAAATTATTTTTCATGTAAGTCAAGTATACAAAGTCTATCAAGTATTCTTCCAATTTCAAACAAAACATTATTATAAATAGAACAACAATTGTTCTTAAATATAATACCAGAATCTTCCTTGTCTAACAATGAAAGTTCTAATGTTTATAATGAGAACTGGAAGATAATAACAATTTATTAACTTAATAGACTTGCCCGTAGGCATCGCTAAACTATAAGTTCCTACGGTTAATGTATCCTACGGTTAATGTAGCAACCATTGCTCCATTCTCCACACGTAAGATTACTTACTCTTTGTTTAGCTTTCTACTTCTGCTTAGTCTCTGCATTGGATTGCATATGTGAGAACTACAACCGGTATCCAATACCCAAGTAGAAGCTTGACTTACAGAAAGATTTAATTTTAATCATGAACAAACTTATATCTGTAACCAAAACTTCACTAAGCTTCTTCTGGTTAGCCTCTGTAAGATTCTCCTTACAGTTTCTTTTTCTAGTATCCTGGCTTATTGAAGTGGAAGCAAACTCCTTTGCTATCTGCATCAGTCTTGTTCTTATTGTCCTTTGTTTTTGCCTTTCCATTTACCTTCTTTGAATTGTTCTTCTTTTAAGAAGATCCTTTGGCCCTCTTCTACTTCTTGGAAGAATCATCTACCAGTAAGACTTGGTCTTTCTTGGTTGGAAAGTGACTCTTTACAGTTTTCAACATGTTTAAGCAACTCAGGCAGGCTGACATATAGCTTGTTCATGTGGAAATTCACAACAATTTGTGAGAAAGAGTCCGGAAGTGATTGCAAGATCAAATCTTAGATCAACTCTCCATCCATTAAAACCCAATTGTCCTAATTATTCAATCATATTGATCATTTTAGGACATTTGTCTATACTGTAGTGCCATCGGTCATTCTAGATCGGAAGAGCTCTTTAGATATCTGATATCTAATAGTCCTACTTTCCTCACCCTTCAACTCCTTGAAGGTGCAGGAGTATAGTAGGAGCATCCACAGTTTCATGCTGACGCTGAAGCTCGTTACTCATGGATGCGAGCATGATGCATTTGAGCCAACTGTGCATCATCTTACTACTTTCTAAAAGTAGCAATCTCTTCCTCAGAGGCATTGTCTACAACCATTGCAGGGATAAGCGTATTAAGGACATAAGATAGCTTTTCAGCCTTGAGAACTATTCTCAAATTTCTTAACCAGTCCTTTTAATTTGGTCCGGTTAATTAGCATCTAATATGCTATGCAGTGATAGTGAATTAGACATTGTAAAATTCTATAAATGAATTTGTAATTTAACAACATTTTAGCATACATTCATTTCTTAATTAATTACCAAAATAAATTAGGTCTTTATTTTAAATTGGTATCTCACTATTTTCATCAAACTATATTACCCTCATTATATAGTTCAGCAATTCTAATTAAAGATTTGCTTAGTGAGAATAAGGATCTCATTTCAAATGTATATAGCCTTGTGGTGACACAACAAACGATATATAAATAAATAGGTAGACAACTATTGTCAATTAAATCACTATGTAACTCCCTACATTTTGCCTCTTAGATTATTTTGATCAAGTGGTGACACATCCGAATCAAAATTATCCAAGTTAAGTCCAACCTAGCACTTCCATATATTCGAAAGAAAAACCCTGTCCTTGTGGTGACACAACAAAACAGCATCGTTCAGTCTATTTATAAGCATCAAATGTGATAAAGCAACATCTTAAATATTTTAATACTTGCCTTGTGGTGACACAACAAACTCATATTAAATATTTAATACTCTATTGCTTTACCATGCTAGAAGGCGACGTTCGATATTCCAAATATCTTTGAACGCTTAGGACTTAATATAATTTCTTTGAAGGGTTTGTTATTATTTGTCTCATCTTGTTTAGCGCGCATGCACATATATATATATATATATATATATATATATATAAAATACGCGTCATATTATTTAACATGCGAAGCATGTTGTATAATATATAATATATACATATAGTAAGCATGCACATATAGAATACTATATTCTACCCGGATTGATTATGGACTTTTATTCTAGTTTGGTTCACTAGAGCCACTAAGTGAACCAAAAGGTCAAACCTAGGGTGCAAGAACAAAAATTTAAATATAATTATTACATTTAAACCCGGGCTCCATTACAAACGGGTCTTCAAGCGCTCCTTGCTCCTTTGTCTCTAATTCTTCAAGCAATTCTAACTAAACCTATTACATAAACTATTTACAATAAATAGAAACCTTCATCAGCAGTCAAGGAGAGGTACATAGGAGGAAGATAGAATTTACATCAAGAAAAACTAGAGAAGACGAGCTACGCAGACCCCATTTATAAAAAACCCATTCATTCAAGCATCCACTAAAATAAATCTAATCACACATTGGTCAGTAGTCCATAATCAATCCCTATTTATTATCATACATATCTCTATATGTATCAATCAATAACATTCATCTCATGAATAATAAAACCATTCCATATATGCATTGATATCAATTAATGGGCAATTAAAAGTTTACTAGAAATCTAATTTTGAAACAAAAATAAATTCCTTTATTTTAATCAAAATTTAAATCATGATAAACTTATTTATTTTATTTTATCCAATTTTGACTAAAAATAAACTCCTTTATTTTTTAATCAAATTCCAAATCAAAATAAACTCCTTTATTTTAATTAACATGGAAACCAATTTCAAGTTCAAAATAAACTCTTTTATTTTAACTTAAAATTGTTGGAAAATAAAATATGTTGAATCCTATTCCTTATCAAAATAAACATTTTTATTTTTAAGGAAACATGGAATCCAATTCCATATGTGACTAAACTCCTTTATTCTAGGAAACATGGAATCCTATTCCATATGTGAATAAACTCCTTTATTTTTAATTTATATCAATTAAATAACCATTTATTTTAATTGAAGAATAAATTATTTTTTTCCGGTTCTGCTGTCCGGCGCAGCTGCGCCCAGAATGAACTGGGAACCGGCGCAGCTGCGCTGAACCCTAGGAAACGTTTTTCTCTGGGTTTGGGCGCAACTAATGAACTGGAGATGGCGCAGCTACGCCGCGTAGCAGATTTCGGGAAAAATAGGTTCTGCCCAAAAATTCGATCCGATCGCATATCATACACACATGGAATAATCATAATCGATAATTAGCACAAGGTTAGGCTCTGATACCACTGTTAGGTTTGTATATAGCGCGAACATGTAATCAAATTACATAAATAGTGCGGAAGCGCGATAAAACGGATTTTAAAATTTTTCATACAAACCATCACCATGATCATCCTTGTGATTAATTATCAATTAAACGAAAGAGATAGAAATATAGAATTATACCCTTGTAGAACCATGCTTCCACAGGTACGAGTTCACCTCCAAATCCTTCGCGTTCTTCTTGAATTTCACCGATGAGATTCCTTCCTTTGATCAATGTTAGCCACCCAAGTGTTTGGCCTCTAGAGGTGATCCACCAAGGAATAATAGTTATTCAAGAAGATGGGTGTTGGCAAAACCCTAGTTTCTATCTCTATAGAAAATTGCAAGTACTCTCCATCCTCTCCAATTCTTATGGAAGAGTGAGTAACTATCTAACCCTAAATCATGATAAGACTCTTCTTATTTATAAATATAGGGAACCCTCCTAAACTATTTAGGATTAGGGTTTTTATTTTAATTAAACTCCTTTAATTAATTGAACTCCTAATCCAATTAGGAATTCATGAGAGAGTACTTCTATTAATTAATTCTCAATCCCTATTAGGAATTAAATAATAGTAATAGTAATAATAATAAGACTCCTCTTATTAATTTATATTTAATATTTCTAAAATATTAAATAATAAATATTAAGCTATTTAATTTATTCTATCTCTATAAATTAAATTAAATACACTTAACTTATTATTACAATTATGTCATTTACTTCTTAAATAAATATTTTCCTTTTGCGGTGTGACCCTTTAGGTTCTCCATATTAAACCGGGTGTGAATAAATCAATTAGAACAATTCTAATCTTATTTAAATAAATAAATTAAACTATTTAATTCATTTAGATAAATAATATTTATTCTACAATAAGGGTAAGCCCCCTTAGCGATCAATGACTTTCCAGATAATATAGATTTCAACATTAATCACAAAAGAACCTTTCAGTGAATAGTTACCGTACAATTCAATCCTTCTACCATACAATGTCCCAATTAAATATAAGACATGGAATTATTGTCAAGCCTTATTTAATTTAATTATATGTATTTCGATTCTGAAATGTACAACTCTGATTAATGCTAATTAGAAACTCCTTTCTAATTTCATTCTGCTTTGGCCAAAGACTTCTGAGTCGTCATTTATCGAATCACATAGGACATTCTCTCCTTTTACTAGAAGTGGTAGATTCTTTGTTGATCATTCACCTATCTCCATGTATAACTTATTATACCCAATCATACCCTTTGATATACCCTCAGGGTCTTAAGGGACATGTCAAAGTATAACTCATCATACATAAGATACTATGATGATCTCAAGTCCAAGGATCACTTGTACTACTATCACTAGAGGAATTCCTATTGACAGGCAAGTAAAACTCCATTAGGCATTCCTTAGCGAGCCACGTTCAGTGAACTTATTTTCTAATAAGCACCTACATACTTGCTTTAGTGTCTCCACACAAATGATTATGAGATCAATCATCCTCTTCATAAGAGCAAGCAACGTATGTACTAATCTATCCGGATTCACTAATCCCATTTTTAGTAATCTATCGATTAGGAACGATTTTAGTTTGTGAGCTATCTAGAATTTAGATCTCATTAGCATGATCACCATCATGATTCTAAAAGCATTGCTCAAAAGTATGAGTTTATCACATTTCATATAACAGCACCATGTAGATAAAGTAAAATGCCTTTAATGGACGAATAAGATTACAAAGTATATGCTACATCATATCAAATATGATTGGCTTGTGTGCATACTACTTTCAGTAGGATGATAGAAATAATATCCTAAACTTTCTTTAGGATATCCCACAAATCTACACTTGTCGGATCTAGTCTTCAGCTTATCATGCTCAAACCTTTTGACATAAGCTGGACAACCCCAAGTCTTAACATGCTTAAGACTAGGTTTCCTCCCTGTCCATATCTCATATGGGGTCTTTGGGACGGATTTTGTAGGTACCTTGTTAAGTAGGTATGCAGCCGATTCTAGGGCATAACCCCAGAAGGATACTGGAAGGTCGGTAAAACTCATCATGGAACGAACCATGTCCAACAATGTTCGATTTCTCCTTTGAGATACACCATTCAACTGTGGCGTCCCTAGTGGAGTCCATTGTGAGAGTATACCATTTTCTTTGAGACAATTGAGAAACTCATTGGTCAAGTGTTCCCCTCCTCGATCCGATCGAAGAATCTTAATACTCTTACCAGTTTGTTTCTCTACTTCACTTCTGAATTCTTTGAACTTTTCAAACGATTCAGATTTGTATTTCATTAAATACACATATCCAAATCTAGAATGATCATCAGTGAAAGTAATAAAATAAGAATACCCTCCTCGTGCATTCGTTGTCATAGGTCCACAAACGTCTGTGTGTACCAACGCTAACAACTCTGTAACTCTTTCTCCTTTTCCACTAAAAGGAGATTTAGTCATCTTACCAATGAGACAAGATTCACAAGTTGGATATGATTCGTAATCAGATAGCTCTAAAAGCCCATCTTTATGCAACTTGGATAATCTTGTTTCATTGATATGACCGAGTCTACAGTGCCACATAAAGGTATAATTAACATCATCTCTTTTTCTTTTCTTAGTTTATTCAATTTGAAGTATATTTTCATGCAAGTCAAGTATGTAAAGTCCATTCAGTAAATTGCCAACACCATATAAAATATTTTTATTATAAATAGAATAACTGTTGTTCTTTATTATAATATCAAAACCATCCATATCCAATACAGAAATTGAAATAATGTTTCTAATGAGTGTTGGAACATAATAACAATTATTTAAACTAATGAACTTGCCCGAAGGCAATGCTAAACAATAAGTCCCTATAGCCAATGCAGCAACCTTTGCTCCATTTCCCACTCGTAGGACGACTTCATCCTTGTTCAGCTTCCTACTTCTGCTTAGTCCCTGCATATTATTACATATGTGAGAACTACAACCGGTATCCAATACCCAAGTAGAATTTTGACTTTTAGAAAAATTAATTTCAATCATGAACAAACCTAGATCGGAAGTCGAAGCTTCTCCAAGCTTCTTTTGGCCCGCAAGATACTCCTTGCAATTCCTCTTCCAATGTCCCGGCTTGTTTCAATGGTAGCAAATTCCTTTGCTATCTGGATCAGGTTTCTTATTATCCTTTTTCTTCGCCTTGCCCTTAGACTTCTTGTTTTTCTTCTTTTCAGAAGATACCTTGGGCCTCTTCCTTTTCTTAGAAGAATCATCCACTAGTCAGACTTGGTTCTTGTTGGATGAGAAGTGACCTTCAGCAGTTTTCAGCATGTTAAGTAACTCAGGCAAGCTGACGTCCAACTTATTCATGTGAAAATTCACAATAAATTGTGAGAAGGTGTTCGGGAGTGACTGCAAGATCAAATCTTGACTTAACTCCCCATCCATCACGAACCCAAGTTGTCCAAGTTGTTCAATCAGATTGATCATCTTAAGGACATGAGTCTCAACAGCAGTGCCCTCGGTCATACGAGATCGGAAGAGCTCCTTAGATATCTGATATCTAGCAGTCCTACTTTGCTCACCATACAACTCTTTGAGGTGCAGCAATATAGTAGGAGCATCCATAGTTTCATGCTGACGCTGAAGCTCGTTACTCATGGATGCGAGCATGATGCATTGAGTCAAGATTGCATCATCTTGCCACTTTCTAAAAGTAGCAATCTCTTCCTCAGAGGCTGTTTCTGCAACACTTGCAGGGACTGGCGAATTTAGGAAATAAGAAATCTTTTCAGCAGTGGGAACAATTCTCAGATTCCTTAACCAGTCCGTGTAATTCGGTCTGGTCAATTTGTTAGCATCAAGTATGCTACGCAGTGATAGTGAGTTTGACATTTTTAAATTCTGCATGTGAAATAGACAACATTTTAGCATTCATTCATTTAATTAATTACCAAAATAAATTAGGTCTTTATTTAAATTGGTATCTCCCACTATTTTCATCAAACTATATTACCCTCATTATATAGTTCGGCAAATCTAATTAAAGATTTGCTAGTGAGATTAAGGATCCCATTTCAAATGTATATAGCCTTGTGTGTGCACAACAAACTATATATAAATAAATAGGTAGACAACTATTGTCAATTACATCACTATGTAACTCCTTGTATTTTGCCTCTTAGATTATAATGGTCAAGTGTGTGCACATCCGAACTAAAATAGTCTAAGTTAATCCAACCTAACACTTCCATATATGTGAAGAGAAAAAGACCGCCATTGTGTGTGCACAACAAAACAGTAATGTTCAATTCCTTAATAAGCATCAAATGTGATAAAACAACATCTTAAATATTTAATACTCGCCTTGTGTGTGCACAACAAACTCATATTAAATATTTAATACTTTATTGTTTTACCATGCTAGAAGGCGACGTTCGATATTCCAAATATCTTTGAACGCTTAGGACTTAATATGTTTTCTTTCAGGGGTTTGTTATTATTAGTGTCATCTTGTTTAGCGCGCATGCACATATATATATAAAATACGCGTCATATTATTTTACATGCGGAGCATGTTGGATAATATATAATATATATATATATATAGTAAGCATGCACATATAGAATACTATATTCTACCCGGATTGATTATGGACTTTTATTCTACTTTGGTTCACTACAACCACCAAGTGAACCAAAAGGTCAAACCTAGGGTGCAAGAATAAAATTTAAATATAACTATTACATTTAAACCCGGGCTCCATTACAAACGGGTCTTCAAGCGCTCCTGACTCCTTTGTCTCCAATTCTTCAAAAATTAATTCTAACTAATCCTATTACAAAAACTATTTACAATAAATAGAAACCTTGATCAACAGTCAAGGGGAAGTACATAGGAGGGAGATAGAATTTACATTAAGAAAAATTAGAGAAGACGAGGTACGCAGACCCCATTTATAAAAACCCATACATTCAAGCATCCACTAAAATAAATCCAATCACACATTAGTCAACAGTCCATAATCAATCCCTATTTATTATCATACATATCTCTATATGTATCAATAAATAACATTCATCCCATGAATAATAAAACCATTCCATATATGCATTGATATCAATTAATGGGCAAAAGGTTTGCTAATATTTAGTTTTGAAACAAAATACACTCTTTTATTTTAATAAAAAACCAAATCTAAATTAAACTCCTTTAATTTTAGCAATTTGAAATCCTATTTCAGATAAAATAAACTCTTTATTTTAAACTTATATCAATTAAATAAACCATTTATTTTAATTGAAGAAAAAAAAATTCCAGATTCTACTGTCCGGCGCAGCTGCGCCAGAATGAACTGGACAACGGCGCAGCTGCGCTGCTCCCCAGAAAAAAACAATTTTGGGTTTCGGTGCAGCTGAGCTCCAGAATGAACTGGAGGCGGCGCAGCTGCGCCGTGTCGCTGATTCAGAAATTTTTTTTTATTCTGCCCAAAAATTTCGATCCAATCGCATATCAAGCATACATGGAATCATCAAAATCGACAATTAGCACAAGATTAGGCTTTGATACCACTGTTAGGTTTGTATATAACGCGAGCATGCAATCAAATTATATAAATAGAGCGGAAGCGCGATAAAACGAATTTTAAAATTTTTATACAAACCATCACCATGATCGATCAATGTGCTCAATTAACGATATAAACGAAAGAGAAAGAAAATAAGAATTATACCCTCGTAGAACAAAGCTTCCTCGGGTACAAGTTCAACTCCTAGTCCTTCGTGTTCTCCTCGAATGCTACGATGTGATTCTTTCCTTTGATCAACGTTAGCCACCCAAGTGTTTGGCCTCTAGAGGTGATCCACCAATGAAGAACAAGTATTCAAGAATTTGGGTATTTGGCAAAACCCTAGTTTCTATCTCTATAGAAATTGTAAGTACTCTCCACAATCTAATGCAAGAGTGTATAACCCTAATCTATGATAAGACTCCTCTTATTTATAGATGTAAGAATAACCCTTCCCTAAACTATTTAGGATTAGGGTTTCTATTATAATTAAACTCCTTTAATTAATTATGCTCCTAATTCAATTAGGAATTCATGGGAGAGTACTTCTATTAATTAATTCTCAATCCCTATTAGGATTTAAATAATAGTAATAGTAATAATAATAATAATAAGACTCCTCTTATTAATTTATATTTAATATTTCCAAAATATTAAATAATAAATACTAAGCTATTTAATTTATTCTATCTCCATAGAGTAAATTAAATACACTTAACTTATTATTACAATTATGCCATTTACTTCTTCAATAAATATTTTCCTTTTGCGGTGTGACCATTTAGGTTCTCCATATTAAACCGGTTGTGAATAAATCAATTAGAACAATTCTAATCTTATTTAAATAAATAAATTAAACTATTTAATTCATTTAAATAAATAATATTTATTCTACAATAAGGGTAAGCCCCCTTAGCGATCAACGACTTTCCAAATAATATAGATTTCAACATTAATCACAAAAGAACCTTTGAGTAAATAGTTACTGTACAATTCAATCCTTCTACCATACAATGTCCCAATTAAATATAAGACATGGATTTACTGTCAAGTCTTATTTTATTTAATTATATTTCGATTCCCAAATGCACAACTCTAATTAATGCAAATTAAAAACTCCTTTCTAATTTCATTCTGCCTTGGTCAAGGACTACTGAGTTATCATTTATCGAATCACATAGGACATTCACATATTTTACTAGACGAGGTAGATTCTTTGTTAATCATTCACCTATCTCCATGTACAACTAATTATACCCAATCATACCCTTTGATATACCCACAAGGTCTTAAGGGACATGTCAAAGTATAACTCATCATACACAAGATACTATGATGATCTCAAGTCCAAGTATCACTTGTACAACTATCACTATAAGAATTCCTATTGACAGGCGAGTAAAACTCCATTAGGTATTCCTTAGCGAGCCACGTTCAGTGAACTTATTCTCCAATAAGCACCTACATACTTGTTTTAGTGGCTCCACACAAATGATTATGAGATCAATTATCCTCTTCCTAAGAGCAAGCAACGTATGTACTAATCTATCCGGATTCACTAATCCCCAATTTAGTAATCCAACGATTAGGAACAATCTTAGTTTATGAGCTATCTTGAATTTAGATCTCATTAGCATGATCACCATCATGATTCTAAAAGCATTGCTCAAAACTATGGGTTTATCACATTTAATATAACAACACCATGTAGATAATATAAAATGCCTTTTGAGAAAATCAATTCCTTTATTAATAAATGAATAAGATTACAAAGTATATGCTACATCATATCAAATATGATTGGCTTGTGTGCATACTACTTTCACTTGATAGCGAGGGAATCACATCGCATCTTTAATCTGCAAATAATTGCGAGTTTGAGCATGACGGCCCATCAAGTATTACAGTTTTCATGCATCACAATTCACATATATAATGTATTTTAGTCATGCATCATATTCTTCATGCTTTGCATTTTATAGATGGATCATAATTCTTGTGCAATGCGTCTACGTATGCACCATATGAACAATTCGTATAACATTGTAATCCAAAACAGGTATTTCCACATACTTATAAGACTTTATTATAATACAATAATGGTTGCACATAATCAATATCAAGTTCACGTAATACAAGCAAAACTGAAAAACTTGCCTCGATTTGCATTAGTCGTTATACGTTTATCGAACGTCCATGATTCCACTTCTATTTGTCAGTTATTAATACACGTACTTTTCCATTTGCCGCACGACTTTTTGTTTTAATGAATTCTAATTGAATTCTTGCTTTAACTTTGCTACAAACTTGCAATTAGTTGAGCACCTTGCTGCAATTCCTTCTTGATTTCAATTTCTAACTTCAATTCCTTGATAAACTTGGTGATTTCTTTATAGAAATTGAAGAGATTTGAGATTTGAGATTTGAGTTTTGAAGATGTTCATGTCTCGTAATGAGGCTTGATATGGAACGGGTAGGAGATGAGAATGAGGCCGAGAATTAATTGTTATGTAATGAAATTCCTTAGCTTCCCTGACTTTCTTCAATATGCTAACTTATCTCTCTATCTGACATTACTTACTTAGTGGCATAATAATAAGCTAGTTTAATGACACCTCTTGCTTGGCTCAGATGACTCATCACGCCAATTACAATTCTCAGCACATTACATTTTTAATAATTGTTGCACGATGCCGCTATACATATATAATACATTATATACATGGTATATGTATATTATATTATATTTCTATAACACATATACACATTATACCTTCAATACATATTCATTCATTTATTCTAGTTACTTGCATTTTCAATTATTATTAAACTTAAATAATTAAAAATTTATAATTATGTATAAAAAATTATATCCCTAATTATGAAATTCATCCATAATTAACTTAACACTCTTTGTGTAACGAACAATTCATCCATAATTAACTTAACACTCTTTGTGTAACGAACGTTACATTAAATAATAACTTATTTAATTTATACAATTAACATTGTATAATTAAATTAAATTTGTCCCTTTTCATAAATTGTTACAAACAATTTATTTAACTCATACATTTCACCTCAAATTAAATATTAATTTAATTTACTAATTTAACACCAATATTCATATATATATATTAGTTCCTCAAAACAAACTTGATACAAATTCGCTTGAGATAATATATTAGGCCATAACATAAACATATTACATTTATATGTAATTTATTAGCTCTCTCTCATTTTTATAAAAATACTTATATTAATTCACTATTTTAATTAAGCGAATTAATTTCCTTATTTATGAAATTTAATTCACAATAATTTTATTGCCATTCAAGGCCTAATATTCAAATTATATATATTATTTCACAATATAATTTCAATCTAATCTCAATTAATTAATTTTCTTCACCTTCATATTTTATTTTCGTAGTTAATTCAAACTAACTAATTTAATAGCTAAATCCACTATTAAATCTTACTTTTCAATAAATGCATATATTTCGTACATTTAAACACGACACTTCTCATAATAAGAATTTTATTTATTAAATTCTTATTTAAATAGTTTTTGAAATTCGAGTTATCACATTTTTCCCTCGTATAAGGATTCCGTCCTCGAAATCACAAATACCGAACACTCTTACTTAGTTTATATTTAACCTCTTCCGAAATCTTTATCATTGACTAATTTCAATGTACCGCGTTAACATAGGTATTACGATACCTATTTCTTCCATTTTCTCAATTAATGCTTATAGGTTTTAGATCTTAACCTGAAATCAAACTATTATATTTTGGGCATTATTCTTTTTCTCTAGTCCATCAACATCATTTTCTACAGATCATCGCACGCCACAATTGTCATAATCGTTTAATTGTAATAGTTATTATTCATTTATACATCCGGGATATCACACTCTCCCCCCTTCTTCTAAAAATTTTGTCCTCGAAATTTCAACTTACTAGTCTTCATTCATTTGATTCATCAAAATGAATTTTTATGTTAATCTTTGTTCACTCATCGGGTTCTTTTACCAATTCTCTCCTCTAAAGATCGTTCTAAAAAATTATTGCACGTCACGTACAATTTTCACTTCTGCAACTAATCTTTACACCTTCCTCCTACAGGAATACATTTAAACTTGTCGCATCCTACGACTACTTCTTTCTAGGGAAAATCATCCTTCCTTCATTCAGTTCATAGAATAATAAGAATCTTCAACAATTGTTCAATAATTGTGAACTAGTATGAATAACTAGGAATTTTAAAAGATTCCTTTAAAATTTTTGATATTATGTTGAGGAGTCGTAGAGACTTTGAACCTTGTCCTAGGTTAACAAGTATTTCTACCGTAACCTTTAACAGTCATAAGACTATGGACAAATTTTTATCGTACGCCAGGTGATCAGCCTTTTGTACTCTACGTCGTGCACAACGTATTAACGCATAAGCGTAGTTCGGAACTATAGTCTCCGATAACATGTCCTCCGTTACAGGGTTGGTTCACCTCAACCTAAGTACAAAATTTCACACCAAAATAATTTGGTTTGGCATAAATTCTTATATAACGCTTGAATTTCTTAAACATATTTCAACATTCATCTAGCCGAATCAAATAGCTTAGACTTATACCAATAATTCGAACATCAATCGAAATATTTTAGCCAGCTTAACTGGCAAACTTTTCTTTAAATAGTTTAAAATACTGAAAATTATTTTATGACTTTGTCATACTACAACTTACCATAGTGGGTTGACGATCATACAATCACATCCAACACCAGGTTAGATTGCATTGATGACTCCATCGTTTATCATTTTTGCACCATGTTCAATGATGCATACGATTATATAAAATACATTTTGATATTTTCAAATCATTTTTGTCTAGCCGAAACAATTAGCATAGACATATGAACAATATTTATTTTTTTTTAAAAAAAATTCAATAGTTCAACAATTGAACCAATGTTTTCAAAGGTACCAAAATGCAAACATCCGCACGATGTCAAGAAATTTTGAAACCTAGTATAGCTAGAAGATTTGGAATGTCTATATTTCCCCATCAACTTCAATTTCACCTTCTTCATTATTCAATAATTCTATCTATTTTCATCACCACTACTGCTTACCACACTATAATCTTAGTTTTCTTCTTACTCAATACAAATTTTCTTAATTCATATTTTGTCATTTACAACTTTTCATGAGTTTGCCTCGTACTATTTCATAGTACCTTCTCTTTATAGCGACAGGTTATAACTTTTGAATCAATTCATCTATCATTCCATAATTTAATCTGATCACGTCGTGATCTTATTTTACAATCGTTTTACATTACGATCTTCCTTACCCTGCGATCATTTCATCCTACGATCTTCTTGCTTTTTTTTTCTTTAATCATGTTTTATTATGATTTTACTTACATTTCTCAACTTGTATTTATCATAATTTCTTTGCATTTCTATAATTTGAGTCAGGTGTCCCCTGATCCTCACCGTATAGCCCTTCCAGATTCTTTTTTGAAGCTTTTCATACTATCTTAACTCATTTTACATATATGAATTTATGAATTCATTTATTATCAACTAAACTTTATTCGAGGTTATTCTTATTATTTTTACCATTTCCATCTTATAGACATCATATATTTACCATCACTTCTTATCTTTATTACTGGAGTTAGGTAACTCTTGATTCTCATTTTTTTTATAACTCCTGAAGATTATTCTTTGAATCTTCTTGTTTATATTTCAACTCTTCCTTTATGAATTCATTTATATTTTAACTTCATTGGGAGGTTTCTAAATACATTTTATATTACTTAAGCTTTTATTCAAGTTTATTTCTCATCATTTTTATCTTTCTTCACTATGGTTATAGTCTAAGGTACTCTTACCTACGGTTTATAACCTACAGCTCTGATACCAACTGTAACGACCCCAAAATTCAGACCATTTTCATATCCGGTCTTGTGCGTTAAAAGACAATATTGTTCCCATTTTATATCATTATCAGTATTATAATCGATAAAATATGTAGATTTTCAAAACTTTTTCAACATTCGATACCAATATAGATATTACAATTCAGTTAGTTAAATCTTGTCTCAGTTCCAGAATTCGTAACCTTTAACTTTTACACTTATATTCGGGATCGAATAAGTACCATGATCCATTACAAAGTATTATATGTGAACATAAGGTTCAACTTCTGACCTAGTAATTCCCTGAATATTCGCAAAATAATCCAATATATATATATTCATTATACACTGTGACGCCCCCAAATTCGGGTCTCCAAATACCCGGATCCGGTCATCACGATTCAACATAAACATCCACCTCTAACAACATATGATATCTAAAAGTGCGGAATATATAAACATACGTTGTTCATTACAAGGTGTTACTAGTCCCAGAATACGATTAACCTTTAACATTTACACAGTACGTACCCTAAATAGCCATCAGGGTTTAAATTACATTAACAGAAAATTAGCCAACACATAAATCTAAAGTCTGCTACGAGAAATCTATCATTTCATCTTTTCTTTCCCTTTGTTCTTCCCTGACGTCTCGGGTTTGGCTGCAATGAAGTCATGATATAGCAAGAATGAGCAACGAGTTTGCCCAGCAAGTTTAAAGTACAACAATAGAGATATATCATGATGAAGGGGTATTAAAGGGATTGCAACAATAGAATAATCAGAAGCAAGAACATTAAATGCTTTTAGAACAATTGATAGTCAAATAGACTTTGAACGATAACTTCCAGAGGAGTCAATAGCTGGTTGACCCTCTGGTTACTGGCTACAGAATAACGTACTTGAGGGGATCAGCCTCGCGTACCCTATGTATATGCATAACATTTAATTCTGCTGTTTGTACCTTATATACGGTACGTGGGGTGTTCATACAGTCTAAGAATCCTTACCATTGATTGGTTTGGATAGCTTTTATAAATTCTCACATAATTGTCTGACCGAACAAGGGTTCAGACTTAACCATGAGTGGTTTATAAATTCCTGAATTTAAATATGCGAATTCAAATGCTCAAGTGTGAATGTCAATAAATATACAGATGTGGAATAATTTTAAAAGTAATTAGACCACTTAAAACATGCTCGGAAATAAGATTCAAGCTTAAAGAATAACTTGCAACAATATATACCTTTTTGCACGAATTAAAACAATGCATAAGGTTTAAAAGCTTGCTCAAGGTAACAGTTGAGTAAAAAGAAACTTGCATTCAATATATTGAAGAAATGCAGTTAAAGAACTTACTCAATGTAAAAATTGAGTAAGAAGAACTTGCAACAATGTAAGAAGTTTAGGGTTAGGAACTTGCAGAAATCAAAGTTCGGGATAGAGGACTTGCCTGTTTGCTCAGCTACAGATAAATTCTAGCTTTAATTACTCGACCGTGGATAACCTATCAGTTGGTAGAATTGGTTTATCCATTAGCATTGCGTAATTATACCCACTTATGCTATCCATTTAGCAGATAAGTAATTTACCGAACTTAATTACTACCTAGCCATCAGCTAACAAAAATTTAATGATCTCTATTTATTATTTAAACAGATAATAATCAATCAGGGTCACTTATCATTTGAATACCCTTCTATCTGTGGGTTAAAACTTCTTATTTATTAGTTACAAAATAATTAATAAATTTAACATACTTTGATAACAACTAAATAGTAGTTGGTCTCTTACTTAATCTTTTATTTACTTAATTACTATTTACCCTAAGGGTAATTGAGTAACTATTACACTTGTTCCTCAGTCAACACTAATTAAACACTTAAGGTACTAATTCTACACACTTAATTATTATTTAATATTAATAATCGCTAAGTGTTTATTATCTTTATTTATTAAGGGCCCCAACTAAATTTTTAGCTTATAAATCTCCCTTATACTTAATCATTATTTCATTAATGATTAAGTAGTTAATTTCCTTCTTATTCAATAACTTAATTATTATTATTAAATAATAATTAAATACTTAATAACTTTATTTACTATTAATGGATTATTTTATTAACTTTATTCATATTTAATCATTATTATTATTAAATAATAATTAAATATTTATTATCTTTATTTATTATTTATTAATAAATAATAAATAGTTATTTTATTAACTTTATTCATATTTAATTATTTATTATTATTAAATAATAATTAAATATTTATTATCTTTATTTATTATTTATTAGTAAATAATAAATAATTATTTTATTAACTTTATTCATATTTAATTATTATTATTATTAAATAATAATTAAATATTTATTATCTTTATTTATTATTTATTAGTAAATAATAAATAATTATTTTATTAACTTTATTCATATTTAATTATTATTATTATTAAATAATAATTAAATATTTATTATCTTTATTTATTATTAACTAATAAATAATTATTTTATTAACCTTATTCATATTTAATTATTATAATAAATAATAATTGAATATTTATTATCTTTATTTATTATTTATCAATAAATAATAAATAATTATTTTATTAACTTTATTCATATTTAATTATTATAAATAATAATTAAATATTTATTATCTTTATTTATTATTTATTAATAAATAATAAATAATTATTTTATTGACTTTACTCATATTTAATTATTATTATTATTAAATAATAATTAAATATTTATTATTATTATTTATTGATAGATAATGATTATTATATTAGCTTTGTCCCTTAACAGTTGCCCAAACATTCACTATTCAGTACCTGGGTTCGATTCCCAGTCACCTAAATAAAAATTTTTTTTTTACAGAGTACAGCTTCACAATATATCCTCCCCTGTTTTTAGGCTTGCAAAACATGTACAATACCCCAAAATCCCCAAATCACAGCAACAGAATTTCGACATCAACAACAGAGGAAAATTATACTGCAACATATTCCAGCCACAGATAAACCAATTCGAAAGAAGAAACAAAAGGGACCCAATTAGGAAAATAAAAGGAATTTGGTCCCCAATCCAGAAATAAAATAACAGAAGAAGAAATGGGCCAAACCAAATGAGAGAAAAGTGACCCACTTAAATTTAATTAATATTATATTTCTAATATTTACATTTAGTAACTAATCCAATAAATTAATTATTTTAAAATATTTATTTTCACCATAATTATCCATTCGAATTTATTAAATCCGATAACGATAAAAATTATTTATTAATTATCCTAATTTTCTTGCTAATCAAATTGTTAGGGTTAGACTCATTAATTTATTCACCCTATTAGTGAGTCCCTTCAAGGCAAGGAAAATTATTGGACCACGTATTTATTAAATAAAATACCTACATGGATCCAATTAAATTCGTAAAAAAATATATAAAAATAAATTTTATTTATTAAAATAAATTCGATACAATGTTTAAAATTTCTGGACATTACATCCTCTCCCCCTTATAAAAATTCCGTCCTCGGAATTTAAATCTATGGTTACTCAAATAACTGGGGGTAATTAGCTCTCATCTTCTCTTCGAGTTCCCACGTAGCTTCTTCTACCGCGTGGTTTCTCCAGAGAACTTTCACCGAGTGAATGATTTTATTCCTCAGCTTCTGCTCTTTCTTATCCAGTATTTGAACAGGAATCTCCTCGTACGATAAATCCCTTTCGACTTGAATTGGTTCATAGGAGATAACATGTTTGTAATCTGGCTTATACGGACGCAACACCGATACATGAAACACGTTGTGAATGTGTTCAAGCTCAGGAGGTAATGCTACCTCGTACGCCACTTCGCCGATCCGCCTCAAAATTTCGAACGGTCCTATGAATCTAGGGCTCAATTTACCCTTTTTCCCAAAACGGATCTTTCCTTTCCAGGGAGATATCTTCAGGAACACAAAACTTCCAACTTCAAAGTCTCGTTTCTGGCGATGTAAGTCGGCGTACTTCTTTTGGCGATCCTGGGCTGCTACTAATCGTTGTCTTATTACTTTAACGATTTCCACGGTTTGTTGTACCAATTCCGGTCCCAACAATCTCCGTTCACCAACTTCGTCCCAACACAAAGGCGTTCGACACTTCCTCCCATACAACGCTTCGTACGGTGGCATACCAATACTAGCGTGATAACTATTATTGTAGGCGAACTCCACTAGTGGCAAGTGATCGTCCCAGCTGCCACTCAAGTCCATCACAACTGCCCGGAGCATATCCTCTAGAGTCTGAATTGTTCGCTCACTCTGACCATCAGTCTGAGGATGATATGCCGTACTCATTCTTAACTGTGTTCCCAGTCTCTCCTGCAGACTTCTCCAAAAATTTGACGTGAAGCGCGGATCCCTGTCAGACACAATAGATACCGGCACTCCATGTCGTGATACTATTTCCTTCACATAAAGTTTTGCTAGCTGTTCCAATTTGTACCTGATCTTGATCGGTAGAAAATGGGCAGACTTGGTCAACCGATCTACGATCACCCAGATGGCGTCTAGACCTTTTTGCGTTGTTGGAAGTCCCACCACAAAATCCATTGTGATGTGCTCCCACTTCCATTCGGGAATCTCTAAGGGTTGCAACAATCCGCTCGGCCGTTGGTGCTCAGCCTTGATCCGTTGACAGGTCAAACACCGGCTAACGAACTCTGCAACTTCCCCTTTCAGATGCGGCCACCAATAATGTTTGACGAAGATCTTGATACATCTTGGTGCTACCTGGATGTACCGAAAATCTCGTATTATGGGCCTCCTGCAAAATTTCTTCCCTTAGGTCCGGTACATAGGGTATCCAGATCCTTCCCTCGAATCTCAGCAATCCTGCGCTGTCAACCTTATACTTCGAGGCTTTTCCCTCTGATAACTGTTTCTTAATGCCAATACATTCCTCGTCAAATTCTTGGGCCTCCTGTATCTTATCCAGTAGGGTTGGACCTACCGTCACGGCGAACACCTTTTCGTCCACCTCCATTGGATACCTAACTTCCAGCTCCAGACGTTCAAAGTCCCGTATCAATTCCTCCTGGACTGTCAGTTGCATCAATTTCACCTTGCCTTTCCTACTTAAGGCATCAGCTACTACGTTCGCTTTGCCCGGATGGTACAGAATTTCACAGTCGTAGTCCTTGATCAATTCTAACCATCGGCGTTGCCTCATGTTCAGCTCCTTTTGAGTGAAGATATATTTCAGACTTTTGTGATCTGTATATATCTCACACTTCTCCCCATATAGGTAGTGCCTCCAAATCTTCAAGGCGAAAACTACTGCAGCTAACTCCAAGTCGTGAGTCGGGTAACCCTTCTCATAATCTTTCAGCTGACGTGATGCGTACGCCACTACCTTGCCGTGTTGCATTAGCACACAACCAAGACCCTTGTGTGATGCATCGCTATACACTACGAAACCCCCAGTGTTGTCGGGTAAGGTCAACACTGGTGCTTGGCTGAGTCTCTTCTTCAACTCCATGAAACTCTCCTCACACTTCTCCGACCAAACAAACTTAACTGTTTTCCTGGTGAGATTGGTCAACGGCGATGCTATCTTTGAAAAATCCTGGATGAATCTCCGATAGTATCCCGCTAATCCCAAGAAACTCCGGATCTCTGTTGGCGTCTTTGGCTGTTCCCAGTTGATAACTGCTTCCACCTTGGCTGGGTCTACCGAAACACCATTCTTGTCGATGACATGTCCCAGAAATTGTACCCTCTGTAACCAAAACTCACACTTAGAAAACTTCGCATACAGTTTCTCCCTCCTGAGAGCTGCTAATACAATCTTTAAATGTTCAGCATGCTCCTCCTCTGTTTCTGAATACACTAAGATGTCATCAATGAATACAACTACGAACTTGTCCAAGTACTGCTTGAACACTCTGTTCATCATATCCATGAATGCTGCTGGTGCATTCGTTAATCCAAAGGACATGACCAGAAACTCGAAGTGACCATAACGAGTTCTGAATGCAGTCTTCGGGATATCTTCTTGCCTCACCTTCAACTGATGATAGCCTGTTCTTAAGTCGATCTTTGAAAAGTACTTCTTCGCTCCCTTGAGTTGATCGAACAGATCGTCAATCCTAGGAAGTGGATACCTATTCTTAATCGTAACTTTGTTCAACTCCCGGTAGTCAATACAAAGTCGCATAGAACCGTCTTTCTTCTTTACAAACAGAACGGGCGCTCCCCACGGTGACACGCTCGGCCTGATATAACCTTTATCTAACAACTCCTGCAGTTGCACCATCAATTCTTTCATCTCTACAGGTGCCATTCGATACGGCGGCTTCGATATTGGCGCGGTTCCCGGTGCCAAATCGATAACGAACTCAGTTTCCCTGTCCGGCGGCAGCCCCGGAAGCTCTTCGGGAAAAACATCGGGGAAATCCCTCACGACTGGTATTTGGCTTATCTCACCCCCGACCTGGCGAGTATCAATCACATGGGCCAAATAGCACACGCAACCTTTCTTAAGTAATCTCCTCGTTTGCATCATAGTAAGACAGCAAGATTTCCTGGGTGACTTACTACCGTAAAAGACCACCTTCGACTTGTTAGGAGTCTTCAGGTGTACACACTTTTCTTTACAGTCAATAACTGCCCCGTGGGTCGATAGCCAATCCATTCCCAGGATTACATCAAACTCTCCCAGCCGAATTGGAATCAAATCCACATTGAGCTTAAATCCTCGCAATTCAACACAGCAATTCCTATGAATGTGTTCTACAGGGACAATTTCTTTGTTTGCTACTTCTACGTTCATAGGGTGTTCTAACTTTTCACGGGGTAAATTTAACTGACTAGCAAATTCTTCGGAAACAAAAGAACAAGTAGCACCCGAATCAAATAACACATATGCATTTATATCGTTGATTGGGATGATACCTGACACCACGTCCTTGGATTCCATGGCATCCTGCACCGTCATGTTGAACGTGCGGGCTGTTGGCCTGTTGGCTTGACTGACTGGCGGCCCGTAGTTCAACCGGTTATTGTTCCCGCTGTTGCTGTTGTTGTTGTTGTTTCGGTTGCCACTCCCAGCGTCGCCCTTCCTCTTTGGACAATCCTTGATCTGGTGGCCAGGTGATCCACAGGAGAAACAACCTCCCTTTGGTTTGTTCTGACATTGGGGAGCCATGTGCCCCGGTTGCCCGCATTTGTAGCAAACGCTTTTTCCCTTCATACACTCCCCCGTGTGGTTCTTACCACAATTACTGCACCTGCCTGGTTTCCTTGCCTCCCCTCCCGACGGGTTTCCTCCGGGTTTATTGCTCCCGAAAGATTGACTTTCATTCCATTTCCGTTTGTTGGGGTTGCTGCCCCCGCTGCTTCCTGCCTTAGGGCCCTCATGTCCCTTCTTCTTCTCGTGATTGTATTTGGCCAGGGCCTCACTGCCACCTTCTGCAATGATTGCCCTCTCCATCAACTCTGCAAATGTTCTGATTTTCAATACCGCCACAGAACGGTATAACCATGGTTTCAACCCTTGCTCAAACCTACGAGCTTTCCTTTCCTCTGTGCTGACTTGGTGAGCTGCAAACCGTGCCAACTCATTAAACTTAGCTGCGTACTCAGCCACAGACATGTTTCCTTGTTTCAGTTCCAGGAACTTGATCTCCATCTCCTGCTTCATGCTCTCTGGAAAGTAATTTTCCAAGAACATTTCCTTGAAACGATCCCAAGCGACAGTGCCTTCTTCCACCCGGCCTCTGTTGGCCTTCCACCAGTAGTTTGCCTCGCCTTTTAGCATGAAAGTGGCAAAACTTGTTTTCTGTTCCTCTGCCACCCTTGCTACTTCAAAGACCTTCTCTATCTCTTCTATCCAGGTCTGCGCCTCGATTGGGTTAAGAGTTCCCTTGAACTCAGGTGGTCCGACCAATTTGAAATCTTTAAAGTTTGCCAGATGATGCGCTGGCTCAGCTACTGCTTGAGTCACTACCGGTGGGGGTCTGGATTGCATAGCCTCGGCCAGCATCTCCGCGAACATTCTCATGGGGTTGGTTTGGTCTCCAACCTCACTTTCTGACTCTTCGACCTGTCGGTTACGTGGTCGTCCCCTTGGCGGCATGTTTGGATAAGGAAAATCCGCTGACTTTTACCTATAGTGTTATATTTTACATGACATGTTATTAAAATAAACAATTAAAGGTAAAATATTTATCAACACATTTGATTTAAGTGAAACATCTGCATTTATATTCATATACCACCGTTTGTTACAAGACGAAACCTGTGGCATACTGCTATAAATGCGCCACTGTGTTCTACCAAACATCCCCTAAAACAAAAGTGGGGAATGATACTGCCCATCTCTAAGGCAACAAAAGTTGGGGTTTGACTACTACCCCAACAAGAAAGCAAATAAAATGTTTCACAATACAAATATGCATACGTCCCTAATATAACAAAAGTGGGACTGACTGTACTAAAGAAAATCAACTGCTCCATCAAATCACTGCTCATCACGACGGATCCGAGCCTGCTGACCAGAGAATGCTCCATCCCCGACCCTGCGACGAACAGAGCGACTGGACTCCCCTATCTCAGCCCGAGGTCTCCTGTAGGCTGCATCTAGGGCATGGCCTAGGGTCTCTATCCTCACAGATCTGGCCTCTAACTGGTCCTCCAATAGGTCAACTCTACTTGCTGCTCTGACCCAGGCATCCCTTACTCGGACATTCTCAGCAACCTCTAGCCCAATCTCGAACCTCATAGCCTCCTGTTTCGCCCTCAGGTGGGCGATCTGTAAATCCCTCTGCTCCAGTCTCTCCCTCAACTCAGCGTTTCGGGCCACTAGCTGATGTAGCAGTGGTCCGACCTGCTGTGCCGAGGACTCGTAGCCCTGCAGCTGTACCTTGGCCACTCCCAAGTCATGGTCGAGCTGGTAGGCCAGGTCTCTGTACTGGTCCTCCATATACTGATGGGTCTGGTTCTGCTCCTGCAAATGAGCAATCTGACCCTCCAGCTCCTCGGTCCTGCTGGTCAGTCCCTCGATAATATCGTCAGCAGTGGATCCCATGCCATCCACATAAGCAGGTGGCTCCTCCCCCTCGGTCTCAGGGTCCTCCTCCTCTGGGTCTTGACTGCCCGACCTCATCACTCTACCCACAACGGGCTCCGGTAACTCCCTCTGGTAATCCTCCTCCGGCTCGGACTCCTCTAGCGGTACTCCTGGGGCAGTAGGAGCATACCCCACCAGCTGCTCAGCAACTACTGGGATGTCTATAAATACCTCCTCCTCCTCACGGGCTCCACTGGTCCCTCCTATATCAGCCATCCTACAAACACACAAAAACTAACATTAGTACAACAATAAAATATATTCATTGAAGAAATGAAGTTATATTTCATTGGGTACTACTCGACTCGATGAATTCCCCAATTCATCAAAACCACATATGATAAATCTCCTCGATTTATCCCCTAACACTCAATACGAGTTTACTATGAAGGTTATAACCTAGGTTTCGCAATCCTAAAGTTTATAACCTACAGCTCTGATACCAACCTGTGACGCCCCCAAATTCGGGTCTCCAAATACCCGGATCCGGTCATCACGATTCAACATAAACATCCACCTCTAACAACATATGATATCTAAAAGTGCGGAATATATAAACATACGTTGTTCATTACAAGGTGTTACTAGTCCCAGAATACGATTAACCTTTAACATTTACACAGTACGTACCCTAAATAGCCATCAGGGTTTAAATTACATTAACAGAAAATTAGCCAACACATAAATCTAAAGTCTGCTACGAGAAATCTATCATTTCATCTTTTCTTTCCCTTTGTTCTTCCCTGACGTCTCGGGTTTGGCTGCAATGAAGTCATGATATAGCAAGAATGAGCAACGAGTTTGCCCAGCAAGTTTAAAGTACAACAATAGAGATATATCATGATGAAGGGGTATTAAAGGGATTGCAACAATAGAATAATCAGAAGCAAGAACATTAAATGCTTTTAGAACAATTGATAGTCAAATAGACTTTGAACGATAACTTCCAGAGGAGTCAATAGCTGGTTGACCCTCTGGTTACTGGCTTACAGAATAACGTACTTGAGGGGATCAGCCTCGCGTACCCTATGTATATGCATAACATTTAATTCTGCTGTTTGTACCTTATATACGGTACGTGGGGTGTTCATACAGTCTAAGAATCCTTACCATTGATTGGTTTGGATAGCTTTTATAAATTCTCACATAATTGTCTGACCGAACAAGGGTTCAGACTTAACCATGAGTGGTGGTTTATAAATTCCTGAATTTAAATATGCGAATTCAAATGCTCAAGTGTGAATGTCAATAAATATACAGATGTGGAATAATTTTAAAAGTAATTAGACCACTTAAAACATGCTCGGAAATAAGATTCAAGCTTAAAGAATAACTTGCAACAATATATACCTTTTTGCACGAATTAAAACAATGCATAAGGTTTAAAAGCTTGCTCAAGGTAACAGTTGAGTAAAAAGAAACTTGCATTCAATATATTGAAGAAATGCAGTTAAAGAACTTACTCAATGTAAAAATTGAGTAAGAAGAACTTGCAACAATGTAAGAAGTTTAGGGTTAGGAACTTGCAGAAATCAAAGTTCGGGATAGAGGACTTGCCTGTTTGCTCAGCTACAGATAAATTCTAGCTTTAATTACTCGATCCGTGGATAACCTATCAGTTGGTAGAATTGGTTTATCCATTAGCATTGCGTAATTATACCCACTTATGCTATCCATTTAGCAGATAAGTAATTTACCGAACTTAATTACTACCTAGCCATCAGCTAACAAAAATTTAATGATCTCTATTTATTATTTAAACAGATAATAATCAATCAGGGTCACTTATCATTTGAATACCCTTCTATCTGTGGGTTAAAACTTCTTATTTATTAGTTACAAAATAATTAATAAATTTAACATACTTTGATAACAACTAAATAGTAGTTGGTCTCTTACTTAATCTTTTATTTACTTAATTACTATTTACCCTAAGGGTAATTGAGTAACTATTACACTTGTTCCTCAGTCAACACTAATTAAACACTTAAGGTACTAATTCTACAACACTTTAATTATTATTTAATATTAATAATCGATAAGTGTTTATTATCTTTATTTATTAAGGGCCCCAACTAAATTTTTAGCTTATAAATCTCCCTTATACTTAATCATTATTTCATTAATGATTAAGTAGTTAATTTCCTTCTTATTCAATAACTTAATTATTATTATTAAATAATAATTAAATACTTAATAACTTTATTTACTATTAATGGATTATTTTATTAACTTTATTCATATTTAATCATTATTATTATTAAATAATAATTAAATATTTATTATCTTTATTTATTATTTATTAATAAATAATAAATAGTTATTTTATTAACTTTATTCATATTTAATTATTATTATTATTAAATAATAATTAAATATTTATTATCTTTATTTATTATTTATTAGTAAATAATAAATAATTATTTTATTAACTTTATTCATATTTAATTATTATTATTATCAAATAATAATTAAATATTTATTATCTTTATTTATTATTTATTAGTAAATAATAAATAATTATTTTATTAACTTTATTCATATTTAATTATTATTATTATTAAATAATAATTAAATATTTATTATCTTTATTTATTATTAACTAATAAATAATTATTTTATTAACCTTATTCATATTTAATTATTATAATAAATAATAATTGAATATTTATTATCTTTATTTATTATTTATCAATAAATAATAAATAATTATTTTATTAACTTTATTCATATTTAATTATTATAAATAATAATTAAATATTTATTATCTTTATTTATTATTTATTAATAAATAATAAATAATTATTTTATTGACTTTACTCATATTTAATTATTATTATTATTTAAAATAATAATTAAATATTTATTATTATTATTTATTGATAGATAATGATTATTATATTAGCTTTGTCCCTTAACAGTTGCCCAAACATTCACTATTCAGTACCTGGGTTCGATTCCCAGTCACCTAAATAAAAATTTTTTTTTTGCAGAGTACAGCTTCACAATATATCCTCCCCTGTTTTTAGGCTTGCAAAACATGTACAATACCCCAAAATCCCCAAATCACAGCAACAGAATTTCGACATCAACAACAGAGGAAAATTATACTGCAACATATTCCAGCCACAGATAAACCAATTCGAAAGAAGAAACAAAAGGGACCCAATTAGGAAAATAAAAGGAATTTGGTCCCCAATCCAGAAATAAAATAACAGAAGAAGAAATGGGCCAAACCAAATGAGAGAAAAGTGACCCACTTAATTTAATTAATATTATATTTCTAATATTTACATTTAGTAACTAATCCAATAAATTAATTATTTTAAAATATTTATTTTCACCATAATTATCCATTCGAATTTATTAAATCCGATAACGATAAAAATTATTTATTAATTATCCTAATTTTCTTGCTAATCAAATTGTTAGGGTTAGACTCATTAATTTATTCACCCTATTAGTGAGTCCCTTCAAGGCAAGGAAAATTATTGGACCACGTATTTATTAAATAAAATACCTACATGGATCCAATTAAATTCGTAAAAATATATAAAAATAAATTTTATTTATTAAAATAAATTCGATACAATGTTTAAAATTTCTGGACATTACATACACTGTTTTTTTATACATCATCATCATACTAATTTACTTTATAAAGTAACTAATACAATTACATTTCAACTTCGAAATGAACATTCTTTGATCAAAGACTCAGAACTTTACATGACTAAATGTACATAGATCATAAACCGTCATCTCGGCTTAATATAAATTCAACTAAAGAAGAAAATTAAAAGTTATCGTTTTCACGTGTCTTAAATCCGTATCATCTTGATAGCGAGGGAATCACATCACATCTTTAATCTGCAAATAATTGCGAGTTTGAGCACGACGACCCAACAAGTATTACAGTTTTCATGTATCACAATTCACATATATAATGTATTTTAGTCATGCATCATATTCTTCATGCTTTGCATTTTATAGATGGATCATAATTCTTGTGCAATGCGTCTACGTATGCACCATATGAACAATTCGTATAACATTGTAATCCAAAACAGGTATTTTTCACATACTTATAAGACTTTATTATAATACAATAATGGTTGCACATAATCAATATCAAGTTCACGTAATACAAGCAAAACTGAAAAACGTGCCTCGATTTGCATTAGTCGTTATACGTTTATCGAACGTCCATGATTCCACTTCTATTTGTCAGTTATTAATACACGTACTTTTCCATTTGCCGCACGACTTTTTGTTTTAATGAATTCTAATTGAATTCTTGCTTTAACTTTGCTACGAACTTGCAATTAGTTGAGCACCTTGCTGCAATTCCTTCTTGATTTCAATTTCTAACTTCAATTCCTTGATAAACTTGGTGATTTCTTTATAGAAATTGAAGAGATTTGAGATTTGAGATTTGAGTTTTGAAGATGTTCATGTCTCGTAATGAGGCTTGATATGGAACGGGTAGGAGATGAGAATGAGGCCGAGAATTGATTGTTATGTAATGAAATTCCTTAGCTTCCGTGACTTTCTTCAACATGCTAACTTATCTCTCTATCTGACATTACTTACTTAGTGGCATAATAATAAGCTAGTTTAATGACACCTCTTGCTTGGCTCAGATGACTCATCACGCCAATTACAATTCCCAGCACATTACATTTTTAATAATTGTTGCACGATGCCGCTATACATATATAATACATTATATACATGGTATATGTATATTATATTATATTTCTATAACACATATACACATTATACTTTCAATACATATTCATTCATGTATTCTAGTTACTTGCATTTTCACTTATTATTAAACTTAAATAATTAAAAATTTATAACTATGTATAAAAAATTATCTCCCCAATTATGAAATTCATCCATAATTAACTTAACACTCTTTGTGTAACGAACAATTCATCCATAATTAACTTAACACTCTTTGTGTAACGAACAATTCATCAATAATTAACTTAACACTCTTTGTGTAACGAACGTTACATTAAATAATAACTTATTTAATTTATACAATTAACATTGTACAATTAAATTAAATTTGTCCCTTTTTCATAAATTGTTACAAACAAATTATTTAACTCATACATTTCACCTCAAATTAAATATTAATTTAATTTACTAATTTAACACCAATATTCATATATATTAGTTCCTCAAAACATACTTAATACAAATTCGCTTGAGATAATATATTAGGCCATAACATAAACATATTACATTTATATGTAATTTATTAGCTCTCTCTCATTTTTATAAAAATACTTATATTAATTCACTATTTTAATTAAGCGAATTAATTTCCTTATTTATGAAATTTAATTCACAATAATTTTATTGCCATTCAAGGACTAAAATTCAAATTATATATATTATTTCACAATATAATTTCAATCTAATCTCAATTAATTAATTTTCTTCACCTTTATATTTTATTTTCGTAGTTAATTCAAACTAACTAATTTAATAGCTAAATCCACTATTAAATCTTACTTTTTAATAAATGCATATATTTCATAAATAAACACGACACTTCTTATAATAAGAGTTTTATTTATTAAATTCTTATTTAAATAGTTTTTGAAATTCGGGTTATCACATTTTTTTCCTCTTATAAGGATTCCGTCCTCGGAATCACAAATACCGAGCACTCTTACTTAGTTTATATTTAACCTCTTCCGAAATCTTTATCATTGACTAATTTCAACGTACCGCGTTAACATAGGTATTACGATACCTATTTCTTCCATTTTCTCAATTAATGCTTATAGGTTTTAGATCTTAACCTGAAATCAAACTATTATATTTCGAGCATTATTCTTTTTCTCTAGTCCATCAACATCCTTTTCTACAGATCATCGCACGCCAAAATTGTCATAATCGTTTAATTGTAATAGTTATTATTCATTTATACATCCGGGATATCACACGAGTAGTGTTGATCAACGCAGGGCATAAAGGGCTGATCATCCACCGTGCTTGTAAGCTAAGACGGTTTATAGTTGAATTACTGTTAGACTTTTTCAAAAGTATGAAAAACAAAGTTCTTGGTCTTGTGACCACTCAGCATGATTAGTCAGTATGTCATTTCAAATATAATAAACGAAAAGTTTTGTATTCAGAATTGATTCAATGACTTCACAACTATTGTTTCGTTGTAGAAGTATTCTTCAATGAAAATGTTTAATTTTGATATATTGTTTTAGTATCTGTTATTACTTGCTGAGCAATTAAATGCTCACCCTTGCTTGGAATTAAATGTTTTCAGTGAAACTTTAGAAGGATCTGGCAAAGGCAAAGGAAAAGGAAGGTGGATGAGTAGAAGACTATTATTTGTAATAATTAGATATTTTGTAATAATAATATAATATTTATCATGTAATGAATTAAAGGTCTGCGAACCTGGGTTAGACAAGTTTAAACTTGATGTAATGACTTATTTTGGTTTGAATATCAGTAATAGCAGGTTGAATGAATAGTATCGTGTTGCACTAAATACAGGTTTCAAATACCCAGATTTGGGGGCGTCACAGGTTGGTATCAGAGCTGTAGATTAGAAACCTTAGGTGGGGACACCTTAGGCTATAACCTTAGGCTAGATAGAGGGGTCAGAAAATAAATAACTCAAATAGAGTTTAAAGGAGATGAATTGAGGAAATTCATCATTAAAATGAAATAAAAGTAACTTAAATAAAACTATTATTTGTTATGTGTATATTGTTAGGTTTGTATATAGCACAAACATGCAATCAAATTACATAAATAGTGCGGAAGCGCAATAAAATGGATTTTAAAATTTTTCATACAAACCATCACCACGATCATCCTTGTGATCAATTATCAATTAAACGAAAGAGATAGAGATATAGAAATATACCCTCGTGAATAAAAGCTTCCTCAGGTACAAGTTCACCTCCAATTCCTTCCCGTTCTCCTTGAATTCCACTGATTAAATTCTTTCCTTTGATCAACGTTAGCCACCTAAGTATTTGGCCTCTAGAGGTGATCCACCAAGGAATAATAGTTGTTCAATAAGATGAGTGATGGCAAAACCCTAGTTTCTATCTCTATAGAAATTACAAGTACTCTCTCTCCAATTCTTATGGAAGAGTGTGTAACTGTCTCACCCCAAATCATGATAAGACTCCTCTTATTTGTAGATATAGGGAACCCTCCTAAACTATTTAGGATTAGAATTTTTATTTTAATTAAACTCCATTAATTAATTAAACTCCTAATCCTATTAGGAATTTATGAGAGTACTTTTATTAATTAATTCCCAAACCCTTTTAGGAACTAAATAATAATAATAATAATAATAATAATAATAATAATAAGACTCCTCTTATTAATTTATATTTAATATTTTCAAAATATTAAATAATAAATATGAAGCTATTTAATTTATTCTATCTCCATAGATTAAATTAAATACACTTAACTTATTATTACAATTATGTCATTTACTTCTTAAACAAATATTTTTTTTTTGCGGTGTGACCCTTTAGGTTCTCCATATTAAATCGGTTGTGAATAAATCAATTAGAACAATTCTAATCTTATTTAAATAAATAAATTAAACTATTTAATTTATTTAAATAAATAATATTTATTCTACAATAAGGGTAAGCCCCCTTAGCGATCAACGACTTTTCAGATAATATAGATTTTAACATTAATCACAAAAAAACCTTTCAGTTAATAGTTACCGTACGATTCAATCCTTCTACCATACAATGTCTCAATTAAATATAAGACATAGAATTACTGTCAAGTCTTATTTTATTTAATTATATGTATTTCGATTCTCAAATGCACAATTCTGATTAATGCAAATTAGAAACTCCTTTCTAATTTCATTCTACTTTGGCCAAAGACTTCTGAGTTGTCATTTATCAAATCACATAGGACATTCACTCCTTTTACTAGAAGTGGTAGACTCTTTGTTGACCATTCACCTATCTCCGTGTACAACTTATTATACCCAATCATACCCTTTGATATACCCTAAGGGTCTTAAGGGACATGTCAAAGTATAACTCATTACACACAAGATACCATGATGATCTCAAGTCCAAGGATCACTTGTACTACTATCACTAGAGGAATTCCTATTGACAGGCGTGTAAAACTCCATTATGTATTCCTTAGCGAGCCACGTTCAGTGAACTTATTCTCTAATAAGCACCTACATACTTGCTTTAGTGTCTCCACATAAATGATTATGAGATCAATCATCCTCTTCATAAGAGCAAGCAACATATGTACTAATCTATCCGGATTCACTAATCCCCTTTTTAGTAATCCATCGATTAGGAACAATTTTAGTTTGTGAGCTATCTAGAATTTAGATCTCATTAGCATGATTACCATCATGATTCTAAAAGCATTGCTCAAAACTATGTGTTTATCACATTTAATATAACAGCACGATGTAGATAAAGTAAAAATGCCTTTTAACAAACGAATAAGATTACAAAGTATATGTTACATCATATCAAATATGATTGGCTTGTGTGCATACTATTTTCAATCTCCCACTTGCAGTAAAGCCAATCGCCATGGTATCTAATACCCTTCTTCTCTAAGTGACGATCATCCTGCTGTTGGATAAAGCTTCAATAAATGGATATGCAATGTTGTTCTTAAGAGTCCACTATCTCTATAGTGACTTCTCCTCTTTCAATGATTCGGATAATCAAATGAAAGTGCCGCAACACTTGTTTGAATCCAATATGAGACTTAGGAACTATTCCTAGTTTTATAATGAACTTTTCATCCAAACAATCAATTTGCAGCTTCATTTATAGCTATATACTTTATCTTTGTCACTAAACCAGCAACTCTTTGTTGTTTGGAACTTTTCCAATTCATTGCACTACCTTTCAAGGTAACGATTTACCTTAAAGTGGATTTGTTATCATCTTGGTCAGTCTGAAAAACTTGAGTCTGTTTAGGCCTCTAGTTTTAATTCAGACCTACCATGAATCATGATCACATCTTTAATACCGGTTAAGTACCTTAAGATGTTTATCACTGTCTTACAGTGATCATCTCCAGAATATGGCTGATCAACATCAAGCCTTGTATATTCATTACATTCATGATAGTAACTCATGCGATCTCTCTTTCAATTGGAGACAATTTTAGAGAGATACACTCCATGACTCATCATCATGAGACCTCTCTTGGAGTTTGCCATGCTAAACGCCTTTAGCATCAAATAAATATACCTTCCTTGGGTCAAGCCGAACATCCTTTTAAATCCATCTATATAGATTTATATCCCCAATTTAAAGGATGCTCCTCCCAAGTCATTCATGGAGGAATGTTTAGACAATTTTATCTTTACTGATTGTAGCATTGGTGTGTTATTCCTTATCAGTAGTATATCAACATATAATACCAAGAATGTCACAGCGCTCCCACTAACCCTTTTGTACACACAAGGTTCATTCTCATTTTTGATAAAATCAAACTCTTTTGGTTGTCTCATCAAAATGAATGTTCCATCTTTGAGAAGCTTGCTTCAATCCATAAATGGATCGTTGTAGCTAATATACATGATTTACTTCAACCTTTGAAACGAATTCCTCTGGCTGTATCATACATACATTTTCCTCAAGTCTTCATGGAGGAAGGACATCTCCACATCCATTTGCTAGATTTCGTAATAAGCTGTGATCACAAGTAAAATGCAAATGGACTTGAGCATTACCCGGTAATAAGGTTTTATCACAGTTAACTCCTTGACTTGAAAAACCTTTTAACCAGGTCTGGTCTTATAGGTCTCCATCTTACCATTTGCCCCAGACTTTATCTTAAAGACCCATATTCACCCTCTAGGCACTATGCCCTTTTGTGGAGTAATCAGAGTCTATACTTGGTTCTCTTATATGGAGTCCATTTTGGATTTTCTGGCCATCTGCCATTTCTCTGAGTGTCTTCTACTCATAGCCTCATCGTATATAACTGGATCATCATCCTCTATGATGCGTACCTCATCATCATCGTCTATGATGAATCCATACCTCCCAAGTATCTTCGGTACTCTTCCAGATTTACGATTCGGTTGTGGTACAATAGGTCTATCTACAGGTTCCTCGGTTCGACTTAAAGTGCTTTGTGGTTCTTGAACTCCTTCAAGATCTATTACCCTCCCACTAGCTCTTTCAATGATAAACACCTTTATCTAAGAAGGCAGCGTGTAGGATTATAGTAATAATACCCTAAACTTTCTTTAGGATATCCCACAAATCTGCACTTGTCAGATTTTATCCCAAACTTATCTTTGAAACCTTTTCACATAAGTTGGACAGCCCCTTATCTTAACATATTTAAGAGTAGGAATCCTCCCTATCCATAACCTTTATGGAGTCTTGGGCTCGAATTTTTGAGGTTACCTTATTTTTGTAGATATGCAGCCGTTTCTAGGGCATAACCCCAGATGGATACTAGAATGTCGGTAAAAATCATTATGGACTGCACCATGTCCAACAAGGTATAATTTCTCCTTTTAGAGACACCAATCAATTATTGCGTATCAGGAGGTGTCCATTATGAGAAAATACCATTTTGAGATGATCTAGAAACTCATTGCACAAGTATTCTTTCTTCGATCTGATCAAAGAATCTTGATACTTTGTCAATTTATTTCACTTCTAAATTCTTTGAACATTTCAAATAATTCAGATTTGTATTTCATCAAATACACATATTCAACTCTTTGAATGACCATCTCCTTTTCTTTTATTAGTTTGTTCAATTTGCAAAATGATTTTTCATGTAAGTCAAGTATACAATGTCTATCAAATAATCTTCCAGTTTCAAACAAAATATTTTCATTATAAATAGAACAATAATTGTTCTTAAATATAATACCAGAACTTTCCTTTTCCAGTAACGGAAAGAAATAATGTTTCTAATGAAAACTGGAACATAATAACAATTTATTAACTTAATAGATTTGCCGGTAGGCAATGCTAAACTATAAGTTCATATGGTTAATGCAGCAACCTTTGCTCCATTCTCACACATAAGATTACTTACTCTTTATTTAGCTTTCTACTTCTGCTTAGTCTCTGCATTGGATTGCATACGTGAGAACTACAGCCGGTATCCAATACCCAATTAGAACCTTGACTTACAGAAAGATTTATTTTTAATCATGAACAAACTTGTATTTGTAACCGAAGCTTCACTAAGCTTCTTTTGGTTAGCCTCTGTAATATTCTCCTTACAATTTTCTTTTTAGTATCTAGGCTTATTGTAGTGGAAGCAAACTCCTTTGCTATCTACATCAGTCTTGTTCTTATTATCCTTTGTTTTTACCTTTCCATTTACCTTCTTTGAATTGTTCTTCTTTTAAGAAGATCCTTTGGCCCTCTTCCGCTAGAAGAATCATTTACCAGTAAGACTTGGTCTTTCTTGGTTGGAAAGTGACTCTTTACAGTTTTCAACATGTTTAAGCAACTCAGGAAGGCTGACATATAGCTTGTTCATGTGGAAATTCACAATAATTTATGAGAAAGAGTCCGGAATTGATTGCAAGATTAAATCTTGGATCAACTCTCCATCCATTAAAACCTAGCTGTCTCAATTGTTCAATCAGATTGATCATTTTAGGACATATGTCTATACTGTAGTGCCATCGGTCATTCTAGATCAGAAAAGCTCCTTAGATATCTGATATCTAATAGTCCTACTTTCCCCACCCTTCAACTCCTTGAAGGTGCCGGAGTACAGTAGGAGCATCCATAGTTTCATGCTAACGCTGAAGCTCGTTACTCATGGATGCGAGCATGATGCATTGAGCCAACTGTGCATCATCTTGCCACTTTCTAAAAGTAGTAATATCTTCCTCTGAGGCATTGTCTGCAACCATTGCAGGTATAGGCATATTAAGGACATAAGATAGCTTTTCAGCCTTGAGAAATATTCTCAAATTCTTTAACCAGTCCTTTTAATTTGGTCCGGTTAATTAGCATCTAATATGCTATGCAGTGATAGTGAATTAGACATTGTAAAATTCTATAAAATGAATTTGTAATTTAACAACATTTTAGCATACATTCATTTAGTTAATTACCAAAATAAATTAGGTCTTTATTTTAAATTGGTATCTCTCACTTGTTCATCAAACTATATTACCCTCATTATATAGTTCGGCAAATCTAATTAAAGATTTGCTAGTGAGAATAAGGATCCCATTTCAAATGTATATAGCCTTGTGTGTGCACAACACACTATATATAAATAAATAGGTAGACAACTATTGTCAATTACATCACTATATAACTCCTTGTATTTTTCCTCTTAGATTATAATGGTCAAGTGTGTGCACATCCGAACTAAAATAATCTAAGTTAAGTCTAACCTAGCACTTCCATATATGTGAAGAGAAAAAGACCGCCATTGTGTGTGCATAACAAAGCAGTAATGTTCAATTCCTTAATAAGCATCAAATGTGATAAAACAACATCTTAAATATTTAATACTCGCCTTGTGTGTGCACAACAAACTCATATTAAATATTTAATACTCTATTGCTTTACCATGCTAGAAGGCGATGTTTGATATTCCTAATATCTTGAACGCTTAGGACTTAATATAATTTCTTTGATGGGTTTGTTATTATTAGTCTCATCTTGTTTAGCGCGCATGCACGCATATATATAAAATACGCGTCATATTATTTAACACGCGAAGCATGTTGTATAATATATAATATATCTATAGTAAACATGCACATATAGAATACTATATTCTACCCGGATTGATTATGGACTTTTATTCTAGTTTGGTTCACTAAAGCCACCAAGTGAACCAAAAGGTCAAACCTAGGGTGCAAGAATTAAATTTAAATATAACTATTACATTTAAACTCCGGCTCCATTACAAACGAGTCTTCAAGCGCTCATTGCTCCTTTGTCTCCAATTCTTCAAGTAATTCTAACTAAACCTATTACATAAACTATTTACAATAAATAGAAACCTTGATCAGCAGTCAAGGGGAAGTACATAGGAGGGAGATAGAATTTACATTAAGAAAAATTTGAGAAGACGAGGTACGCAGACCCTATTTATAAAAAACCCATTCATTCAAGCATCCACTAAAATAAATCCAATCACACATTGGTCAATAGTCTATAATCAATCCCTATATATTATCATACATATCTCCATATGTATCAATAAATAACATTCATCTCATGAATAATAAAACCATTCCATATATGCATTGATATCATTTAATGGACAATTAAAAGTTTACTAGAAATCCAATTTTGAAATAAAAATAAACACCTTTATTTTAATCAAAATTTAAATCATAATAAATTTATTTATTTTATTTTATCCAATTTTGAATAAAAATAAACTCCTTTATTTTTAATCAAATTTTAAATCAAAATAAACTCCTTTATTTTAATTAACATAGAAACCAATTTCAAGTTCAAAATAAACTCCTTTATTTTAACTTAAAATTACTTGGAAAAATAAAATATGTTAATTCCTATTCCTTATCAAAATAAACATCTTTATTTTAAAGGAAATATGGAATCCTATTCCATATGTGAATAAACTCCTTTATTCTAGGAAACATGGAATCCTATTCCATATGTGAATAAACTCCTTTATTCTAGTTATGTAGAATTCAATTCCAAGTTCAAATAAAACTTTTAATTTTAATTATATTCCAATTCAAAATAAACCTTTTATCTTAATTGAAAATAAATAAAATCAAAATAAATTTTTTTTCAAAATCTGCAGACCGGCTTGGCCGCGCTCCAAATTGAACTAGGAACGGCGCGGCCGCGCTGCACCCCAGAAACGATTTCTGGGTTCGGGCGCAGCCGCGCTGCATAGCAGACTTCGAAATTTTTTTTTTGTTGCCTAGAAAATCGATTCAATCACATACCCATACATACATGGAATCATAATAATCGATAATTAGCACAAGGTTAGGCTCTGATACCACTGTTAGGTTTGTATATAGCGCGGACATGCAATCAAATTACATAAATAGTGCGGAAGCGCAATAAAACGAATTTTAAAATTTTTCATACAAACCATCACCATGATCATCCTTGTGATCAATTATCAATTAAACGAAAGAGATAGAGATATAGAATTATACCCTCGTGAATTAAAGCTTTCTCAGGTACAAGTTCACCTCCAATTCCTTCCCGTTCTCCTTGAATTTCACTGATTAAATTCCTTCCTTTGATCAACGTTAGCCACCTAAGTGTTTGACCTCCAGAGGTGATCCACCAAGGAATAATAGTTATTCAAGAAAATGGGTGTTGGCAAAACCCTAGTTTCTATCTCTATAGAAATTGCAAGTCTCTCTCTCTCTCCAATTCTTATGGAACAGTGTGTAACTGTCTCACCCCAAATCATGATAAGAGTCCTCTTATTTATAGATATAGGGAACCCTCCTAAAATATTTAGGATTAGGATTTTTATTTTAATTAAACTCCTTTAATTAATTAAACTCCTAATCCAATTAGAAATTTATGAGAGTACTTTTATAATAATAATAATAATAATAAGAATAAGAATAAGAATAAGACTCCTCTTATTAATTTATATTTAATATTTCCAAAATATTATATAATAAATATTAAGCTATTTAATTTATTTTATCCCCATAGATTAAATTAAATACACTTAACTTATTATTACAATTATGCCATTTACTTCTTAAACAAATATTTTTTTTTGCGGTGTGACCCTTTAGGTTCTCCATATTAAACCGGTTGTGAATAAATCAATTAGAACAATTCTAATCTTATTTAAATAAATAAATTAAACTATTTAATTTATTTAAATAAATAATATTTATTCTACAATAAGGGTAAGCCCCATTAGCGATCAACGACTTTCTAGATAATATAGATTTCAACATTAATCACAAAAGAACCTTTCAGTGAATAGTTACCATACAATTCAATCCTTCTACCATACAATGTCCCAATTAAATATAAGACATGGAATTACTGTCAAGTCTTATTTTATTTAATTATATGTATTTCGATTCCCAAATGCACAACTCTAATTAATGCAAATTAGAAACTCCTTTCTAATTTCATTCTACTTTGGCCAAAGACTTCTGAGTTGTCATTTATCAAATCACATAGGACATTCACTCCTTTTACTAGAAGTGGTAGATTCTTTGTTGACCATTCACCTATCTCCGTGTACAACTTATTATACCCAATCATACCCTTTGATATACCCTAAGGGTCTTAAGGGATATGTCAAAGTATAACTCATCACACACAAGATATTATGATGATCTCAAGTCTAAGGATCACTTGTACTACTATCACTAGAGGAATTCCTATTGACAGGCGTGTAAAACTCCATTAGGTATTCCTTAGCGAGCCACGTTCAGTGAACTTATTCTCTACTAAGCACCTATATACTTGCTTTAGTGTCTCCACACAAATGATTATGAGATCAATCATCCTCTTCATAAGAGCAAGCAACGTATGTACTAATCTATCCGGATTCACTAATCCCCTTTTTAGTAATCCATCGATTAGGAACAATTTTAGTTTGTGAGCTATCTAGAATTTAGATCTCATTAGCATGATTACCATCATGATTCTAAAAGCATTGCTCAAAACTATGGGTTTATCACATTTAATATAACAACACGATGTAGAAAAAGTAAAAATGCCTTTAACAAACGAATAAGATTACAAAGTATATGCTACATCATATCAAATATGATTGGCTTGTGTGCATACTACTTTCATATATAATGTGTATTATGTACTAATCAAGATAATTTGCTTGTAGATGTCAGACGAAGAGGCAGTAAAAGACTTTCATGTCGTAAGCGAGGAGCAGATTGTTCCATTCGAGCTAATACTTAAGCCAATAGCGAAAGTAGAAGCTCATATTGAGAGTGACCTTGAGAGAGCTTTAAGGGATGAACCAAGGGTAGATTTGGGTAGTGATCATGATGAATATCCAGAAATGGAACTGAATGAAGAAATAGAGGAACATCCCAATGAGGCTCAAGTAAAGCTAGAAAAAGGAGAAGAAAAAGAAGAAGTCGTAATGACGACAACAATAATGGTTGGGTCAATGTCAGAAGAAGTGCAGAACCTGAAGAATAAGATGTTTTCCCTAGAAGAAAAGTGGAAAGTGGAAAAAATTTTTAAACAGTCATTTACATAAGGTATTAATTGAAATAATAGAGGAGCGAAATAAGTTGAAGGTTCAAGTTGAATAAATGGAAGCTGAACACAGTATATCGCAGAAATCTTCAAGTAAGAAAGGGAAAAGGATGTTGAGCGATAGTAATGCAAGAAATTATGGAAATAACCGAGGAAACTTTAAAAATTAAGAGAATGTACGAACTATGGGAAGATGCATCAAGGCGCATGCCGGAAAGGGCAGAAGATATGTTACAATTATGGACAAGAGGGGCATATCTCTCTACATTGCCCCAATCCAAAGGAAGGAGGATGTTATATGTGTGGATCATCTGAACATCTGATAAAAGTTTGTCCGATAAAGAGGGCAGGTGTAGGAAAGAAGTAGGATAATATTCTATGGATAAGATATAATAGATAATGTATATGCATATGTGTGTAGTGAGTAAATCCTAGCTTTTATATACGTAACGGGATATCTTTTGTAAGTCCCAACTTTTGTAAAAGTTGTGGAATAATTATGTAAATCCCATCGTTTTGTATGTAACCGGGGGATAAAAAATGTAAATAGTAGAAGTTATCAAATGTACAGGGTGTAAATTTTAATGCAGCATATTAATGAAAATATTTGTTAGAATGCTTGTGATGAGTATGTGTAAAGTAAAATGCCTTAAGATAGTTAATGAAATATTAAATATAAGTAAATATTTTATTAAAAAAAACCCTTACTAAAGAAGAAAATTACAAAAGAGGAATATGTTATATATAAACCGTTAATAAATGGATGTTAAAAACAATTGGAGGAGGAAATTAAGTTCTATACAAATTTATTGAAGGGAAATGAAAGCATATCGCGATAGATTTTGTGGTAGTATTTGCAGTTACTAAGAAAGGATACGACACTATATGATTTATAGTAGACTATTTAATAAAATCGGCATATTTCTTGCCAATTAAGATAAAAGAATAATTTATACTGATATTAGCAAGATTTTATACTAAAGAAATCTTCTCAAAACATGAAGTGTCAATTTCGATTGTCTTGGATTAAAATCCGTGTTTCGTATCGAAATTATGAAAGAGCATGCAAGAGCAAATGGAAGAATAACTAAGGTTGAATACAGTGTATTTTCCTCAAATCGAACGGGCAGAGCGAAGAAAACCACAATAATACTTACTTCTAGTAAACTTTGCGTATAATAATACTTATCACGCGACTATGGGAACATTATCTTATAAAGTTTCGTACAAAAGGAATTGTCAAACGCTATTATGTTGGAACCAGAATTGGCGTAGCAAACTGCGCGAATCGTTAAAGTACTAAGGTCAAGACTTGTAGCAGTTCAAGACCGACAAACGAAATACGCTGATTACGTTGATCATCATCGACAAAAGTTAGGTTTTATCGTAGAAGAGGTAGTTATGAAATAGCTCTATCTCCTGAATTAGAGCATATAATGTGTTTCCTGTGTCAATATTACGAGTATATAATCAAGACTATAAGTATGTAATTGAATATGAGCAACAAAACCTAACAAGCAAGAAGGAGTGTTATGGAAGAATCACAATGCCGAAGACGCAACGTGGTAATTCAAAGCAAAGATACAGAAAAGTTATCCCCATATCAGAGTTAATTAGTTTTGTTTTACGATTCCGGGGACGGAATCTTTGTAAGGAGGGAAGAATGTGACAATCCGAAATTTTTGAAAATTATTAATAAATAAAATATATTAAATTATATATTTTATTTAATTTATATATTGGGATACACTGAGTTTGACTGTATAAATGTATATGTGCTGTGAATTATATGAATGAAAATTTAAATGTTTAAATAAATGTAGAGAATATGCAATTTTTTTGAAAAGTTATACTTAATAGTTAATAAAACTATTAAATATATTCGTTTGAATTAGCTGCGTTATTAAACGGATAAAATTAATTGACTAATTGAAAGTTAGTGAGTTAAATATTTGTTTTAATTAAATAATGAAATTTATTTAATTAATAATGATAGTTATATTTATGTTATAATAAATAAATAATATAATAATATTTAATATTATTTCTAATGAATGTATATTTAATAATATGAGGTGTGATATATATATATATATATATATATATATTTACCGATATCAAGTTTTTATGAATAATGTGAATAAAAAATAAAATATATTGAGTTATATATTTTGTTGAAAACAATTTATGGTACGAAAGAGATATTTGATTTTATTTAGTTGAATATATTAAATTTATATATTTAAATTGTTTGAGGACAATTTATGGAAGGAATGAGATGATTATATTTAATTATACAAAAATTAGTTGTATACATTAAATAAATGAATTAAAATAATTAATCAATTGGGTATTAATTATTTTAATATAGTTGGTTCGTCGCATAAAAAAAATGTTAACTTAATTATGGATTAATTTCATAATTAATGTGATGATTTTTAAACATCATATAAATGTATAAGTATTCAATCTTGATTAATAATATAATACATGTATGTAAATGTATAAGAGCAATGTAAAATGTATAATACATATATGTAATATGTATGAAATTCCAAAATACAAAGATAGGTGATTATTTTATTTTATTTTTAATATCTGATGACCCATATTACGAAGCATATTGGTGAATCATATTTGGGTAGTATGAGGTGATAAATATATAGTATGAGGTGTTACTTGCTAAAAGCAATAGCAGGACACTAATAAAAAACAAGCAGGAGCTGTAAGTTTTTTTTTAAACCATTATCTGATGAATAAGGAACTTATTACTATCTTCATTTCCATGTTCCTTCTTTAAACTCTATGCCTTTCCCCTCCGTTTCAAAAAAAAAAAAAAGAAATGAAAGAAACATTGTAGACACCCAAATTTTGCACTTCCTATACTGACCCTAACAGGAGGGCAAAATCATCAATTGACCCGGCACACGAGAATAAAAGGTGGACATAAAGACGAACACTCAAAGCCACCACTACGGGACGAGATCGAAGCCGACACGACAACAAGCGAGTGTCGGGAGTCGGTTACTGATCACTGCGCTTACCCGGATGACATGACACGTTTTCCAGTGGTTTTCGGACTGCAGAATGCAAGCCCTTCAGCGGAAACCGACGGTACGACACGAAAATCGAGACGAGATACGGAAAACGAAAAAATCAGCACAGTCAGCCGCAGATCAATCCGCGGCCAAGGACGGGACTCGAGCGCACGGGACTCGAGCACGGCTGGGGGGAGAACCAAGGGCCAGCCGCAGATCAATCTGCGGCCAGCCGCAGATCAATCTGCGGCTTCCCTTGGCAGTGCCTTATCAGGCCATTTTGCATACAGAAACAAAAAAAAGAAGAAGGAGAATCCAGCAGCAGCAGCAGTTCGGGAGAAGGAGAAAAACAGCAAGAAAACAGCAAAAATTAAGAGAGAAAAGAGTGAGAAATAGTGAGAAATTGTACCCATTTTGTGAGATTACACCTCATATTTTCTACTCTACTCAATACACAAATTCATACATATTGTGGGGATCATTTGCGAGGTGAAAAATCCTTTGTTTTAGCATTTTGTTATACCATTTTTGCCAAGCTTTTGTCATCCGAATTATCTTAAATGTAGCTTTCTTACATGTTATTGTGAAACCATGGATTAGGGACTATTAGTGAGGGTTTCATCGGAATGAAATTCCCCCTAATAGTTCGATGATGTCCGTTTCGTGCAAATTTTAGCTATTACGGTAATGGGTCATTCGTAGTGTATTTCAATTGTTATTGTAAGATATCCTAGAGCATTAGGCATCCCACGGTTGTTTATTTACGTTGTATCCATTTTGCGGTTGTGCAATAAGTTCGAATGTGAGCCTAGGAACGCGACCCCGTGGTCCAAATCCGATGATGGACATTTTTGGATGTATGTAATCGGGTAGATGCATTCGTCATTATAAATATGTAATCGTCGGGCCTTAAAACGATACCAAGTCGGAGGTCGGGTTTAAGGCCCCGAAATAGTGAAACTTGTGATTGTAGGCGTTTGGGGTTATTTTGATGGTTTACATGCCCATGAATAGCCCCGACGCGTGGTTATGCTTGATTGGATTTTGTGACACGAAAAAAATGATTTCAAAGATTAAACGATGAAGGTTTTTTATTAAAATAAATCAAACTAGGTTATTAGCTTCACGAGGCTTAAAATTGGAAGTGCTAATGAATGTCGATTCCTATTCAAACGAGAAGGTTAAAAAATCGTTTTCAAAAATCACCAAAAAATGGTTTTTATGAATAAACTAAACGTTTTATTAAACCTTTGTGCATAGGGTTAAAGAGATCCTAGAAGTTGCCCGTCATCTACGAAAGCGATGTATAGATCTCGATTCCTATTTTGACGAAGGTTTAGAAAACTCTTGTTTTTGCCAAAACGACACCTAATGAAAATCTTATAGTTTTGACAATTAAAATCAAACCTTTCTCATAAAGCTTTCTCGTATAAGCCGAAGGACATTATAAAGCACTCCCAAAACACGACTTTCCATAAAAAACCCCAAATGATTCTTTCATACAAACTCACCACAATATTCACATAGGCACACACACACACACACGCACATATACACATTTCATGAATTAAAGGATAGGAAAGTATCAAGATTGCGGTAACCGTGTCTCCCGGAAGTCGGGGGGTGCCTAACATCTTCCCCTCGCTTAAGCAAGCCCCGAACTCTATGAATCTCGGTTCGCAGACCAAATAATTCGGAGTCACATATGAGCCATCGATTTATAAAAAATGAAAACCCGGATGAGTTGGTACATCCATTTCAAATATACCAACTGGCGACTCTGGTTAATTGGCTCATCATAAAAAACGATCTTTCAAAACCCCGTCGACATCAATGCCGACCTTTTCCAAAAAATCATTTAATCAAAAGGCTAAAATTGGAAAAGACGAGAACCGGCGTCGACAGCTGGCGACTCTGTTGGGGACATTAGAGGGCTTAAGCCGCGTTCAAATCTTGATGCTATCCTATCCTTTAAAAATTCATGAATATATATGTGCGTGCGATATTTTGATCTTTTGTACTTTTGTTGTGTGAATGTGTGTTTTGTCCAATAAATGAATATTTGAATGGAATGGCTTTACTTTAAAAAAATCATTTGCATACGGTGAGGACGATGAATGTGAATGTATGTTGAGAGAGTACCTCCTCCTGAGGCGAACCTATCGGTTGCTTATTACTGGACTCGAAGGGGCTGCTCCCCGGAGATGGCTCAGGAAACGCACCACCCAAATCCGCTCCAATCGAAAGGACTCAGACGAGTAGATTGCGAAGATTTGGGGACCTTCATGCCGAAAAGCCCGTGAGAGTAACCCTAGGATAGGTTAGCCTCAGATTAACCCAACACAGGAAAAGTCTCTTCATGCCCTTTTACGTTCACGCGTATAAATGTCATGATCCCATTCATATATGCCTCCTTGTCTGTCAAGAGAAATTACTAACCTCTATGTTTTGCAGGGAACAGCTGGGGAAGCATAATAAAGTCATGTTTAGCATTTGTTATTGCATTAAAGGACTACTAACTTTCTGTTTTACAGGGAAAGATTAAAAAACCCAAAACACGAAAGTTACAGCTTTAGCATGCATCCATATCCTCTCATTGCCCAGGACTAAACTTCGAACCATTGTTTCTGTAGGATTGCTCCTCAAACACGTTCGCAATCTAAAAGGGCTCAAAACTCTACATCTGAAATGGCTGATCTCCCACCTACTAATCCTGGTGCCATATCTCGTGAGGAATTTGATGACTTTAAGAAACAGATGTTGGAGATGGCCATAATGCTGAAGGAGCAATTGATACCTAGACATGATCCACCTAAAGAGGATCCACCCCAACCTAAGGGCGAACCCGTCGTCCCAAAGGTCATTCCCATACCTAACAGGACAGTGATTACTATCCCAGAGGAAGGAGACACTGATGACCTGCAAAAGAAGATGAAACAAATGGAGGAAACTATCCAATCTCTGAAGGGCATAGGGTCCCTAGGCATAGTTAATTACTCAGATCTTTGTGTCTTCCCCGGAACCAGATATCCGGAGAAATTTAAAATCCCCGAATTTGAGAAATACAACGGAAAGGGGGATCCTTATACACATCTGAAAATTTACATTGGGGAACTGGGATCTTATGCCGAAGACGAAGGTCTAAGAATGCAATTATTTCAAAAGAGCCTGACGGGAGAGGCAAGAATTTGGTATGCCCGTCTTGACAATGCCCGGATCCATAATTGGGAGGAGTTGGCCCACACCTTCTTAACACAGTATAGCTTCCAAGCACAAATGGCCCCTGATAGATACCAAATGACAAAAGTTAAGAAGCAACACAGGGAATCCTTCAGGGATTATGCACAACGATGGAGGGGTATGGCCGCACAGGTGAATCCCCCCATGAGCGAGTCGGAGATGGTGATGACCTTCGTGGATATTCAAGAGGCACCTTATTATGAGCGGGTTATATCAGGGATTGGTAGGCCTTTTGACGAGATGATTAAACACGGAGAAATGGTGGATATGGGTTTGAAATCTGGCAAAATCCAGGATTTCACTGCTTTGGAAACAGCTGCAGAACAAATACAGAGTGGAAATTATGGCAGCACTTCCCGTAGGGTGCAAAAGAAAAAGGAGGAGGATGTTTCCCTCATCCTACAGGGGTCATCTAGAAAGACAGAAAACAATCTTCCAGTACAGGTGCAGAGAGTGGGGCCATCCCGACAGTCTAACTTCACTGATCAGAGGGCGGAGGGGCGAAGGAGATTCGAGGCCTCGCAAAGTCGAGTATTCACCCCACTCAGGGATCCTCTTGAGCGGATTTTAGCGGTATTGATAGCCCAAAAGAAGATAGTCGATTTGGCACCCCCAAGTGACCCGAAGGGAAGAAGGTTTGACCCAAGCAAGCGATGCGCATACCACTCAGGTTTCCCTGGTCATGATACACAGGACTGTTGGACGCTAAAGCACAGAATTCAGAACTTGATTGATAGTGGGGAAATTGTGGTGGAACAGCCAGACTCCCCAAATGTTAAGTCCAATCCCCTGCCAAGGCATGATGGAGGGGGGGTCAATGTGGCAGAGGCCAGTGAAGCCGATGGGCCGTCAAGGCTGAACTATGTGAAGAAAATTGAGGAAATGATCAACATGATAAGTGATCACAGGAGTGCACGGGGAGCGTCCATTAGGTTGATGGGTGTAAGTAGAAATACCACAGAGGGACCTGTCAAGTTGGCGGCTCCGAAACCCCTCATCCTTGCAGTGAGACCGCAAATCCCTGTCAGCAGTCTAAAGACGGTACCATGGAATTATGGGGGGGTGCCAGAGGAAGCGGCCAGTTGTGCTTCTGTGACAACAAGGGGGAATCCTTTGTATCTTCCTGGACGAGTCCTTGAAAGCAAGACGAAGAAAGATGAAAAAATATCCGAGGAAAAAGCCCTGGAATTCTTAAGAAAGATGGATCATCCGGAAACAAGGGGGATCCAGATATTAAGCGAGGAGTCGACCCTGACATCAATCATGGACTTGGTGTTATCGTCCAATGATCACTGCAAAAGTCTGGCGAAAGTCCTGGAGGAGGCATACGTTCCCAAAGAAATTAGCAAGGAAGGTTTCGGCCATCTGGTGGGCCATCTGTTGGAGAGTGATGTAATATCATTCACAGATGATGATATCCCCAAGGAAGGAAGGGGGCATCGAAAACCGTTGCATATTGCGGTAATCTCCTCAGGTTATGTCATGAATAGGGTGCTGATTGATGGGGGATCGGCGTTGAATATCTGTCCCCTCAGTACATTGCAGAAGATGAACATCAATCCCAAGCGCCTACGGGCCAGTCATGTGGTGGTGCGAGCCTTCGATGGTTCCCGGTGGGATACAATTGGAGAGATAGAATTGCCGGTGGAAATAGGACCTTGTACTTTTGATATCTCTTTCCAAGTCCTAGACATTGCGGCCAGTTATAACCTGTTATTGGGGAGGCCGTGGATACACATGGCCGGGGCAGTTCCTTCCACGCTACACCAGCAAATCAAACTTATCATCGACGGGAATCTGGTGACGATCTCAGCGGAGTGTGATGACCCTTCTCCTCCCAGGAATGGTCTGCCAGTGATTAATGTGGACGAGTCGGCGGCACCTGCCAGTTTTCAGGCGCTGGAAATCAGCACTCCCCACTACAGATGCCTGGGAACCCCAGCCGTGAAACCTAAGGTCTCTCCAGAACTTACCGTCGTTGCAAAGGAAATGATGAAAATGAAATTCCAGCCTGGACAGGGGTTAGGAAAAAGCACTCAAGGAATCACCGAGCCCATTCAACTACCCCGTCAGATAGGTAAAGCAGGGTTGGGATATCCTGAAGGCACCGCACGGAGGCGCCGTCAAGACGCGACCCCGATTCGACTGGCTGGCAGTCCGGTGACCAAGGTCAACAATGAACAGGGGACTAGCGAGCCTGTGATTGAGTCAGGGGATGAAGAATTAACCCCCGCAAGTAATGAGTCGACCAAGAGGGAAAGTTTCCTACAGGAGGTCGCACAAAAGTTTGAAACCAGGTGCTATTTCCCCGGACAATTAACAAGCAATGAAGAGGGGACGGATGTTGTCACGCCACCGGGAGCCCAACAAGATGTGCCCGTCATCGATTGGGAAGGGCTAATTATTCCTGAAGAAGGTAGGAAGAGGGACTCAGGCGACGTAGCCGTAATCATCGGGGAAGTGTCCGATGTGAAGCCCCCTTTTATCCAGCGCATTTCATTTGACCTGACCGTCGACAATTGGACCATAAAACCAGTGATATCCAAACAAGGGTAAAACCCGACATCAGGATGGTAGACCCCAGAGGATGGGAGGATGAAGAAGTTTATTTTTGTTGTTTTGTATTTTGCATAATTATGTCGTTTCTTCATGTTATCTGAAAATGTGATCGTTGTGGAAAATAACTTATATATGACAAGTATTTTGTTTCATGTCAGGTGTACCAATTTGAGTAATCCTTGCCTAACAAACGGTCTTTCAAATTTGAATGATGATTATGATTTTGACATTGAGCTGGATTTCGATTTGATGGGCATTGAGAAAGACGAGACAGATTATGACGACGCGCCTGACGAGATCAAAGGATGGGTCGAGGATAAACCCAAACCCAACTTAGACCAAACCATCACTATAGATATCGGAACCCCTGACAAGCCAAAAGAACTCAAGATAGGGACGGACCTTACCCCTAGCCAGAAAGCAGAAATAACTGAGTTGCTAAGCCAATATGAGGATATCTTTGCCTGGTCTCGTCAGGATATGATCGGATTGTCCACCGACATTGTGGTACACCGGTTGCCCATCAAGGAGGGTTTCAGGTCTGTCAAGCAGAAACTAAGGAAGTTGAAACCTGAGTGGAGCTTAAAAGTGAAGGAAGAAATCATCAAGCAGTTCAGGGCGGGAATCATTATGGTGTCCACTTACCCAGAATGGCTATCCAATGTAGTCCCAATGGCTAAGCCTGGAGGGAAGGTGAGGGTATGTGTAGATTATAGAGATCTAAATAAGGCCAGTCTCAAGGATAACTTCCCGGTGCCTTTCATACACATCCTGGTGGATAACACAGCCCAGTACGAGATGTACTCTTTTGTTGATTGCTTTGCGGGGTATCATTAGATAATGGTGGCGGAAGAAGATCGGGAAAAGACCGCGTTCATCACCCCCTGGGGCACTTTCTTCTATAGACGATTGGCGTTCGGTCTCACAAACGCGGGGGCTACTTATCAGAGAGCCATGATGGCCCTGTTCCATGACATGATGCATAAGGAGATACAGCTCTACGTGGATGACATTATCATGAAGTCAAGGGTAGAATCTGACCATATAACCCATCTTAAAAAGCTATTCGATCGGCTCAGAAAGTATAATTTGAAGCTCAATCCAGCAAAATGTGCTTTCGGAGTGCAGTCGGGTAAGCTCTTGGGATTCCTGGTTAGTGATCGAGGCATTGAGTTGGATCCAGCAAAGATTAAGGCTATTGTGGATATGCCGGCACCTCACACAGAGAAGGAGATAAGAGGATTCCTTGGAAGAATAAACTTCATCAGCCGTTTTATATCCCACTTGACGACTACATGCGAGCCAATTTTCCAACTGTTAAGGAAAGGTGCTTCCCAAGAATGGAATGAGCAATGTCAGAAGGCTTTTCAGACCATGAAAAAGCAGCTGACAGAGGCACCAGTGCTGGTACCCCTGAAAGACGGGATCCCTCTGTTTATGTATATATCGGTCAATGCCATCGCGATGGGATGTATGCTGGGACAGAAAAATGAAGCAGGTAAAGAGCAAGCCATCTATTACCTCAGCAAGAGATTTAGACAATATGAACAGAATTACACTCCCATCGAGAAAACCTGTTGTGCTTTGGCCTGGGCTGCAGGGAGATTACAGCATTACCTCCATGGGCATACTACGGACCTGATATCAAGAATGGATCCCCTGAAATATATTTTTGAGAGGCCCATGCTGAACTGTCGACTGTCAAGATGGCAGTTAATCTTACAACAGTTCAACATGGTATACATAACTCAGAAAGCCATAAAGGGCAGGGAATTGCAGATCAGTTGGCGGAAACCCTGTCAGGAGGGATGGAGCCGTTAGAAACTCCTCTGCCGGGCGAAGATATATTTTGGGTATCACACATGAAATGTGATGACGAGGGACAGTTCTGGAAGCTGTATTTTAATGGTGCCATGAATGCTGAGGGGGCAGGAGCCGGAGCAGTACTGGTCTCCATCACCAGAGAGCAATACCCTGTGGCTACTAAATTGCAGTTCAGTAATTCAAACAATACAGCTGAGTACGAGGGGTGTATATTGGGACTCCGTTTTGCCCGCAATATGGGAGTGAAGAGGTTAGCGGTGTTTGGGGATTCAGAACTGGTAATCAGACAAGCGATCGGGGTGTACAACACTAAAGAGCTTCGGTTACTTCCATACCATCGTTGTGTTACCCAGTTGATGCAAGAGTTCGAAGATATCGCTTTCCGCCATATTCCCCGGGGACGGAATGATTTTGCGGATGCGTTGGCAACCCTGGCTTCCTTAATCCATATAATCAAAAGAAAAGATGTTCCACAGATTGAGATAGTAGTACAGAATACCCCGGCATACGAGGAACATGTTGCAGTATTATCAGACGAGGTGGTTATGCCGGGGCAGCCTTGGTATCATGACATAAGGGAATATCTGAGGGATAGATCCATTCCCGACCAGGCAAGCCGAGCTGAGAGGATGAGAATTCAAAAGATGGCAATGAAATTTTACCTGAGTGGGGATTTACTCTACAAGAGGGATGCTGGGTTGGGACTGTTGCAGTGCGTAGACGAAATGCAGGCCCAAAGGATTATGAACGAGATACATGGTGGAGTGTGTGGGCCACACATGAGTGGACCGATGCTGGCCAAAAAGATCTTGAGAACAGGGCATTATTGGTTAACACTGAAAGTTGACTGCGATGATCATGTCAAACGGTGTTACCAATGCCAGGCGCACGGTAATGTGATCCATACGCCTCCCAATGAACTACACTGTATGACCTCCCCGTGGCCATTTTCAATGTGGGGAATGGATGTAATCGGACCAATAGAGCCCAAAGCAAGCAACGGACACCGATTCATTTTCGTCATGATCGATTACTTCACCAAATGGGTAGAAGCAGCTTCTTTCCCTATAGTAACTCAGGAGATCATCGTCGGTTTCATCAGGAATAATGTCATTTGTCGATACGGGCAGCTTGAGGTCTTGGTCTCCGACAATGCCAAGAATTTGAAAAACGCCCTCATGAAGGGATTGTGCGACCAGTTTAAGATCAAACACCTCAATTCTGTTATTTACCGTCCCAAGATGAATGGGGCAGTGGAGGCTGCAAATAAGAACATCAAGAAGATCATAGTGAAAATGTCTGCTAATCATCGGGGATGGCCGGATTTGCTCCCCCTCACCCTGCTAGCATACCGAACGTCAACGCGTACTTCTACAGGGGCAACCCCTTACGCTTTGGTGTATAGAATGGAGGTTGTTCTGCCAGTTGAGGTTGAGATGGCGTCCCTCAGAATAGTGATCGATGCTCAGATAAGCGAGGAGGATTGGATACAAAGTCAATACGACCAATTGGCCCTAATTGATGAAAGGAGGGTGGCTGCTGTTTGGCACGGTCAGTTATATCAACAAAGGATCTCTCAATCATACAACAAAAGGATAAGACCTCGGAAGTTCAAGGAAAATGATTTGGTGCTAAAAAGAGTCATGCCTTGTCAAGACGAAGCCAAGGGGAAGTTTGCCCCGAACTGGGAAGGACCATTTGTGATTAAGAAAGTGCTATCCGGAGGAGCCCTCATATTGCAAGAAATGGATGGTGAGGTATTCCCACAGCCCCTCAATTCCGACTCGGTGAAGCGGTTCTACGCTTGAATAATCAGTTTCTCCTTTTTCTTTGAGGAACGAACTATGTAGGACCTGATCTCCCAACTTGTGGGGGTACGTAGGCAGCCATCATGGCGCGGTCCGATTCCTTAAAAAATAATAAATCCTTTCTCTAACCAAAAGAAAAACCAATTCCCAACAGCCAGAAAAAGCCTTCTTATACCCTCAGAACCTTCCCGATACCAGCCCTAATCAGATTCATCCCGAGTAACATAAACCTAGCCCAACCAAACAGTTAGCCAAAATCTAAGACCTAGTCCGATGAAATCGACAGGGTGTGCGGCAATATCTGTCCAATCTCCATCAAGACTTGAGAGGAGAAAGAAGGCAAAATGTCAAAATCATGGTTAGCTGGATAAAATGAAGATCAAATGAAAGGCAACGATACGACAAAAAGGGAAATGACTAAATTTAAATGCATGTCTACATATATAAGTCATTTTCTTACAAGATTTCTCTTTCAATAACCGATGAAACTAACATAGTATATGCAGGAAATAAAACGATCTACAAATCTGAAACTAATTGAAGCAGGATGGATAAAGTGGTGGATAGATCTGAAGCATCAGCATCCCCTGCAATCTGCTGCCCCATCATGTCAATGCGATCCAGTAAAGTAGTGGCTCGGCTGACAGTCCCGGAATGAGCATCTATAACTGCCCTGGTCTGAAATACAATGGCGTCCCTGTCAGCAATGGCAGCGTCTCTAGCCAGAATGGCGTCATCTCTCTCAGCAAGAGCGGCATCCCTCTCAGCTTCAGTAGTAAAAAAGGCCAGGCGGAGTCGGGTATCCTCAGTGACCCGACTAGGGGCAGAATCAGCTGAGATGGAATGATCTGTGGTATCATCTGGGAAAATCACTCCAGAGTCATCAAAGGCCCCAGTCTGACTCAAACCAACCGGATCCGAGTCTCCGCGCAACCACTACACGTAAGCAAATGTCTGGATGTGGCAGCTTTCACTATATTCGGCAAAGATCCTGCGAGACCAAAGATCGTATACCCGCAGTAGATCTCTCTCTGTCTGGGATAATATAAGGAATCGGTAAGCGGCTGCACCCGTGAAAGGGTGAAAATCCTGTGTTTCATCAAACTGCCCTGTAACCGCCAAGGGATGATAGGTCATCACGCCTCGCAAGCCCGCAATAGGGATGAAATCCAGGTTGGGCACGTGAGTCAAGAAGCTCATAAAGGAGCAATAACCCGAATAGACTAGGAGATGAAAAGGATCCTCAATAACCGACAAAAATGATACCTAGGAGGCCGCATCAGTACAGCTCACGAGACGAAACGAAAACTGCGTGGCTATGTCATGGCTGAAGCAAAACCCTTGGCGACGGAAATGGCCAATGGGGCCGAGATGGCTCATAAACCATACGTACAGCAAAGTAAAGCTCCCCTGAATACCCTGCCTCGGAAAGACTGACAGTATGAGGCTGACATGTAGGTATCTGCCAATATCATGGGAAGAACGGTGTGATCCTCTTGAAGGGCTCTAACGGCCGCGACAACTCGCCTATCCAACTGATCGGGTTCGACTAGCAAGTACAAAACTGAAATGACACAGGCCATCAAAACGGCTACTCTCAAAGCACCCCAGCGCTCCTCGGACACAGAAAAATCACCAGGAAATAGGTGAAAACTGTCGAGTGAGCCGAATCGGTCAATCAAGAAATGAAGGGGAACCAGATGGTCTGATGTGATCACCGATAACAAGACTGCCCTCCGCAAACCGGTGAAAGTCAAGAATTGACGGCGCATGGAACCAGTTGTAACCCTAGCACAAGGACCATCCAAAGGCAGGCCGGTGAAGCGAGCATACTCCTCGAGAGTAGGGGTCAGCTCTACTGTCCCTAATCTAAACACCTGACGGGCAGGGGCCCAATAGCTCAGAACACCCTCCACAAAGCCCGCTGGCACCTGAAAGGATAATAAGGACCAAGAATGTCCCAAAAGGCCATCTGCGATAACCTTGTCGGCCGGCGATAAACTGTCCAACCAGCGGAGGAGACTGCCGACCAACCCTGTGGGAGGAATGGAATCCAAACGTACCACGACATCTGAGGACGACATCTGTGAAAAAAAATAGTATCAAAAAGACTGTACAGGGGTCATTCTCTATCCATAAATAAAATCATGCATCGGACAGTTAATAATAGAGCAATTGAATTTCATAAGAATAAAAAAAACTGTGCATAAATGAATAAAAAGTTCAATACATAGTGCATGAAATGGAAAAGAAATCTAAACAGGTGCAGGTACAAAAGCCATATCCTAGCCTAATCTAGTCAAAAGTAAGGTCATCCAAGAAGGCGGGATCCTCGAACTGATCCTCTGGAGTCGTCGAAGTCGAAGGTCCAAAATTCATGTCAGGAATGTATAGCTGCGCTGTGGCATCAGATGAGCTCGGGCCTGCATCATAACCCGCACTGTCAGGATCGTAGGCGTAAGCATCCTCTGGGGTCCAGCCTAACACCCGAAGATATAGGGATAACTACTCCACCTGGCGGGTCAGCGTGGCAATCTGCTCAGCGTGCGTGAGACTCCGAACGCAGGCAACCCAATCGGTCATCATCACCGAGCCGGGAATCATGTCTCCAAGAAAGAATGTGGCCCGAGTCTGAGGACCGATGGTGCGGGGCACCCACCAGATGCGAAAGGCCTCGCTCGTACTGGGACCAGTAGAAAGCATCCAGCCATCCTCCCCCGCGAGCATGATCCCCGAAGGCTGAGAATCCAACGGCCAGGAGGTAGTGAAAGGAAGGGAGTGCGGGATGCGGATCTCTCCAGTGACGCATCTGAATGTGCGCTCTCCCAGATACATCACCCAGCCCCCAACACTCTGCAGAGTAAGGCGGCGGGTGGAAAGTGCGAACTCCGGGCCAGAAGGATATCCATTAGTGAACCCCACAGCCAGATGCTCCGAAAGATAAGGAGTCCAGACGACCTCTGCAGCGGTGATCAGCTCCAGCTGAATGCGGCAGTGTGCAAAGCTGCCAGATACAGGGACCTCCTCTAAGGTGCTGTGGTTCCACCGACGACCCCTGGGATAAGTGTCCAAGCCGAGGGTCGTGACAGGCCTCAGGCATGGAAGTCGCTCGTAGGCCCAGAACTGTGAACAGAAACAAGGCAAGAGTAACTGTCAAAATGTAGAAAAGAGAAATAAAATGAAGAGGAATACAGTAAGAAAAGAGAAAAAGAAGGCTCACCAGTAGAAAGTGGTAGAATCCGAGCCAAGCATCTGTCTGACCCTCCGAGTGAAGACGAAGATCGTGGAGGAAGTAAGCAAAGGTGAATGACCCCCAATCATAATCGCCGATCCGGTCCACATCCCTAACGGCTCCGACGACGCTGAAATGGATGGTAGAGGAGTTGTTCCCTAGGAAACAACCCCTCATAATGGTCAGGAACAGACGTCGAAGCAGAATATCACGAGTGGCCCGATCTGCTGGGAATGGCGCCGCATATATGCCTCCAACAGCGTCTACGGCCAAAGCTCCAGACCGAATGTTGCGGGCCTTGAAGACCCTGTCATCCGCAGCAAAACCCAGTAAAAGGCTGACCTCTGCGGGAGTGATGTCAAGATCCAAGGGGACGCGGGATCCAGTGAACTCGATACCCGTGATGTACCTCCAGTCCCAAGGAGTCAGCACGACCTCACAGTCCAAAAGGTGAAGGGACTGGGTCTGGTGAAACCATCTCTCGGACAGAGCTCGCATATAACCCCAGGGGCACTGGCGCGGAATGATGGTGAAGAAATGACAAAAGCCCCAGGAATCCACCACCGCGCGGTAATCGTTGTGCAAGGCGGTGTAGAGGGAGTAGATGTTGAACCAGTTACTCCTCGGCTGGGTGAACTCGGGCACCTGTGACAAAAAATGAATGGATCAGTCCAGATCTAAACAGAATTTGGGGAATGAGTTCAGAGGAGTACTTTAAGCATACCTCGTTAGCTACAAGAGATGCGGAGGGGTGACGACTGAGATCCCGACCCAACAGATCGGGTATCTTAATAGAGGCGCCAGATAGGGCGCGATGAGAAGAGGGAGCTGGTGTGCTAGAGGATGGCCCCTCTACTGCAGCGTCCGGAAGAACAGCCTCCTCAACATCGGGATGATCGGGCCGGATGACAGCCTCCGCCAGTCGGCGAGCCTGGCGAGTCCGAGGTAAAGCAGGGGCAGGCGCAGCCCTACGGCGGCGAACGCCCGAGGTCCGAGACGCAGTGGAGGTACTAGGAGTATCAGGATCCATAGCTGGAATAGAACAGGCGAAAAGGAAGGTAAATTCTATTTTGAATTGTGTCACAAACATTCTAATTTCCTATTATCATCATAGTATTAATGCAGCATGATGCATGTTAAAAAAAAATCGGCAGAGTTTCGTCTATAAAATGGACATCCCATGCATAGCCAAGCATATTTTTCAAAGAACCCTAGCCACAACAGATCAAAATTGCATTTATATGGATAATTGCAGCATGAAAATTACCCTAATGCATGATTTTCTCCCAAAAAGAAACAACAAGAATGTGGGATCGCGTCATGAGCATAAAATGTGACTTGTGCAGTTCATACATAGCATATACATGCAATAATACATGGCATAGCATTTCAAAGCATACATTTATATCTCTAAACGTGCAGAATAGCAAATGTATAGCAAAACATTGACGAAATTGAAAAACAATCGGTCAAAGTGTTACCTGTAACGCGTAGATCGATCTAACCGGAGCGGTTTTTGCAAAAAAGGTTGGAAAACTCGGCAAAAGGGCGTGCAAAGGTCTGAAAATCACGTGGGGTAGGAATGAAAGTGACAGATCTGGGAAGCGGCTGGCCGCTTATAGCCCCGATCTTGGCCGCAGATCAATCTGCGGCTGGCCGCAGATCCATCTGCGGCTGGCCGCAGATCCATCTGCGGCTGGCCGCAGATCCATCTGCGGCTGGGCCCAGTGATCCCCCCTTGGTCCAATACAAGTTTAATCGATCCTAAAGCCCATTTGACTCATAATTGGGTAATAAAATACGAGATTTTGATGAATCAGATGTCGAACACGGCTTCTCAATTCGACCGAGTGACCGGATACGAGACCGGGCACTCGCAGGACGATCGACCGGCGACGATAACCGGCGATTACGAGATGGGTGACCGGCGACGAAACCCGGCCCCGACGAGACGATCGACCGGCGACGATAACCGGCGATTACGAGATGGGTGACCGGCGATGAAACCCGACCCCGACGAGACGATCGACCGGCGACGATAACTGGCGATTACGAGATGGGTGATCGGCGACGAAACCCGGCCCCGACGAGACGATCGACCGGCGACGATAACCGGCGATTACGAGATGGGTGACCGGCGACGAAACCCGGCCCCGATGAGACGATCGACCGGCGACGATAACCGGCGATTACGAGATGGGTGACCGGCGACGAAACCCGGCCCCGACGAGACGATCGACCGGCGACGATAACCGGCGATTACGAGATGGGTGACCGGCGACGAGACCCGGCCCCGATAGGACGATCGACCGGCGACGAAATCCGGCGATTACGAGATGGGTGACCGGAGACGAGACCCGGCCCCGACGAGACGATCATCCGCATCGAATATTTTGCATGTCTTACATCTTACGTTACATCATAAGTCATATGTGTTGCATCACGTATGTATTGTCATTCTTGTGCACTGTCATTCATGCATCGAGTGTCTATTCTTTATCCTATTCATTTCATTTAACATTTCATAAACATGATAAAGAGGGGCAGCTGTAGACACCCAAATTTTGCACTTCCTATACTGACCCTGACAGGAGGGCAAAATCGTCAATTGACCCAGCACACGAGAATAAAAGGTGGACATAAAGACGAACACTCAAAGCCACCACTACGGGACGAGATCGAAGCCGACACGACAATAAGCGATTATCGGGAGTCGGTTACTGATCACTGCGCAGTCAAGCGAGTTTCCCGGCGGTTTCCGGACTGCAGAATGCAAGCCCTTCAGCGGAAACCGATGGTACGACACGAAAATCGAGATGAGGTACAGAAAACGAGAAAATCAGCACAGTCAGCCGCAGATCAATCCGCGGCCAAGGACGGGACTCGAGACGACACGGGACTCGAGCGCACGGGACTCGAGCACAGCTGGGGGGAGAACCAAGGGCCAGCCGCAGATCAGCCGCAGATTGATCTGCGGCTGCCCTTGGCAGTGCCTTATCAGGCCATTTTGCATATAGAAACAAAAAAAAAGAAGGAGAATCTAGCAGCAGCAGCAGTTCGGGAGAAGGAGAAAAACAGCAAGAAAACAACAAAAATTAAGAGAGAAAAGTGTGAGAAATAGTGAGAAATTGTACCCATTTTGTGAGATTACACCTCATATTTTCTACTCTACTCAATACACAAATTCATACATATTGTGGGGATCATTTGCGAGGTGAAAAATCCTTTGTTTTAGCATTTTGTTATACCATTTTTGCCATGCTTTTGTCATCCGAATTATCTTAAATGTAGCTTTCTTACATGTTATTATGAAACCATGGATTAGGGACTATTAGTGAGGGTTTCATCAGAATGAAATTCCCCCTAATAGCTCAATGATGTCCGTTTCGTGCAAATTTTAGCTATTACGGTAATGGGTCATTCGTAGTGTATTTCAATTGTTATTGTAAGATATCCTAGAGCATTAAGCATCCCACGGTTTTTTATTTACGTTGTATCCATTTTGCGGTTGTGCAATAAGTTCGAATGTGAGCCTAGGAACGCGACCCCGTGGTCCAAATCCGATGATGGACATTTTTGGATGTATGTAATCGGGTAGATGCATTCGTCATTGTAAATATGTAATCGCCGGGCCTTAAAACGATACCAAGTCGGAGGTCGGGTTTAAGGCCCCGAAATAGTGAAACTTGTGATTGTAGGCGTTTGGGGTTATTTTGATGGTTTACATGCCCATGAATAGCCCCGACGCGTGGTTATGCTTGATTGGATTTTGTGACACGAAAAAAATGATTTCAAAGATTAAACGATGAAGGTTTTTCATTAAAATAAATCAAACTAGGTTATTAGCTTCACGAGGCTTAAAATTGGAAGTGCTAATGAATGTCGATTCCTATTCAAACGAGAAGGTTAAAAAATCGTTTTCAAACATCACCAAAAAATGGTTTTTATGAATAAACTAAACGTTTTATTAAACCTTTGTGCATAGGGTTAAAGAGATCCTAGAAGTTGCCCGTCATCTACGAAAGCGACGTATAGATCTCGATTCCTATTTTGACGAAGGTTTAGAAAACTCTTGTTTTTGTCAAAACGACACCTAATGAAAATCTTATAGTTTTGACAATTAAAATCAAACTTTTCTCATAAAGCTTTCTCGTATAAGCCGAAGGACATTCTAAAGCACTCCCAAAACACGACTTTCCATAAAAAACCCCAAATGATTCTTTCATACAAACTCACCACAATATTCACATAGGCACACACACACACGCACATATACACATTTCATGAATTAAAGGATAGGAAAGTATCAAGATTGCGGTAACCGTGTCTCCCGGAAGTCGGGGGGTGCCTAACACCTTCCCCTCGCTTAAGCAAGCCCCGAACTCTATGAATCTTGGTTCGCAGACCAATTAATTCGGAGTCACATATGAGCCATCGATTTATAAAAAACGAAAACCCGGATGAGTTGGTACATCCATTTCAAATATACCAACTGGAGACTCTGGTTAATTGGCTCATCATAAAAAACGATCTTTCAAAACCCCGTCGAAATCAATGCCGACCTTTTCCAAAAAATCATTTAATCAAAAGGCTAAAATTGGAAAAGACGAGAACCGGCGTCGACAAACATTTCCCTGACCAATTCCATTTTCACTCGTCCCAAAGAAAAATAGCTCCCCTAACCTTCCTATCCGTTCCAAAAAGGAGGAAAAGAAAGAAATAAAAATAGTTTTTCATTCTCAAAACTTACCAAGACACAAACAATCACCAAATTCTAAGAAGCTAGAGTAAAGAAATGAAATTGAAGGAAGAATTGAAACCAAGAACTGAGATTAAGGTAAGGACTTAATCAATTCAAAGTACTCTCATTTTTTCCTCTCTTTTATGCATAGATAATGAATAGAAATTGATAATGTATAATTATGTATTTGCTCTGTTTGGTTGTTATTGACCGAAATTAGACAAGGTGATTAGTTGTTGTTGTGCGGAGTTATAATGATGGCGAAATGGGATTAGAAAGGAAAGAAACCTTTGCGAAATCTGTCTTAAAATTTAATGCCTATGTTATGTTTGATAAAAGGTTTCTTAGAAGCTTTTGGGTATAATTAAGGAATTTGGTTAAGTTTATGGTTTATAAACTCTTTATACTTATTTTATGTAATAACTTAAGTGGATTGAACAAGTAAAATTCAAATTTGAATCTATTTTGGAAATTAAGAACATGTTAGTTTTTGGTGTAAAACAGTTGTAACAGGGCAATTTCGGGGCTCTGTTAAGCCAGTCTAGAATGTCCAAATTGGATGGTTTATAATTTTTAAAAATAGTCTGTTGTACCAAGTACAACGTATTAAAAATTGTTAGCAATCAGACTTATGGTTTGGAAGACATAAATTTACAAAGTGGGCAGTTTAACCATGGGGCTGCAGCTGGACAGCAGTAACCATGCGCGCACTGCGCTGCGCTGCTGCAACTGTTTCTACTAGGTAGTTTTGGTGCGCAGTTTAATTCGCCTAATTCGCTTGTATGTTGTAACTTGTATTTTATTTAAATGAGTGGTTATACCACCTATATCATACCAAAAATACGTCATGAATGAATTAGTAGATTGAAAGATAAAAAGACACAAAATAAGGGGAAGGGGAATGGGGGCTACTGCCTAGCAATAGCAGCAGATGGCAGCAGAGTAGCCTATGCCTAGTTGTGGCCTGTTTTGATAACGCGATACAATACTCATAGTTTAGTTATAAAATAAATCATTGTAAAAGCATAACAAGATATAAGAACTAAAGAATATGTAAATTCGTTTTAATACGGAAAAGAAACTAAGAATGCGTAATAAGACTTCAAGTATACAGACTAGAAAGCAATCATTATGTATATCAAGAGCGATGTAAAAACTAAAGGGATAATGATTCTATATCTTAAAATTTGTTTTGAAACATTTTGTTTGGAGTTTAAAATTATTTAATCAAATAAACGTTTCAAGCAAAATTTAAACAAAGGATTAACTATAAATACGCAAATGAAATCGAATACACTGTATGATTTCAAAGTTTCGTATAAGGATAAGAAATGTTCGTAAAATGGCGTAAATGGCTTGTAAACTAAAAAGATAACGTTTTGATATGTTAAAAGCCATGTCAAAGCCTTTCTGACATAAAATGGTGACGACACGCAAAATATTTTAAATGAATACGTAAAGACTTTAAGACAAAAATGAACGATATTAGTTAAATAAAATATATTAGTTAAATGAAAACCATCAAGTGTGGTCTATATGGTTATCTAATATACATACATGAGTACGTGATATATGACATGGATGTATAGCTAACGGGTGTATATATGTGATTATAACTGTGTAGGGCTTATGGAGTGATGATGTGACACCCCCAAATTCAGGTACCAATACCTCAAATCTGGTACTCACGATAAAATACATCCATACACCTCTAAACAACATAAATCAACTAATGCTGAATAAATAAATATATGTTATTCAGTACAAAAGGTTTACTACGGTCCCAAAGTCTATAACCTTAAATAAATACATCACGAAATACATTAATAATACAAAACGATTCCACGATTACATAACGGGATAGTACAAATAACTAGTCCTTAAGCTTTCCTTTGCCTTTGTCCGCTTTGGAACTCTCCGGCTTAACTGCAATAGGTTCATGATATAGCAATGGTGAGCAACTATTTTGCTCAGCAAGTTTAAAATGAATAAAGAAGATATATCATGAATGAATGAGAATAATAATCGCATAGTTCAACAATTTAAGAACATTGAAGAAATAGCTGATAATATTATCAAAGTTCAAATGAAACAATGAATATTGATTATTTACTGCTGATTGATCCAATAGATCCTGAACTTTTTGGCCAAAGGATCAGTCATTCAACTAACCTTTTTAAACGCCTGGCCCGTCAGTAGTACTTGAAGGGATCAGCTTCTCGTACCCTATGTATATGCATAACATTTAACTCTGATTGCATCGAATAACCGACACACTAAAATCCCCTAATAAGGATTGCTCTCTCAGTCCAAGAATCCATACCAACAACCGGTTTGGATAGCTTTTAAAATAATAACATGTACATGTGATAGACTCCACGACACGCTTGCGTGAGGTGGTCGTCGCCCGGATCGTTTCTAACAAGTTAATAGGATGGATAGCTTGCAACACCTTAACCCCTCGCCTATATATAGATGGTAATCTTGGTACAATTGCTTGCTTAGGAAGTTTGCGTAGGATGAACACCAACGACACCTCGACCCCTCGCTTATGTTGAAGCGGTAATCTTGGTACAATCGACGATTGATGCGGTAGAAGACGCCACACACAACTATGATTGGTTGTATGATAAGTCGAATATGAATCTCAAAGAAAACTAAGGAATACTTAAGAATTCTCAAGAACCACAAGAAGAGAACAATCTCACAATAATGATGATAATCTGAATATTAATTGGTTCCATTCAAGTTTACAATAACACCTATTTATACTAGTTTTAGAAACAAACTAAAAGCTTCTAGAAGCACACATTCTTTGAAATACAAGCACACAAATATGGAAATGTTGCAATCAGAACACATGTAATTGATCCTAAATACTGATATCATGTTTTGGATGAAAGAAGGTTCGAAAATCAAGAAAGTCAAAAAATAACAAATTGCATCCAGGAGGTTCTCGCCGGGGCGAGCAAAATGAACTGGAATTTCTCGTCGGGGCGAGAAAATTGAACTGCATTTTCTCGCCGGGGCGAGAAAAATGGCCTGGAAAATCTCGCCGGGGCGAGCTAGCCTGTTCCATGCAAACTGTGTTCTTTCATCATTTTGATCGCCACGTCCATTCGTAACATGTTTACGGGCTTCATACGTTTGGACTCCACCTCCATGACTTCTATACTTGATCCAATCTCGTTCCATAGTTCGTGGATCATTCCGTTAAGTCTGTCTTTGAAGGTTTTAGCTCGGGCTCTAGTAACGGGTCCAAGTGGCAATTGCAATGGGTCTTCGCGGGGTGTGTCACGGGTTTCTGGATTATGGATGTCCTCATCATACCTCTCCTCTTGAAGATGATTTGTCCTCAAATCTTCACCTACATCAAACGGGCTTAGATCAGAAACATTGAAAGTTGCACTAACAGTATACTCACCAGGTAAATCCAATTTGTAAGCATTGTTGTTAATGCGTTCAAGCACTTGAAATGGTCCATCTCCTCTCGGAAGTAATTTTGAACGCCTTTGAGCAGGAAATCTTTCCTTACGCATGTGTAGCCATACCCAATCCCCGGGTTCGAAGATTACTTGACGCCGACCCTTGTTGGCCTGTCGAGCATATTGATCCGTCTTCTTCTCAATGTTAAGCCTTGTCTTCTCATGTATCTGCTTAACAAAATCAGCCTTGTTTTTTTTGCCATCCATGTTAGTATACTCAGAAATAGGTAAAGGTGTTAAATCCAATGGTGTTAAAGGATTAAAACCATACACAATTTCAAAAGGTGAAAATTTAGTAGCCGAGTGGACAGACCTATTATAAGCAAACTCAACATGAGGTAAACATTCTTCCCAAAGCTTAATATTCTTATTAATGATAGCCCTCAATAATGCAGATAAGGTCCTATTTACTACTTCCGTTTGACCGTCAGTTTGTGGATGACAAGTAGTTGAAAACAACAATTTAGTTCCTAGCTTACACCACAAAGTTTTCCAAAAGTAGCTCAAGAACTTAGCATCTCTATCCGAAACAATTGGTTCGGGGCATGCCATGCAGACGCACAATATCTCTAAAGAATAAATCAGCAATATGGGATGCATCATCAGTTTTTATGACATGGAATGAAATGTGCCATTTTTGAAAATCTATCTACGACCACAAATATAGAATCATGACCATACTTAGATCTAGGTAAACCCAATACAAAATCCATAGACAAATCAATCCAAGGTTCACTCGAAATTGGCAATGGTGTGTATAACCCATGGGGTTGAACACGAGATTTAGCTTGACGACAGGTAATGCACCTATCACAAATTCGTTCCACATCTCGTTTCATATGGGGCCAATAGAAATGTTCTTTTAATACAGATAAAGTTTTATCAACACCAAAATGTCCCATCAAACCACCTCCATGTGATTCACGAACCAATAGTTCACGTAACGAACTTGCAGGTATACACAATCGATTCTCACGAAACAAGAACCCATCCATCTTGAAGTACTTACCTACAACATTCTTTTCACAAATTTTAAACTCTTCACAGAAATCATGGCCATTAACATACAATTCTTTGATTTGTTCAAAACCAAGTAATTTTGTGTCGAGAGTATTTAACAACACATACCTTCTTGAGAGAGCGTCGGCGACGACATTCTCCTTACCTTGCTTATACCGAATGACATACGGGAATGTCTCGATGAACTCCATCCATCGTGCATGTCTCTTGTTCAACTTGTGTTGGCCTTTCAAATATTTCAATGATTCATGATCCGTGTGAATCACAAACTCCTTAAGCCACAGGTAATGTTGCCATGTCTCCAAAGATCGAACCAAGGCATATAACTCCTTGTCATAGGTAGGATAGCTCAAAGCTGCTCCACTCAATTTTTCACTGAAATACGCCACTGGCTTTTCTTCTTGCATCAACACAGCTCCAATGCCTAGACCTGAAGCATCACATTCAATTTCAAAGGTTTTAGTGAAATTAGGCAATACAAGTAAAGGAGCGTTAGTTAATTTTTCTTTAATCAATTGAAACGCCTTTTCCTGTGCATCACCCCACTTGAATCTTACACTCTTTTTGATTACTTCGGTGAGTGGTGCTGTGACTTCGCTAAAATTCCTTACAAACCGTCTATAGAAACTCGCGAGTCCATGAAAACTACGAACTTGACTGACATTAGTAGGAGTTGGCCATTCTTGGATTGCACGTACCTTTTCTTCGTCAACCTGTACTCCCTGTGTACTAACAACAAAACCAAGAAACACAACTCGATCCGTACAAAATGTGCATTTGTCCATATTAGCATACAATTTTTCTTTTCGAAGTACATCTAGGACAGATTTTATATGCAATGCATGCTCAACTAAATCCTTGCTATATATTAAGATATCATCAAAGTAGACAACTACAAACTTTCCAATGAAGGAACGCAAGACATGGTTCATTAGTCTCATGAATGTGCTAGGAGCGTTAGTTAAGCCAAAAGGTAAGACTAACCACTCATATAGCCCATATTTTGTTTTAAAAGCAGTTTTCCATTCATCCCCTTCATGCATTCTAATCTGATGATAGCCACTCTTTAAGTCAATTTTAGAAAATACACAAGATCCATGCAATTCATCTAACATGTCATCTAACCTAGGAATGGGATGCCGATATTTTACCGTGATGTTATTTACCGCTCGACAATCAATTCACATACGCCACTTCCCATCTTTCTTAGGTACTAAAATAACTGGAACCGCACATGGACTCATGCTTTCCCTCACAAAACCTTTGTCCATTAGCTCGTCAACTTGCCTTTGCAATTCCTTTGTTTCCTCGGGATTGCTCCGGTATGCCGGGCGATTTGGAATGGTCGCGCCTGGGACAAAGTCAATTTGATGCTCAATTCCCCGAATTGGTGGTAATCCCTGTGGAAGTTCTTTGGGAAATGCATCCTGATAATCTTGTAAAAGAGCAGAAACAACACTAGGCAACGAAGGATTATTAGCGTTAGTATTTAAAAGTGCCTCCTTATACCGAAGTATAATCATTGGCTTTTTCGAATCCAAAGCTCGCCTTACATCACTCCTTTTTGCAAAAATGTTTGTTTTTCTCTCTTCTTTCTTTTTTTCTCTCTCTTTTGTTTTCTTTTCATGATCTCTCTGTAAGTGTATTTGATCCTCATGCACTTGTTTTGGTGACATAGGACACAAGGTAACTTTTCTTTGATTGTGAACAAAAGAGTACTCATTAGTAAAACCATCGTGTTTTACTCGCCGATCAAACTGCCAAGGTCTCCCAAGTAGTAAATGACCTGCCTGCATAGGAACTACATCACAAAGAATCTCATCAACATACTTCCCAATTGTAAACGGCACGGATACTTGCTTGGTAACTTTGATGTCGCCGCTGTCATTGAGCCACTGTAATCGGTATGGGTGAGGGTGTTTGGATGTTGTAAGTCCCAATTTCTCTACCATTGTGATGCTCGCTACATTTGTACAGCTCCCACCATCAATTACAACACAACAAATCTTACCATTTACCATGCATCTAGTATGAAACAGATTCTCTCTTTGCTCGCTGCTTTCTTCTTTTGCCTGTGTACTAAGCATTCTCCGTGTGACCAACACTTCACCATGCATAGCAACCTCTCTATCTTCCTCCAATGGTGGCATAGAGTCATGGTCACTATCTTCTCCCTCGGTCTCCAAATCCCCATTATCAAGTAATAACATAGTTCTTTGATTTGGGCATTGATTTGCAATATGTCCCCTGCCTTGACATTTAAAGCATACAATATCTCGATTACGACTAGTAGAAGGTGTATTAGTTTTACCTTGCATTACTTGAGTAGCCGCTCCTTGCTTGATTTTTGGCTTTGGTTTGAAAACGTTTGGCTTTTCCTCACGCTTCACATTATTGGCTTTCCAAGATGAACCTGTGGTAGGATTTGTTCGTTGGCCACCTCTCCTCTTAAGTTTCTTCTCTATTTTGATAGCCATGTGCACCATGTCTTCCAATACCACATAATGTTGACGCTCCACCAAATCTGTAATGTCCCAATTTAAACCTGCTGAAAATCGGGCCATGGTTGCCTCATTATCCTCGTCGATGTCAGCTCTAGACATTAGCATCTCCATTTCCTTGAAGTAGTCCTCCACACTTTTGTTTCCCTGTCTCAAATTTTGTAAGTTTCGAAACAGATCTCGATAATAGTGGCTTGGGACAAACCTCTTTTTCATTTCTGCCCAAGTCTCGATTGGATGTTCTCTGCACCTCCTTCGGCTGATCATCAATTGATCCCACCAAGTAACTGCATAGTCTGAAAATTCGGTAGCTGCAATTCTAACTTTTTTGAGATCCGAGTAGTTGTGACAGTCAAAGATCCACTCCATTTTCCTTTCCCATTCTAAATATGCCTCGGGATCACTTCTGCCTTGGAATGTGGGAATTTTCATTTTGATGCTTTCAAGATTGTTGTCCTCTCGATTTCGGCCGCCTCTATCCCTTACAAAATGTCTCCTAGGGATAAAGTCAGTTTCTCGATCCTCTTCCTCACTAAATCTTTCATCATAGTAATTTGTTTCCTCTAGCCTTGCTTCCTTTTGTTGGGTTTTTCCTTTTGGGCGCCCACCCGGAGGGATTTGAGTTCGTTCCCCTCGAGTGTCACTCAATTGATCGATGCGATCATGCACTTGTTCCATAGCCATCCCCAATTGTCTAGAAAATTCTTTCATCATAGCCTCCATCATGAGTTTTGGGTCAAAATTCGATGTAGAAGGTTCATTTTCAATTGTCTTATCTCTTGTGTTAGACATATTTCCTGCAAAATAAAGATTAGTAGAAAACAAGTTCCTCACCACTCCCTTACGTGTTTCACTCAAACAATATATCACACAAATAGGAAACGCTCGTGTATCACACAATTAGGCTTTTACCCTCAATCAAACTTACTACTCTTGCCTTTTTCCGCTCGTAGTTCTCTCTAATAGGTTCGTTTTGAATTCTCACAAATATTACCTCAAGTCTCTAATTACAATTTAATAATAACTTATCAAAAACACAATATAGAAAGTACGACTCTCCACAAGACTTCCAACCGCCAAATATGATTCTTGCAAATAAAAATCCCAACGATAGCAATTTAACAATACAAATTTTCTGCTATATATTTTTATGCAGTTTTTTTTTTTGACTATAATTCAATAATAGAAGTAAAGATAAGTAACTTGATAGGAAACTTAGCTTTGATACCAAATGATAGACTCCACGGCACGCTTGCGTGAGGTGGTCGTCGCCCGGATCATTTCTAACAAGTTGATCGGATGGATAGCTTGCAACACCTTAACCCCTCGCCTATATATAGACGGTAATCTTGGTACAATTGCTTGCTTAGGAAGTTTGCGTAGGATGAACACCAACAACACCTCGACCCCTCGCTTATGTTGAAGCGGTAATCTTGGTACAATCGACGATTGATGCGGTAGAAGACGCCACACACAACTATGATTGGTTGTATGATAAGTCGAATATGAATCTCAAAGAAAACTAAGGAATACTTAAGAATTCTCAAGAACCACAAGAAGAGAACAATCTCACAATAATGATGATAATCTGAATATTAATTGGTTCCATTCAAGTTTACAATAGCACCTATTTATACTAGTTTTAGAAACAAACTAGAAGCTTCTAGAAGCACACATTCTTTGAAATACAAGCACACAAATATGGAAATGTTGCAATCAGAACACATGTAATTGATCCTAAATACTGATATCATGTTTTGGATGAAAGAAGGTTCGAAAATTAAGAAAGTCAAAAAATAACAAATTGCATCCAGGAGGTTCTCGCCGGGGCGAGCAAAATGAACTGGAATTTCTCGCCGGGGCGAGATCCTCGCCGGGGCGAGAAAATTGAACTGCATTTTCTCGCCGGGGCGAGAAAAATGGCCTGGAAAATCTCGCCGGGGCGAGCTAGCCTGTTCCATGCAAACTGTGTTCTTTCATCGTTTTGATCGCCACGTCCATTCGTAACATGTTTACGGGCTTCATACGTTTGGACTCCACCTCCATGACTTCTATACTTGATCCAATCTCGTTCCATAGTTCGTGGATCATTCCGTTAAGTCTGTCTTTGAAGGTTTTAGCTCGGGCTCTAGTAACGGGTCCAAGTGGCAATTGCAATGGGTCTTCTCGGGGTGTGTCACGGGTTTCTAGATTATGGATGTCCTCATCAACATGTCTAGCCGAAACAAATAGCGTAGACTTTTTCCTTAAACAGTTGATGAATGAAGAACTTACATTTAACAGTCCAACAACAGATAATGAATTCAAATGCACAAGGTACGAATATCAATAATTATCTTTGATGTGGACTAATTTACAATAATTAATCCACTAACATAACTTGAAAGTAATAGCTCAATTTGAGTCGTGAAACTTGCAACAATATATAACATTTGTATAACATAGGAAACTTGCTCAAATGTAAGGGTTAGAGAAACTTGCTCAATAAATAAATTGAGTTAGGATAGGAAACTTGCCCAACACAAGGGTTAGACAAGCGTTAGAAAACTTGCCTGAAGCGCTGCTACAATATTACAACACACACTCCTTAATATCCTACACAATTAGGTACATACACATAACAATTAGTCACATACTGGATACCAAATATTTGTTTATACAACTATATAATGTCCCATTCAAATAAGAAACAAAATATTAAACAAGGTTGTGCCCACTAGTTACAGCGTTACGACGCTTGTACGTTTGTACGTTAAATTTGCCTATTCGAACACCCAAGCGACACGTAATTGCGTACGCCTAGCACGCCCCTTCGATTTATCTAATAATCATTGGCTAATACTAAGTATCATTATAATTCATAACATTCATGTTTTAGGACTTAGAACAATATCTTTTATTGTCGGAAGCATTACACGTTGCACACACGCATGACCGACGCCTTCCGTTTGCACAACAGCCCTAAAAATGGTCAATTTCAAAATTGTTTCTGTTATAAAATATCAATTCTAATTAATGGATGTTGTAGGTCTATCTCTAAGCTTTCCGGATCATCTTGAATCGCCCAAATTCGAGTCCGTATGAGAAAGTTATGGCCATTTTTTCCAACGAACGTCGAAGCTGAGTCGGGCAGAGCACATGCGGGCAGGCGGCATCAGGCGCACGGCGTGCGGCAGCGCGAGCACGGGCGCGCGGGGCCTTGGTGCGGGCGCGCGGGTGGCCTGATGGCCCTTGCCAGACATCGCGATTTTGACCCTCCTTCACTCCAATCCTCATAACTTCTTCTCTAGACCTTCAAATTGGTTTGTTCCAGACTCTATAGACTTTTAAGACATAGAGCTACAACATATCAAAAATTCAGAGCTACCCATTAACATTAACATGGCCAAATCTTAGGAAAAAGTATCAACTCATGCTCTGTTTTGAATGTTCTAAGTGTTCTTCACTAAAATCATCACCAAATCTTTATTTTTACACCTTTTTTTCTCGAATCCAATTGGGTTAACTTGGTAACCCATGGAACTACAATACCATAACAACAAATAAATTAAACACACAGGAAATCAGAGCTACAAAGTTCTCTAAATCATCCAACAGTCCATGTTCATGTCTAAAGTCCATTGTTCTTCATGTTCTTCATCCTTTAAGCATAGGTACAGATTATTCTCATGTTTTTGGTTTCAATTTGATGTTATTAATGGCTTACATAACCTCTTAAAAACATTTACAAATATCCAACAAAAACAAAAACAACAAGAATCGCCAGAAAATCGAATTACAAGCTCAAGAGCTCAAAAACCACAAAAACTTGAAAACCTTAACAAGAAATCGAATGGAATGGATTTGATTGATTGTTTACCTCTGTAAATCCTTCCTAGATGATTAAAAAGATTGGCTAAGGCTTGCTTGAGCTCTTATTCTCTGCTTTGGCTTCCTTCTCTTCTTCACTCGTGCACCACCTCTCTCTCCATCTCTAGAACTTCTTCTTCTTCTTCTTCTTCTTCTTCTTCTTCTTCTTCTTTGTGTTCTGCAGTTTTCTTCCTTTCTCTCCTAGCAAATGGACTGAGCTTGCTTCCTTTCTCAACCTTTTACCTCCCAAATTATTACTTGAATGGAGTCAAGAAGAAGATGGAAGGGTTAGAGAATTGGAAGAGTTTTTTTTGAGTTTATTTTTCCTTTTCTCTTCATTCCATTCGTTGGTCTCCTTCTTACTTTACTTATTTGCTGATTTGCTCCACCAATCAAAGCCATATCAGCTGTCTCATAGGGCCTACCTTGGCTGATTATTCCCATTTAATACCCATTTATCCATTTAATGGCCCATTTTACCATTTTTACATTCGAAATTCAACGTTTTCGTGAAGACAGTCGATTCCTACTAAAATCAACGTTCTCATTGTCATGAGAATATCCATTTCATCAAATTCATCTCTAAAATTCGTGTTTGACTTTCTACCAAAAAAGTCAATCGGTTGACTTTTGACCAAAAAGTCAACCCCGACACAAAATGTGTTTAGGGTCTATTCTGACTAATTTGGACGTTCCGGATTTTAATCCGCAGTCCGTTTCTTCAAATTCTAATCTGAATTCAAATTCGAATTTTAACCACTTAATTTGAAGCGTTAGCTTCTTTAGTAAGTTCACACAATTAAACTATTTTAAACCAACTATAAATATACATCTCATCATATAAAAAATAAATATATGTATACATATAACACATATACATATTTATTTAATCACATAAAAATATGACTCATAAAATTTATTTAAATAATATGCATCAATATTCATAAGCTCGAATTATAAGGCTATCCAGAATTCGCAGTCGTTACATCCTCCCCCCTTTATAAAGAATTTTGTCCCCAGAATTACAATCTAGGTACAGAGAACTTAACATGGGTTCACTCAAAAAGATGCGGATAATTATTCCTCATCTTCTCTTCTAGTTCCCATATAGCTTCTTCAGCCGTGTGGTTCCTCCAAAGAACTTTAACCAAATGGATGACCTTATTTCTTAACGTCTGCTCCTTCCTATCCAATATTTGGATAGGAATCTCTTCATATGACAAGTCTCGCTTAACTTGAATCGGTTCATAGGATATCACATGCCTGTAGTCGGGTTTATATGGCTGCAACACAGAAACGTGAAACACATTGTGAATGTGCTCAAGGTCAGGAGGTAGAGCTACCTCGTACGCCACTTCACCTACCCTTTTTAAAACATCAAATGGTCCTACGAATCAGGGACTCAATTTTCCCTTCTTTCCAAATCTGATCTTCCCCTTCCAAGGAGATACGTTCAAAAACACAAAGCTACCAACTTCAAAGTATCGCTTTTGACGATGTAAATCAGTGTATTTCTTCTGTCAGTCCTAAGCCGCTAATAATCGAGCTCTTATTATATTGATAACATCCACGGTCTGCTGTACCAATTCAGTTCCCAACAGTATCCGTTCACCGACTTCATCCCAACACAGAGGTGTCCGACACTTCCTCCCATATAATGCTTCATATGGTGGCATGCCAATACTTGCATGATAACTGTTATTATAGGCAAACTCCACCAATGGTAGGTGATCATCCCAGCTGCCTTTAAAATCGATCACACATGCTCTAGGCATGTCCTCAAGCGTCTGTATCGTTTTTTCGCTTTGCCCATCCATTTGAGGATGATATGTCGTACTTAACCTCAACTGGGTTCCCAACCTTTCTTGTAAGCTCTTCTAGAAATTCGACGTGAAACGCAGATCTCTATCAGACACAATAGATATCGGCACTCCATGTCGTGACACAATCTCTTTCACATATAACTTCGCTAGCTACTCCAAATTGTACCTTATCTTGATCGGTAGAAAATGTGTAGATTTAGTTAAACGGTCCACGATCACCCAGATCGTGTCGTAACCCTTCTGAGTTGGTGGAAGCCCCGACACAAAATCCATCGTGATATGCTCCCACTTCCATTCCAGAATCTCCAGCGGTTGTAGCAGTCCACCCGGTTTCTGATGTTCTGCTTTTACCCTCTAACATGTCGAACATCGCCCAACGTATTCCGCGACCTCCCTTTTCATGTTCGGCCACCTGTGTTGGCGCAAATCCTGATAGATCTTGGTACTACCAGGGTGTATCGAATACCTTGTAGAATGAGCTTCTTGCAAAATCTCTCCCCTCAACTCCGGAACCATTGGTATCCAGATCCTCCCTTCGAACCTTAGCAATCCCGTGTTATCAGACTTGTACTTCAATCCCTCTCCTTCTAAGAGTCGCTCCTTTATGGCAACACATTCATCATCCTTTCCTTGAGCCTCCTTTATCTTGTCTAATAAAGTCGGACTTGCCTCCACTGCGAACAGTTTCTGGTCTGCATTTATCGGATACTTGACTTCTAACTCTAGTCTTTCCATATCCTTTACCAGTTCTTCTTGAGCTGTCAACATTATCAACTTATCTTTGCCCTTCCTACTTAGAGCATCAGCTACTACATTGGCCTTACCGGGATGGTACAGAATCTCACAATCGTAATCCTTGATCAACTCCAACCATCGCCTCTGCCTCATATTTAGTTCCTTTTGAGTGAAGATATACTTCAGACTTTTGTGGTCTGTGTATATTTCACATTTCTCCCCATATAGATAGTGTCTCCAAATCTTCAGAGCAAACACCAATGCCGCTAGTTCCAGGTCATGAGTCGGATAACCCTTCTCATACTCCTTCAGCTATCGTGACGCGTACGCAATGACCTTCTCATACTGCATCAGTACGCACCCAAGGCCTTTATGTGACGCATCATTGTATACCACAAATCCCCCCGTATTATCTGGTAGTGATAACACAGGTGCTTCACTAAGTTTCTTCTTCAACTCCAAGAAACTCCCTTCGCACTTGTCCATCCACTGAAACTTCATAGTCTTCTTTTATTAAATTTGTCAACGGCGTCGCTATCTTCGAAAAGTTCTGAATAAATCTCCGATAGTAACCTGCTAATCCCAAGAAACTTTGGACTTCCGTTGGCATCTTTGTAGGATCTACTGATACACTATCCTTGTCAATTACGTGCCCCAAAAGCTGCACCCTTTATAGCCAAAATTTACACTTAGAAAACTTTGCATATAGCTTCTCGTTTCTCAGCATTTCCAGGGCTATCCTCAAATGTTCGACGTGTTCCTCCTCCGTCTTTGAGTAGACTAGGATGTCATCTATGAAAACGACAATGAATTTATCTAGGCATTGTTTGAACACTCTGTTCATCATGTCCATAAATGCTACTAGCGCGTTCGTCAGCCCAAACGACATCACCAAAAACTTAAAGTGTCCATATCGAGTTCTAAACGTTGTCTTTGGAATATCCTCTTGTCTTACCTTCAGTTAGTGATATCCCGTCCTCAAGTCAATCTTCGAAAAGTATTTTGCTCCCTTCAATTGATCGAACAAATCATCAATCCTGGGCAACGGGTACTTGTTCTTAATCGTGACTTTGTTCAACTCCCGATAGTCAATGCAAAGCCTAAGTGATCCGTCTTTCTTCTTTACAAATAGTACTGGCGCTCCCCATGGAGATACACTCAGACGAATATACCCCTTATCTAGAAGCTCCTGCAATTAAACCATTAATTCCTTCATCTCCACCAGTGCCATCCTGTACGGTGCCTTCGATACCGGTGTTGTCCCCGGTACTAAATCGATTACGAACTCAACCTCTCTGTCTGGTGGTAAACCCGGTAACTCATCTGGAAAAACATCTGGAAATTCCCTTACTACGGTATCTGACCCAGCTCACCCTCTACTCTTCGAGTATCAACCACGTGAGCCAGATAACCTATGCAGCCCTTTCTAAGTAATCTCCTTGCTTGCATCATCATTAGACAATAAGATTGTCTAGGCGATTTACTACCATAGAATACGACCTTCAACTTATTCCGAGTCTTCAGGTGTATTCTGTGACACCCCCAAATTCGGGTACCAATACCTCGAATCTGGTGCTCACGATAAAATACAACTATACACCTCTAAACAACATAAATTAACTAATGCAGAATAAATAAAGATATGTTGTTCATTACAAAAGGTTTACTACGGTTCCAAGGTCTAAAACCTTAAATAGAATACATCACAGAATATAATAATATTACAAAACGATTCCACGATTACATAACGGGATAGTTCGTATAACTATTCCTTAAGCTTTCCTTTGCCTTTGTCCACTTTGGAACTCCCTGGCTTAACTGCAATAAGTTCATGATAGAGCAAGGGTGAGCAACGAGTTTGCTCAACAAGTTTAACAATGAATAATGAAGGTATATCATGAATGAATAAGAATAATAGCCGCATAGATCAACAATTTATGAACATTGATGAAGTAGCTGGAATGACATAATCAAAATTCAAATGAAACAATGAATATTGATTATTTACTGCTGAGTGGTCCAACCGACCATGAACTTGGCCAAAGAGTCAATCATTCAACTAACTCTTTTAAAAAACCTGGCCCCGTCAGTTGTACTTGAGGGGATCAGCCTCTTGTACACCATGTATATGCATAACATTTAACTCTGACTGCATCGAATAACCGATACATTAAAATCCCCTAATAAAGGTTGCTCTCTCAGTCCAAGAATCCATACCAACAACTAGTTTGGATAGCTTTTAAAATAATAACCTGTACATGTCTAGCCGAAACAAATAGCGTAAACTATTTCCTTAAACAGTTCATGAATGAAGAACTTAAACGTTTCACAGCCCAACAACAAATCATGAATTCAAATGTGCAAAGTGCGAATATCAATAATTATTTCTGATGTGGAATAATTGACAATAATTAATCCACTAATATCATTTGAAAGTAATAACTCGTGTCTAAGTTAGGAAACTAGCAATAATATAGAATACTTGCTCAATAAATAAATCGAGTAAGATAGAACCTGCTCAATAATGAAACTTGCCCAATTTTAAAGGTTGAGTAAGTTTAAGAAGCTTGCAATTCATAAGAATAAACTCGCACAATAATAAAAGTTGTACGGGTTAGGAAACTTGCCCAACACAAGGGTTAAACAAGCGTTAGGAAACTTGCACAATATTCAACATGTGTATAGGATAGTAAACCTGCTCAATATAATTCGAGTAAGGTTAGGAAAATGTTGAGTAGGTTTTATACCTACGAATCGGATACCAATGAACGTGAATTATTGCTTATTTTTATGGTTTTCCGTTACTTTTCATGTATTTTGTGTGTTTTTGTAGGTTGCACATGTTGGGATTGCATTGGGCGAGAATTGGACGTTCGAGTGGATGAAGTTGCTGTTGTTGCTGAGATTGCAGGAATTCAGAGCAGCGCGGCCGCACCCAAAATGAACTGGGTAGCAGCGCGGCCGCGCGTGATGTCAGAGTTAGAAAAAAAAATGGCTGCTAGGGTAGCGCGGCCGCGCGCCTTGCAAGCTTAATTCAGGCGCGGCCGCGCCGGTTCGAGTGAGGGCAAAATCGACTTTTCTGATGTTTTAAATGGTTTTGATTTGAACTTGGATTTGAAGCTTTGTAATTAATTAGGGGTTTTATCAGATACTATAAATAGGTGTTTTCTAGTTGGTAATTGGGATCTATCTATTAGAAACCCTAGTTTGGAGTAATTGGAGAAGACTTGAACCAAGTTAATAGCTAGGAGAAAGCAAGGAGGAGCAGGACAGAGTTTGAAGGATTGCTTACAGTGTTTCTTCTCTTTTTTCTCTATTCCAACTTTTGATGTTATTAAACTTGTGGATGATGATTTTTAGTTTATTTATGAACTAAATTTCGTTTGAGGCTATAATGGATCTTAATGCGTAGTGTTGAATATCATGCTTCTTTGAATATTATGATTAGTTATTTCTGGATTGTCTATTATGGTTTGTGCTGAATTGTTAATTATCTGGCCAATAATTATTGAGATAATCTGTATGAATTTGAAAGATGAAGTATGGATTTAGATCTGACCATAATAGCATGTGATTGTGTCTTCCTGCTGTCGATGGAATTCATAATTTGTGATTAGGATAGAGAAAAACCCTATCCACCAGCATGTAATCAAAATAGGGAACTTGGGCTTTAAATCCTTTTTAATTATAATTCACATAAAAATATAGTGAGTTAGTTATTTAGGGTGATGAACTTGAGTCTATCAATTGTGGATTTAAGTTAGGTTGTTTATGGAACATTGAAAGATGATCATAAATAGTGATGTGTTCATGGTTAACAATCTAGAATAACTAGCATAATCCAAAGGGGAGCATGTTAGGTGAAGTGAAGCATTAAGTGAAGTTATAGTCTTAAGTCTTTAAAAATCTATTTTCAAACTAGTGTTACTAATTTAATTTAGAATTAATTAGTTAAATTCAAAATCTCAGAATTTATAAATCATTTGTTTACTAAAAATTGATTTGGTCTAAATTTGGAATTTGTCATTATAGAATCAATTCTTCTCTGTGGGACGATACTCTACTTTCACTTTATTACTTGTGGACTGCGTATATTTGCGTATTTTTGCTAGTATAGATTTTGGCAAACAAGTTTTTGGCGCCGTTGCCGGGGAACAATTGAGTCTAAAATTTCAAGTTTTAAATTTAATTAATTAAGTTTTAGTTAACATTGTTTTTCTTGTTACTTCCTGTTTCAGGTGATCTTGGTTTGTTTATGCAAACCCGATCAAAGCAGCCGGAACTTGTGCAGAGTGAAGACGATCTTAAAAACAAGTTACGCAAGTTGAGAAACTTTGCCGTGAAACCATCGAGAAAGAAAAAATGGCTAACGAAGAACAGAAATCATTGAGGGAATATGCCATGCCTAAGCTGGATGAAATCAGGTCAAGCATCACGAGGCCAGCCATCACGGCTAATTACTTTGAGATCAAGTCGGGTACAATTCAAATGATTCAGAATGTGGTACAGTTTGTGGGATTAGCCAACGATGATCCTAACGAGCACTTGGTTAGCTTTCTTGAGATTTGTGATACATTTAAATATCCAAATGTATCTGATGATGCGGTGAGACTACGTTTGTTTCCGTTTTCACTAAGGGATAAAGCAAAGAGTTGGTTGCACTCACTTCCGTCGGGGTCCATCACAACTTGGGATGACTTGGCCCAGAAATTCCTAGCAAAATTCTTTCCGCCGACGAAGTCTGCTAAGTTGAGAAACGATATTTTCACCTTTGAGCAAAGTCATGGAGAAACACTGTATGAGGCTTGGGAAAGGTTCAAAGAGTTATTGAGAAGATGTCCACATCATGCATTACCCAAGTGGCTGCAAGTTTAGACATTCTACAATGGGCTGAGTAGTAATACTCGAACAATTATAGATGCAGCTGCTGGGGGAGCACTCATGGATAAGAATTTTGATGAAGCTTACACCTTGTTAGAAACTATGGCTTTAAATAACTATCAATGGCCGACGTCGAGGATGAATCACCAAAAGGTAGCTGGAGTTTTGGAAGTAGACGCAGTCACTGCACTAACAGCTCAGATGGCAGCCATGTCTAAGAAAATTGAAGCTTTGGCGGAGTCGAAAGTCCAGCAAGCAGCTTATGTGTGTGAACTATGTGCAGGCGCACATCCAACGAAGTATTGTGCCATTAATCCGGAATCGGTACAGTATTTGGGGAGTTATAACAGACCACAACAGCCATACGAGAATGCATATAATCCGGGGTGGAAGAATCATCCGGGTTTCTCATGGAGCAATAACACTCAAGTTCAAAATCCCGCTCCAAGATCACAGAACCCCCCGGGTTTTCAGAACCAAGCTCCACAACAGGCAGAGAAAAAACCCAATTTAGAAGAATCTTTGGCAAGATTTATCACAACATCGGAGAAAAGAATGAATGAGCAAGATAAGCTGTTAAATCAGGTAGACTTGAATGTGAAGAGCCAAGCGGTGTCAATTCGGAATCTAGAAAATCAGCTCGGACAGTTAGCTCAAGCCTTGAACAATCGACCACAAGGAGTACTTCCAAGTGATATAGAAGTCAACCCCAAAAGAGATGGTAAGGAACAATGTCAAGCTATAACACTTCGAAGTGGGAAGCAACTCCAGCAGAGCAGCGCGGCCGCACCTGAAATACAAGGGGAGGCAGCGCGGCCGCGCCCATGCCCAGTCCCAGATCCTACAGAGAAATTGGTAGGAAAAGACAAGGAAACGGAGAATGAGGAGAAAGACAAGGAGAAAGCAAAGCAAGCAGAAGTATACCCTCCTGCGCCATATCCTCAGAGATTTCGCAAGCAGAAAGTAGATAAACAATTCTCCAAATTCCTTGAAGTCTTTAAGAAGCTGCAAATCAATATACCGTTTGCCGAGGCCTTAGAGCAGAAGCTGAGCTACGCCAAGTTTATGAAAGGAATTTTATCGAGGAAGAAAAAGCTTGAGGATTATGAAACAGTAGCATTGACTGAGGAGTGTAGTGCTATATTGCAGAAGAAGTTGCCACCAAAGTTAAAGGATCCGGGTAGTTTCACTATCCTTTGCACCATTGGCAGCTTATCAATCAGCAGATGTTTGTGTGATTTGGGTGTGAGCATTAACCTTATGCCATTATCGATATATGTCCAACTGGGTCTACCTGCACCAAAACCGACCAACATCTCTCTTCAGCTTGCTGATCGGTCAGTTACATATCCTAGAGGTATCGTGGAAGACATCTTGGTAAAAGTGGATAAATTCATATTCCCAGCCGATTTCTTTATTTTGGACTATGAGGAGGACAAGGACATTCCTATCATACTTGGGAGACCTTTCTTGGCAACGGGAAGAACACTTATAGATGTGCAAAAAGGAGAATTGACTATAAGGGTACAAGACCAAGAAGTGACATTCAATGTGTTCAAAGCCATGAAATTTCCTACAGATGAGGAAGAGTGTTTCCGGTTGGATGTGGTAGAAAAAGTGGTGGAAGACGAGTTTTTGAGGAAATTGACTGCGGATCCGTTGGAACCTGTTTGATTAGGGGAGACTGACATAGATGACATAGAGATGATGGAGTTTCTTCACATTTTAGATACAGTGCCGAGAGTACGCAAATTTCAGATTCCCTATGAACCTTTGGAACTTATCGACAAGTCCTTAGAACGTTTGAAGCCATCTCTTGAAATACCTCCTACTCTTGAACTTAAACCTTTACCGAGTCATCTGAGGTATGCTTATTTGGGTGAATCATCTACTTTGCCTGTTATTATTGCATCTGTACTTAACGAATTGCAGGAAAGTAAATTGATTCGAGTTCTCCGGGAATACAAGTCAGCCATTGGTTGGACCATCGCAGACATAAAAGGAATTAGCCCATCATTCTGTATGCACAAGATCCTTTTGGAAGACGATGCCAAACCAACAATAGAGCAACAAAGGAGGCTGAACCCGATTATGAAAGAGGTGGTGAAAAAGGAAATTTTGAAGTGGCTTGATGCGGGTATCATTTACCCCATCTCCGATAGCAGTTGGGTGAGTCCAGTACAGTGTGTGCCTAAAAAGGGTGGTATGACGGTTGTAGAAAACGAGAATAATGAGTTGATACCGACAATGACAGTGACTGGATGGAGGGTTTGTATGGACTACAGGAAATTAAACAAGGCAACCCGCAAGGATCACTTTCCTCTACCCTTCATTGATCAGATGCTAGATAGACTGGCTGGACACGAGTTTTATTGATTATTGGATGGCTACTCAGGTTATAATCAGATAGTGATTGCTCCCGAAGATCAGGAAAAGACCACCTTCACGTGTCCTTATGGCACTTTCGCTTTTCGGAGGATGTCTTTTGGCTTATGCAATGCACCAGCAACGTTCCAAAGATGCATGATGGCTATTTTCTCAGATATGGTTGAACGTAACATGGAGGTATTCATGGACGATTTTTCAGTGTTTGGTGACACATTTGATAGTTGCTTGGAAAATCTGGTCCTGGTTTTGAAAAGATGCGTGGAGACCAATTTATTGCTCAACTGGGAAAAATGCCACTTTATGGTGCAAGAGGGGATAATTCTTGGGCACAAGGTGTCATCAAATGGGTTAGAGGTAGATCGAGCCAAGCTGGAGACAATAGAAAATCTACCTCCACCAACTACAGTCAAGGGAATACGGAGTTTCTTGGGACATGCTGGATTTTATAGAAGATTCATAAAGGACTTTTCTAAGATCTCTAAGCCTTTATGTAGCTTATTGGAGAAGGATGTTCCTTTTAAATTTGATGATGAGTGTCTTGCAGCTTTTGAATTGTTGAAAAGGAAATTGACTACAGCGCCAGTAATTGTAGCACCAGATTGGTTAAGACCGTTTGAGTTGATGTGTGATGCTAGTGACTATGCTATTGGGGCTGTTTTGGGTCAACAAAAGGAAAAGATTTTTCACGCCATTTATTATGCTAGCAAAACACTATCCGATGCCCAACTCAACTATACGACTACCGAGAAGGAGTTGCTTGCGGTTGTGTATGCCTTTGACAAATTTCGATCGTACTTAATTGGAACCAAAGTAGTGGTGTTCACTGACCATTCTGCTATAAGATATCTGATTTCAAAGAAAGATGCAAAGTCGAGGCTGATACGATGGATACTTCTACTCCAAGAGTTCGACTTAGAAATCCGAGATAGGAAGGGGACGGAAAATCAAGTGGCAGATCATCTTTCGAGATTAGAAAACAATGACCATGTCAAGGGTGACAACACGGTGATCAATGAGTCCTTTCCAGATGAACAATTGTTTTTGATCCATTCAGAAGTCCCATGGTATGCTGATTTTGTCAATTATTTGGTGAGCAACGTACTTCCTCCCGATTTGACCAGTCAACAAAAGAAAAAGTTTCTGCATGATGTAAAAAGGTACATGTGGGATGAGCCGTTTCTGTTCAAACATTGTGCCGATCAGATGATTAGACGGTGTGTGCCACAAAGTGAAGTAGAGAGTATTTTACATCATTGCCATGATTCACTTTATGGAGGTCATTACGGAGGCGAGAAGACAGCGGCCAAGGTGTTACAAGCAGGATTTTTCTGGCCAACGTTGTTTAAGGACGCTCACCACTTCGTGCAAAGATGTGACAGATGTCAAAGGGTGGGAAATATTTCCAAGCGTCATGAGATGCCCTTGAATGCCATATTAGAAGTTGAAGTCTTTGACGTTTGGGGAATAGATTTTATGGGACCGTTCCCATCGTCCTTTAACAACCTCTACATCCTTTTGGCAGTCGACTATGTCTCTAAATGGGTGGAAGCAAGCGCGCTGCCAACTAATGATGCCAAAGTGGTTCTTAAATTTTTGCAGAAAAACATCTTCACACGTTTTGGCACCCCAAGAGCAATTATCAGTGATGAAGGGAGTCACTTTTGCAACAGGTCATTCACGGCTCTCCTAGCTAAGTATGGGGTACACCACCGAGTTGCTACAGCTTATCATCCTCAAACTAGTGGTCAAGACGAAGTGTCAAACAGAGAAGTGAAGAGAATTCTGGAGAAAATCGTCAATCCGAATAGAAAAGATTGGTCAGCAAAATTGGATGATGCGCTTTGGGCTTATCGGACAGCTTATAAGACGCCAATTGGCATGTCTCCGTATCAATTAGTCTATGAAAAGGCGTGTCACCTACCGGTTGAGCTTGAACCTAGAGCATATTGGGCCATCAAAAGGTTGAATTTTGATCTCGCGGCAGCTGGGGAAAAGAGGCTACTTCAGCTGAATAAGCTCGATGAATTCCGGTTGCAAGCATACGAGAATTCGAAGATATACAAGGAAAAAGTCAAGAAGTGGCATGGTCGGAAAATCATCGATAGGACTTTTAAGCTGGGACAAGTAGTGCTTCTTTTCAATTCTAGGCTGAAATTATTTTCAGGGAAGCTCAAGTCTAGGTGGTCGGGTCCTTTCATTGTTAAACAAGCATTCCCTCATGGCGCCGTTGAAGTTTTTGCAAGCAATCTGGAAGAGTCATTTAAAGTCAATGGCCAAAGATTGAAGCATTATTGGGGTGGTGGTGTTGATCGCTAGAAAACCTCAATCACTCTTGCCGATTAACGATGAAACAGGAAGTAGTCAGGCTGAAAGACTTTAAATCAAGCGCTACTTGGGAGGCAACCCAATTTTTAATTATTTTTATTTATAATTTTGTGATTTTTTAAGACTTAGATTTAGTTTTCGTTTATCTTTTTAGTGATTAGATACTTTGTTTCTAGGTTTTTATTGTTTATAGGTCATACACCAAGGAGTATACATGAAGAAATCATCAAACCGGCTTAACAGTTCAAATTCCAGATTTTAGCCCAGCGCGGCCGCGCCCCAAATGTGAAGAAAACAAACGCGGCCGCGCCGTATCTCAGAAGTTGAAAAAAAATTTTGCTAGCACACTAGCGCGGCCGCGCCCCATTCAGGTCACATCCAAGCGCGGCCGCGCCGCGATCGGATCCCAATTTTTAAAAACCAAGATCGACCCGACCCACGACTGCTTTTTATTCCCTTTTCCCACTTGGACTCTATTTCTTCAAACCTATTCCATCTAAAAAATCGACTCTCTCTGTTTCCTTCTCTTCCAAATCGAATTCCTTACCAAAACCCAATCTCTACACAATATTCTATAAATCAAACTCTACCAATATCAAACCCTAGTTCGTATTATCATTCATCTCTATTTTCTCTCTAATACATCCATACATAGCCGACACTCTCCATTCACACCCCAAATCCGATCTCTTCAACAATCACAGAGTACATCAAGGAGATTGTCAGTATAACGCAGTGGGTTAGCAAGGAATTACAGTGGGTTTATTGAAGTAAGTATATTGCAATTAGGGTTTTACATTGTACTAAGCTTCTTGTCAGATTTTACACAGGGGATTGCATTATATTGGTTTTGTTGCTTGTAATTGAGTTGTGCATGCAAGTATTTTGGATTGTTATTGTTTGGGAAACCCTAGTGTAGTTTCTTTCAAGTTTGGGGGAGATTTTGCTTTAGTGTGAATTGGGGATTGAATTGATATGGCTTCCAAACGACCACGAGGGGAATCGTCCAGTTCACATGCACACGCTGAGGATGTAGATTTTGATAGGAGTCGGTTTGTTTCGGCTGAGGCGGAGGACTTCTATCACCGGGTTTTGTTGGGCAAGACCTTTGTATTGGAGCGTGGGCTAAAGCCCGATCCTAGTTTGGATGGAGAGATGATGCGTATGATCAGGGCTAAAGGCTGGTTATTGTTTGTGGAGCCACCATTGTCAGCACCTATTTCTGTGGTTCAAGAATTTTACGCCAACGCCAAGATTACAAAGGATGGGACTGCGTTTGTGAGGGGCTGTCAGGTGCCTTATGATAGCCGAACTATTAATGATATCTACCACTTGCCTACCATTCCCATTTCTGACCCTGAGAGTTTCCATTCTACAAACTGGGAACCTAAGCTGGAAAGAATAAAAAATGCTTTGTGTAAGCCTGGTACTGCGTGGACTATAAAGCAGGGGACCGACCAGAAGCTTCACTTCCCACACACAGCCTTGAGTCGCTACGGTAAAGCCTGGTACAGCTTCATTTGTGCCAATTTCATGCCCACCAGGCACCAGAACGACGTGACCAAGGACCGGGCGATTCTGCTATATGGGATAGTGATGGGAAAGTCTGTCAATGTTGGTTATGTGATTCACCAGTCTATTCATCGTTACCTTCAGGGAGGTACTTCAGGGGGTATCCCGCATGCTTCGGTGTTACCCGCTTATGTGCAGCTGCGGGAGTGGAGTGGGCCGACAGTGAGCCAGTGCAGCTCCCGATGAATACCATTGATCACGCGACGATAGCAAAGTATAAGGTGTGGGAAGGAGCCCCGTCGCATGCTCGTGGAGCAGGATTCTTGTTAGGGGACTATTCTGAGAGTGAGGAGGCGTCTGATCAGCTGGTGCATGAGCCTGAACAACCGGTTAATATCTCGCAGGCTCGATTGGATCGTATGGAGAGGAGGATGACTCGGCGGATGGATGCCATACACTCGAGCATGACGAAGCTTCGTTCCTTCTCCACTCAGCTTTCAGATAGCTTCTCACAGGCATTTTCTCAGTTGGGCGTTCAAGTCCAATTCCCGACTTTTGGTGCAACCTCAGTTTACCCACCTCCGGACACACCTTCAGATGGGGAGGAGGCAGATGATGCTACTTCGGATTAGGGGAGTTTTCTTTCCTTTTCCTTTTCTTTTATTGTTTTATCCAATGAGGGCATTGTCTGTTTTAAGTTTGGGGGAGCTCTTTTAGTTTTTTTTTGTTTAGCAGGTTTATTGGTTTTGTGCATCATATCTGTTAGTATATTAGTATCTTGCATAGTTTAGTTTGGTTGTGCATTTAGTTTGTTGCATGAATCCAACTGAATAGTCGGTATGATTTTGGCTCGGCCAATGATGAGATGGGTATTATTGTGTTAGTTTGGACAGTTTGAAAGTCATTAGGGATATAATAATTTTGATCACGAGGGTAATTATGCCTGTCACAACTTGAGTTTTTGGATTGCACGAATAAATTGATTAATTTGACTGTTGGGTTCAAAGGATTGCATAGCTGATTTTTACATGAGAATTGGGTAAATCATTGATAGGTGAATTAACAAGGAAGGTTAAATAGGGTAAAAACTGAGTTTGGGGGTTCTTTTAAGGTAAAAAAATAAAATAAAAAATAAAAAAATCAGAAAAATCCAAAAATATAATAAGTGCATTGACTAGTTGGGTTCTGTGGCCTCTATCACTTGGGTAATTAGATCCTTAGGGGTGTCTTAACACCTAGTGCCCTAAAGCCGTCTGGTTTGGGAGTCACTGATTGAACGCTCGTTACATGGGTGATTTTGAAAAGCCTAAGGGAACTTGACATTGCACAGTCAAGCATAAATACGAGATGGAGCGTAAAACGCACTCGTAGTAGAATAAAGTAGGAATAAACCCTTGTTAGAACCTTCGTGCTTGGTATTTACTTGCTTTTGGCCGGATTTGTTGTATTTGCTTTAACTGGAGTAAAAATGGATTATGCTTGTTGTAGAGTTGGTTATGTGGCTTTATTATGAACTTTGGTCAGTTAAGTCAATTAATGAGCACACACGCACAACTTGGGTGATGATAGGTATGTATTGCTTGATTGGTTGAGATTATTAATTCCTTGTGACTGGATTTGCTGTTTCAAGCTGGTTATTGATATCTCTGAGGCATACAGTTAACATTCATACTGGTTATTGGTTGGATTCGTAGGCGTGCTAGTTTTTAGTGCATTTATGGCATTGTGTTGCATTGTGTTAGTTATTGCATTGCATTGTGTTGCTTGGGGACAAGCAATAGTTTAAGTTTGGGGGAATTTGTTGAGTAGGTTTTATACCTACGAATCGAATACCAATGAACATGAATTATTGCTTATTTCTATGGTTTTCCGTTACTTTTCATGTATTTTGTGTGTTTTTGTAGGTTGCACATGTTGGGATTGCATTGGGCGAGAATTGGACGTTCGAGTGGATGAAGTTGCTGTTGTTGCTGAGATTGCAGGAATTCAGAGCAGCGCGGCCGCGCCCAAAATGAACTGGGTAGCAGCGCGGCCGCGCGTGATGTCAGAGTTAGAAAAAAAAATGGCTGCCAGGGTAACGCGGCCGCGCGCCTTGCAAGCTTAATTCAGGCGCGACCGCGCCGGTTCGAGTGAGGGCAAAATCGACTTTTCTGATGTTTTAAATGGTTTTGATTTGAACTTGGATTTGAAGCTTTGTAATTAATTAGGGGTTTTATCAGATACTATAAATAGGTGTTTTCTAGTTGGTAATTGGGATCTATCTATTAGAAACCCTAGTTTGGAGCAATTGGAGAAGACTTGAAGCAAGTTAATAGCAAGGAGAAAGCAAGGAGGAGCAGGACAGAGTTTGAAGGATTGCTTACAGTGTTTCTTCTCTTTTCTCTCTATTCCGACTTTTGATGTTATTAAACTTGTGGATGATGATTTTTAGTTTATTTATGAACTAAATTTCTTTTGAGGCTATAATGGATCTTAATGTGTAGTTTTGAATAGCATGCTTCTTTGAATATTATGATTAGTTATTTCTGGATTGTCTATTATGGTTTGTGCTGAATTGTTAATTATCTGGCCAATAATTATTGAGATAATCTGTATGAATTTGAAAGATGAAGTATGGATTTAGATCTGACCATAATAGCATGTGATTGTGTCTTCTGCTGTCGATGGAATTCATAATTTGTGATTAGGATAGAGATAAACCTATCACCGCATGTAATCAAAATAGGGAACTTGGGCTTTAAATCCTTTTTAATTATAATTCACATAGAAATATAGTGAGTTAGTTATTTAGGGTGATGAACTTGAGTCTATCAATTTTGGATTTAAGTTAGGTTGTTTATGGAACATTGAAAGATGATCATAAATAGTGATGTGTTCCTGGTTAACAATCTAGAATAACTAGCATAATCCAAAGGGGAGCATGTTAGGTGAAGTGAAGCATTAAGTGAAGTTATAGTCTTAAGTCTTTAAAAATCTGTTTTCAAACTAGTGTTAGTAATTTAATTTAGAATTAATTAGTTAAATTCAAAATCTCAGAATTTATAAATCATTTGTTTACTAAAAATTGATTTGGTCTAAATTTGGAATTTGTCATTATAAAATCAATTCTTCTCTGTGGGACGATACTCTACTTTCACTTTATTACTTGTGGACTGCGTATACTTGCGTATTTTTGCTAGTATAGATTTTGGCAAACAGGAAACTTGCCTGAAACGCTGCTACAATATTATAACACAAGCTCCTTAATATCCTACACAATTAGGTACATATCCACATAACAATTAGTCACATACTAGATACCAAATATTTGTTTATACAACTATATAATGTCCCATTCAAATAAGAAACAAAATATTAAGCAAGGTTATGCCCACTAGTTACAGCGTTACGACGCTTGTACGTCGCTACGCCCAAACTTGCCTATTCGAACGCCCAAGCGATACGCAATTGCGTACACCTAGCACGCCCATTCAATTTATCTCATACCCATTGGCTAATCCTAAGTATCATTATAATTCATAACATTCATGTTTTAGGACTTAGAACAATGTATTTTATTGTCGGAAGCATTATACGTTGCATACATGCATGACTGACGCCTTCCGTTTGCACAACAGCCCTAAAAATGGTCAATTTCAAAATTGTTCTAGTTAGAAAATTTCAATTCTACTTAATGGATGTTGTAAGTCTATTTGTAAGCTTTCCGGATCATCTTGAATCGCCCAAATCCGAGTCCGTATGAGAAACTTATGACCATTTCCCCAATGGACGTCGAAGCTGAGTCGGGCAGTGCACATGCGTGCGGGCGGCACCAGGCGAACGGCGTGCGGCAGCGCGCGCGCGGGGCCTTGGTGCGGGCGCACAGGTGGCCTGATGGCCCTTGTCAGACATCGCGATTTTGACCCTCCTTCACTCCAATCCGACTAACTTCTTCTCTAGACCTTCAAATTGGTCCGTTCTAGACTCTATGGACTCCTAAGACATAGAGCTACAACATATCAAAAATTCAGAGCTACCCATTAACATTAACATGGCCAAATCTTAGGCCAAAGTATCAACTCATGCTCTATTTTGAATGTGCTAAGTGTTCTTCTCTAAAATCATCACCAAATCTTCATTTTTACACCTTTTTACTCGATTCCAGTTGGGTTAACTTGGTAACCCATGGAACTATAATACCATAACAACAAATAAATTAAACACACACAAAATAATAGCTACAAAGTCCTCTAAATCGTGCAACAATCCATGTTTATGTCTAAAGTCTATTGTTCTTTATGTTCTTTATCTTCCTTAAGCATAGGTACGGGTTTATTCCATTTTTGTTCCACTTTGAAGTTATTAATGACTTACATAATCTCTTAACAACATTTATACATAATCATAACAAACAAAAACAACAAGAATCGCAACAAGAACCAACCCACAAGCACAAAAGCCTACAAACCATGGACACTTTGAAAAAACCTCAGCCAAATCAAATGGAATGGATTGAGTTAATGTTTTACCTCTGTAAATCCCCTCCTAGATGATAAGAAGATTAGCTAGGGCTTGGCTTGAGTGCTCTTTCTTGGCCTAGGTTCTTTCTTCTTCCTCACCCGAGCACCCACTTCCCTTTCTCTCTCTAGAACCTCTCTCTCTTGCTTCTTCTTCTTTCTTCTTTGTTTCTACAGTTTGCTTCCTTCCTCTCTTACCAAATGGACTGATGAGGAAGCAATGAATAAGGAAGAATGGAGTGGATGAAGGTGAAGATGGAGATGGTGCAAGGTTGCTATGATTCTTCTCCTTCTTCCTTGGTTCCTCCCGTAGCTCTCCCTCTTCCTTTCTTTCTTACTCTCTCTTGCAACATTCAGATTTCTAACTTAGCAAAATGAGATGGGAATGCTAATAGGAAGGATGGATAAGAGACCATTTGGGTCTTTAATATGTCTTGGATGGAGATTATAGGAATATTTGGAAACTCTAGGAGAATGTCTAGCTTGAGGAGGTGAAATGTTTGGTTTGGGGAAAAGAACTTCCAACATCTTGTCTCTCCCTCTCAACTCCCATCGTGCACTCCTCCCTTGCCAAATCTAATGTTCAGATTTTCTATGGCCATTTCCCTTATGGGTCATGGGTTGGGTCATGGGTCAAGGGTTTGGGTCTTGGGTTGAAGCTTGGGCTTTCTATTTGGACTATTACTATTAACCTTATGGGCTTCTAATATGATTCCCATTGGGCTTCCATAAATCCTACAGTTGGATTGTTAACCCTAATACCTAAATGGGTTGACAATAATTAAGAAAATCGAAATCAACCGAGATGGCGTCCCTAGGTGAATAGTACCTACGTGAATAGTAATCCGTGAATAGAGATTTAGCGATATTGTGTGAAATCAATTATTCACTTAAACAAAACTATCACAAGTAAAATTTCATGCATTCACATAATCCAGGTTGTCACACAACCTTTAAACATGCAACACAAAAATAATATTAATAAAATATAATATATTCATTAATATTCAAAAATTCGAATTACAAGGTAAATCCAAAATTTCCGGTCATTACATCCTCCCCCTTATAAGAATTCTGCCCCCAGAATTACAATCTAGGTACAGAAAATTTAACATGGGTTCACTCAAAAAGATGTGGATAATTCTTCCTCATTGGCTTCTTCAGCTTCGTGGTTCCTCCAAAGCACTTTGACTGAATGGATGACCTTATTTCTTAACGTCTGCTCTTTCCTATCTAATATCTAGATAGGAATCTCTTCATATGACAAGTCTCGCTCAACTTGAATTGGTTCATAGGATATCACATGCTTATAGTCGGGTTTATATGGCAGCAACATCGAAACGTGGAACACATTATGAATGTGCTCAAGTTCAGGAGGTAGAGCTACCTCGTACGCCACCTCACCTACCCTCTTTAAAACTTCAAAAGGTCCTACGAACATGGGACTCAATTTCCCCTTCTTTCCAAATCTGATCTTCCCCTTCCAGGGAGATACCTTCAAAAACTCAAAGTTGCCAACTTTAAAGTCTCGCTTCTGACGATGCAAATCGGCGTATTTCTTTTGTCGATCCTGAGCCGCTACTAATTGAGCTCTTATCACCTTAATGACATCCACAGTCTGCTGCAACAATTCAGGTCCCAACAGTCTCCGTTCACCGAATTCATCCCAACATAGAGGTGTTCGGCACTTCCTTCCGTATAATGCTTCATATGGCGGCATGCCAATACTTGCATGATAACTATTATTATAGGAAAACTCCACTAATGGTAGGTGGTTATCCCAACTGCCTTTAAAATCCATCACACATGCTCTAAGCATGTCCTTCAGCGTCTGAATCGTTCGTTCACTTTGCCCCTCCGTTTGAGGGTGATACGCCGTACTCAACCTCAACTGAGTTCCCAACCTTTCTTGCAAGCTCTTCCAGAAATTCGACGTGAAACACGGATCTTTGTCAGATACAATAGACACTGGCACCCCATGTCGTGACACAATCTCTTTCACATATAACTTTACTAGCTGCTCCAGATTGTAGCTTATCTTGATCGGTAGAAAATGTGCAGATTTAGTTAAACGATCCACAATCACCCAGATTGCTTCGTAACCCTTCTGAGTTGGTGGAAGCCTCTTCACAAAATCCATCGTGATATGCTCCCACTTCCATTCCAGAATCTCCAGCGGTTGTAGCAGTCCACCCGGTTTCTGATGTTCTGTTTTTACCCTCTGACATGTCAAACATCGTCCAACACATTCCGCGACCTCCCTCTTCATGTTCGGCCACCAGAAGTGTTGGCGCAAATCCTGATACATCTTGGTACTACCAGGGTGTATCGAATACTTTGTAGAATGAGCTTCTTGAAAAATCTCTTCTCTCAACTCCGGAAACATCGGTATCCAGATCTTCCCTTCAAACCTTAGTAGTCCCATGTTATCAACTTTGTACTTCAATTCCTCTCCTTCCGAGATTCGTTCCCTTATGGGGAAACACATTCATCATCCTTTCCTTGAGCCTTATTTATCTTGTCTAATAAGGTTGGACTCGCCTCTACTGCGAACAGTTTCTCATCTGCATTCATCAAATACTTGACCTCTAACTCCAGTCTTTCCATATCCTTGATCAGTTCCTCTTAAGCTGTTAGCATCATCAACTTATCTCTGCCCTTCCTACTTAGAGCATCGGCTACTACATTGGCTTTACCGGGATGGTACAGAATTTTACAGTCATAGTCCTTGATCAACTCCAACCATCATCGTTGCCTCATATTTAGCTCCTTCTGAGTAAAGATATACTTCAGACTTTTGTGGTCTGTGTATATCTCACACTTCTCCCCATACAGATAGTGCCTCCAAATCTTCAAAGCAAGCACCACTGCCGCTAGTTCCAGGTCATGAGTCGGATATCCCTTCTCATAGTCCTTCAGCTGTCGTGACGCGTATGCAATGACCTTCCCATGCTGCATCAATACGCACCCAAGGCCTTTGTGTGACGCATCACTGTACACCACAAATCCCCCTGTATTATCTGGTAGTGACAACATAGGTGCTTCACTAAGTTTCTTCTTCAACTCCAAGAAACTCTCTTCGCACTTATCCGTCCATACAAACTTCATAGTCTTCCTTGTCAAATTTGTTAACGGTGTCGCTATCTTTGAAAAGTTCTGAATAAACCTCCGATAGTAACCCGCTAATCCCAAGAAACTTCAGACTTCTGTCGGTGTCCTTGGCTGCTCCCAGTTTATTACTGCTTCTGCTTTGGCAGGATCTACTGATACACCATCCTTGTCAATTACGTGCCCCAAAAACTGCACCTATTATAGCTAAAATTCACACTTAGAAAACTTTACATAAAGCTTCTCCCTTCTCAGTGTTTCCAGGGCTATTCTCAAATGCTCGACGTGTTCCTCCTCCGTCTTTGAGTAGACTAGAATGTCATCTATGAAAACGACAATAAATTTATCTAGGTATTGCTTGAACACTCTGTTCATCATGTCCATAAATGCTGCGGGCGCTTTTGTCAGCCCAAACGACATCACCAAAAACTCAAAGTGTCCATATCGAGTTCTGAATGCTGTCTTCGGAATATCCTCCTGCCTCACCTTTAGCTGGTGATACCCCGTCCTCAAGTCAATCTTTGAAAAGTATTTCGCTCCCTTTAATTGGTCAAACAAACCATCAATTCTGGGTAGCGAATACTTGTTCTTAATCGTGACTTGTTCAACTCCCGATAGTCGATACAAAGCCTCAACGATCCGTCTTTCTTCTTTACAAATAGCACTGGTGCTCCACACGGAGATACACTCGGACAAATATACCCCTTATCTAGCAATTCCTGCAGTTGAACCATCAGCTCTTTCATCTCCACTGGTGCCATCCTATATGGTGCCTTTGAGATCGATGCGGTTCCCGGCAACGGCGCCAAAAACTTATTTGCCAAAATCTATACCAGCAAAAATACGCAAGTATACGCAGTCCACAAGTAATAAAGTGATAAGAGAGTGTCGAACCCACAGAGAATTATTTAATAATAATTACCAAATACTAACTCATAATCAAATTAATTTTATTTAAACAATTCGATAAAAGATTTTGAATTTTGAAAATAAAGTACTAAACTAACTAATTACTAACTACCAAGAATTGAATTCAGATAAAAAAAGCTTAAGATTACAATTTCCCTTAATGTTTCACTTGAATTAATATACTTCCTGTTAAGTTATATTAGTTATTCCGGATTGTTAATCAAGAACTCATCAATATTTATAACCATCTCTAGATGTATCATAAACGAATCAACTTAAATCCACAAAAGATAGAATTAAGATGAACACCCTAGTTAACTAATTCACTATATCTCTATGTGAATTACAATTAAAAAGGATTTAAAGATCAGGTTCTATTTCAGATTACATGCGGCGTATAGGTATATCTCTATCCTAAACACAAATCATGAATTCCATCGACAGCAGAATACACAATCACATGCTACTATGATTAGGTCTAAATCTATAATCCATCTCTCGAGTCCATATAGATTACCACGATAATTGTTGATCAAACAATTAAGCAATTAATCACAAATCATAATAGACAATCTGATAATAATCAACAATAATTAACAAGGAAGCATATTAATAAAACCTACGCAATAAGTTCCATTGTAATCATAAAAAGAAATTAGTTCATGATTGAATTAAAATCCATCATCCACAATTGATAAAGCATTCAAGAATACAAAATAAAAGGATAGAGAAGAGAATAGAATCTGTAGTTGTAATCCTTGAGTCTCTGCTTTAGCTCCTATGATGAATCCTTTGTACTTTTGCAATTGCTTCAAGCCTCCTTCTCTTTCTCCCAAACTAGGGTTAGCAAAAAGTAGCAAAATCTCCCCCATTCTATGCCTCACATCATGTATTTATAGGTTATAAGTCAAATCCCAAGCTTAGGAGGAAAAATAATCCAATTTGGAGTCAAAAACATGTAAAAACGTGTCAAAACTAAGTCTGGCCGCGTCCGCTCTGGCGCGGCCGCGCTAGAAATGAACTAGGAATGGGCGCGGCCGCGCCCAACTGGCAGAGAACAATTGCTGCTGCAACATACTTTGGTAAAATGGTCATAACTTTTGATCCAGGAGGAGTTACGGGGCCTGCCACCTACCAAATCGAAGATATCGACGAGATCTACAACTTTCCTTCTTTGAGCATTGAGAGATTCTATCTGGATCAAGGTCGAAACTGGGCTTCAAGTAGCTGCTATGTAAATGGCAACTCCAAACTTTGATCTCTGTTGATAAAAATGTCATAACTCTTGTATCCGAACTCCGATTGGGACGATTCAAGATGTTCCGGAAAGCTAAGGAGTAGCTCTACAATAAAATCTAAGTTCCAAAGCAAAAACATGCATCCAACGTAGTGTTGAAAACCTTTCAATCTTCCCTTCTCGCATTTGCTTGCATATTGTACTCCAAAAGATGTCCGGATTACATTTCCTTCCTTCTTCCTATAAAATAACATAAAAACACTATAAATACCTAATACTAACTTAAAATACTTAAAAAATCACAAATTATCAAGCCAAACGTACTCAATTCGTAGGTATAAAACCCATTCATCAGTCGCGTACTCGGCGACCGACATGTTTCCTTGTTTGAGTTATAGGAACTTCACCTCTATATTTGATTGCATACTCTCTGGGAAGTAGTTCTCAAAAAATAATGCTTTGAAACATTCCCATGGAATTACTCCTTCCTCAGCACGACCCTTATTAGCCTTCCACCAAAAGTTTGCCTCACCCTTCATCATGAAGGTGGCAAATCCTGTCTTTTGCTCTTCGGCCACACGAGCGACCTCAGACACTTTCTCCATTTCTTCTACCCATGATTAGGCTGTGATTGGATCTAAGGTTCCTTGGAACTCCGGAGGTTCTACCAATTTAAAATCCTTGAAGCTAGCCAAGTGGTGCATTGGCTGCTCCACTCCTGACGGAGGTATGCTCTGCATGGCTTCGACCAGCATATCGGCAAAAGCTCTCATTGGGTCTGGATGACCCTGAGTGTTATTAACTGACTCCTCAACCCTTTGGTTTCGTGGTTGTCTTCATGGAGGCATGATCTCTTTAGAGCTTCGGTTCGGTGCCCTGATGTAACACCTCATAGACGTAAGCAAAATAAAGTATAGGCATCTATCAAACACATTCGATTCGAAAGGAAGCAATTGCATTTATATTCATATACCAATGTTTTAATACAGACATACTTAACATTTAGCATACTGCTATAAATGCTCAATGACATAGCCTATCAACTGTTGTTTATCCCCTAATGAACAAAAAGTGGGGATTAACAACGTTCTACCCCTTTGATCAAAATAGCTGACGGGGTTCCAACACTATCCCATGCGTACAACCACGCATAAGGATTTACAACAACAGATACCCCTATTATAACAAAAAGTGGGACTCACTACAACGACTAGGTAAACACAAGGGTACTAAACCAACAATCAATGCCTACTACGACGAACTGCCCGACGGAGTGCCTGTCGAGCTAACCTATCAACCACACGGCGTCTGATCATGTGCCGACTACTGCCCTCCTCCCGACCCGGTCTTGTAGTCTGGCCACTGATGTATATATGTTATACTCTAAGGTATTGATCCTGGCGGATCCATCTCGAACCTCCCCCTCTAGCACATCCACTCTTGTGGCTGCGCGAATACAAAACTCCTGCACCCGAATCCTGTCTGCCTGCTCCAAGTCCCGCTCAGCCCTTACGGCATGTAGAACTGACTGCAATTCCACCTCTCGGACCTCCAATTGTTCTAATGCCTGCCTCAGCTGACTGTTTTGCAGCATCAGCTGCTGCATTGTAGGGTTCAACTGGGGTGTAGAACCCCCTAACTGCTGAAACTGAGCCTTCAGCTTAACCATCTGGAACTATAGTGAGTACGCCTCTGCCTTATACTGCTCTTCCATCTCCTGATGGACAGAATTCTCCTTCTCTAAGTGTGCAATATGAGCATTCTGCTGCTCGATAATCTGCTCCTGCTCTATTATGCGATCGGAATAGTCTTTGAGTAAGTCATCGTGAAATGTGTGGAACACCGGAGATCCCTCATCGGGTACCTCTTCAGCAGCCCCACCTATCTCTATATCAGCCGGGTCCTCCTTGGACTCATCATCCCTATCCTGATCGCCGGATCTCAACACTCTACCTCTGACAGGTTCTTTAGACTCGGCTAAATAGTCCTCATCCTCCTCGGGTTCGTACTCTATAGCTGCAATGGGTGCATAGCCAACTAACTGCTCGGTGTCCATTGAGATGTCTATGAACACCTCTTCCTTAGCAGCACGACTCGACTCTCCTAACTAAGCCATTCTACAACCAACAAAACTAACATTAGTACAACAATAAAATATATTCATTACAGGAATGAGATTATATTTCATTAGGTACTACATGACTCGATGAATTTCCCAATTCATCAAAATACCAAATATGATAAATCTCCCTGATTTATCTCCTAATGCACTCAATACGAGTTTAATACTAAGGTTATAACCTAGGCTTCACATTTCTAAAGTTTATAACCTAAGGCTCTGATACTAACCTGTGACACTGCCAAATTCAAGTACCAATACCTCGAATTTGGTGCTCATGATAAGTAACATCCAAACACCTTCAATCAACATATGCTAACTAATTGCGGAATAAACAATCATATATTGATCATTCAAAAGGTTTACAATCGGGTCCTAAGGTCTATAACCTTAAGTAAACATCCTGAAGCATACAAAAGCAACTAATATCATTCGGATTACATAATCTGAAGTCCAGACAAAATAGTAAAATAGATGGCGCGTCCATCCGAAGCCTAGAACTTCATCTTCTCCTTGCCCTTATCTCTACTCAAGCACTCGGGCTTAACTGTAATATTTTCATGATATAGCAAGGGTGAGCAACGAGTTTGCTCAGCAAGTTAAACGAACAAGGGGTATATCATGAATGAAGATAAATAATTGCAATTGATTCCATAGTAAGAATAACTGTAACGAACTCAACAAAGTGAATAACTAAAACGGGATAATCAATGATCGGTAAATGAATAAAGATTGATTATTAACTGCAAACATTCAAATAGACTATGAACATACACGTAAGGCATTGGTCACCTTGACTGACCCCCTTAGGTTGCCAACTATAGAGTGTGTATGCAAGAGGATCAGCCTTTTGTACCCTATGAATATACAAACCATTTAACTCCATCTCGTGTACTTTCTTTCAAATACTTAGGTTACTCCCCATCATGGGGCTTCCCAAGAGTGGAATGAGCAATGTCAGAAAGCCTTTCAGCCCATTAAAAAGCAGCTGACAGAGGCACCAGTGCTGGTACCCCCGAAGGATGGGATCCCTCTGTTTATGTATATATCGATCAATGCCATTGTCATGGGATGTATGCTGGGACAGAAGAATGAAGAAGGTAAAGAGTAGGCCATCTATTACCTCAGCAAGAGATTTAACCGATGTGAACATAATTACACTCCCATAGAGAAGACCTGTTGTGCTTTGGCATGGGCGGCGGGGAGATTACAGCACTATCTCCATGTGCATACTACGTACCTGATATCGAGAATGGATCCCCTAAAATATATCTTTGAAAGGCCCATGTTGAACTGTCGACTATCAAGATGGCAGTTAATCTTACAGCAGTTCGACATGGTATACGTAACTCAGAAAGCCATGAAAGGGCAGGGAATTGCAGATCAGTTGGCAGAAATGCCAGCAGGGGGGATGGAGCCTTTCGAAACTCCTTTGCCGGGCGAAGATGTATTTTGGGTATTACACACGAAATGTGATGACGAGGGGTAGTTCTGGAAGCTGTATTTTGATGGTGCCATGAATGCTGACAGGGCCGGGGCCGGAGCCGTCCTGGTCTCTATCACCGGAGAGCAATACCCTGTGGCCACTAAATTGCAGTTTAGTAATTCGAACAACACAGCTGAGTACGAGGGATGTATATTGGGACTCTGTTTTGCCCGCGATATGGGAGTAAAGAGACTAGCGGTGTTCGGGGATTCGGAACTGGTAATCAGACAAGCGATCGGGGTGTACAACACTAAAGAGCTCCGGTTACTTCCATACCATCGTTGTGTTATCCAATTGATGCGAGAGTTATTACTTTCAAATGATATTAATGGATTAATTATTGTCAATTATTCTACATCAGAAATAATTATTGATATTCGCACTTTGCGCATTTGAATTCATGATTTGTTGTTGGGCTGTGAAACGTTTAAGTTCTTCATTCATGAACTGTTTAAGGAAATGGTCTATGCTATTTGTTTCGGCTAGACATGTACAGGTTATTATTTTAAAAGCTATCCAAACCAGTTGTTGGTATGGATTCTTGGACTGAGAGAGCAACCCTTACTAGGGGATTTTAATGTGTCGGTTATTCGATGCAGTCAGAGTTAAATGTTATGCATATACATGGTGTACAAAAGGCTGATCCCCTCGAGTACAACTGACGGGGCCAGGTTTTTTAAAAGAGTTGGTTGAATGATTGACTCTTTGGCCAAGTTCATGGTCGGTTGGACCACTCAACAGTAAATAATGAATATTCATTATTTCATTTGAACTTTGATTATGTCATTCCAGCTACTTCATTAATGTTCATAAATTGTTGATCTATGCGGCTATTATTCTTATTCATTCATGATATACCTTCATTATTCATTGTTAAACTTGTTGAGCAAACTCGTTGCTCACCCTTTCTATATCATGAACCTATTGCAGTTAAGCCGGAGAGTTCCAAAGCGGACAAAGGCAAAGGAAAGCTTAAGGAATAGTTATATGAACTATCCCGTTATGTAATCGTGGAATCGTTTTGTAATATTATTATATTCTGTGATGTATTCTATTTAAGGTTATAGACCTTGGGACAGTAGTAAACCTTTTGTAATGAACAACATATGTTTATTTATTCCGCATTAGTTGATTTATGTTGTTTAGAGGTGTATGATTGTACTTTATCGTGAGCACCAGATTCGAGGTATTGGTACCCAAATTTGGGGGTGTCACAAGTTGGTATCAGAGTTATAGGTTATAAACTTTAGGAATGCGAAACCTAGGTTATAACCTTAGTATTAAACTTGTATTGAGTACACTAGGTGATGGATTGAGGAGATTCATTTGGTGTTCATGTCTGGAGGTGGATTGTGGAAATCCATCGAGCCGAGTTGTGCATGATAAAATATCATTTCATTTTATCAATGAATATATTTTATTGTGACACTGACATCTTGTTGTCTGTTTGTTCCTGTCTGTTGTTGTAGGATGTTTGAGATGAGAGAGTCCAGTCCTGCTGGAGAGGTGGAGTTCACAGACATCCATGTGGACACAGGGCAGTTAGTGGAGGTGCAGCCAAGTGAGCCAGAGATGATGGACACCAGGGATGAGTTTGAGACCGAGTATGGTTCTGAGGAGGAGCTAGTTACCGGAGGAGTGCTGAGGTAGTTAAGTGATGAGGCAGAGGATGAGGATCCCAAGGAGGATCCAATGACGGAGGATGATGAGCCACCTAAGTATGTAGATGGCATGGGCACTACTGCTAGTGACATCATCGAAGACCTGATAAATAGGAATGAGGAGCTCGAGAATCGAGTGTCCCACTTAGAGGAGAAAAACCAGGATCACCAGGATCGAGAGGAGCAGTACAGGTCATTGGCGTATCAGACTTTGGGGGAAAAGGCTGAGCTAACCCAGAAGCTGCAGGAAAAGGACCAGAGGATTGCCGAGCTAGAGGCAGAGGTTCACGGTCGGCGTGGGACTTCTGTTCAGCTTGGTGTGATGGTTTATGACCTCTTAAAGAGGAACGTGGTATTGGTAGGACAGATAGAGCGGGTAGAAGATCAGCTAGAGACTACTCATCTGGAGAGAGATGAAGCTATAGAGCAGTTGGCAGCCCGGACTGCAGAGATTGATTCCCTCAGGTTAGGCTTGACCACTTCCATTGGCAGGCTGAGGGACAGGGTGAGGAGGTACCCCAGGGATGAGGGGAGTAGCAGGCGTGTGATTAGGCGTCGAGTGGTCGACAGGCTGGCTCGATGGGAGCTCAGGGTTGCAATTCGCCGCAGCAGGCGGTGATGTGTTATTTTTAGCACTTTGTTCACAGTAGGTCCCAATTTTGTTGTAATAGGGGCTTACTTATGTTGTAAATCCCTATGCTGATAACGCGTATGGGATAGTATTTGAACCTCGATTTTTGTTTTTGATAGAGGGGTGGAATATTATTATTCCCCACTTTTGTTTATTAAGGGATAGTTAATGGTTGGCAGGCTGTGTCATTTAGCGTTTATAGAAGTATGCTACATGTTGAGTCAGGTTGTATTAAAACAGTGGTGTGTGATTATAAATGTAGTTGTTTTATTTAAATCAAATGTGTTTGATAGATGCTTTTACTCCAAATTACTGACTTAAATGACTTATTGCATGAGACCTAGATCTATAAGTAAAAGTCGATGGTTTTCTTTTATCAGATCATGGCGCTAAGAGGACGACCGCGTAACAAACGCGTTGACGAGTCAGAAAGTGAGGTACGGAATCTGTCGACGCCGGGTTTTCTCGCTTTCTAAACATGCTTTATTATGCTCCCCCAACTATTCCCTGCAATTCACAGCGGTTAGTAATCTCTTTCGACACAGAAAAGGGATGTATGAATATTGAATGAGATCATGACATTTAGACATATAAACGTAAAAAGGCATGAAGAGACTTTTCCTGCGTTGGGTTAATCTGAGGCTGACCTACCCTAGGGTTACTCTCGCGGGCTTTTTGGCATGAAGGTTCCCAAATCTTCGCAATCTACTCGTTTGAGCCCTTTCGATTGGAGCGGATTGAGGTGGTGCGTTTCCTGAGCCATCTCCGGGGAGCAGCCCCATCGAGTCCAGTAATAAGCAACCGACGGGTTCGCCTCAGGAGGAGGTACTCTCTCAACATACATTCACATTCATCGTCCTCACCGTATGCAAATGACTACTTTGAAGTAAAGCAAACCCATTCAATCATTCATTCATTGGACAACAACACACATTCACACAACAATAAAAAGAAGTCAAAATGTCGCACGCACATACACATTTATAAATTTTAAAGGATAGGATAGCATCAAGACTTTGACGCGGCTTAAGCCCTCTAATGTTCCCCAGCAGAGTCGCCAGCTGTCGACGCCGGGTTTTTCTCGCTTTCTCGTCTCTTTAGTCTTTTCCAATTTTAGCCTTTTGATTTAGATGACGCTTGGAAAAGGTCGGCATTGATGTCGACGGGATTTTGAAAGATCGTTTTTATGATGAGCCAATTAACCAGAGTCGCCAGTTGGTATATTTGAAATGGGATGTACCAACTCATCCGAGTTTTCGTTTTTTTATAAATCGCTGGCTCATGTGTGACTCCGAATTAATTGGTCTGCGAATCGAGATTCATAGAGTTCGGGGGCTTGCTTAAGTGAGGGGAAGGTGTTAGGCACCCCTCGACTTCCGTGAAACACGATTACCGCAATCTTGATACTTTCCTATCCTTTAATTCATGAATGTGTGTATGTGTGTGTGCGTGTGTGTGTGTGTGTGTGTGCCTATGTGAATGTCGTGGTGGGTTTGTATGACAGAATCATTTGGATTTTTTAGGGAAAATCGTGCTTTGATTTGAGAATGCTTCGGAATGTCCTTCGATTTATACGAGAAAGCTTGATTCTTTATAAGAAAGGTTTGATTTTAATTTGTCAAAACAATGAGACTTTCATTAGGTGTCGTTTTGGTGAAACAAGAGTTTTAAACCTTCGTCAAAATAGGAATCGAGATCTATACGTTGCTTTCGTAACTCAAACGATGGGCAACTTCTAGAATCTCTTTAGCCCTATGCACAAAGAATTTAATAAAACGTTACATATTTATAAAATCATTTTATGTGATATTTTGGGAAACGATTTTTCTTTAGCTTTCTCGTTAAATGGGAATCGACATTCGTTGGCACTTTCAATTTCTTATCTTCGTGAAGCTAATAAACCTAATTTGATTGATTTTATGAAAATCTTCATGGTTTAATCTTTGAAATCATTTTTTGTGTCACAAGATTTAATCAAGCATGTAACACGCGTCGGGGCTATTCATGGGCATGTAAACCATCAAAATATCCCCGAACGCCAACAATCACATATTCCACTAGTACGGGGCCTTAAACCCGATCCTCGCCTTAGCGTCGTTTTAAGGCCCAATGGTTACATGTTACAAAACGAGCATCTTGAATCTATCACATACATCAAAACGTCCATCATCGGATTTGGACCACAGGGTCGCATTCCTAGGCTCACACGAGATTAATACATGCCTACAAAATGAATCCTACATAACTAACCAACCCGGATTTATCTAATATACCATGATATCCGGAAATGACAATCTAAATAAATTACATCCAATAAATCACCCTAAACAAGCTAGAAATTTCATCACTTGGATATCCTCGGGTTATTAGGAAGAATTTTATTCCGATGGAACCTTCCCTAATAATCCCTAATCCATGATTGTTCAACAATATACATGAAAACTACATCCCATCTAAGCAAATAAGATGATATGAATTGTTATAACCAAAGGGAATTTTTACCTTGCAAAATGATCTCAAAAGGATGAAGTCTTGGTATTTGAATAGTATGAGAAATATATTTGATACAATCAAAATTAAAGGAGTAAAATTTCTCTCTTTTTCCTCTCTTTTCTTCCTATTTTTGTTGCAAAATCTACTATTTTTCTCTCAAATTCCGTGCTGCTGTTATGCTGAATCCTTCTTCTTCCAAATTTCTTCCAACCTCCTGTATGCTGCCCGAAGCTGGGCTTAAATAGGCTGGCCAAAGCCAGCCACAGATCTATCTGCGGCTGGCCGCAGATGGATCTGCGGCTGGCCGCAGATGGATCTGCGGCTGGCCAGCTGGCACGCCTCCCATCGCACTCAGCTGGTAGTGCTGATTTCCTGGTTTCCGTGCTGGCGCACCCACTTGGCCGCAGATCTATCCGCGGCTGGCGGGCTTGACTTTCTCGATTTTTCGTGCCACGCCTCGATTTTCGTGCCGCAACGTCGGTTTTCGCTGACAGGCTCGTATTCTGCAGTCCGGGAATTTCCGGGAGACGTGCCACCTCATTCGGAAATGCCTGCCTCGGACGGCTTTATTGTCACGTAAACTTGGGTTGCCCAAAACATTGCGGCGGTGCCGGGCGCTTGCCCTTGTGCCCGCTCCTTTGCTCCCGCAAGCCGGTTCAATTGACGATTTTCGCCCTCCTGTCTTGGTTAGTAGAAGGAAACGCAAAAATTTGGGTGTCTACAGCTGCCCCTCTTTATCATGTTTATGAAATGATAAATGAAATGAACAGGATAAAGAATAGACACTCGATGCATGAATGACAGTGCGTAAGAATGACAGTACATATATGATGCCACACATATAGCTTATGATGCAACATAAGATGTAATGCATGCAAGACATTCGTAAGAGTGTCAATGTATCAACCCCTTGACCGTGTTTGTTAGTCTTTGGGTTCACTCTTTCAATCTATCGTCTCGTTCGGGGCCGGGTATCGTCGCCGGTCACCCATCGCGTAACCCCCGGTTATCGTCGCCGGTTGGTTATCTTATCGGAGCCGGTTTTCGTCGTCGGACATCCATCTCGTGATCGCCGGTTATCGTCGCCGGTCGATCGTCATGTCGGGGCCGGGTATCGTCGCCGGTCATCCATCGCGTAACCCCCGGTTATCGTCGCCGGTTGGTTATCTGTCGGAGCCGGTTATCGTCGCCGGACATCCATCTCGTGATCGCCGGTTATCGTCGCCGGTCGATCGTCATGTCGGGGCCGGGTATCGTCGCCGGTCACCCATCGCGTAACCCCCGGTTATCGTCGCCGGTTGGTTATCTGTCGGAGCCGGTTATCGTCGCCGGACATCCATCTCGTGATCGCCGGTTATCGTCGTCGGTCGATCGTTTCGTCAGGGCCGGGTATCGTCGCCGGTCACCCATCGCGTAACCCCCGGTTATCGTCGCCCGGTTGGTTATCTGTCGGAGCCGGTTATCGTCGCCGGACATCCATCTCGTGATCGCCGGTTATCGTCGCCGGTCGAATCGTTCATGTCGGGGCCGGGTATCGTCGCCGGTCACCCATCGCGTAACCTTTTCACTTCAACACGTCAAATGGCTTCAAAGGAGCAAGGTGGGGGCCACCAGGGCCAGCCGCAGATGGATCTGCGGCCAGCCGCAGATACATCTGCGGCCAAGATCGGGCCTTATAACCAACGCGCCTCCTCCAGATCTGTCACTTTCAACTTGCAATCCTCAGAGATTCTCTCGATTTTTCTTGTTCGCAAGGGCTTTTTGTCGATTTTTTTCAATTTTCCTGCAAAAACTGCTCCGGTAGGGTCGATCTACGCGCTACAGGTAACACTTTGACCGGTCACTTTTCAATTTCGTCAATGTTTTGCTATACATTTGACTATTTGCATGTTTAGACATAAAATGTATGCTTCACAATGTTCATGCAATGTACCATCATATATACATGCTATGTATCAACTGTGTGAGTCCTATTTTATGTTCATGAGGCGGTCCCACATATTGTTATTCCTTTTCTGCAAGAGAAACATGCATTACATGATGTAATTACACATATGAATGCAATTTAAATCTGTTTGAGGTTTTGATTGATGGAAAACACGTTTGGCTTATGCCTGGGATGTCCATTTTACAAACGGAACTCTGCCGATTTTTTTTTTTTTTTTTTTTTTATACCATAACCATGCATCATGTTGCATTAATCATATGATGAGGCTAGAAATTTAGAATGTTCATTACATAATTTTAAAAGGGAACTTACCTTCTTTCTCGCCCGTTCTATTCCAGCTATGGATCGTGATGCGCCCAGTAGCTCCTCCGCCTCTCGGACTTCGGGTGTTCGCCGTCGTAGGGCTGCACCTGCCCCTATTCCCCCTCGTACCCGTCAGGCTCGTCGCTTGGCGGAGTCTGTCATCCGTCCTGATCACCCGGACGTTGAGGAGGTTGCTCCTCCGGAGGTTGCGGTGGAGGAGCCGTCTTCCAGCACATCAGCTCCCCCCACTCATCGCGCCTTATCTGGCGCTTCTGTCCAGATACCCGATTTATTAGGTCGGGATCTCAGTCGTCATCCCTCGGCATCTCTTGTGGCTAATGAGGTATCCTCGATTCGGCTTTTCATTTGTTCTTGATTTCTCAAATTCCGGTTCTATCTGGATTGACCCATTGGTGATTTTCACAGGTGCCTGAGTTTACCCAGCCGAGGGGTAATTGGTTCAACATTTACTCTCTCTACGCGGCCCTGCATAGTGATTACCGGGAGATGGTGGACTCTTGGGGCTTTCGACATTTCTTCACTATCATTCCCCGTCAGTGCCCCTGGGGTTACATGAGGGCTTTATCCGAGCGATGGTTCCACCATACGCAGTCTCTCCATCTTCTTGACTGCGAGGTCGTGCTGACCCCCTGGGATTGGAGGTACATTACGGGCATAGAGTTCACCGGGTCCCGTGTCCCCCTGGATCTTGATATCACTCCAGTGGAGGTCCGAGCTTTGCTAGGCTTCGCTGCTGATGATCGGGTCTTCAAGGCCCGTAGTATTCGGTCCGGGGCTTTGGCCGTCGATTGCCGTTGGGGGTCTATACGCACAGCCCATCCCAGCGGACCAGGGCACTCGTGACATCCTACTACGGCGTCTGTTCCTGACTATCATGAGGGGTTGTTTCCTAGGGAACAACTCTTCTACCATCCACTTCAGCGTCGTAGGGGCTGTTCGAGATGTAGGCCGGATTGGCGAATACGATTGGGGGTCATTCACTTTTGCTTATTTCCTCCACGGTCTGCGTCTACGCTCAGAGGGACAGACTGATGCCTGGCTCGGCTTCTACCACTTTCTGTTGGTGAGTCCCCTCCTCCTCTCTCTTACTGTATTTCTTTTCCTTTCATCTCTTTTCTGTATTTGATAGTGACTCATGCCTTGCCTTGTTTCTATTCACAGTTCTGGGCTTACGAGCGGCTGCCATGTCTGAGGCCTATCACTACTCTGGGCCCGGACACTTATCCTCGGGGTCGACGATGGCATCACAGTACTCTAGAGGAGGTCCCCGTGTCGGGCAGCTTTGCACATTGTCGTATTCAGCTGGAGTTGATCACGGCTGCCGACGTCGTCTGGATTCCCTACCTCTCCGAGCATCTGACCGTGGGGTTTGCTGACGGGCATCCTTCCGGCCCGGAGTTCGAGCTTTCCACCCGTCGCCTCACTTTGCAGAGTGTTGGAGGCTGGGTGATGTATCTGGGAGAGCGCGCATTCAGATGCGTCACTGGGGAGATCCGCATCCCGCACTCCCTTTCTTTCACTACTTTCTGGCCGCTGGATTCTCAGCCCTCGGAGATCATGCTCGCCGGGGAGGACGGTCGGATGCTTTCCACAGGCCCCAGTACGAGCGAGGCTTTCAGGACTTGGTGGGTACCTCGTACCATCGGTCCCCAGACCCGGGCTACCTTCTTCCTCGGGGATATGGTCCCTGGCTCGGTGATGATGACTGACTGGGCAGCCTGCGTTCGGAGTCCCACCCATACTGAGCAGATAGACACTTTGACCCGCCTGGTGGAGCAGTTGTCGCTATTTCTTCGGGTGTTAGGCCGGACCCCGGAGGAGGCTTACGCCTACGATCCTGACGGTGCGGGCTATGATGCAGGCCCGAGCTCATCTGATGCCACCACTCGGCCATACATCCCCGACATGAACTTTGGTCCTCCGAGCTCGACGACTCCGGGGGATCAGTTCGAGGATCCTGCTTTCATAGATGATACTGATTTTATTTAGACCAGGATAGGATAGGGCCTTTTGTATCGGCACCTGCTTAGATTTCTTTTTCATTTATGCACTATGTACTGAACTCATTTATTTATTTACGCACAGTTTCTTTTCATCTTTATGGGATTCACCTGCTTTATTATTAACTGTATGATGCATGCTTTTTATTTATGGGTAGATAATGACCCCTGTACAGTCTTTTTTGATACTATTTTTTCACAGATGTCGTCCTCAGATTAATTTTTTCGTTTGGATTACACTCCTCCCACAGGGTTGGTTGGCAGCCTCTTTCGCTGGTTGGACAATTTACTGCCGGCCGATAGGATTACCGCAGATGGTCTTTTGGGACATTCTTGGTCCTTATTGACCTTTCAGGCGCCAGCGGGCTTCGTGGATGGTCCTCTGAGCTATTGGGCCCCTGCCCGTCAGGTTGTTTAGGTTTGGGGACAGTAGAGCTGACCCCCACCCTTGAGGAGTATGCTCGCTTCACCGGCTTGCCGTTGGATGGTCCCTGTGCTAGGGTTACCGTTGGTTCCATGCGCCGTCAATTCTTGACTTTCACCGGTTTGCGGAGGGCTGTCTTAATTACCGGTAATCCACATCAGACCCATATGGTTCCTCTTCAATGTCTTGATTGACCGATTTGGCTCACCTGACAGTTTCCGTCTTTTCCTCGGTGATTTTTCCGTGTCCGAGGAGCGCTGGGATGCCTTGAGAGTGGGCGTTCTGATGGCCTGTGTCATCTCAGTTTTGTATTTGCCTGCAGGATCCGATCATTTGGACATGCGGATTGTTGCGGCCGTTAGGGCCCTTCAGGAGGATCCACACCATTCTCCCCCATGATATTGGCGGGATACCTATATGTCGGCCACATATTGCCAGTCCTTCCGAGGGAGATTCTTCAGAGGGAGTTCGACCTTATTGTATATGTGGTTCATGAGTCATCTTAGTCCCATCGGCCATTTCCGTCGCCAAGGGTTTTGCTTCAGCCATGACATAACCACGCAGTTTTTCGCTTCGTCCCGCGAGTTGTACTGATGTGGCTCTCCTGGACATCATTTTTGTCTATCATTGAGGACCCCTTTCATCTATTGGTTTACTCGGGCTATTGCTCCTTCATGAGGCTTCTTGACTCATGTGCCTGGCATGGATTTCATTCCCATTGCTGGGTTAAGGGGCGTGACGACCTATCATCCCCTGGCGGTTATGGGGCAGTTTGATCAGACACAGGATTTACACCCCTTCGCGGGTGGCAGCCGCATACCGATTCCTTATATCATCCTGTACAGAGAGGGATCTATTGCAGGTATACGAGCTTTGGGATCGCAGGATCCTTTGCCGAATATAGTGCGAGCTGTCACATCCAGACATTTGCCTACGTACAGTGGTTGCGTGGAGACCTGGATTCGGCTAGTTTTGAGTCGGACTGGGGCCTTTGATGACTCTGGAGTGATTTTCACAGAAGAATACCACAGACCATTCCATTTCAGCCGATTCTGCCCCGAGTCGGGTCGCTGAGGATTCCCGACTCCGCCTGGCCTTGATTACTACTGAAGCCGAGAGGGGATGCCGCCCTTGCCGAGAGAGATGAGGCCATTCAAGCTAGAGATGCTGCCATTGCTGATAGAGAGGCCGTTGTATTTCAGACCAGGGCAGTGGTAGATGCTCATTTTGGGACTGTCAGCCGAGCTACTGCTTTACTGGATCGTATTGATATGATGAGGCAGCAGATTGCAGGAGATGCTGATGCTTCAGATCTATCCACCACCCTGTCCATCCTGCTTCGGCTAGTTTCAGATTTGTAGATTATTTTATTTCCATGCATAGACTATGTTGGTTTCATCAGTTATTGAAAGAGAAATCTTGTAATAAAACGACTTATATATATAGACATGCATTTAAATTTAGTCATATTTTCCCCTTCTGTCGTATCATTGCCATCCATTGGATCATCATTTTATCCAACTGACCATGATTTTGACATTTCGCCTTCTTTCTTTCCTCAAGACTTGATGGAGATTTGACAGATATTGCCGCACACCTTTTGATTTCGTCGGATTGACATCTCAGATTTTGGATAACTGTTTGGGTTGGATCAGGGTATGTATTCTGGGATGAAACTGGTTAGGCAGTTGGTTTCGGGAAGGTTTTGAGGGTGTAGGAAGGTTTTATCTGGCTATCGAAAATTGGTTTTGGTTAGGGAAAGGATTATTTTTTTTTTTGAAGGATCGGACCGCGCCATGATGGCTGCCTACGTACCCCCACAAGTTGGGAGATCAGGTCCTACGTAGTTCGCTCTCAGGGGAAAAAAGGAACTGATGATTTAAGCGTAGAACCGCTTCACCGAGTCAGAATTGAGGGGTTGTGGAAATACCTCACCATCCATTTCTTGCAATATGAGGGCTCCTCCGGATAGCACTTTCTTAATCATGAATGGTCCTTCCCAATTCGGGGCAAACTTCCCCTTGGCTTCGTCTTGACAAGACATGACTCTCTTAGCACCAGGGTCATTCTCCTTGAATTTCCGAGGCCTGATCCTTTTGTCGTATGATCGGGAGATCCTCTGTTGATATAGCTGGCCATGGCCAAACAGCAGCCACCCTCCTTTCATCAATTAGGGCCAATTGGTCGTATCGACTTTTGCATCCAATCCTCCTCGCTTATCTGAGCATCGATCACTATTCTGAGGGACGCCATCTCAACTTCAACTGGCAGGACAGCCTCCATTCCATACACCAAAGCGTAAGGGGTTGCCCCTGTAGAAGTACGCGTTGATGTTCGGTATGCCAGCAGGGTGAGGGGTAACAGATCCGGCCATCCCCGATGATTAGCAGACATTTTCGCCATGATCTTCTTGATGTTTTTATTTGCAGCCTCCACTGCCCCATTCATCTTAGGACGGTAAATGACGGAATTGAGATGCTTAATCTTGAACTGGTCACACAGTTCCTTCATGAGGGCGTTGTTTAAATTCTTGGCATTGTCGGAGACCACAACCTCAGGTTGGCCCATATCGGCAAATGACATTATTCCTGACGAAGTTGACGATGACCTCCTGAGTTACTTTAGGGAAAGAAGCTGCCTCTACCCATTTGGTGAAATAATCGATCATGACGAAAATGAATCGGTGCCCGTTGCTTGCTTTGGGCTCTATTGGTCCGATTACATCCATTCCCCACATTGAAAATGGCCACGGGGAGGTCATACAGTGCAGTTCATTGGGAGGTGTATGGATCACATTACCGTGAGGGCTCTGGCATTGGTAACACAACCGTTTGACATGATCATCGCAATCGGGCCTTCAGCGTTAACCAATAATACCCTGTCCTCACGATCTTTTTGGCCAACATCGTCCCACTCATATGTGGCCCACACACCCCGCCATAGATTTCATTCATAATCCTTTGGGATTGCGTTTCGTCTACGCATTGCAACAGTCCCAACCACCGGCATCCCTTTTGTAAAGTGAATCGCCACTCAGGTAAAACTTCATCGCCATCTTTTGAATTCTCATCCTTTCAGTCCGATTTGCCTGATCGGGAAGGGATCTATCTCTCCAGATATTCCCTTATGTCGTGATACCAGGGCTGCCTCGTCAACACCACCTCGTTTGATAACACTGCCACAATTTCCTCATATGCCGGGGCATTCTGTACGGTGATCTCAATCTGTGGACTGTCCCTACTCTTGATCACGTGGATTAAGGAAGCCAAAGTCGCCAATGCATCGGCAAAATCATTTCGTCCCCGAGGAATATGGCGGAAGGCGATATCTTTCGAACTCTTGCATAAGCTGGGTGACACAACGATGGTATGGAAGTAACCGAAGCTCCTTAGTGTTGTATACCCCGATTGCTTGTCTGATTACCAATTCTGAATCCTCCCGAACACCGCTAGTCTTTTTACTCCCCATGTCACGGGCCAATCGGAGTCCCAAGATACACCCCTCGTATTCAGCGGTGTTGTTCGAATTGCTGAAACGAAGTTTAGTGGCCACGGGGTATTGTTCTCCGGTGATAGAGACTAGGACCGCTCCGGCTCCTGCCCCCCTCGGCATTCATGGCACCATCAAAAATACAGCTTCCAGAATTGTCCCTCGTCATCCAACATTTTTCGCGCGATACCCAAAATAATATCCTCGCCCGGGAGAGGAGTTTCTAACGGCGTCCATCCCTCCTGCCGGGGCTATCTGCCAACTGATCTGCAATTCCCTGCCCTTTCATGGCCTTCTGGGTCACGTACACCATGTCAAACTGTTGTAAAATTAACTGCCATCTTGATAGTCGACAATTCAGCATGGGCCTTTCGAAAATATATTTCAGGGGATCCATTCTTGATATCAGGTACGTTGTATCCCATGGAGGTAGTGCAGTAATCTCCCTGCAGCCCAGGCCAGAGCACAACAGGTCTTCTCAATGGGAGTGTAATTCTGCTCACATTGGCTAAATCGTTTGCTGAGGTAATAGATGGCCTGCGCTTTTCCCGCCTCGTTTTTCTGTCCCAACTGACATCCCCTCGCGATGGCATTTAACCGATATATACATAAACAGAGGGATCCCATCCTTCGGGGGTACCAGCACTGGTGCCTCCGTCAATTGTTTCTTAATGGTCTGAAACGCCCTCTGACATTGCTCATTTCCATTCTTGGGACACCCCTTTTCTTAACAGTTTAAAAATCGGCTCACATGTAGTCGTCAAGTGGGATATAAAACGGCTGATGAAGTTTATTCTCCCCAGGAATCCTCTTATCTCCTTCTCTGTGTGGGGTGCCGGCATATCCACAATGGCCTTAATCTTTGCTGGATCCAACTCAATGCCCCGATCACTAACCAGGAATCCCAAGAGCTTGCCTGACTGCACTCCGAAAGCACACTTGGCTGGATTGAGTTTCAAATTATACTTTCTAAGTCGATCAAATAGCCTTTTAAGATGAGTTATATGATCGGATTCTACCTTTGGAATTTCACAATAATGTCATCCACAGTAGACCTCTATCTCCTTGTGCATCATATCGTGGAACAAGGCCATCCATGGCTCTCTGATAAGTTAGCCCCCTGCATTTGTGAGCCCGAAAGCCAGTCGTCTATAGCAGAAAGTGCCCCAGGGGGTGATGAATGCGGTCTTTTCCCGGTCTTCTTCCGCCACCATTATCTGATGATATCCCGCAAAGCAATCCACAAAAGAATACATTTCGTACTGGGCTGTGTTATCTACCAGGATGTGTATGAAAGGCACCGGGAAGTTATCCCTTGAGAACTGGCCTTGTTTAGATCTCTGTAGTCTACACATACCCTCACCTTTCCTCCAGGCTTAGCTACCCGGGACCACATTGGATAACCATTCAGGATAAGTGGATACCAATAATGATTCCCGCCCTGAACTGCTTGATGATCTCTTCCTTCACTTTTAAGCTCCACTCTGGTTTCAATTTCCTTAATTTTTGTTTGACAGGCTTGAAACCCTCCTTGATGGGTAATCGGTGTACCACAATGTCGGTGGACAACATCCGATCATATCCTCATGAGACCAGGCAAAGACATCCTCATATTGTTTTAGCAGCTCAGTCATTTCGGCTTTCTGGCTGGGGGTGAGGTCCGTCCCTATCTTGAGTTCCTTTGGCTTGTCAGGGGTTCCAATATCAACGGTGATGGTTTGGTCCAAGTTGGGTTTGGGTTTATCCTCGACCCATCCTTTGATCTCGTCAGGTGCGTCGTCGTAATCTGTCTCGTCTTGTTCAATGCCCATTAAATCGAAATCCAGCTCAATGTCAAAATCATAATCATCATTCAAATTGAAAGACCATTTGTTAGGCAAGGATTACTCAAATGGGTACACCTGACATGAAACAAAATACTTGTCATATATAAATCATTTTTCACGACGATCGCAATTTCAAATAACACGAAGAAAACGACACAATTATGCAGAAATAAAACAACAACAAAATAAAACTTCTTCATTCCCCCATCCTCTAGGGTTAACCACCCTGACGTCGAGCTTTACCCATGTTTGGATATCACTGGTTTCTGGGTCCAATTATCGATGGTCAGGTCAGATGAATGCGCTGGATAAAGGAGGGCCTCACATCGGACACCTCCCCGATGATTACGGATACGTCGCCTGAGTCCTTCTCCATATCTTCTCCAGGAATAATCAGCCCTGCCCAATCGATGACAGGCACAACTTGTTGGGCTCCCGGTGGTGTGATTACATTCGTCCCCTCCTTACTGCTTTGTTGATTGTCCGGGGATATAGCATTTGGTTTCAAACTCTTTTGCGACCTCCCGCAGGAAACTTTCCCTCCGGGCCAACTCATTACGTGTGGGGGTTAACTCTTCATTCCCTGCCCCAATCACAGGTCCGCTGATCCCCTGCTTATTGTCGACTTTGGTCACTGGACTGCCAACTAGTCGAATCGGAGTCGCACCCTGACGGTGTCCCCGTATTGCGCCCACATGGTATCCTAATCCTGCTTTGCCTATCTGCTGTGGTAGGTGGATGGGCTCGATGATTCCCTGACTGCTTTTCCCTAGTCCCTGTCCAGGTTGGAAGTTCATTTTAATCATTTCCCTTGCCACAAAGGTGAGTTCCGGAGAGACCCTTGGTTTCACAGCTGGAGCTCCCAGGCATCTATAATGGGGAGTGCTAATCTCTAGTGCTTGAAAGCTGGCAGGCGCCGCTGACTCATCCACATTGATTACTGGTAGGCCACTCCTGGGAGGAGAAGGGTCATCACATTCGGCCGAGATTGTTACCAGATTCCCATCGATGATCAACTTGATTTGTTGGTGGAGTGTGGAAGGAACTGCCCCGGCCATGTGTATCCACGGCCTCCCTAACAGCAGGGTTGTAGCTTGCCGTAATATCTAGAGGGGGGGGGGGGGGGGGGGGGGGGGGGGGGGGGGGGGGGTGGGGGGGGGAAAGGGGGGGGGGGGGGGGGGGGGGGGGGGTGGGAGGGGGGGGGGGGGGGGGGGGGGACTTGGAAGGATATATCAAAAGTACAGGGCCCTATTTCCACTGGCAATTCTATCTCTCCGATGGTATCCCTCCGGGATCCGTCAAAAGCCCGCAACCACCACATGACTGGCCCGTAGGCGCTTGGGACTGATGTTCATTTTCTTCAGCGTGCTGAGAGGACATATATTCAATGCCGATCCCCCGTCGATCAGCACCCCATTCATGACATATCCTGAGGAGATTACCGCGATGTGTAGTGGTTTTCGGTGCCCCCTTCCCTCTTTGGAATGTCCTCATCCGTAAAGGATATTGCATCGGTTTCCAATAAGTGGCCTACCAGCTGGCCGAAACCCTCCTCACTAATTTCTTTGGGCACAAATGCCTCCTCCAGAACCTTCATCAGGGTTTTGCAATGGCTCACTGGATGACAACACCAAGTCCATGACTGATGTTAGGGTTGATTCCTCATTTAAAATCTGGATCCCCCTCGTTTCTGGGTGATCCATCCTTTTCAAAAACTCTATGGCCCTTTCCTCGGAAACCTCTTCATTTTTTCTCTTTTGGCTCTCAAGGACTCGCCCGGGAAGATATAAGGGGTTCCCCTTGGTCGTCACGGAAGCATAACTGGCCGCTTCCTCTGGTATTCCCCCATAATTCCAGGGTACAGTCTTCAGACTACTGATAGGGAGTTGCGGCCTTGCTGCAAGGATGATGGGCCTCGGGGCTGTCAACTTGACAGGTCTTTCCATGCCATTTGTACTTATCCCTATCAACCTGATGGGCGCTCCCTGTGCCCTCCCATGATCATGTATCACGTTGATCAAATTCCTCAATTTTCTGCACATAGTTCAACCTTGGCGGCCCCCAGCCTCACTTGCCTCCGTCGCATTAACTCCCCCTCCATCATGTCTTGGCAAGGGATTTGCTTTAACATTCGGGGAGTCCGGTTGTTCCACCACAATTTCCCCACTGTCTATCATGTTTTGGATTCGATGCTTCAACGTCCAGCAATCTTGTGTATCATGGCCAGGGGAACTGGAGTGGTATGCACATCGCTTGCTCGGGTCAAACCTTCTACCCTTTGGGTCACTCGGTGGTGCCAGACCAACTATTTTCTTTTGGGCTACTAATACCGCTAATACCCGTTCAAGCGGCTCCCCGAGCGGGGTGAAATACTCGATATCTGCGTTAGCCTCATATCTTCTTACGCCCTACTCCACAGATATCTTCTTCGCCCCTATACTGTCCCTTTGATCTGTGAAGTTTGGCTGTCCGGGGATGGACCTCTCCCCTCTGCACTCCCAAACCCGCGCAACTCGTGAGAATGACCTTCTGCCTTTTCTGGATTGACCCCTGTAGGATGAGGGAAGCATCCTCCCCCTTTTTCTTTTGGACCCTCCGAGAAGTGGTCTACCGTAGTTTCCATTCTGTATTTGCTCGGCAGCAGTTTCTAAAGCATGTAACATCCCCCATTTTTTACCACGATTTCAACCCACCATGTCAAACCATCTCTCCACCCCCCCCATCACAACCCCCCCCCCCCTCCACAACCCCCCCCATCCCTCCCCCCCCCACACACCCCCCAATAAACCACACATTTCAGCCCTCCCCCCCCCCCCAAAAGGTGTATCTTCCAATTCCCCGAAAGGATGACCCGCTCATAATACGGTGCCTCCCTGAATGTCTTACATAAGGTCATTACCATCTCTGATTCGCTCATACGGGGGTCCGGTCTACCAAAATGTCGCCGCGGCCACTCGCACCCTCCATCGTTGCGCATGATTCCCTGAAGGATTCCCTAGGCTGTTTTTTAACCTTTGTCATTTGGTACCTGTCAAGAAGCCATCTGGGCCTGAACAGCTGTATCTGGGTTAAGAAGGTATGGGCCCAATTCCCTCCCAGTTGTGGGGATTCGGGCGTTGTCGAGGTCGGGCATAACCAGATTCTTGGCCTCCCCTGTTAAGCTTTTCGTGGAATAGTTGGCATTCTTAACCACATCCCTCGTCTTTCGGCATAAAGACCCGAGTTCTCCAATGTATAATTTTCAAGTGTGTATAGGGGGTCTCCCTTTCCAATTGTATTTTTCAAACTCGGGTAACTTTTGAACTTTTCTTTTCTGGATATTCTGGCTCCGGGGGGAGGAGAAGGAAAACACATAGATCCGAATAATTAACCCTGCCCAGGAGCCTATGCCCCTCTAGAGATTGGATGGTCTCCTCCCATGTGTTTCATTTTTTTCTTCCGAAGGTCGAGTCATTGTCCCCTTCTTCTGGGGATAGTAAAAATAATCACTGTCCTGCTAGGTATCGGGAGCGATCTTTGGGATGACTGGCTCGTCCTTAGAGTCGGGGTATGGTCCTCTTTAAGCAAGTTTGTACCAATTTTTAGGAGGAGTCTGATCATCCCCTGGTGGTGGAACATTATGCGATCCCTGGTTTGCCGGATCCTGTCTGATTAAGAACTGTTCCTTTAGCCATTGTGGTCCATTTCCATCATCTGTCTTTTAAAATCACTCCAAACTCCTCCCCGAGATATGGAACTATGATTAAGGGAAAAGATCAGCCATTTTCACAGAGGGAGAGACCTGGGCATTTCTTAGACTGCGAACGGGTTTGAGGAGCAATCGTACAGAGCACAATGGTTCGAAGTTTAGTCTTGGGGAAACGCAAAATGTAAGCATTGCTAACAACAGTAATTATTTTGTGTGTTTTATGGGTTTTTTTAATCTTTCCCTGCAAAAGAGAAAGTTAGTAGTCCTTTAGTGCCATAACCAATGCTAAACATGCTTTATTATGCTCCCCCAACTATTCCCTGTGCAATTCACAGCGTTTAGTAATCTCTTTCGACACAGAAAAGGGAGATGTATGAATATTGAATGAGATCATGACATTTAGACATATAAACGTAAAAAGGCATGAAGAGACTTTTTCCCTCTTCCTGCTTTGGGTTAATCTGAGGCTGACCTAACCTAGGGTTATAACTCTCGCGGTGCTTTTTTGGCATGAATGTTCCCCAAACTTCGCAATCTACTCGTTTGATCCCTTATCGAATGGAGCGGATTTTGAGTGGGTGCGTTTCCTGAGCCATCTCCGGGGAAGCAGCCCCATCGAGTCCCAGTAATAAGCAACCCGACGTGTTCGCCTCAAGGAGGAGGTACTCTCTCAACATAACATTCACATTCATAATCGACCTCACCGTATGCAAATGACTACTTTGAAGTAAAGCAAACCCATTCAATCATTCATTCATTGGACAACAACACACATTACACACAACAATAAAAAGAAAGATCAAAATGTCGTCACTAGCAACATACACATTTATAAATTTTAAAAGGATAGGATAGCATCAAGACTTTGACGCGACGTAAGCCCTCTAATGTACCCAACAGCCAGAGTCGCCAGCTTTCGACGCCCAGGTTTAATTTCTCGCTTTCTAGTCTTTTCCAATTTTAGTATGCCTTTTGATTTAGAATGACGTTTGGAAAAGGTCGGCATTGATGTCTACCGGGTTTTGAAAGATCGCGTTTTAAGATGAGACCAATTAACCAGAGTCGCTAGTTGGTAATATATGAAATGGAATGTACCAACTCATCCCGAGTTTTCGTTTTCTTATTATAAATCCGCTGGCCTCATGTGTGGACTATCCGAATTAATTTTTGGGGTGCGAATCGAGATTCATATGAGTTCGGGGGCTTGCTTAAGTGAGGGGAATGTGTTAGGACACCCCTCGACTTCCGTGGAAACACTATTACCGCAATCTTGAAACATTCCTATCCTTTAATTCCATGAATGTGAGTATAAGTGTGTGTGCGTGTGTGTGTGTGTGTGTATGCCTATGTGAATGTCGTGGTGGTGATTTGTATGACAAGAAACATTTGGATTTTTTTAGGGAAAATCGTGCTTTGATTTGAGAATGCTTCGGAATGTCCTTTCGATTATATACGAGAAAGCTTGATTCTTCTAATACGAAAAGGTTTGAATTTAATTTGTCAAAACAATGAGACCTTTCATTAGGCGTGTCGTTTTGGTGAAACAAGAGTTTTACAAAACCTTCGTCAAAATAGGAAATCGAGATCTATACGTTGCGTATCGTAACTCAACACGATGGGCTAACTTCAAGAATCTCTTTAGCCC